>CM060938.1:227819399-229069399 GCA_030765085.1 Allium cepa
TGTCATTTGAAGTTCAAATGATCGAGAGAAGAGAAAGCAAAGCTTCTGAAAAGAAATCAATGGCATTTAATGCATTAACTGATGGACCAGACTCAAACAGCGATAATGATGAAGAGATAGCCATTATAACCAGGAATTTTCGAAAATTTCTAAAACACAGAAAGATGCATAATCTCAAGAGAAACAACTATAAGAACTCTGGAAATCAGAATATAGTGCCAAACAATGTCAAATGTTTCAACTGTGATGGACCAGGGCATATCAAAAGAGACTGTCCGTATCCAGATAGGCAAAATCCTCCAATAAACAATGAACTCGGTAAAGGAACGGAAGCGTGCATTTACTGCTACTCTAGATGACTCAGACTCATCCTCAAGCGATGATGATTAGAAGACAGATAATTCAAATTTGTGTTTCACGGCAGTTCACGATTCCGATGAAATCAGAGAAACGGACTCAGAAAAAGGTATTTTAGTCCAAGAATGAGGGGGAGTTATATATTCGGAGTTAGTTTTTGTTGATGACGAAGGGAGAGAAATATAATATAGGGTAGTTAGGCATAGATTAAGGAGGAGTTATTAGGATAGAAGTAATATTTTATAAACAAAGGTTGTCATCATCAAAAAGGGGGGATTGTTAGTCCTTGAGATAATAGTTTTGATGACAACAACCTTAGAATAGATTATAAAATATAAATACTAATAGTATAAGTTTAGATATATATGTATATGCAGGATTTAACCACGCATGTACCAAGAATGAAGACTGTACATTATAGAGATTCAAGATATCGAGATTGAAGACTCATGAGTATCAAGATTATCAAGAGCTCAAGAGTTCAAGTAATTTGTCGTTTTATTAGAAATTTTGTTAAAACTCCTAGAAAAGCACTGACATCTTAAAATCCAATTTATTTGTGGAATGGAATCCACTTCGAGCCTGTTAAAGGGATGGAACCCTAAGTAGAATGGAACCTATAAAAAATCTAGTAGAACATTGTTTTGTATCCGCTATTTTTTATTCAAAATGATTTTTACAAAATTATATCTTGTTTTCAAAATGTTTTCAAAACCTTCCTTTTGAAAGCATCAAAAACATCTATCTTGATTTCAAAATATTTTTAGCCTCAAAATAATCTTTAATTTCAAAATCAAATTATCCGTGGTTCTAACTATCTTTAATAATAATATATTTAATTTTTAAATATTTGTACTTAGATTTAAATATAAAATTATTGTAAAATTTTGTATATATTATTCTATATATTTACTTATGTATTTTAACTACAGTCAAGTATATTTATAAAGTTTAAAATTATTTTAATATAAGATAGAAGTAATTTTCAAAGAAAATCAAATCACCAAAATATCCTTTGGAATGTCGACATGCCCATGTACCCTATGTCGACATAGTGTCAGTTGAATTCAAAATTTAACTTTCAAAAGAAGTGTCTATTCGTCATATCTCTTCACGAATGGACATGGCTGTTGTTCATCTATAAATAACGAATTTAAAAACAGATTTTTTGGTTTTTCACTCCTCTTCTTTTTCCACATTTCTATATACATATTCTTACCATTACTCTACCAAAATCAACATTGAATCTAACTAGATTATCTCTAGTTTGATTCTCTATCATATCTCAACAAGATCCTCAGTGCTATTCGGAGTTATAGGCTTTTTGTAATCAACTTAGCGAGAAAAGGTATGATTGTTGCCTTGGAAATCAATCAAGCAAGATAAGATGTGATTGTAGCCTTGGAAATCAATTGGGTGAACTTGTTGGTCGGGAAATCAAGTATCTCTACCCAGAGGATTGTAAATCTGGAGGGTGTACCTCGTTGCCTTGAAATCGAGGGTGTAATTGTAAAGATTGTTTTTGAAAGGAAATCCGTACTTGTGTGCGGGACTGGATGTAAGTAACTCCGAACCAATATCAAATCCGGTATGTTCTTTCCTTTACTGCTTTTACTTTATATTTGCATCTATGTTTGATTCTGTGATCATATCTGCGTCTGAATATTGTATACATTTGTGTTCAAATTAACAAAAACTCAAAAAGATTTAATATTTCTTTAAAATACTATTCACCCCCCTCTAGTGTTTATCCTAGCCTTAAGATTCTTAATCCGCATATCTCACAATCAGAGCCTCCTAAGTTAAGGCACAAAAGATAGTTTTTCCTCTCTTTTTCTGGTTCATGGTCCGAATTCTAGAAAATTAGTTTTGTGTGCTGTGGATTTGTGGTGTGTGCTTGTGTTTCAAGTGGAGGTTTTTTTTCTTTTTCACGATATAAACAAGATTTGATTTTGCGATGAGTGAGGTGGATCGTGCTTCGTTACCCACTCTCACTGATGCGCAAGTGTAGCAGCTCATCGCAGCTCTCAAGACTTCCTCAGCCATGTCTTCTACTCCAAAGTTGCATGGTAAGAAATTTTCGGACCAATGAATTATTGATACAGAAGCTTCAAACCATATGTTAGGTAACCTTGACTTGTTTTTTGATATCAAAGAAATTGCTTCAAAACACGTTGGTTTTCCAAATGGAAAACATGACATTGCCACTAAAGAAGGCCGTATTAAATTAAGCCATGACTTAATTCTTGATAATGTTTTATATGTACCTAGTCTTAATTGCAAGTGGAAATTGGGTTGAAGGGCTTCTATTTGCAGGGTAATAAGTTTTAAGGACAACACTTCTGAATAATTAGTTTTAAGGACAATTTACAGCATAATGATAAATTCATTTATCTTTTTAAGTTATACAGAAAAATGATAAATTCTTTTATCATTATTTCTGTATAACTGAAAATGATAAATTCTTTTATCTATTTCCTGTAAAATATCCTTAAAACTAATTTTTCAGAAGTAGTGTCCTTAAAACTTATTACCCTGTAGATATAAGCCCTTGAAGTAAAAATCCTCTAATTGAAATTTGTTGTTTGTGTCTCAATTGCTTGAAAAACAAAAATTTATTGTACTTTTCACCAACAAGCTATGCACTATTCAGAACCGTAGTTTGAGCAACCTGATTGGCATAGGGAAGCAGTGTAATGGGGTCTATCTCTTCCGACCATTTTGTAGTATTCAAGCAAATAACTCCACAGTTGTAGACTCTGCTCAGTTATGGCATAGACGGTTGGATCATCCTTCCATGAATGTGGTCCATTCTTTATTACCTGCTGGAAATAGTAGCAGTAGTATGAATAAAATTTTGTGATGACAATTATGATGTTTGTTTTATGGCTAAACAATCTCGTGACTCTTTTCCATTAAATACAAGTAAAACAACTGATTTGTTTGATTTAATACATTGTGATATTGGGGTCCTTATCGTGTTGCTTCTAGTTGTGGAGCTCATTATTTTTTTACCATACTTAACGATTTTTCTCATGCTATATGGATATATTTGATGGTCGGTAAATATGAGGTCTTTGCTATGGTCAAAACGCAGTTTAATAGGCCAGTGAAGGTTTTGCGTAGTGATAATGGACAAGAACTTAAACATTTAAAGGATTTTTTTACTCAAAAAGGCACCTTGCATCAAACCTCTTATGTCGATACTCCCCAACAAAATGGTAGAGTAGAATGCAAACATAAACATGTTCTAAATGTTGCTCGTGCCCTGCGCTTTCAAGCTTACTTACCTATTGATTTTTGGGGGGGAATGTGTCTTAACTGCATGTCACCTTATTAATCGGATTTACACTTCTATTTTAGATGGTAAAACTCCCTATGAAATGCTGTTTGGGAGTCCACCTAGTATGTCTGCTTTAAAGGTATTTAAGTGTCTTTGTTATGCTGCGAATCAGCCTTGTGTTAAGGATAAATTTGGCCCTCGTTCTAGGAGATGTATCTTTGTTGGTTATCCTTTGGATAAAAAGGGGTGGTGTTTATATGATTTAGATGCTCATGTGTATTTTAATAATCGTGATGTAAAATGTATTGAGCATGTCTTTCCTTTTTCTACCCATGATTCCTTTTTCACTTTCCATAATTAGCATTTGAATCAGTTTCTATCCTAGAATTCCACGAATGGTGTGTTTGATGATTATGATGAGTTGGATGTTATGTCTGATTTGGGTAATGCACAAGATGTCGAGATCATAGAGGATGTGATAGTTGAAGATAGAGGTGACGTGAATGAGCAGCATGCAACAACCAAGTCCGCTAGGGTAGCTGTGGAGCATGCTGCCCAGCAGCCTTGTATGCACGAGTGTGATGGTGTGGAGTCAAGGGGGAATACGGAAGTTAGTTTAGATGGTGTGGAGTCTAAGGAGAATTCAAGCATTGATTCAAATGGTGATAATCTTGGTCGTGGGCACCGCATCAAGCTTCCCTCATCTCGTCTTCGAGGATAGGTTACTAACACAAATATGTCCAAGATATACCCCCGTACTACATCTTCTACTCCATCTCGTTCCTCAGGTAAACCTTTTAGTATAGCTTATTATGTAAATTATGATAAATTTTCTATGAGACATAAGCATTTTTTTAGCAGCAATTGCATCTCAAAAAGAGCCTACTTCCTTTAAAGAGGCCGTTCAGGATGCAGGTTGGTGTTAGGAAATGAAAGAGAAGATCGATGCACTTGAGCAGAACGGCACGTGGACATTAGTGGATTTTCCACCTGGTAAGAAAGCTATTGGTAGTGGTTGGGTTTATAAAATAAAGCGACGTGTTAATGGTGATGTTGAGCATCTTAAGGGGCGTTTGGTTGTGTATGGTAACCGGTAGGTTGCTGGTATTTATTATAATGAAACTTTCTCTTCAGTTGCTAAGATGGGTACTGCTTATATTTTTCTTGCTGTTACTATTGCTCGTAATTGGGCATTGCATCAGATGGATGTATGTAATGCTTTTCTTCATGGTAATTTGGAGGAAGAGTCTATATGCAGCTTCCTCCAGGTTATAGTAGTCCTACTCCTAGGAAAGTGTGTTGGTTACGCAAGTATTGTATGGTTTACGTCAAGCTCCTCGATAGTGGTTTTCTAAGTTATTTAGTGTTTTGCGAAAACTTATTTTTACACAATCGTATGCTGGTTATTCATTATTTAGTTATCAGCAGGATGAGGTTTCTTTACATGTACTAGTTTATGTGGATGATTTGATTATTGCAGGTTCCTCATATGATGTGATCTTGAGGTTCAAGTAATACTTGAGTAAGTGTTTTCATATGAAGGATCTTGGTGTGTTGAAATATTTTCTTGGGATTGAAGTAGCCCGTGGTGATGAGGATTTGTTTCTTTCTCAACGGAAGTATGCTTTGGATATATTGACATAGACAGGTATGTTAGGTTGTAAACCTATTGATACACTAATGGAACAGAATCGTCGGTTGGCTTATGCGGCGAATGATCCTTATGAGCATCCAGAGCAATATAGGCATTTGGTGGAGCGCTTGGTGTATCTTTTTGTTACTCGACCTGAGTTGAGTTATTCCGTTCATACTCTTGCTCAGTTTTTGAGTAATCCTCAGGTTGCACATTGGGTTGCTGCCATCCATGTCTTACGATATATTAAAAGTCAACCTGGTCAAGGTATTTTGCTTTGTCCCGGTGATATGCAGTTGACAGCTTATTGTGATAGTGATTGAGCAGCTTGTCCTTTGACACGTCGTTCGGTATCTGGTTATTTTGTGCTTCTTGGTCGCTCTCCTGTTTCCTAGAAAATTAAAAGGCAACCGACTGCTTCTCGTTCATATGCGAAGGCAGAATATCGTTCTATGGCCGTTGTGACTTGTGAACTTTAGTGGATAAAATCATTGTTGTGTTCTCTTGGTATGATTCATTCCAAGCCCATGCGGCTGTTTTGTGATAGTCAATCTGCTTTGCATATTACGAAGAACCCGGTGTTTCATGACCGCACCAAGCACATTGAAGTTGATTGCCACTTTGTTCGCGATGAGTTGTAGAATGGAAATATTATTGCTTCGTATGTACCTACTGGTCATCAGTTAGCTGATATTTTGACTAAGGCCCCTGGTCGTAAACAGTTTGGTTGTTTGTTATGCAATTTGGGCATTTGTGATGTGCATGCTCCAACTTGATAGGGAGTAATATGATATATTTGATATGATGGGTTATATTAGGATATATTTGATATGACAGGTTGTATTAGGATATATTTGATATGGTGGGTTATATTAGGATATATTTTCTGAAATGACTGATTGCATATTTGGTTATATATTTTAGGAGATTGATGAGAATATATTTCTTGGAATGACTGATTGTATATTGGGTTATATATTATAGGAGTTTGAATGGAAATGCAAGGTTATCTTTCTCTAAAAATTTCCTGAACTTATCATATAATATGAAGCAATCCTACTTATTTTCAACACTGATAAGGTGTGTTTTGCCCTAAATTTTTCTTTAAAAAAAAGGAAAACAAGTTTAATCGGTATTATGTGAAATATTGATTCTGCTGTGATTCAAGTGGTTAAGCATATGACTGTATAACCGTAAGTTATTCCTAGAAATCTAATCTTTCATTCAATCCCCAACTTGAAGGATATACGTCTTACCCCACATTCTGATAAATCAAAAATCTCATCGTTTCTCATAATTAATAACATATAAAAATTTCTTCCTTGAGGGATCTTCTTGTGTTTGTTTATCGGATATATAAGTAGTATTTTTTTATGGTAACATTATTAACAAAAATTGGCTACAAAAATCAAAGTGGTTCTACTTAGTAAAGAGTACCTGAGACCGAACTTTGAATCAAGCCGAAAAATCCACATATGAATCCAAGTTTGAACAAATCCTCTAAATCGTGTCCGAATGAAATCTTTTACAGTCAACGAAATAAATTTGGTCTTTGATAGTCCAAAAAACAAAAGAAGTCACGAAATCGAAGAACGCAAACGAAGATTAAAGGAAACAAAGCTGAATGAAAATGAGGACGAGAGGAGGGAAAGATAAAAAAAATTAGAAACCAAGGCAGCAATTTTTTTCTGCAGTAGCCCTAGTCATTCTCAGCATTCTAGCGGCAATTTTGCTTTTGGGAACGGGAGAATGGAGGGAAGAAATATTAGTATAAAGATTCAGCCAAAAAATAAAAGGAGAGTCCGCCATAGAATTTCAGTAGCCGCCTTAAATTATACTTGTAAAACATAAACAATGTTTCTACGTGATTTCTTTTCCAATTCAGAATAACTTCTACTGCATTAGTTGTTAAAACGTTGAGAATCATTGCCATCAAAAGCAAGTTCTGTTGTAGTGTAACTATTGCAAAATTGAGCAAGTGATTGTCAATTTATGGAATAGTTGAGGCAGAATATTACAGCTCGATCATTGCATTTATAAACGGCATAAAAAGATATATTAGTTAACAGCAGAGAAATGAAGAATTAAAACTTTGATGATACTACATGTTCATACAAAACAAATGTTATACAGTAATTGTGAAACACAATGATTTCTAAATGGCAATTTCCAATCTCCAAAACAGTTTCAAGAGGAAAAAACTACACATTACATTAAGAGATTCATAACCCTTTTAGTTTTCAACTAAACTTCAAGATTTGCGAAGAGGTGGAAATAAGGGAAAAAAGAGTAATATAGAGGAGAACAAAAATGAGTGATGCGAATAATGAACTGTAGTTAGTTTAAGAAATCTTTATACAATAAAGTGTGTTAGGGTTGTCTCGCATGTTTAATGGAGGAACGACGGTTTGGATTGGAAAAAGTCCTACATCGCTAAATAACATGGAGAAGTGGTATATAAATATGGGTTGGTAGGCACGTAACATTGGGATTCCTTTTGTTATAACAAAATGTGTGCCAACCCATATGCGTACGCCACGTGCTGGAGATGGGAAGCTTGTTCCGACCGTCGTTACATAACAGTGGTGTCAGAGCCGAAGGTTACGGACTGGGCCATGCAGACACGGCAGTACTCTCAAAGGTTACCGCAAAGGGATGCGAGTCAAGGGGGAGACTACTGCTGATTTATACACCACTGTAGTGAAAATAAAAGTTACTGTAGAGAGATATATTGTATTGGTCTTTGGTTGTTTTCTGTTTTTTTGTTGTTTTTACTGCTTTGTATTTTGTTTGTTTCAGTTTTATATATATATACTCCTTTTTATTTGACGCTGGAGAATACAGAAAAAATACTTTCATTTTTCTTCACCATTTCTTTTCTCATGGTATCGGAGCAAAGGCGATTTTTTTCTAAACCCTAACTCTTTCCTCAAATTCCTAAAATGCCTGATTCAAGTGATATTTCGAGTCCTAATCCAGATATTCATGGAAATTCTGCGATTAACTACAACAAATCGTATTTTCTTTCTCATGGGGACAATCCTAATTCTCAATTAGGTCAAATTATCTTCAATGGATATAACTATCTGAATTGGAGCCATAGTGTTCGTTTGGCACTTGGAGCGAAGAATAAGATTCGGTTTATTGATGGTTCTCTTCTTCGAACATCTGATGAATCTCCAGATCTACAAAAATGGATTTGAAATGACTACATGGTTACTGCTTGGATTCTTTGTTCCATGGAGAAGAAGATTTCTGAGAGTTTTATCTTCAATTCTTCTGCAAAACAACTTTGGGATGAGATTCGAGAAAGGTATGGTCATTCGAATGCTCCTCAGATCTATGAAATTCATAAAAATTTGATGAGTATTCAACAAAATGATGATAACATAGCCACTTATTATATTAATCTGAAGCAAGTTTGGGATCAATTGCGAGTTATAGAGCCAATTCCTGTTTGTACTTGTGGGACAATCGATAAATGTTCATGTCGTTTGTTAACTAAGGTTCTTGAGAGAGATCAGCTTACAAAACTTATCCAATTTATTTCTGGTTTGAATAAATCTTTTGATCAAGCTAAGATAAATCTACTCAGTATGGATCCGCTACCAAATGTGAACAGAGCTTATTACATGCTTCAACAAATTGAAAAACAGAATGCTCTTAATGTAGCTTGTCAATCTACAGAGATGAGTGCTCTTTTTTCTGCTAAGAATAAAGAGTTACTTCACAATTTCAAGTCATCTTTCCAGAAAAAAGATTACAAGAAGGCTAAACAGGACAAATTTTGTGATCATTACAAATATAAAGGGCATACTAAGGATCAATGTTTTAAAATTGTTGGTTATCCAGATTGGTGGAAGGGAAAAATTAATCAAACTTCTCAAAAATTAGTTGCAAATGCTCAAGAGAACTCTGCTGGTATTGGAATTCTTGGTGCATCTCCTACTGCTTCTATTTTGCAAAGTGATTCTAATGCAGCTAATTCTCCTATGTCATCGGCTGGTGTTGATCCATAAATGTTTTCTGCATTTTACAAGGAGTTTATGAAGATGATGCAAGAAAGTCAAGGATGTTCTTCATCTGATCCTTATGGTGCTGCAGTGAATTTTGCAGGTATTGTCTCTGCATTTAATGTGTTTTCCTCAATTCAACATGCAAATACATTGATAATTGATACAGGAGCTAGTGATCATATGACATTCGATTTTAACATCTTTGATAAAACACATACTCTAAAACATCCCATTCAAATAGCTTTGCCAGATGGTACTTACAAAACTGTTACTATCATTGGAACCATCACTATCAATTCCCATATTGTCCTAAAAAATGTTTTTTATGCACCAGAATTTAAACATAACCTTTTATTTGTTGGAAGGTTATTAGATCATAATAATCTTGTTGCTAAATTTGAGCAACATTCTTGCTCTTTCCAGGACCTTTCAACTGAACAGGTGAAGGCCATTGGTTTGAGACAAGGAGGTTTGTATAAGTTTCTTAAAGACATTCCAAATAATCCTCATTTCACAAATAATGTTCCTTCTGGTCAAGGTATTGTTACCTTATCTTCTAATAAAATAAATTCCATTCATCTTTTTCATGCAAGACTTGGACATGCCTCTTTAGGCAAGTTGAAATATGTACCTTTCTTTTCTTCATTAATAAAGAATGATAGTAATTTTCATTGTGAATCTTGTATTTCTGCAAAACATCATAGATTACATTTTCCTGTATCAAATTCTATTGCAAATGCATGTTTTGAATTAATTCACATTGATTTGTGGGGTCCATATCGAATACCTTCTCTATCTGGTGCTAGATATTTTTTAACTATTCTAGATGATCATTCTAGAACTACATGGACACATCTGGTTCATCATAAAGATCAAGTTCCTAAAATTATAACTGATTTTTTAGCATATGTTAAGAATCAGTTTCAAAAATCTGTTAAGATCATTAGATCTGATAATGGAACAGAGATTGTTCAAGAAAGTTGCTCAATCTTATTTGCATCAGAAGGGATAATTCATCAAAAAAGTATTGTAGGAGTCCCACAACAAAATGGAAGAGTAGAACGTAAACACAAACATTTAGCTGAGACTGCTAGAGCTCTTAAACTTCATGCAAATTTACCTAACAGATTTTGGGGTGATTGTCTTCTCACAGCAACCTATTTAATAAATCTTATGCCTAGTTCAGTTCTTGCTTGGAAAACACCATATGAAATTTTGATGAACAAAATGCCAGATTACTCTCATTTAAGGGTTATAGGATGTTTATGTTATCCTGCTATCAAAACCAGTGACAAAATGGCCTCTAGAGCAAAGAAATGTATTCTGATTGGATATCCTTATGCTCAAAAAGGGTATAAACTTTATGATCTTGAAAATCACAAGGTTTTACTTAGCAGAGATGTATTTTTCAAGGAAGACATTTTTCCTTATCATTCTACTACTCCTCCTGTTTCAGATCCTCATGAACATGTTTCCTTTCCTCTTGTTAATCCAGTTTTATCACCTGATTCCTTCCTCACATCTCCAATAGAAAATGTCGTTCATTCACCTCAAAATAACATTCAAAATTTCCGTGAAGCACCTTCATCTCCAATCTTAACTTCACCACCAAATAATTTTCAACCAGATTTTGTACCTATTAGAAAATCCACTCGGCCTACTCAACTGCCTAAAAAATTTGAAGAGTTTGTTCTAGATAAACATCATAAACCTCCTACAAATTGTTCTTTTGTTCAACAAATTCTTTCTAATTCTGAACTAGAGCACTTAAACTCAGAATACATTGCCAGTCTAGCAAATGTTTTATCTATTCATGAACCTAATTCTTATGCTCAAGCTAAGAATGATCCTAAATGGATTGAGGCCATGCAAAAAGAACTACAAGCACTTGAAGACAATGATACTTGGGAAATGACTATTTTACCTCCTACTAAGACTGCCATTGGAAGTAAATGGGTGTATGAGGCAAAATTAAATTCAGATGGAAGTTTAAATAAATGCAAAGCAAGGGTTGTTGCAAGAGGTGATAAACAGATCAAAGGTAAAGACTTCAAATACACTTTCAGTCCTGTTGCAAAATTCACTACTGTTAGGGTGCTTATTGCTTTAGCTGCTGCAGAAAATTGGGACCTTCATCAGCTTGACATAAATAATGCCTTCTTGCATGGTTATGTTGATGAATAATTGTATATGCAACCTCCACCTGGATATATAAAAGCTAAACCAGGAAAAGTATGTAAATTGAAGAAATCCTTGTATGGGTTAAGACAAGCTGCAAGACAATGGAATGTTCAACTTAGTAAACAACTGATCAATTTGGGATATAAACAGTCAAAATAAGATTATTCTCTCTTCATTAAGTCTGGTAATGATTCTTTCACTGTTGTTATTGCCTATGTTGATGATTTACTAATTACTGGAAATTCTTCAGTTGAGATTCAATCTGTTAAGAATGTTCTTAATTCTGCTTTTACAATTAAAGACTTGGGTCACCTGAAATATTTCTTAGGCATAGAGGTGTTTAGAACAAAAGAAGGTATTTTTTTGAATGAAAGGAAATATATTCTGGACCTTTTAAAGGACACAAATATGGAACAGTGCAAACCAGTTTCTTTCCCTTTGCCCAGAAATTTGAAACTAAGTACAGTTGATACTCCTTTGCTTATGGATCCTGAGACATATAGAAGACTCATTGGTAAACTTCTATATCTTAACATGACTAGGCCAGATATTTCATATGCTGTTCAACAGCTTAGTCAATTTCTGAATACTCCTGCAAAGTCACATTTTGATGCTGCTTTACATGTTCTTAAGTATCTCAAAGGTACTATTGATGTTGGCCTGTTTTATTCCTCCACATCTGATTTGAATCTTACAGCATATTGTGATGCTGATTGGGGAAGTTGTCCTTTTTCTGCAAAATCTCTTTCTGGTTATACTATTTTCTTAGGTAATTCTTTAATATCTTGGAAAACAAAGAAACAGAAAACTACATCAAAGAGTACTTGTGAAGCTGAATATAGGAGTATGAGTTATACCACAAGTGAATTGATTTGGCTCGAAGGTTTACTTGAAGACTTGCAAGTGAAAGTATCTCTTCCTATTAATCTTTTCTGTGACAACATTGCAGCTAAATACATTGCAGAAAACAAGGTGTTTCAAGAAAGAACCAAGCATTTGAAAGTTGATTGTCATTTTATAAGAGACTATGTAGATGCACAATTTATCACCATTCTTCATGTTAAATCTGCTCTTTAGCTAGCAGATTTGCTTACGAAGCCATTGGGAGTTGATCAGCATGTTTTTCTTTCATCCAAGCTTGGCCTTGTTTCTAAACCGCCAAGTCCAGCTTGAGGGGGGAATGTAGAGAGATATATTGTATTGGTCTTTGGTTGTTTTCTGTTTTTTTGTTGTTTTTACTGCTTTGTATTTTGTTTGTTTCAGTTGTATATATATATACTCCTTTGTATTTGACGCTGGAGAATACAGAAAAAATACTTTCATTTTTCTTCACCATTTCTTTTCTCAGTTACTAGTATAATTCTGAAACTATGATTAATCCAGTATCAGTATAAAGTACCACAAGCTGAGAAAATAAAAAATAACAAAACTGTTCTGTAGCACATAGGATAATGTTTATCATACAGAGATAATATTACTAGAAATGTGTTTTCGGGACCAGTCTCCAAAGCATGCTTCGATTGATACCTCAGACAGAACCGACGATTATATTATTAATCGGAATGAAGATCAGCTTCACAAAGAAGCCAACAAATCCCATAACTACAAATCCAATCGCAGTATGGAACGCAACCTTTGTAAACTCTTTGCGATCAGGCTTGTGGCATCGTTTGACGAGACGGACGCTGTCTTTAGCAAATTCACGAATCTGTTGTGTAACGACGGTCAGACAAAGATCCCCATCTCCAGCACGTGACGTACGCATATGGGTTGACACACACTTTATTGTAACAAAAAGAATCTCCAACGTTACATGCCTACCAACCCATATTTATACACCACTTCTCCATGTTATTTAGCGATGTAGGACTTTTTCCAACTCGAACCATCGTTACTCCATTAAACATGCGAGACAACCCTAACAAAGTGATACCCTAGTGCAAGTACCCCATCGAACCATTAGCATTATACCTTATCAAATAACATCTATAAATCACTCACACCTACGTTGAACTTGATGCCCAGGAAATGAGTTTTTATTGGTGAAGTTTATTCATGTGCATAAAAAATTGTTGAAGAAAATGAGTGACCTTATTTAAATTTAGCAATAATTTGAAGAAGAGATTGAATTAATCATATTCAAAAGATTAACTTGAAACAGATAGATTTCATTTTTGACTGTATATTGGTCCGTTTGCTATTTTTCATACAGCTTTTTCCTCAAATTATAGGGGAAATTTTGATATTTAAATATATTTCTGTTTTACTTTAGAAACAAATATGCTAATTTTATCTTCATAACATTTCTTTTTTAGGTAATTCAAAAAAATTACCTTTTTCAGTCCTACCAACCTTATAAATAAATTTGAATATGATCCCATTTCCTTATTTGGCCAGAGCACATACGTCACATGAATAAGGAGACAACGAAACATCAATATCAATATAAATTAAAGAAGAACCTAAAGGGCCTTAATCCTTTCATGGATGTTAGCAGGCTTCCAAATCTCGGATTGCCATGACGAATTCTATATGTGTATAAAAAAGAAATTAAAATCATGTTTCAAAATCACGTCTTGCCCAAATGCAGACAGTGGATCACGGGCAAGATGAAGGAGATGTAAAACTATGACTATTACAATATGTAGTGACAGTAACTTACGCTCCACTCTTATGCTATGTTTTTTGGTTCCATACATACGAATATGTTACCGTCTACTGCAGAATAATAAGTGACGTTGGTTAGGAATCTAACAAAATTTTAGCTTCCTTTTTCCAGGAGCAATGGTGTAAATTTGCAAGTCACAAATATCCGATTAGGTAGATGATAATGAAATTTGATGTCATGTCTCTGGGTAGCTCCTTAAGACTATTGTTAAGGTATCAATAATTTTAGAGTAAAGGATAACCTCAATTGAAACAGCAGGATAAATACCGTTTAAGAAAAACAGAGCTAAATAAAAGAGAGAAGGAGAGCAAGCAACCCACATACCTTGGAGCGGATGTCATGTTGAGTTTGAGAGCCACATTATGATATAGGCTGGTACACTACCTTTGATAAATAAAGAGAATATATTAACAGATTATAGAAAATGGAATAGACTTGTGCAAGTTACAGTATATGTTTTAAAAAAAATCATAAAGCCTTGGAAGGAAAATAGTACTCGAATGTTTGAGTACTAATTCCATGCACTGCAAAAAATATAATCAAACAGCAAAGCGTGGTAGTAAAAGGCCGCAGTCCATCTTCTGCAACTACAGACAGAAATAAATATAGCTGTACTTGTACTCTAACTGGTATAACCAAACACAATTTAAATCTTATAGCTGTGAGGAACTAACAATAATAAAAATGATATAATTGAAGGGATATAACCTCCATATTTAGATCGAACTATACGCTTCTTTTATCATTAACATACATCCTTTCTGTATGTAAACAACTTGACCAATAGTTGTTTCCAAATTGGACACCTATACTTTGGTCAAAAGAGCAGTAGAAACGCGTATATAAATTGTTTACTACTGTTTGACTGCAGTAGTAATGTGGTATAATGGTAAATATGTAACGTGGAAAACAGAAGGTTAGCCAACCAACCTCTGTGAACCTTTTTTTCTGAAAAACTAAGATTTTCATTACTGTGCAAATTATAATGATGGAATGTATAAAAGCAACAAATTACAGGAAGAAATATGCACCTATCTGTTGCGCAAATTATAATGATGGAATGTAGAAAACTCGTAAATTAAAGGAAGAAATATGTGTCTATTTGATCGCCATGCATAAATTACATGATTAACAAATTGATGATGCCGAAAGGTGGGCCTGTAACATATGAATAGACGAATACAGTAAACAATGTCATTAATTACTACCATAATGTTTATGGAAAATGAGGAATAAAATTTTGCAGGATAGCAATAGCAACATGAATTATGTATATCTCTTATCAGTTAATATCTTTTTTGGTTTACAATGTATAAAATGCCATAGTCCTCTACTTATGATGAAAAAATGGGCAACTGTATAATGATAGAAATTGCATAAAATTATCCAATGTAATAAGCCCATGCCAACGGTTGTCCAGAAAAAGGAAATGAAACAAATGGAGATAAAAAAAAGTGACTGAATCTGATGTTTGAAAAGTTGTGTTCATGGTCAACAGATAACAGTAAATTAAGTAATAAGTGTCTTGATTAGTTTTGTTGCATAATATTTTTAAGCAAGTGGACAATGTAAAAACTAAGGCAAAACAGTTGAAACTTTCGCATGGAGTAATTTACTTACTAAATTATGAAAGGTGTATAAGGAATTAATGTCTATTTAATATATTTAAAGGTGGAGAAATAATTACCGAAGGCCTGAGTTATCATAGCAATAAGGGAACAATATTTAAAGGGCACAGGGTAGCTGGACGCACTGAACGTATTTCATCACCATACAGTGGAAGTTTTTGGAAGTTCAACTATTAATACTATGTAGAAGCACATAGTATGCATTACAAAGTTTGTCAAGAGTAAATCTCCTTAAACATGATCGCTATCAAGTTCTAAGGCAATCTATTGAAAAGTATAGTTGAAATTAGCTCAATTACAAAATTGTACTAAAGTTGCAAATAATGTATGATGTAGATACTTTAATAATCAGGTATAAAAATTAAAAAATGCCTACCATATGATGTGTTTGAATCAAATGTCTTTAATGTCTTCAACATGTACAATGGCTGGAAAATATGCACATGCATATTTACAAAAAAACATGTCTGAATTGTTATTCAACTCAATAATTACTTTTTAATTAAATACAGTTTGTTGTGCACCACATACATGGATTGTCACCAACCAAACGCCTTACAAAAACTAAGGGTCAAGGCAATGATAAAAAAAATTACCGAATTATTTGTTGTATATAGAACATTGCCTAATCAATTTTGCATATCAACCGCAAAAATGTATGATATTTTTGTAACAATCTATGTCCTTCTAGTGAATGTACACTTAACGGTAAATTTGAAATTGTAAAATATCATTTCCAATTTTATGTCTTTATGTAAAAAAATACAGTATATCTAAAGACATACTTACAACTCAATCTTTCATTTGCAGATCAACTGGTACTTCACGTTATTTTGTCGCATTCAGTGCTATGGTTCCAAACTAATTTTTTCTATCTTCAAGTTACACGCACAAGTGAAAAAACATATGATTTCTACACAGTCTACAAATGCACTTGTTGAAAGAGGTCTGAAAACCTGGGAGATATAATTGGAACAGAGAAAAGGGAGCTACAAGTTTTCGAATATTTCATGGAAAACAATATTTTCAGCACATCCAACTTCCTCCGCACCTTACTGGTTGATGAGCATTTTAAGACCTCGATGTGATGTTGTTCTTGATATGGCGACATAGAGTTGACCATGGAAAAACATGGGTCGTGGCAAATATACACCAACATGATCCAAAGCGTGTCCTTGAATCTTTGTAACGACTCATAATTTTTGATAATTACAAACATTAAATTAATTAAGATTTTCAATTTAATATTATGAGAAATTAAAGATTTATGATTTATTAATGAGAAAATAAATAGAATGGTTTAATAAGGTTGTTTGAATGTTATTGACAAGTATTTTATTGTAATTTCAATCAATTGAAATAAATTGTAAGAGTTAATTTGGTTGTAATTGTAAATAAGGGATTAAATTGAAAATTATGGAATTAATTAAATTGAAATATTATAATTAATATGGTAAATGATGATAATTGTAGATTATGAATGTAATAAAATGTAGACTAATGTTAATTATATTCATAAGGTAACAATTGATTCAATAATTAGAGTTAGAATCAAAATAAAAGAATTTGATTGAAATTAAAATATAATTAATTGGAATTTTATTGAAATTGCAATTGAACTCTGAAATTTAGTGAAATATTATAATAGTGAATTTAACATAGAAAGTTTATTTTAAAAGGTTATTAATTTTTATTTAATCTAGAATGATGAAATTGTTAACTATTAAACTTGAACTCAAAAGCGATTTAATCAGTTTAATAATAATTTATTAATTAGTGTAAAAGTAGGCATTTTGGCCATTGTTTTAGATTTCGACGAAACCAGTTTCATTGGATCCATAGCAGTGAATTATTATAAGATTTCAAGTTTCGTAGCGATCAAACTTGTCGTTTGATCGTGCGGGCTCGAAATGCGTAGAAATCAATTTAATGAATTCAATTAAAATAATCTGATTTTGAAAGCTAACTTCTGTATACAATGGAATTTGGGTTTAAAACTGGATCCATCGATTTTAAAAATATCGAAAATATTTGTTTCGATATATTGGATGACCTACTTCCGTTTCGGAAATGGAACGGGCTTTCCGGGTCGTTTTAACGTTCGAACAAACTCGATATGACTATTCATTTCTTATTTATCTTTGTCCATATAAAAAGTTTTCCTAACCCTAGCAACCTTTTTATTCGTTATCTCTATACGTACAATTCTCTATATCTGTTCCTTCCCTCTTTCTCAATGGCAGAAACCTAATTCCAATTCAAAAACCCTAATTTTCAAATCAAAATCAATTTCAAAATTCAAACTCTCCCAACTATGTCATACTATATATCTTGGAAAGCTCTCGTTGAGTGCATGTGACGCCCCACCTCTATACTCACACTAGCCAAGAACACTACGGGGCAATACCTTCGACTAATACAAAGAATAAGGCTGTTGAGGAGCGACCATCTGTGTAATTGCTTTGTACGAGTACCGACATGCCAGATAAAATATCACTTTCATTTCAAGAGGAAATCCGATATACCGATACAAACTCAAAGCTATTACACAGTGGCTATGTGGTCTTCAGAAACAAATATAAAATAAGCATAACACAAAATCAGTCACAGATGTTCATATCACTAAGGCGAAAACCGATATGAATATATCACATAAATTGTACATCAAAGTAGTGGTAACATAAGATCCACTACAACACAAAAGAATAGGTACAAGTGCTAGACAAAAGAATATGCATACTTCAAGGAGTCTCTATCTCGAATATATAATAGCAAAAACTACTAAGCTAAAGTAGTTAGCCAAAAGTCAGATGACAGACCCAGATTAAAAGTCAAGCAGAAGCACCTGAAATACCTCTGTCTGACCTAAGTATTATTTAAGAAGAAAATAATAAACGGATCAGTCTAGCTATAAATATCATATGAAAATAAGATAGGATAAGAGATATGATAAAAATGTATGATAACAATAATGCCATACTATAACAAGTATACATTAAATAACAAAAAAATTCATACTATATCTCAAATATTCTCAAGCACCAAAAAGAATGTCATATTCTTTAACATATTCACCAAACCAAAAATATTGATAAAACTTATCAATGTAAATCACATAAATTGGTGAAACACGGATTCTAGAAATCATCAATTAGAAATTTAGAAATCACAAAGGGGGAGGCCTATCACAAACAGGAGCATGAAAATTCACCAACACGTGTATTACAAATGAAACACTATTCCATAAACCGATCGACACACCTAAAAAGATACACCCCATGCGCAGTCGAACATCGACGCATCTAAAAAGAAACGCCCCATGTATAAACAAGTATCGACACACCTGGAAAGATACGCCCCATGCATAAACGAACATTGACGCACCTAGAAAGATACGTCCCATGCATAATCAAACATCGATTCACCTAGAAAGATACGCCCCGTGCATAAACAAACATTGACGCACCTAGAAAGATACGCCCATGCTCCGAGTTATTGAGCCGATTGCTCCATGAACGGTCCAAAGACCATGGATCACTAGCCCATAAAAGTGAGTCGAAACTCCAAAGAACCTATAGGTCATTAGCCTATAAAAGAAATGAGACAAAGCTCAATAAAACGAGGTACAGTCACCCACGTGGACAAAGAGACATTGCATATCGCTAGCCTAACCATAAAACGATCACAATTGATCAATAAAAAGTGTGAATTACACTAAGTTATAAATAAATGAGTTTAGCTTCATGTCCCATAACCACTGGCTTAATTAAGTATTTACGAACAAATTGTAGATTTCCACTCGAAAGTTGTCACAAGAGATCAATCAAACAAGTCCAAAAATTAACCGACAAAGTAAAAGCAATCGTTTCATACCACTTGTTTTGCTAAGTCGTTTAATTAGATTTCTTGAATGAATAAGGTAAAGGTTTGTGTATACTAATATATTGGAAAACGGTTTTAAAAGCGAGCTTGATATTGAAAGTAAATGCTGAAATAGTTTTGATGAAAGAGTTTGAATATTTACTATTAGTATAGAAAACTTTGTATTTTTAAGTGACAAATCACAGAAAACGATTGTAAAAACAATCGATCACCAAAAATTCACATTCGAAGACGTGAATCAAATCTAAAGAAATTGATACCAAATCTATCAAATGGATATTCCTAAAAATCCAGAAAAAGAAGTCATTAAAGTCGATAATAGCGATAACAACTAATCAGATGAACAAAAATTGATAAACATTGGAAATTCATTCAAAAAATATGCAATTAGGAAAAACTGAACAGTTCCAGATGTTTGAGGGTTCAACCAGACGTCTGGATTAGGTTTCTGAAAATAGTTTAGAAAACCTCCCAGACGTTTGAAATTATAAAACCAAACGTCTGAACCCTAACGAAACGTCTGAACCAATAAGTCAGACGTCTGAAATTTGTTTTTGCCATTTTATTTTCTGTTGTCTTGTATTTTATGTCCAAAGACCATAACTAGACATCTGAATTTACCAACCAGACATCTGGTTGGTCCAGCTGGGCAGAATTAGCCTAGGCTAGTTTTAGCCAAATCGATTTGGAAGCGATCGGACGAGCGACGGAGAGTAGGGATTTATGCCAAGCGACAACCCAGCCTTGTAGGCTCTTCGATACACCCCAAATAACATGTTCAAACACCCAAGATAGGATTTTTAAAGATTTTGACTTCAAAACAGCAAAATTTGGAAAATTCACCAAATCAATACAAATCAAAGGCAAATGAACGTGAATAGATATTAGGAATTCATACCAAACAAAAATAAAAGCTATAGACGTAGATGTGAGTTCAAGAACTCACCTTTAAACTCAGAAACAACGAATGAGAAGCTTTGAAACAAAGGAAAGATCAAGCATTCTTCACTTTAACCCAAGTAGCTCGAATCTATGCTCATAAGCAAATATTTTATAAGTTAGGATTTAGGAATTTTTGAAAAATTGAAGAGAGATTGAGATGGGGAAGATGAAGAGGATGCTTACCTAACCTTCACTTTGATTTTGGGGCTTGAATTTGAATTTCCTGGCAAAACTAGGGTTTAGGAATTTTGATTTCCTCTTCTTTCCCCATTTTTTCCTTTAGCTTGAGAGTGTTAGGAAAATAGAACGAATGAATGAAGAGGTGTGGAGGGTGTGGGTTAATGGGCTGAAACCCAAACCCAAAGCCCAATACAAAAATAGCAAAATTTTACTCAACTCTAAACATATCGATGTTTATACTGAAAAAGGTTGCAAACACTATTTTGAACTCAATGGAAGTAGTCTCGAGTCCTAATTCGACAGTTTACAAAAAGTAGTATTTCGGACTTTAATCCGACTAATGGTGCTATATTTAAATAAAACATTTAAGTATACAATCGTAAATTATGCGAGTTGTTACAGACTCCCCTCCTTAAAGAAATTGCGTCCTCGCAATACTTAAGAAGAAAATAAAGAATAACAACCATAAAAGCATATTATCACAAAAGAAAATTTGAAGTAAGAAGTTCATCTCAAAAAGCACGAGAGAGTAAGTCCGGATGTGTTCGCTCGATGAATTCTCTAGATTCGCAAGAGCAATCCTTAGGATTTGCGAACCATTGAACTTTTACAAGCGAAACATCTTTATTTCGAAGGAGTTTAACCTCCATAGCAATGATAAGAATAGGATGATGCTCATAAGTTAAATTTGGTGAAACTTCAATTTCTTCAATAACACCGGCTCAAGAATAGAATCGGAATCCCTAAGGCATTTCCGTAGTTGAGAGACGTGGAAAAAGTCATGAATAGTAGAAAATTGAGCCGGTGCAACAACGTAGTACAATAACGGTATGCCCGAGGAACTTGAAACTCAAATAATTTGGAACAACGACGTAGTACAATAACGGTACGCAAGATGAACCTGTTAAAAAGATCATTCCATTCGGACATCATCATAGAAAAAACCGATTGTTGCTTACGACTAAGGGCATCGGCAACACGATTTCCCTTTCCGGGAGTATGAAGAATATCAAGATCATAAGATGCAAGGAACCCAAGCCAAAGTTATTGATGAAAATTAAGTTCCTTTTGAGAAAATAAATACTTCAAAGATTTATGATCGGTGTATAGAACAAATTTCTCTCCCAAAAGATAATGATGTCAAATTCTAAAAGCAAAAACAATGGCCGCAAGCACTAGATCATGAGTGGCATATCTAGTCTCGGTAGGCTTTAATTGAACAGAAGTATAAGTGATAACGCATTCCCTTTTTGCGTCAGAACGACACCCAAACCATACGACTAGCGTCGGTACAGGCAGTGAAGTCTTGGTTCCCTTTAGGAATTACAAGAATAGGAGTATCGGAAAGGAGTTCATTCAATTGATCCTCTTTCCCGAAAAGCTAAGACTTTCAAAAATTATAACTAACTTTATGTAATCTTCTTTTTAGAATTTTTTTACTTATTCCAAGTCAATTCACTGTGTCTGACTGTCTCATCATATCATTTAGGAGATTCCTATCGATAACGCTGATCAGGCGCATCGACCAGAATTCTTAAGGCACTCAATGGGCAAAACAACACAAAATCATCTTCTATATGATAAACATGTCTCTTAAATTTTTTACGAATATTCTTTGCTCGTTTTAAGAAAAAAAAATCCAATTATACTTATAAATGTCTTATTAAAAATATTTGCAAATTTTAAGTTGATGTTTTCATCCATAATCAATGAAATCAAGGATGGTCTCATCGAATATTCATAGAATACTTGATTCATAAGATGGATGAAATAAGCTGGACAAACTGAATGACATCACGAGTCATTCATAAGAATCATAACGAGTGCGAAATGTGGCAAGTGGAAAACTACCCTCCACAACTCATAGCTGATGAAAACCAGTGGCAAGGTCGAGCTGAAAAGACCTTAGCACCACACAATAGATCACTTAAGTGCTAATCCTAAGACAAGCTCAAAAATACCGAAAAATTCACAACTACTTGAATGAGAGAAATAACTTTTCTTCATCATGTTGGGTTGAAAAATAAAATGATGCCACCGAATTGGAATCAAAATCATTTAAGAAAAGTAAAAACCTGCTTAACAGATTGAGAATGTCGAAGATGAATAGTCCTATCGGGATATAGGATATGGGCTTTATAATGATTAAGCCAATTCTTTCAAAAAAATGAATTCCAAAACCTAAGTAGCACATAACATGAAAATTTGATCGGAAAGCATAATCACATAAAATAATCTCGACATTTTTACAAAGTAAACTAAGTGTTGCGGATCCGCCAACCGGATTCATAATTCTCAGCGTATTCATCACGGACTGAATGAGAAATACTTTGACCAAGAGAAGTGTCACTTGGAGCTTGCACAACATTTAGATTTCCCTCCTTCTTACTTTGAAGTAGGGACACACAGAAATATATTGACTCAAACTTTTGCAATAGCGACAATAAAGGGGTTTTGGACACTTATTTGCATAGTGGTCCGTAGAACCATAATTGTAGCATTGCCCACGACTAGAGGTAGGAGCCTTTGTTACCGAAATTTCTTGCTTCCCTTTCTTGTTGGGATTGGGGCCTTTGAACTTAATAGGCCTCTTCATGTATTGTTGAAGTTCTGTTTGGCACCCACAACTTCAACATCACTTTCTTTATCGGCCTTTTCAAGTCGAAGAGCGATATCAACAAGCTGATCGAAAGCTTCTAGTTTCAGAAGTAAAGGCTTTTTGAGGTTCTTATTCAACCCATAGACAAACCTCTGATTTTTTTTTCAATGGGGTACTAATATACTCGACCCCATATTTAGAGAGAGATTCAAAGATGCGACGTAATCCATTCACCTTGAACAAGGTCAATAAAGCGTCGGGCCAAAGTTATTTTTTCTGCTTCCGACACAAACTTCAACTCAAACCTTTCTCGGAATTTCTCCCAAGTAAGATTCTTCAACGATTTCCGAAATCAAAAACTCATACCAATCTAATGCTCTTTCTTGGAGCATGCTAGAAGCCACTTGGACTCGATGTAGATTCACAAGATTTATGCGAGAAAAGATGCGGTCGCATGTTCTAAGTCAAGCTTGGGTTTCTATAATGATTTCGAATCCCTTGAATGGCCTTCCATCCAAATCGGTATAATCTCTGCACAAGCGTGCAAACCCAGATTTAGGATGAGTAGGCTCTGGAATGGGTCCGGCAACTTGAGCATTCTTTACAAGATCTAAAAGCTGTTGGGCAGTCATAAATACTCCATCCTGAGGAGTAACACTGGATTGACTGACGCTGGGACGACCGCGTCTAACCATTTCTCTTCTTTAAGAAAGAAAGAAAGAAAAGGAAAAAGGTTATTCTCAAAATGAATATCAAACAAACATGTTTGATAAAACAAGGAATCATAAAGAATATAGGATGCAACGGGTCCAAAGACTTGGATTAAACCTAAAGCATGATTCCTAAGAGGGACTTAGGACAATGATCCCTGTCATAATATTCTGTATTGTTTCGAAGTTTGGCTCTGATACCAAGCTGTGACGCCCCACCTCTATACTCACACTAGCTAAGGACACTACGGAGTAATGTCGTCGACTAGTACGAAGAATAAGGCTGTTAAGGAGCGACCATCTGTGTAATTGCTTTGTGCGAGCAACGATATGCCAGATAAAATATCACTTTCTTTTCAAGAGGAAATCCGACATACCGATACAAACTCAAAGCTACTACACAGTGGCTATGTGGTGTTCGAAAACAAATATAGAATAAGCATAACACAAAATCAGTCATAGATATTCATATCAATAAGCCGGAAACAGATATGAATATAACACGTAGAAGTGTGCATCAAATTAGTGGTCGTATAAGATCCATTATAACACAAAAAATAGGTATAAGTGCTAGACAAAAGAATATGTATACATGAACGAGTATCTATCTCGAATATATAATAGCAAAAACTACTAAGCTAAAGTAGTTAGCCAAAAGTCAGATGATAGACCCAGACAAGAATTCAAGCAGAAGCACTTGAAATACCTCGGTCTGTCCCAAGTATTATTTAAGAAGAAAATAATAAACAGATCGGTCTAGCTATAAACATCATATGAAAATGAGATAGGATAAGAGATATGACAAAAATGTATGATAACAATAATGCTATATTGTAACAAGTATACATTAAATAACAACAAAGATCATATTATATCTCAATTATTCTCAAGCACAAAAAAGAATGTCATATTCTTTAGCATATTTACCAAACCACAAATATTGATAAAACTTATCAATGTACATCACAAAAATTGGTGAAACACAAACTCTAAAAATCATCAATTAGATATCCAGAAATCACAATGGGGGAGGCCTATCACAAATGGGAGCATGAAAAGTCACCAACATGTGTATCACAAACGGAACGCTATTCCATAAACCAAACATCGACGCACCTAAAAAGATATGCCCCATGTGTAGTCGAATATCAATGCACCTTAAAAGATACGCCCCATGCATAAACAAACATCGACGCACCTAGAAAGACACACCCCATGCATAAACCAACATTGATGCACCTAGAAAGATACGCCCCATGCATAATCAAACATCGACCACTTAGAAAGATACGCCCCATGCATAAACAAACATTGACGAACCTAGAAAGATATGCCCCATGCTCCAACTTATCGAGTCGGTTGCTCCATGAGCGGTCCAAAGACCACGGGTCGCAAGCCCATAAAAGTGAGTCGAAACTCCAAAGAACCCATAGGTCGTTAGCCTATAAAAGAAATGAGACGAAGCTCAATAAAACGAGGTACAGTCACCCACGTGGACATGGAGACATCGCATATCGCCAGTCCAAACCATAAAATGATCACCATTGATCAATAAAAAGTATGAATTACACTAAGCTAGTAAATAAATGAGTTTAGCTTAACCACTGGCTTAACTTAAGTATTTACGAACAAATTGTAGATTTCCAATTGAAAGTTGTCACAAGAGGTCAATAGAACAAGTCCAAGATTTAACTGACAAAGTAAACGCAAGCGTTTCATACCACTTATTTTGATAAGTCGTTTAATTAGATTTCTCGAACGAATGAGGTAAAGGTTTGTATATACTAAAAAATTGGAAAACAATTTTGAAAGCGAGCTTGATATTGAAAGTAAATATTGAAATCGTTTTAATGAAAGAGTTTGAATATTTACTATTAGTGTAGAAACCTTTGTATTTTAAAGTGACAAGTCACAGAAAACGATTGCAAAAATAATCTATCATCAAAAATTCACATTCGAAGACGTGAATCAAATCCAAAGAAATCAATACCAAACCATCAAAATGGATCCCAAAATCCAAAAAAGAAGTCATCAAAGTCGGTAAAAGTGATAACAACTAATTGAATCAACAAAAATCGATAAACATTGGAAATTCATTCAAAAAATAGGCAAATATGCAAAACTGAACAGCTCCAGACGTCTTGGAGTTCAAATAAACGTCTAGATTAGGTTTCTAGAAGTAGATCAGAAAACCACCTAGACGTCTGAAATTACAAAACCAGACATCTGAACCCTAACCAGACGTCTGAACCAATAATCAGACGTCTGAAATTTGTCTCTGCCTTTTTATTTTCTACCGTCTTATATTATTTTTTCCAGGGACCATAATCAGACGTTTGAAATTACCAACCAGATGTCTGGTTGGTTCAGTTGGGCAGAAATTAGCCTAGATCAATGATGGCCAAATCGATTTCAAAACGATTGGACAAGCGATGGAGACTAGGGATTTATGACAAGCGACAACCCAGCCTTGTAGGCTCTTTGATGCACCCCAAATAACATGTTCAAATACCCAAGATAGGATTTTTAAAGATTTGACTTCAAAACGCCAACATTTGGAAAATTAACCAAATCAATTCAAGTCAAAAGCAAATGAACATGATTAGATGTCAGGAATTCATTTCTAACAATAACTAAAACTATAAACGTAGATGTGAGTTCAAGAACTCACTTTTAAACTCAAAAAAAAAAACGAATGAGAAGCTTCAAAACAAAGGAAAGATCAACCACTCTTCACTTCAACCCAAGAAGCTCGAATCTATGCTCTAAGAAAATATTTTCTAAGGTAGGGTTTAGGAATTTCTGAAAATTAAAGAGAGATTGAGATGGGAAAGATGAAGAGGATGGTTACCTAAGCTTCTCTTTGATTTTGGAGCTTGAATTTGAATTTCCTAGCAAAACTAGGGTTTAGGAATTTTGATTTCCTCTTCTTTTTCCCATTCTTTCCTTTAGCTTGAGATTGTTAGAAAAATAGAATGAATGAATGAAGGTGAGTAGAGGGGGCGTTATGTTGGTTAATGGGATGAAACCTAAACCCAAAGCCCAATAGAAAAATAAAAAATTCAACTCAACTCTAAACATATCGATGTTTATAATCAAAAAAGTCGCAAACGCCATTTTGAAATCATTGGAAGTCGTCCCGAGTCCTAATTCGACAGTTTACAAAAAGTAGTATTTCAGACTTTAATCCGACTAACGATGCTATATTTAAATAAAACATTTAAATATACAATCGTAAAATATACTGGTTGTTACAACATAATTCGTTTTTTCGATTTGATGCATCGTTTGACCAAAAATCGATGAAGAACCTTGGCCGACCATTTCTAAGATTTCTGATCCATCGGTGGATCGTCGATTTTACGACGACCGAGAGGTGCAGTGTTGTAGAGATCGTTTAGCGGCAGGCATCCATATGGTTTTTTCATGATAATGATGCTTGGAATCGCCACAAATCGAGGTAGAAGGGACACGACGAAGGAGCCAATTCTAGCGATCTAGAGGGTTGCACAACTTAGGCCAGGCGCGGCGTGGCTGGGGAAATATGATGGCATGACCTAATCTGGAGAATGAAGCTTGTAGTCGCATGTATGAATAGATGAACACTGGCGGCTGTGAACAAGATTGTGACGACCCGCAAATCCGTATCCTTTGAATCGACAATAATCCACACATGTACGATCCAAAAAGCAAAGACTGACGGAAAGTCAAGAGAAAGAAAAGAAGAGAGAAGAAGAGAAGAGAAGAAAGAGAGAAAATATATAATATCATATCAATGATCTTTACAAAACAGAAACTATATATATATACATCAGTCAGAGTTCAACAATCAATCAATAGTTATCAGCTTGAACGGTTATAATAACCTGTCCTCACAATTGTTGATAATATAAACAACTAAGCACAACGGATAATCAATAATTAAAACAGATACGCGTATACGAAATGAAGATCTCTAGCTCTCCTGCTGAAGCTCCAAAAGCACCAAAGCATAACCTGTAGATATACTCGGTCTGACCCGAGCATTGAAAGGGAAGAACGCCCGGATCAGTCTGGTAAACCAACGTGAGCACACTCAACTAAAGTTATTAAATTACCAAACTTTTCCTTAGTTTTCAAAACAAGAGTATCTCGTAAGACAAGTCCACACATAAACACGAACATGTTTTTACCTTACGATAACTAAAACATATCATAGCAAATCCTCTTATATTATGGTAGTGTCTACTATATACAAATAATGCTAATCATAGCCGAAATTGTTACAAATATTAAATTCCATCATATAGCCCAATTGGGTAATACAGTCAAAATGGCAAACACGTAGTGGAGTTTGGATTTCCATACAAATGACCAAGTGAAGGGACTACCTTTCGGCAGTACATCTCTAGAAAAATGTACCGAGGACCATCACTAAGGATCCTCTACCAACACAAGACCAGACCACCTCTATAACTAGATGGTACCGAATACATCATCCTTCTTTCGTTACCGACCTTTACCAAGGGCCCTCAGAGCATACAAACCACAATAATCAGACACACGACGTTATAGCGTGTAAAGATATATCTAGAAGAGGATGATCATATCCTAATAGGAATGACCCACTTAGCCCTGCTGCATCTAACCCTGTTTTGGTCATTTTCGGTTGATGAGGCCTGACGAGGTAACGATTACCTTTCACAATCACATATCACATCACTTTGAATGCCACACGGCCATTTCCGTTGACTACTAATTGCCTTCCACAAAAATACAACCCTTAAGCTCGTATGTCTCAAGGAGGGTGTTAAGCTAAGAGAAGTTGCCTTCTCCGCCACCATTGATGTACATTTGTAAAAACCAATGTACGTAATCTATAGAATGCAATGTCAGACATACATTCATACAAATTGTCCAGGAACAGGACAAACCGAAGGTACTTTCCTACCATATCCTATCGGAAAATCCCTAGGATTAGCAGCGAATAGTCCTCGTATTGGATATTTCATAATGTAGAGCCACTGCTACTGGATGTATATTGGGATTTTAACCCCAAACGATCAACAAGCAGTCCCCCACTATGAAAATCCAGAATATCAATATCATCACAAGCTACCTGCAAAATCATCGCATATACGTTGGTCCGAAGTGGTTTTCAGATAAATCTGATCTCGGTCTCTATGCACCAACAACGCAAAAGCGTTTCTCAACCTCACACAGAAACTAAGTCTCATAGACTTATCTCGTCTCCAACTTTCAACTTGCTATCCTTCGGCCAAGAAGGAAGCTCGATAGATTGGAGTAATACTCCGCACTATACGAATCAACATCCTCAACATAAATGATAATCCAACCTACATAGAAGGCTACATACTAAGTGTACGACTAAATAGTTCCCACATCAAGTCGAAGAACTAAAATTTGGTCAAGTCTGATAGTCGGTTATTTAATTATGAAAGCATACAAACAAATATTTAGCACTATAACAATCACTAGGCCCTTTTAATTAATCTTTTATTAATTAAATTGCTTGCCAAATATTCACTTCAAATTATCTTTAAAAAGATATATTCTCAAAACATTTCAACTTCATATATTGGAGAACATTTCCAAATACTTATTTAATAATAAGTAATTCACAAAGCAATTTATTTTCAACACTTAGAAAATAGTTCATATACTTAAATCACGATTAAGTATATATTTTATTCTTTAAGGAAAAGATTCTTTCAAACATCTTTGTTTTGGGTCAAAACGGATGTTGCGTAAAATATTGTTACTACAACCCAAGATCAACAATATAGGGATTTGAAAATAAAATAGATATATAAATCCCAATACTATATAAAAACATTTCCTTTCGAAAATCATTTACTATAACAACAGTATTATAGTCCATCGTTTCCTTACTTCTCGAAAACGTCGATTTCAACAATGAATGTTGAAATCTTTGTATTCGATATGTAACACGTTTTAAAACCATCTTTAAACCACTTTAATTTAATTACAAAATCACTTCCCAAAACATTTATTTAATTTAACAATATATTCACTGTCCGAAATCGTGAATATAGTCCATTTACCAAATTCACTACTATTGCACATTTAAATTAAAGGATTACCCACTGTCCAAAATCGTGAGTATAGTTCCTTTAATAAACTTCTATATTTTCTTATCAAAATATAGTTGATTTCGAATTTATAAAACAATGTTTATAAATTCCATTTATATTTTATAAAAACTTCAATATACAAAATTCCTTTACTAATCAATTTCATTTATAACTCAATTATATACCAAAAAACCAAATTATAAGTTAATTCCTTATAAATTATTTATTTACAATTTTCATTCATTTTTATAAATTCACAAATTGTAAATCTTATTACTTACAAAATCCGTTTATAACTTCATTTAAAACACTTTCAAAACTCCTTTATAATTTCATCACTTTGATTTAAAAAAATCCAATTTTTATAAATCTTATATATAAACCTATTATAAAAATTCAAAAATCACCATTTAAACTATTTTATAAAAATCAACTTTATATTTCCAATAATCACATTTCAACTATATTTCTCAAAAACCGTAATTTCAATTATATTTCTCATAATTTTTATAACGATAAAAATTATAACATTTATTTATTTAATATAAATCAATTCAAAAATTCAATAAACGTATACTTTCAAAATTCACTTTAAAATCCTTTTAAATTTGGAAATCATCACTTTAACTTTTTAAATTTCCAAAAATAGGTCCAATGCTGCAACACTAAATACATCAATCACGACATCCAAAACATCATATATAATATGATAACAGCATATAGCACAATATCTGTAAATAAATCAATATGGGTTAGGAATCCAGTTGGATCCCTCCAACCTGTCACCTGCAACAAATTTACATATTAGAATATGTGTACAATGTCCGCTTCAAGGCAGACGCGCGTACAAAGGGTCATCCGCTCATATACACGGGAACGTATAGGGTCATCTGCTCTACTAGGCAGGTATATATCCAAATATCAACCAATATATCATATCATCCAAACAATCATCAATCATCATATAACAAATTATTTTTCACTTATATAAAAATATCAGTGAGTCAGAAAGAGTGAGTTGTACTCACATTGCTTCCAATAACAGTTGCAGTGTTTTATTCCGAATAAAATTAAGCAAGCGTTTAATTTTATCCAAAATTTTCACTAGCTCAAATAAATCCTAATCTATCTCCATACTGTAGTGCTCGTCAATATGAACCCAACACAATTTGTTTCATGTGAAACGGACCTCGTACGAATAAGTTATAGTATTTTAAAGGTTATGCGAATTATAAATAATATAATCAATTTCTTTTTCTTTTTTTATAACCTTATGTCAACCTGGCCGTTCGAATCCAAACCCTAGATCTAGGCCATTGATTTACGTTTCTTCCTCACGTTCGTTTCCAGGAGATGACGCACGAACAAAACCCATTAGCCACCGTAAAACCCTAGCTATCGCGACCCCCATCGACCAACGTGAAGACGATCGAGCACCATCGTTTGACTCGTCGAAGCAAGCTCCAACCTCGGCCCAAATACCATCAAGCTTTGTTGAGCATAGGCGCATAAAATAATTCCCAACCGGTAGGCGAACGCGACGCCCTAGCGACCACCACGACACTCTAAATCAGATCACAGCCGTTGATCTGAAAGCTCTCGTCGTCCCCTACGTTTTTGTAGTTGACAATTTTTCGTAATGGTTAACGGATTCGAAGGAAATCGAGGAGGAAGGAGGCGAAATTCTGGCCATTGGTTTAAAAGTGGCAGCTAGGGTATATAACCCTAATGTTTGTGAAAAATGGAAATAATGAAGGGCTTTTATAGGAAATTCGACGACACTATTAATCCTTAAATTTTCCGAACTCGAAACAAAACGTGCCGCCTGGCATTTATAATATTTTACCCCTATTTCGAACGCAATGGAATATATATCGGGAGCCAATTCGATCTTATTTGAAAGATAGGTTTTCAAATCGACTCGTTTATATTTAAAATTCACTTAAACCGATTTCAACGCGTTTTAGCTTGCCCCGGACAAACCGTAAATCCGATTGACACGAAATTTGAAAACTTATAATAATATAACATTACGGATCCAATGAAACTGGTTTCGCCGAAATCCGAGACTGTTTGAAAAATGGCTATTTTTACTCGTCAATTAAATATTAAAATATTCAATTTTTTACAATTTAACTTTTAATTCAATTTTAAAAATTCTGTAACATCATTCTAATTCAAATATGATTTAATATAACTTTACAATCATTTTTATCCACATTAAATTCAAATATCTATCATTTCTGTAATTTCAAATATTAAATCAACAATTTAATTATCCAATTAAATCCAAATATTCGAAATATTATTTATCCAGCTTATAAAATTTACTTATGAATATTTAAAATTAATTAAATATATGAATTTCAAATGACTGAAATTCAGGGTCGTTACAAAGATGGTGTGATCGAGTACTGTCGTGTGCTATGGTTTATCTTAAGGTAGCTAGAATTACTAAATTGCCCTTCATTACTTTTATTTTAATTTTTAATTATCAAATCTTCTAATGTGCATAACTTTTTGATAAGAGCTCCGATTGATGCGGTGTTTTCTTCGTTGCGATTGTATCGAAATTCCAAATACTATGGAACAAGTTTGGTTGCATTTTGATACTATTAGATTTTTGGGCCTAATTTGGATTTTTGTTCAACTAAAAATCGAAGGTGAGTGTTTTAACCCACTCACGAATGCTAAACTACCTTATGTTAGTTAAATTTATGAAGTGATCAGAAATTGAATGATTGATGTTTGGTACTTTAAATTGTCATTCGAGGTTAATTTGAATTTATATTGAATTTAATTGCCATTTAAATTAATATTAAAATTTAATTGTCAGTTAAATCTCTGATAATTAAAACTAGTTTACTTGTTGTGATTTATTGGTTGATTTAAATGATGATTGGGATGGATGTTTAATTATGGATATTTGGATGATTTGATGTTATATTTATTTTATATGTTGTTATCACACTGCAAGTTCCCTTAGTTTGTTGTTAGGAAAAATCACTATGGGTTGAAATGATACATACCCAATGGACTTATAGATTAGGAAAAAATCGTTATGGGTTGAAATGATAAACTCAAGCGATATATGGGTTTTGAATTTATTCGAGATTAAGGGTTGAAATGATATATACCCATAAATTTAAAATTTATTGCGGGTTGAAATGATGTATATCTGTATCACTTGACCATAGGGTAGAAAATTATACATGGACATTGGATTGGCTAAGTTAAATGATTTTAAATCCTTAATTTTTGAATCCAATTAAATGATATTTTGAAATAAAATTTGATTTACATGAGCTGAATTGTTTTCAAGATGCAAGCTCTAAAATGTTGAAATTGAAATTGGTTTAAATGAATTGGTTATAGAATTTAAATTGAAATTCAAAAGTTGAATTTTGGAATATAAATGAAATTTATCAAAATTGAGTTATTTTAAACGTTTGAATATTTAAACTTTGAAATTTATTAAACTTGAAGTGGTTTAAATTTGTAGTTCAAACATGGATTTGAAATCGATATATATTGAAATGTTATTAATGAGAATTTGAATTGAAAAATTAAAATTGAATTTTGTTGATTTGAAATCTTTATATGGTCGAGATTTGTTGAAATGGAAGAAATAGTTTAATTTGATATTATTTTCAAAGTATTATTTTATTATAAACTATTTTAAAATCGATTATTTTAAAATTTAGATTATTTAGATTTTCAAACTATTTACTATATAAACCATTCTAATAATCAAACCATTTTTTAATGAACTATTTTTAACTGTTTTAAAACCCTTAAACTATGTAAACTACTAAACTATTTTAAACTATTTTTTTTACTATTGTAACTATTATAAACTATTTTTAATGCATTGACTATTTTAATATATAACCCATTTTAATATATAAACTATTTCTAACACATAAACCATTTTAATCTATAACCTATTTTCAAAATATAAACTATTTTTAATGTATAACTATCTCAATATATAAACTAGTTTCAATATCCAAATTGTTTAAATATGGAACTGTTATGATTTAGATTTAATTGATTCAAATGCGAATACTTTGATATGATGGTTTAACCTATTTTTTGGTTATGATTTTGAAACGAATACGATTTAAGGTGTGTAATGATTTTGAAAGTGATATGATTTTGAAATGATTACGATTTGGAAGTGAATATGATTTTGAAGTTAATAATGGTTTCGAAAATGATATGATTTTGAAATGAATATGATATTTTGATATAAAGTATGAACTGTTTGGAATGTAAAAGAGCCAAATCGTGTGAAATAAACATTTGGTTGTTGAAGAGACTGAGATCAGATTTATAATACTCTCTGCCGATACCCAAAATCACTTTAACAACTGTGCATGTGGAGAATGAAGTAGGATGGTTTGACAAATGCTACTATATGAGGTATGAACGCAGGCCTGACCCCCTTAGGTCAGCTTGATATGACTAAAACAGGAGCCATGCCAGGCCAAGTGGGGTCACTCTCCCTATCGGGCACGTTTCTTCGATACTATATTCATTACTTTGTGATTGATTTGTTGGCCACCCCTCGATTTGATTATGTGAGTGTGTCTCGAGGTGGGTGGTAGTAGCTACTATGCGTTACCACTAGTCTAGATCCATAAAACAGTAGTATCCTACCTTAGGCATTGCCTCATGGGCCTTTTCATATGCCTTATCGCGCCCACTACGAATTTGGTTTGTGTCGTACACTATGGTGTGCCCTTTGATAGCCCTCCAGTTTACGAAGGAATTACAGTACTGTATAGACTACAACCGTGATGATCCGTCCCTCTCGACCCTCGAAAATCGACACAAAATATGCTACAATATAATATGCCGACGATCGGGTGCCGGAAAAGATGGATTGTTTGAGGAACAAGGAAGAAGGTAGAAGAAAGAAGGAACTAAACAATAACGGAGTCTCACAATCGAAGCGGAACAAAATATAATATTCAATAATAAATCTTTACACAAAATGAAAACTATATCTGTTTTATTCAATATACCATCAGAGTATCACAAACAAACAACAATTACTAACCTGACCATTCAAACAATCACTACAACGGATATAAACAAATACAGAAATATGTCTTGGACTCCAGCTCCTTTCCTGAGCTGCACAGCATCCCTTCCTGTAATCTATAATACTCGGTCTGACCCGAGCATTATAACGAAATAACACTCGAGTCAGTCTGGAATACCAGCTGATAAAAATACACCAAAATTGATTATTAAAGTTTCAAAATCCTTTAAAGTCAAAAGCATCTCGTAAGACCACGCTACAAATAAACATGTCGGGTTTTCACCTTACGATAGCTAAAACATTTCTTATCAAAATCCTCTGATATTATAATAGGGTCTATATACAAATACTTATTCAAATAGCCGAAATTGTAACATTCATTAAATTCCAGCTACTAGCCACAAAGTGGGTTATACAAACAAAATCCGTAAAAGGCGCATAGGGAGAATGGATTTCCAACTAATGACTAAGCACTGAGGTACCACCTGTCACAGTATGTGGCCTAGATCACCGTACCGAGGATTACTCCCAATCCCCTGCAACACAAGACGGGACTACCCCTTAATGGATAATCCCGAGTAAGATCACCCCACGGTTGGGATCAGCAACCGCACCACTAAGCCGAAATAAAAAGGGACATCTAAACAGGGATGACCTCACCCTAATGGGTGCTACCCACATAATCTTGCTGCATATCCCCTGATTTTCAGTCATTCTCGGTTGATGATGCTTGAGGCTAAGCGTTACCTATTTAGAACGTTTCACTTAGAATGCCCACAGTCCACCTGACGATGTTCCGAAAGCATTCATCCATACAAGTACGTCCCGGGTTGGAACGGAACCGAAGGCACTACTCCTACTACATTCATTTTGGAATCATCCTCAGGATTAGTAGCGACTAGCTCTTGCACTTCACTGCTCCATCTTCGACTCCAAACTCGTCTTCCTCACGAAAACATACAAATTGGATCGAAGTGGTTTTCGAAAAATGAATCCCGATCTCGGTCCCTTCGAAACGATCAACGCATTAACCAATATTGATAGTCGGTTATTTAACTGTCAATTAACATTCACAAACATCCATCAAACATAAATAATTTCTCAAATTATTTATTATCCTCAAAATATCTTCGCAAGATATATTCCATTTCAAACCCTTTTGAAAACAGTTTTCAATTCACACTCTGTCACGGAATAAATTTCCCAAATATTCATTTCCACTGGAAACAACCAAGTCCAATCATTTTTGATTTTAAAACAATTAAACCACTTTTTTCTAAAATATACCTTAAAATATTTAAATTAAACTACTTAAACATTTTATTCAAAAATACATTTTAAAAATATTTAAAGCAAAATTACTTTATAAAATATAAGCTAATTTTAAAATAAAGGTTAAGTTAAAACCAAGTTTTTAAAAGAGGAGTTACAAAAATTCTATACTAGTTTCAAATAAAACTTTAACCAAACTAACTTTAAAATAAATCCATTTTATAAAATATAAATATTAATAATATTCTTTTAAACCATAATACCAATTAACCCTTTAAAATAATTACTACTATAACTAATTTAGTAAATATTTACTTTTAAAATTTTAACAACTTAAATAATAATTTCTTAAAAACATTCTTTTTTAAAAACAACTTCAAAACTTCTAACTTTTACTCAAAAATCTGCTTTAAAAACGTACTTGGCTTTTCAACGAAATACATTTCCATTTCAGAATAACCCAAAGAATTCGTCTTTTAAATCCTGCTTGATTTATCTCAATTCAAATTTACGTTTGAATCCCGTAAATTTCTTCCCATACTTTAAAAATAAACACCTTTTCATTTTAACGCATTTGCCATGTCCTAGAAATCACTCTCCAAAATATATGCTTAAATTATTAAAATTCGGCTACTAGAAATTATTTAAAAGAAAATAATACTTGAGAAAATATATGGGAGATTCTAAGTAACTTTAAACCAAAATTACCCGTTAGAATAAAATTATTAAATCAATTATTTATATTAAAATTTCCTTTGAAAACTTAATACTACTTTACCTTTAAAATAATTGAATACCATAATTACTTAAACAAATATTTACTTATACCTTAAAATAATTGAAAAAAATAATTTTTTCTTCCTAAAACACATTTTAATACTTATAGTTTATATTTTAAAAGATTTCTTCGAAATTATACTTAATTTTCCAGGGAAAATACACTTTCCATCCTTTACAGATAATCTCATCTTTACTTTTAAAACAATTATACCTTTGTTATAGAATTTCCCACCGGAGATCTATATTTTCAAATTTATCCACTGATAAATATTTTATTCCACTTCATTTGTATAACCAATTTACAAATTTCCATTCCTCATCACAGTTTCAAAACTCTTAACAAATTCCAAATCAATTTCCTGAATTTAATTTCATTAAATTCATTACTTAAAATTCCCTTTCATTTTCCTTTTAAACCCAATTTATTTTATATATATTTTATCTCAGATTTATATTTACCCAATTATAACATAGCACAAGTAAATTTTCAAATTAATCTAACGCAGCTATAAATAAAATACATCATCAATCATGAAAATAATTTCTATATTGTAAGGAATCCAGTTGGATCCCTCCAACATGTTTCCCTGCATCCACAGATGTTAGCACAACAAATAAATATCCATCAAACCTGATAATAATTATCGCACTCAACTCATCAACCAATCAATCATTCATTTAAATTTTAACTATTTAAATTAACTGGAAATTCCAGATGTGAGTGAGATTAACTTACCTTGAATTCGTCGAGCGTTTCAATTTCAAATTAAATCGAACCGCGTTCGATTTAACCTAATTTTTTATTTGCTTGAAATGATCCCAGATCTACATCACAGCGTGTTGCTCGTCGCTGCAATTCCGGCGCCACCAAATTCGTCGGAATCTGATAACGTAAGCATAAGATATGCTAGTTTAAAGTTTGAATAAATTTTTATGTGATTAATTACAAATTCTCTTACAATCTGGGCCGCTACTTTGCAACTGCAAATCAAGGCCACACAATATGCTTCTTCCTCAATGCTCGATCCAGGGTTGCTAAACCCTTCGACCGCCATTTATAACCAATTATTACGCACCTCACTTAGTTTGACGACGATCCGATGCTGCCATGAGAAAGCTTGTCACGAGCTCCCTTCCCATCACGAAGCTGGTCGAGCTTGACTATGCCAACCGGTCGGAAAGCGCGCTCGAATATCATGCATTCGTGGTCGATTTCTCGACGATCCACTCCATTATATTCGATCATACCCGTTGAACAGGTTGATCTTGCTGAGCCCTACAACATCCTAGTTGGGAGTTTCTTCAAATGATTTGTGGATAAGGAGAAAACTGTGGCACAAAATTGGACGTTTTCGGCCATTAATTGATTAAGTGGCGGCTGTGAAAGGAGGGCTAAGGTTTTGCTTCTGAACGTGTTTATATATAAGTTAATTAATATTATTTTAATAATATCTCCAATTTAACAAGCATTCTCAAAGGAACTCCAAACAGCACATGCTGCCTGGCATTTATAATGTTTTACCCACATTCTGAATACAATGGAACGTGTTTCGGAGGCTAATTTGATCATATGTGGAAGATAGCTTTTTGAATCTAGTTTAAATATTAAATTATCGATTAAATTTCAACGTGTTTCTCACCCGTACGAACAAACGGTAAATCCAAACGCTACGAAAATTGAAATCCAATAATAATTAACTATTACGGATCCAATGAAAATGGTTTCGTCAAATTCTGAGACTTTTCCCTGGAAGGCTATTTTAACTCGTCGATTAATTCGAGCGATTTTCAAAATCGTCGAAATCACTTAAAACTTTACTAACTTTATTATATATCGTATAGAATTTACATTCACATTAGAAATCATTCTGATTCATTCCGGACCAAAACCTAATTATTTGCAAAATCATATTATTAAATTCCATTATTAAATTAATATAAAATTCCAAATTTGACTTATCGACTCTCGATTCCATCCAAAGGTCCAACAACACTATTTAAATCCTAATAGACTTAAAATAAATTTTAGAAACCATTTTCGTATCTATTTACATCCAGATTCACAAATTATTCCAATTCCAAATATTAAATTATTATTATTCAAATCCAGTTGAACTGCCGTATTTAAATTTTTAACTAATTTTATTGATTGTACCAAAATCTTCTTATTTCAAAATCAATTCAGAATCCACATTTAACATTTAAAATGAATTAAATGTTCAAAATCTAGCAACCAAAATTCCGGGTCGTTACATTCCTCCCCCCTTATAAAAATTTCCTCCCCGAAATTTGCTAAGGTAGGAAAATGCTACTAAACTCATTTACTTACCCAAACTTACTTAGTTAAAATTCACATTTACTTCTCAAAACCTTTTAGCTCAATCCCAAAACCATTTGCTTATATATTCTAACTCAACAGCTTTTGTTTCCAACATTATTTCAAAAATCAACTTTCCAAGTTAACCAAAATTTTCAAAACTTCCAAAAAAATTCCAACTCCCAAAATTTTTGAAATTTTTTGATAGCGTTTCCTTTGTACGGAGAGCGTTTTACAATATCACAATAGATATAAATATATATACATCGACCCACACGGTCGGAAAACAAAATATATCACAGTACATATATCATTTTTCAATTTTACTGCGTAGGCGTACCTTTTGATTAGCATTTTAAAAGCAAGCGGCTAATTATTTTGCATTTACGCGCTCCAACTCTATCTATTGCCTCCCGTACCTATACTTACTCAAACAAGCACATAAGTTTTCAATAAAATGAGAATTTAACAACATTCTATTCATTAAACTAAACCAAACACTTCAATTACAAAGCCCAAACAATACCATTTCATAATTCTACATGTTAACCTTCTTAAAAAAAACAATCCACCAGTTTTCAACACCATTCTAATTTTTTTTACAAGTCCAAACTTCATTTTATTCCACTCGAATAATTTACATTCAAGTTTATTATATACAATTCATATTTACTACAACCATTTCATTTTCACTTCAATATGATTAACATATGCTTTACTTACATCAATTTATTTCAATTCAATTCCAAATTGATTCACAATCAAATTTTACGTTCAATTTGGTATATTTGCATTTCTTTAATGATCCACTTTCCTTGATACGTAAATCCACTTAATTAGATCTCAACCCATTCGAATTGATTCAAAAACCAACCTTATTTGCTTCTTTTAATACACTTGCTTCCTTTTATGTCCAACGACAAATTCCTACACACATTTTTATATCATTTATTCAAATAACAATCATTTAAGTTTATAACAATTTTAAAACACTTCAAATTCATCATCTAACTTAAGTTTATATTTATATCGTTCCATTCTGAATTATTTACAACTCATAAATTCTTACTTCATCACAATAATTAATTAGAATCCTTTCACTCGCATTTCAATTTTATTATCTAAACAAATTTCATTCAAGTCCACTTATAAAGCTCGACCACATTCATTTTCCAATTTGCTTAAGTTATTTCAATTTCACAATGTTTCCATTTCTGAATTTATTAATAATATGGCCATTTTTAATTATCTTTACGTAAACTGAATTTATTTGCAATTTGGACCATATCCATTTTAACCTAACTTCCTTTCATTCGACAATATTCACATCATAATTAATTCATTTACCGTATATGTCGAATTTCATTTAATTTAGCTTACGCTATTCATCTTCATTCAATTCCTTTGAATTTAGTCGGGTGAGAATATTGTCCATTCGATATCATTTCAACTTAATTAGATTCCCTTCCCTTTTAATTCTATACCAATTTAATTCAAGTTTAACTAAATTTTATGTAGTCAACTTAACTTCATACCGTTTCCTTTACTATTTTAAATAAAAATTGAATTTCATTCAATATTATCTATAAAACAACCGAATTTTGATTTTTACTTCAATTCGATCCAGATTCAACTCAATTTTATATCTCAATTCAATTTTAAATCTTTGTATTTCCCAATATATAATTTCAAAAACTTATTTACTAACCCAAGTCCCTTTATCTTTTATATTTTCTTCACCTTATTTCAATTTACATTTCATTTAGAATCTAATTTTGAATTTCCCATAAAGTACCAACCATTTTATTTTGGTTTTACAATTCATTTCCTATTCATAAGTCCATTAACTTATTTACTTAAAAGCTTAATTTACACATTTTAGTCATTTTCATCTTATAATCACAATTCCAGATTATATATATATAACACTTGACAACTTAAGGATATAAATTTTCATTACACAATTATAACTCACAATTATAATCATTTTACATTTCATCTTAGTATCCAATTTAATTCGATTTCAATTCCAATTTTATTTAACTTATCTCAAGTTAAATTCAAATATATTCTAATCACTTCCATTTACTCAAGTTAAATTTTAATTTCAAGATTAAAATTTCATTTTCCCTTCTGATTTAAATCAACTTCTCTTAATAGGTTCAATAGTTGATTCATTTTAACTTTCACATTTTTAAATAGAATTTCCCAGAATTCAATTGCCCGGTTTTATTTCAAAACCATTGTGAAATAATAATCAACATATACCCACTTGGTATATCAAATCTCCAGATCCCAAAACAACTTGTTTTTATCCAAAACAAATTTCCCTTTTGAAATTTTAAAACAACTTGTATACCCAACAAGTCCAAACAAATATCATAACCAACCTCCACGGTAGCCATCCATCACTTTAGAAACTCGAAAATGAATTCTGATGATGTGGCCATCATCATCAGGATTATTTTCCAACGATTGATGTGAGTTCAGTGCTTCCTTACTTTCACAAATTCCTTTCAAAACAATATCCATTCAGAAATATTTTCCCAAAATAACACTCCATTATTGCCTTCACATCTTTGGAAAACATTTCAAACATTCCCAAGATTTTATATCCCCAAACTTTTTGTTTAAATTCATTTTAAACACTTTTCAAAATTTTCGGGATTTAAATTCTGGTTTAAATCAAATTTTAGCTATACTCCTTTTTATTTAAACCATACTTAGATAATTCTATTTGGTTATAAACCACTTCAAATTTTAGATTCTTATATTCGATTATAATATTAACAACCAAACATCCAAATATATATATATATATATAACAATTTCAAAAAATTATTTCTTTCATATCAAAATATAATTTTGGGTAAAATTATTTCATTTACCCACTTTAAAAACAATACTATGTCGGTTTATCTTGTTTAAAAGTTTAGAAACCCCTACCGATACAGTTGTACTTTCCGTACCGACCAGAATTCATAAACACTCAACTGATAAGTCAACACAGTACAAAAGTAATTTTATATTCACTAACAAGTACGCGCTCATAGCTATTAATACTCTCAACTCATTATAGAGTACTATTGACTCTGTTTAATGAGTAATTTTCCCACCAGAGCCAAGGTTATCGCCAACCTATGCTCTGATACAAAGTGTGATGACCCGTCCCTCTCGACCCTCGAAAATCGACACAAAATATGCTACAATATAATATGCCGACGATCGGGTGTCGGAAAAGACAGATTGTTTGAGGAAAAAGGAAGAAGATAGAAGAAAGAAGGAACTAAACAATAACGGAATTTCACAATCGCAGCAGAATAAAATATAATAGTCAATAACAGATCTTTACACAAAATGAAAACTATATCTGTTTTATACAATATACCATCAGAGTATCACAAACAAACAACAATTACCAACGTGACCATTCAAACAATCACTGCAGCGGATATAAACAAATACGGAAATATGTCTCGGACTCCAGCTCTTCTCCTGAACTGCACAGCATCCCTTCCTGTAATCTATAATACTCGGTCTGACCCGAGCATTATAATGAAATAACAGCCGAGTCAGTCTGGAATACCAGTTGATAAAAACACACCCAAATTGATTATTAAAGTTTCAAAATCCTTTGAAATCAAAAGCATCTCGTAAGACCACGCCACAAATAAACATGTTGAGTTTTTACCTTACGATAGCTAAAACATTTTTTATCAAAATCCTCTAATATTATAATAAGGTCTATATACAAATACTTATTAAAATAGCCGAAATGGTTACATTCATTAAATTCCAGCTACTAGCCACAAAATGGGTTATACAAACAAAATCCGTAAAAGGCACGTAGGGAATGAATTTCCAACTAATGACTAGGCACTGGGGTACCACCTGTCACAATACGTGGCCTAGATCACCGTACCGAGAATTACTCCCAATCCCCTGCAACACAAGACCGGGACTACCCCTTACTGTATAATCCCGAGTAAGGTCACCCCACGGTTGGGATCCGCAACCGCACCACTAAGCCGAAATAAAAAGGGACATCTAGGCAGGGATGACCTCACCCTAATGGGTGCTACCCACATAGCCTTGCTGTATACCCCCTGATTTTCAGTCATTCCCGGTTGATGAGGCTTGAGGCTAAGCGTTACCTTTTTAGAACATTTCACTTAGAATGCCCACCGTCCACCTGACGATGTTCCGAAAGCATTCAACCATACAAGTCCGTCCCGGGTTCGAACGGAACCGAAGGCACTACTCCTACTACATCCATTTTGGAATCATCCTCAGGATTAGTAGCGACTAGCCCTTGCACTTCACTACTCCATCTTCGACTCCGAACTCGTCTTCCTCATGAAAACGTACAAATCGGATCGAAGTGGTTTTCGAAAAATAAATCCCGATCCCGGTCCCTTCGAAACGATCAATGCATTGGCCAATATTGATAGTCGGTTATTTAACTATCAACTAACATTCACAAACATCCATCAAACATAAATAATTTCTCAAATTATTTATTATCTTCACAATATCTTCGCAAGATATATTCCATTTCCAAACCCTTTAGAAAACAGTTTTCAATTTACACTCTATCACGGAATAAATTTCCCAAATATTCATTTCCACTGGAAACAACCAAGTCCAAACATTTTAGATTTTAAAACAATTAGATCACTTTATTCTAAATGTACCTTAAAATATTTAAATTAAAATACTTAAACATTTTATTCAAAAATACATTTTAAAAATATTTAAAGCAAAACTACTTTATAAAATATAAGCTAATTTTAAAATAAAGGTTAAGTTAAAGCCAAATTTTTAAAAGAGGAGATACAAAAATTCTATGCTAGTTTCAAATAAAACTTTAACCAAACTATCTTTAAAATAAATCCATTTTATAAACTATAAATATTAATATTATTCTTTTAAACCATAATACCAATTAACCCTTTAAAATAATTACTACTATAACTAATTTAGTAAATATTTACTTTTAAAATTTTAACAACTTAAATAATAATTTCTTAAAAACATTCTTTTTTAAAAACAATTTCAAAACTTTTAACTTTTACTCAAAAATCTGTAAAAACATACTTGGCTTTTCAGCGAAATACGCTTCCATTTCAGAATAATCCAAAGAATTCTTCTTATAAATCCTGCTTGATTTATCTCAATTCAAATTTACGTTTGAATCCCATAAATTTCTTCCCATACTTTAAAAATAAACAACTTTTTATTTTAACGCATTTCCCATCTCCTGGAAATCAATCTCCAAAATATATACTTAAATTATTAAAATACAGCTACTATAAATTATTTAAAAGAAAATAATACTTGAGAAAATATAACGGCGGTTCTAAGTAATTTAAACCAAAATTACCCTTTAAAATAAATTATTAAATCAATTATTTATATTAAAATTTCCTTTGAAAACTTAATACTACTTTACCTTTAAAATAATTGAATACCGTAACTACTTAAATAAATATTTACTCATACCTAAAAATAATTGAAAAAAATAATATTTTCTTCCTAAAGCATCCTAAAACACATTTTAATACTTATAGTTTATATTTTAAAAGCTTTCTTCGAAATCATACTTAATTTTCCAGCGAAAATACACTTTCCATCTTTTAAATATAATCTCATCTTTACTTTTAAAACAATTATACCTTTGTTATAGAATTTCCCACCGGAAATCTATATTTTCAAATTTGTCCACTGATAAATAGTTTATTCCACTTCATTTGTAAAACCAATTTACAAATTTCCATTCCTCGTCACAGTTTCAAAACTCTTAACAAAGCTTAATTTTAGCACCGCTTATCATCCTCAGTCCGATGGACAAACCGAGCGTGTGAATCAAACTCTTGAAGTTCTTCTTCGTGCGTGTGTTCTTGATTTTGGTGGAAGTTGGGAAGATCATATTTCTCTTGTTGAGTTTTCCTAGAATAATAGCTTCCAATCTATTATTGGTATGGCACCTTTCGAGGCACTCTATGGAAGGCCATGCCGATCTCCTTCTTGTTGGATTGAGGCCTGTGAGAAGCTGGTTTTAGGTCCAGATTTTATTCGTGATTCCATAGAAAAGATTGACCTTATTCGTCATAGGAAGAAAGAAGCCCAGAGTAGGCAAAAATCCTATGCCGATAACCGAAGAAGCAAATTGAAAATTTTCTGTGGGAGATTTGTTGTTTATTCATGTTTCACCTATGAAAGGTGTTATGCATTTCAGTCGACCGGGAAAGTTAGCACCTCGATATATTGGTCCCTTTCCCATCCCCGAACGTACTAGTTCCGTGGCTTATCACCTTTTATTACTGGCTTAATTTTCTGCTATTCAGGACGTTTCCCACGTCTTTCAACTACGGAAATGCCTTTTGGATTCCGATTTTTATTCTTAAGCCCGGTGTTATTGAAGAAATTGAAGCTTCACCTATTTGACTTATGAGCAGCATCCTATTCGCATCTTCGCTTCGGAGGTTGAACGCCTTCGAAATAAAGATGTTTTTCTTTTGAAAGTTCAATGATTCTCAAATCCCAAAGATTGCTCTTGGAAAATCTAGAGAATTCATCGAGCGAACTCGTCCGGGTTTACTCTTTCGTGCTCTTTATGATGAACTTCTTATTTCAAATTATCTTTTGTGTTGATATGCTTTTATGGTTGTTACTATTTATTTTCTTCTTAAGTATTGCGAGGACGCAATTTCTTTAAGGAGGGGAGTGTGTAACAACCCGCATATTTATCGATTGTATATTTAAATATTTTATTTAAATATTTCACCGTTAGTCGGATTATAGTCCGAAAAGCTACTTTTTGCAAACGGTTGAATTAGGACTCGCGACCACTTCCATTGAGTTCAAAATGACGTTTGCGATCTTTTTAAGTATAAAGTTTGATATATTTGGAGATAGTAGAATTTTGCTACTTTTTCACTTAGGGCTTTGGTTTTGTTTCAACTCATTAGACCCAAGCTTCGCCCCTCTTCTCTTCATTACTTTACTTTTATTTCCTAATACTCAAACTTTAGCAACAATAGAGAGAGGAATGAGAAATTAAAACTCCAAGCCCTAATTTCCATTTACAAATCAAGTTCTAGATCCAAATTCATAGAAGAAGCTTTGTTAAGCCTTCTCTTCTTCTTCTCTAACTCATTCTCCTTCCAATTTCAGAAATTCCTAAACCTAATTTAGGAAATGTTTCTCTTTTAAGCTTAAATTCAAGCTTGTTAGGTTGGAATTGAAGAGTGATTGTTCTTGCCATTGCTCTATAGCTTCTTCTTCATAGTTTTGGGTTTAAAGGTGAGATTTTTATCTCACATCTTAGTCTATAATTATCTTCGATTGTTAGGTATGAATTCCTAACACTTATTCTTGTGCAATTGATTTTGGTTTGGATTGATTTGGTGTATATTCCAATTTTTGGTGTTTTGAAATCAAAATCTATGAAAATCCTATTATGGATAATTGGTCATTGATATTTGAGGCGTATCGAAGAGCCGTTAAGGCTGGGTTGTCGCGTGGCGTAAATCCTTAGTCGTCATTTGCTCGTCCGATCGCTTCCGATATTCATTTGGCCATTTTTGGTCGAGGTTCAGGAAATGCTCTGAATTCTAGTTTCAGACGTCTGAATCTGGAATTTCAGTCGTCTGAATTGGCTCGATTTCAAACAAAAAGGAAATAGGCTGAAAACACCTATTTTAGACGTCTGAATTTCGTTCTGGAAAACTTTTAATTTTCCAGATTCAGACGTTTGAACCACCTATTTCAGACGTCTGAATCTGCTGTGTTTTTCCTACTTGCCTATTTTGTTTAAGAATTCCAATTTTTTTGATTCGTGTTGGTTCTGATTTGTTGCAATCATTTATTATCCACTTCGATTACATTTTCTTCGAGATTTTTGGGAACATCCATTTTGATGGACTCGGTATCGATTTCTTTGGATTTTATTCACGTCTTTGAATGTGAATTTTGGTGATTGATTGTTCTACAATCATTTTTGCGATTTGTCACTTTAAAAATATAAAGGTTTCAATACTAGTAGTAAATATCAAAACTCTTTCATCAAAACGACCCCAACACTATTTTATTACAAAGGTCGTTTCTTAAACCGTTTTCCAATCTACTAGCATATACAAACCTTTACCTCACTCGTATGAGAAATCTAATTAAACGATTTAGTAAAACAAGTTGTACGAAACGCTTGCGTTTACTTCGTCGGTTAATTCTTGGACTTGTTCGATTGAATCTCTTGTGACAATTTTCGAGTGGAAATCTACAATTTGTTCGTAAATATTTATGTTAAGCTAGTGGTTATGGGACATGAAGCTAAACTCATTTATTAGTGTAATTTACACTTATCAATCAATGATGATCAATTTGTGGTTTAGACTAGCAATGTGCAATGTCACTCTGTCTGCGAGGGAGACTAAATCCCGTTTTTAGTGGAGCTTCGACTTGGTGGGGTAGCGACCCATGGTCTTCGAACCGTTTTAGTGGAACTTCGGCTCAAAGTTCTTCGGACTGTTTTTGTGGAGCTTCGGCTCAAAGGTCTTCGGACCGTTTTTGTGGAGCTTTAGCTCAAAGGTCTTCGGGCCGTTTTTGTGGAGATTCGGTTCAAAAATTAATGGTTAGCAACCTTGGAATAGCGTTCCATTTTGTGATACACGTGTTGGCGAGTTTTAATGCTCCCATCTTGTGATAGGCCTCTTTCCTCCTTTTTGTGATTTCTGGATTTCTATTGATCATTTCTAGAATTTGTGTTTCCCCAATTTTCGTGATTTTCATTGATAAGCGTTATCAATATTTGTGTATTGGTGAATTTGTGTGTCATTAACTTTTGTGATTGGCATTGATATAATTGTCAATATTTATGGTTTGGTGAATAAATATAAAGAGTATGACATTCTTTTTGATCTTTGAGAAGATTCTTGTGATATTGATTAATCTCTGGTTGATTTTCAGTTGCATACTTATTACAGTATGGCTTTAGGGTTATCATACGTTTTTGTCATATCTCTTATCCTATACCATTTTATCTGATATTTATAGCTAGACTGATCCGTTTATTATTTTCTTATTAAATAATACTCGGGTTAGACCGAGATGTTACAATGCTTCTGTTTGACTCCTCATCTGGGATTATTATTATCCTAACTTTTGGCTAACTACTTTGATTGCTAGTTTTTGGTTGTATACATTTGAGATATAGACTCATTGATGTATACTTATTCTTTTGTGTAGCACTTGTAACTATTCTTTTGTGATATTGTGGATCTTGTTTGACCACTACTCTGATGTACACTTTTATGTGAAATATTCATATCAGTTTCCGCCTTTGAGATATGAACTTCTGTGACTGATTTGTGTTATGCTTATTTCTATGTTTGTTTCTGAAGATATTATAGCCACCATGTAGTAACTTTGAGTTTGCATCGGTATGTCGGATTTCCTCTTGTGATGAAAAGTTGTATTTTTATCTAGCATATCGGTACTCTCGCAAAGCAATTGTACAGATGGTCGCTCCTCAACAGCCTCATTCTCCATGCTAGTTGACGGCATTACTCCGTAGTGTTCTTGTCTAGCGTGGGTATAGAGGTGGGGCGTCACAGCTTGGTATTGGAGCCAAAATTCGGAACAATGTAAAATAATCTAGCAAGGATCATCATCCTAAGTCCGTCTTAGGAGTCGTGCCTTAGGATTTTATTCGAGTCATTGGACCCGTTTTGTCCTATTTTCTTAATGATGCCTTGTTTTATCAATCATGATTGTTTGATATTCATTTTGAGAATAACAATTTTCTCCTTCTTTCTTTCTTTCTTAAAGAAGAAGAGATGGTTATTTCTGGCAGTCCTAGCGCTAGTCAATCCAGTAGTCCTTCTCTGGATGGCGCATTCATGTCCGCTCAACAACTTTTGGATCTCGTAAAGAACCAAAGGTTTATCTGTGCTTTAAGTAAGAACCCCGAAATGGTTTTACCTCTAAAACTTGAAGTTCCTTTCAATCAGCTTGTGGATATCACTCTACGACATGAAGAGGCTGATAAAGGAATTGATGGTGGTATTGGGATTTCCAAGAAGAGGCATATTAAGTTCAAAAGCCCTAATCCCAATAAGAGGGTGAACCAAACTACTTTGGTAGCAAAGACTCCAATTCTTAATCATGAAGGATGCTACAATTGTAATTCTAAGGACCATTATGTAATTAAGTGTCCGAAGCCCCTTACTTGTCGCTATTGCAAAAATCCAGGTCATCTTTTATCTTCTTGTCCCAAACTTCAAAGTAGGAGAGAAGGAAAGCTAAATGTGCCTAGTGACATTTTTCTTGGTCAAGGTATTTTCCATTCAATCCTTGATGGCATTATTTTATTTCGTGGTCTTTCTATTCTAGTTCTTTTTGATATGGATTCATCTTTATCATTTTATATCAAAAGAACTTGTTGATCCTTTTTCTTTAAACAATTTGGGCTTGGTGACTTTTTTTGAGAATTGCGAATTCGGTTAGTGGATCCGCAACACTCAATTTTCTTTGTTTTGATGTCAAGATTATTTTATGTGATCATGTTATGCGTTACTTAGGCTTCGAAATTCATTTTTGTGAAAGGATTGACTTAATCATTATGAAGTCCATATCCCATGTCCCGAGTGGACTCTCTATCTTCGACATTCTTAATCCGTTAAGCAGATATCTATTTTTCTTTGTGATTTCGATTCCAATTTGGTGGCATCTTTTTATTCTATAAGCCCACATGTTGAGTAAAGTGTTATTTCTTTCATTTGGGTAGTTGTGAATTTTCCGGTATTTTTTAGCTTGTCTTAAGATTATCACCTAAGAAATATTTTGAGTGGTGTTAAGGTCTTTTCAGCTCGACCTTACCACCGATTTTCATTAGTTACGAGTTGCGGGAGTTAACATTCCACTTACCGCATCCCGTACTCGTTATGATTCTTATGAATGAACTATTATGTCATTCAGTTATCCAGCTTATTTCATCCATTTTATGTATCGAGTATTCTACGAATATCTCGATGACTCCATCCTTGTATTTATTGATTTTGGATGAAAACAAAAATTTTAAATTTTGTAAATCTTTTTCATAAGATTTATTTGTAAGTATAGTTGGATTTTGTTCTTAAACGAGCAAAGAATATTCTTAAAAAAATTTAAGAGACATTTTTGTCATATAGAAGATGATTTTGTGATTGTATTGCCCATTTAGTGTTTTAAGAATTCTGGTCGATGCGCTTGATCAACGTTATCGATAGGAATCTCCTAAAGGCTTTGATGAGACAATCAAACACAGTAAATTTCACTTTGAGTAAGTAAAATTTTCTAGAAAAATGATTACATAAGTTAATTGTAATTTTGAAAGTTTAACTTTTGGGGAAAGAAGATTATTTGAAAGAATTCTTTTCTGATACTCTTATTCTTGTGTTTCCCGAAGGGAACCAAGATTTTATCTTTTTGTACCAATACTAGTCGTATTGGTTTGGGTGCCTTCCTCTTGCGAAAGAGAATGTTCTACCACTTGTGCTTCTAAGTCATAAAAGCCTATCGAGACTAGGTATGCCACTCATGATCTAGTGCTCGTGGCTGTTGTTTTCACTTTTAGAATTTGGCATCATCATTTTTGGGGAGAAATTTGTTCTCTACCTCGATCATAAGTTTTTGGAATATTTATTTTCTCAAAAGGAACTTAATTTGCGTCAACAGCGTTGGCACGACTTTCTTGCGTCTTATGATCTTGATATTCTTTATACTCTCAGAAAGGGAAATTGGGTTGCCGATGCACTTAGTCGCAAGCAACAAGCCGTTGTTTCCATGATGAGATCCGAATGGAATGATCTCGGAATTTTATCCACTTGTGAGATTCGAGATCGTGAGTCCGATTTATGTTCATATTTGGCTTTATGTAGCCTTGACGCTAAACCTTCTCTTTTAGACCGCATTCTTGAAGCTCAAAAGCTAGATCCCGAATTGGCTCTTCTTAGCCAAAGTTGTAGGGATAAAATTGGTATTGAAAGTTTAAGAGACTTTGATATTGATTCTCGTGGCGGTATTCGAAAATTTGGTAGACTTGTCATGCCAAATATTAGTGATCTTCATAAAGACATTTTAGAAGATTCTCATCGTTCTAAATTTATCATTCATCCCGATAGTAGTAAAATGTACACGGATATGAAGCGACTTTATTTGGGATGGGATGAAATCTGATATTTCTAACTTTGTTAAGTGTTACATGACTTGCCAACTTGTCAGGGCCGAGCATCAAAGGCCCGGTGGGTTATTGCAACCTTTAGAAATTCCAATTTGGAGGTGGGATCAAATTTCCATGGACTTTATTGACAACCTTCCCCCTTCTCGTTCGGGTCATGATAGCTTATGGGTGATAGTTGATAGACTTACTAAATCTGCCCATTTTATTCCCGTTCGGTTTAATCGAACCGTTCCTCTTTTGGCCAAGCTCTTTATTAAAGAAATTGTTAAATTTCATGGAGTTCCTACTTCTATTGTTAGCGATCGTGATCCTTTGTTTACTAGTGGATTTTGGAAGAGTCTTCAAAATGCTTTGGGAACGAAGCTTAATTTTAGCACCGCTTATCATCCTCAGTCCGATGGACAAACCGAGCGTGTGAATCAAACTCTTAAAGTTCTTCTTCGTGCATGTGTTCTTGATTTTGGTGGAAGTTGGGAAGATCATATTTCTCTTGTTGAGTTTTCCTATAATAATAGCTTCCAATCTATTATTGGTATGGCACCTTTCGAGGCACTCTATGGAAGGCCATGCCGATCTCCTTCTTGTTGGCTTGAGGCCTGTGAGAAGCTGGTTTTAGGTCCAGATTTTATTCGTGATTCAACATAAAAGATTGACCTTATTCGTCATAGGACGAAAGAAGCCCAGAGTAGGCAAAAATCCTATGCCGATAACCGAAGAAGGAAATTGAAAATTTTCTGTGGAAGATTTGGTGTTTATTCGAGTTTCACCTATGAAAGGCATTGTGCATTTCAGTCGATCGGGAAAGTTAGCACCTCTATATATTGGCCCCTTTCCCATCCCCGAACGCACTAGTTCAGTGGCTTATCACCTTTTATTTTCGGTTTAATTTTCTGCTATTCAGGACGTTTCCCACGTCTTTTAACTACGGAAATGCCTTTTGGATTCCGATTTTTATTCTTAAGCCCGGTGTTATTGAAGAAATTGAAACTTCACCTATTTGACTTATGAGCAACATCCTATTCGCATCTTCGCTTTGGAGGTTGAGCGCCTTCGAAATAAAGATGTTTTTCTTGTGAAAGTTCAATGATTCTCAATTCCCAAGGATTGCTCTTGGAAAATCTAGAGAATTCATCGAGTGAACTCGTCCGGGTTTACTCTTTCGTGCTCTTTATGGTGAACTTTTGATTTCAAATTATCTTTTGTGTTGATATGCTTTTATGGTTGTTACTATTTATTTTCTTCTTAAGTATTGCGAGGACGCAATTTCTTTAAGGAGGGGAGTGTGTAACAACCTGCATATTTATCGATTGTATATTTAAATATTTCACCGTTAGTCGGATTATAGTTCATAAAGCTACTTTTTGCAAAAAGTTGAATTAGGACTCGCAACCACTTCCATTGAGTTCAAAATGACGTTTGCGATCTTTTTAAGTATAAAGTTCGATATGTTTGGAGATAGTAGAATTTTGCTACTTTTTCACTTAGGGCTTTGGTTTTGTTTCAGCTCATTAAACCAAAGCTTCGCCCCTCTTCTCTTCATTACTTTACTTTTATTTCCTAATACTCAAACTTTAGCAACAATGGAGAGAGGAATGGGAAATTAAAACTCCAAGCCCTTGTTTCCATTTACAAATCAAGTTCTAGATCCAAATTCATAGAAGAAGCTTTGGTAAGCCTTCTCTTCTTTTTCTCCAACTCATTCTCCTTCCAATTTGAGAAATTCCTAAACCTAATTTAGGAAATGTTTCTCTTTTAAGCTTAGATTCAAGCTTGTTGGGTTGGAATTGAAGAGTGATTGTTATTGCCATTGCTCTATAGCTTCTTCTTCATAGTTTTGGTTTTAAAGGTGAGATTTTTATCTCACATCTTAGCCTATAATTATCTTCGATTGTTAGGTATGAATTCCTAACACTTATTCTTGTGCAATTGATTTTGGTTTGAATTGGTTTAGTGTATATTCCAATTTTTGGTGTTTTGAAATCAAAATCTAGGAAAATCCTATTATGGATATTTGGACATTGATATTTGAGGCGTATCGAAGAGTCGTTAAGGCTGGGTTGTCACGTGGCGTAAATCCTTAGTCATCATTTGCTCGTCCGATCGCTTTCGATATTCATTTGGCCATTTTTGGTTGAGGTTCAGGAAATGCTCTGAATTCCACTTTCAGACGTCTGAATCTGGAATTTCAGACGTCTGAATTGGCTCGATTTCAAATAGAAAGGAAATAGGCTAAAAACACCTATTTCAGACGTCTGAAACATTTGGTCCAAACATCTGAATTTTTTTCTGGAAAACTTCTAATTTTCCAGATTCAGACGTATGAATCTGCTGTGTTTTGCCTACTTGCCTATTTTGTTTAAGAATTCCAATTTTTTTGATTCGTGTTGATTCCGATTTGTTGCAATCATTTATTATCGGCTTTGATTACATTTTCTTTGGGATTTTAGGGAATATCCATTTGATGGATTCGGTATCGATTTCTTTGGATTTTATTCACGTCTTTGAATGTGAATTTTGGTGATTGACTGTTCTACAATCATTTTTGTGATTTGTCGCTTTAAAAATATAAAGGTTTCAATACTAGTAGTAAATATCAAAACTCTTTCATCAAAACGATTCCAACACTATTTTATTACAAAGCTAGTTTCTTAAACCGTTTTCCAATCTACTAGCATATACAAACCTTTACCTTACTCGTATGAGAAATCTAATTAAACCACTTAGTAAAACAAGTGGTATGAAACACTTGCGTTTACTTCATCGGTTAATTCTTGGACTTGTTCGATTGAATCTCTTGTGACAATTTTCGAGTGGAAATCTATAATTTGTTCGTAAATATTTAAGTTAAGCTAGTGGTTATGGGACATGAAGCTAAACTCATTTATTTACTAGATTAGTGTAATTTACACTTATCGATCAATGATGATCAATTTGTGATTTAGACTAGCAATGTGCAATGTCTCTTTGTCTGCGAGGGAGACTAAACCTCGTTTTTAGTGGAGCTTCGGCTTGGTGGGGTAGCGACCCATGGTCTTCGGACCATTTTAGTGGAACTTCAGCTCAAAGGTCTTCGGACCATTTTTGTGGAGCTTCGGCTCAAAGGTCTTCAGACCGTTTTTGTGGAGCTTCGACTCAAAGGTCTTCGGGCCGTTTTTGTGGAGCTTCGGTTCAAAAATTAATGGTTAGCAACCATGGAATAGCGTTCCATTTTGTGATACACGTGTTGGTGAGTTTTAATGCTCCCGTCTTGTGATAGGCCTCTTTCCCCCTTTTTGTGATTTCTGGATTTCTATTGATCATTTCTAGAATTTGTGTTTCCCCAATTTTCGTGATTTTCATTGATAAGCGTTATCAATATTTGTGTATTGGTGAATTTGTGTGTCATTAACTTTTGTGATTGGCATTGATATAATTGTCAATATTTATGGTTTGGTGAATAAAAATAAAGAGTATGACATTCTTTTTGATATTTGAGAAGATTCTTGTGATATTGATTAATCTCTGGTTGATTTTCAGTTGCATACTTATTACAGTATGGCTTTAGGGTTATCATACGTTTTTGTCATATCTCTTATCCTATACCATTTTATCTGATATTTATAGCTATACTGATCCGTTTATTATTTTCTTATTAACTAATACTCGGTCAGACCGAGATGTTACAGGTGCTTCTATTTGACTCCTCATCTGGGGTTATTATTATCCTGACTTTTGGCTAACTACTTAGATTAGTAGTTTTTGGTTGTATACATTTGAGATATAGACTCATTGATGTATACTTATTCTTTTGTGTAGCACTTGTAAATATTCTTTTGTTATATTGTGGATCTTGTTTGACCATTACTCTGATGTACACTTTTATGTGAAATATTCATATCAGTTTCCGCCTTTGAGATATGAACTTCTGTGACTGATTTGTGTTATGCTTATTTTTATGTTTGTTTCTGAAGATATTATAGCCACTGTGTAGTAGCTTTGAGTTTGCATCGGTTTGTCGGATTTCCTCTTGTGATGAAAAGTTATATTTTTATCTGACATATCGGTACTCTCACAAAGCAATTGTATAGATGGTCGCTCCTCAACAGCCTCATTCTCCGCGCTAGTTGACGGCATTACTCCGTAGTGTTCTTGTCTAGCGTGGGTATAGAGGTGGGGCGTCACAACTATATTCGATCATACCCGTTGAACAGGTAGATCTTGCCGAGCCCTACAACATCCTAATTAGGAGTTTCTTCAAAAGATTTGTGGATAAGGAGAAAATTGAGGCACAAAATGGGACGTTTTCGGCCATTAATTGATTAAGTGGTGGCTGTGAAAGGAGGGCTAAGGTTTTTCTTCTGAACGTGTTTATATATAAGTTAATTAATATTATTTTAATATTATCTCCAATTTAACAAGCATTCTCAAACGAACTCCAAACAGCACATGCCGCCTGGCGTTTATAATGTTTTACCCACATTCTGAATACAATGGAACGTGTTTCGGAGGCTAATTTGATCATATGTGGAAGATAGCCTTTTGAATCGAGTTTAAATGATAAATTATCGATATAAATTTCAATGCGTTTCTCACCCATACGAACAAATGGTAAATCCAAACGCTACAAAAATTGAAATCCAATAATAATTAACTATTACTGATCCAATGGAACTAGTTTCGCCGAATTCTGAGACTGTGCTCCGGAAGGCTATTTTAACTCGTCGATTAATTCGAGAGATTTCCAAAATCGTCGAAATCACTTAAAACTTCACTTTTAAAACTTTATTAACTTTATTATAAATCGTTTAAAATTTACATTCACATTAGAAATCATTCTGATTCATCGGGACCAAAATTTAATTATCTACAAAATTATATTATTAAACTCCATTATTAAATTAATATAAAATTCCAAATTTGACTTATCGACTCTCAATTCCATCCAAAGGTCCAACAACACTATTTAAATCCTAATAGACTTAAAATAAATTTTAGAAACCATTTTCGTATCTATTTACATCCAGATTCACAAATTATTCCAATTCCAAATATTAAATTATTATTATTCAAATCCAATTAAACAACCATATTTGAAATTTTAACTAATTTTATCGATTGAACCAAAATCTTCTTATTTCAAAATCAATTCAGAATCCACATTTAACATTTAAAATGAATTAAATGTTCAAAATCTAGCGACCAAAATTCCGGGTCGTTACAACAACATTTATAAAAATGTGTTACGAGGGATATGGGTAATGCCTTAACGCTATTCTAATACTTTACCGTATACATATTATATTAGTGCATTGTATTATGTATCTAGATAGTTTAACGGATCCATAGGAGATGGAATCTCGAACATCTCTTAAGTCATTGCACGCACGTTAGATACTGGATAGGAGATGTAAAACCCCCTAAACATCTCTAAAACCATTACACTCATATTTACTTATTTTAATTTAACTTGCATAAGATCTTTTTGTTCTGAGTTGAGTGTTTTATCTTTTCATTACGCTCAGGTCAGTCTAAGCATATTAGTGTTGAAGACTATTCTTATTGAGGACGAAGACAAAGATCTACTATACTATTACTATTTATTATATTTATTCCACTACTTCATGTTGTTCCGCCTCATTATTTATTTATTTCTACTATATGTGCAATTCTGAGTTGTATTGTAAAAGTTTAATCAAATGTTATTTGTGAAACAGCTTCATGAACTGTTTATTTGATTATTATATTTTATCATTCCACTGTGAGTTTCTATGTTTTGTTTTTCATTCTTTCTCTTCTTTTTCTATTTACCTTATAACAATCCTCCCTTTAGAACGGTCTGAGTTTGATATGTGTGGTTTATTTTCGATTTAAACCATCTAAAAAGGCGGGTCATTACATTTTATTAATTGTCATTCCAAAGAAAACTTTGATTGGGAACTGCAAACTTCGAAGGATAAACGACAATTTCATTTGTGACGATGTATGGACAATTCTAGGAATTAAAAACTTATTTCCAATATTAGTACTAGTGCTAATTTCAACTTCAACCACTTTTGATGCTAGTAGGTTAACGATCAAATGCATGTCATTACAAAGGCCTATACTTTGGTTTGAATTTCGAAAAAGCATTATCGGAATACCTACTTTGAGGTTGAGTTTATGGTTAGGAATGCCGAAAGGGTGCAAAGTGTTTAAAAATTCGGTTGGAAACAATATATGTTGATTCTCGATACCTTTAGAAACAGGGCTTATTGTGTCTATGCTAAGGTACGTAGTTAAAGATCCAAATAGAGATGATGTTACATAACTTTAACTTCTTCAACACTGTCACTCATTGGAGCCAAAATGCATCGAGTAGATAAATAATTTGGTTCATTCAAACATTTTTACAAGTCTGGGTAGGCACTATCTACGATCCCTGCAATTGAATGAGAAGTTTGCTCAATTAGAAAATATGGTGTCATTTTTATCCATTTAGTTCAGCACTTTGTGGCAATGCAGTGGCAGGTACTTTTCCATCGCCTACGTCCAACACCCACTTGGTGAAATTTTCTAGCCTCCCTATTTCATAAGATGTACCATCGGTCGATGTTAGATGCCTGTTAATGTTTAATTTGAAAACATGTCATTCAGACCATAATTGAAATTTGTTTGTGGAAGATTGGACAGTTGCATATTGTGATCCTTTGGGTATGATAGGAAGCACTTGTCTAAAATCTCTACCTACAAAATAGTCTTTCCACCAAACATACGTTCAGCCAAACAGTTAACGCCATTGGCCATTAAATCCCGAAGTGTTAGATCGAAAGCTTCCAACGAATATCGATGAACCATAGGAGCCTCATCCTAAATAATCAAATCTGTTCGTACTATAAGTTGTGCAAGGTTTGATTGATTTGGAATGTCGCATGTCTTATCTTCTCCTACATCAATTGGTAATTAAAACCTAGAATGGGTTGTTCTACTGCCCGGAAGTGGTATAGATGCTATACCGGACGATGCAACCACCAAAACAATTTTACCTTTTGACCGCATTATTGTTATTGACATTTTCCAAAGAAAACTTTTTTTGTGCCCCCACTGCCATAGACGAAGAAAATACCTCCTACTTTGTCGTTCACTGATGCAGAGACAACATTTAATATCCTCTTTTTCTCGATGTTTAGTTGGCATAACATTATGCAGGTTTTCTAATCCAAAGAAACACAATCGTAGCTTAGTTCCTCCTCTATTAGTTTGTTGTGGTAGGGAGGTTGCAATAAGAAGTTTGGAGTTGGCATACAGGGAAAGTCGGCTAGAGAACAATTTTTTAAATTAAGTATATTTTCAAGCTCTATGAGGTAATAGTTCTGTATTTCCTCTTCCGTTAACAAAAAAGTTGTGTTGTTTCGAATGCGTCGTTGATGCCATTATATGTCATCTGATAACATTGCCCAATTTTTATTCCAGAGCTCAAATGGAATAGAAATTTCACAAATAGTAGCATCGTTCGCAAACATTTGACGTAAGCTTTTTTCAAAGGACCAATTTCCTGCTTCAAAGATAGCATCATTCCTTTTATTGTCGTCTTCTAACAATCCTAAGCAGCGCATGCTTATTGAAAATCAGAATACAACGTACCATTTACTGTTCTGATGTCTTCATAGCACGTTGGCCCCTTAACAACGTTCAAAAAAAATTCACAAACAGAACCGTTCTCCAAAAGTAGGATGCACATAGTATATCCTACCAATTTTATCACCTTGTTGCCTTCTTTTCCATTGCTTCTCTTCTTTGTACCATACCCACCTTGTTGAGAAATCTACATACGCCAAAGTCCTTGCATCTTCATGTAGCATATTAGTTCTCATCCATTCTATGAACATGGTTCGTTTAATATTTTGTCTACCAACAATTAGAGATATGGTATCATTATCATTGAAAGTTACTATATGTTCTCTTGGGAGATGAAAAGGTAGTCTTTCTATGGACGGTTTACGATGCTGCACCTCAAACTCAAATATATGCCAGCATGCTTCAGAAGAGGAAACATAACAACAGTCGAGATATTTTAAATCTCGTAATCTTGATAGGGGGCTCTTTCTTTATCGTTGACATTTTCTTCAATGATCACCGTTGCTCTATCATATCCCTTATTAATATATTTGAACAAATATTTTACAGACTTAGTGTTATTGCATACCTTTACATTTATTTGCACATTGTACTTAACTAATAAATTAACATTATGAGGTACCATCCATCCACCTTCAACTGTAATTTCCGTTGATTTAAGAATAGAACGACCATTTTTGCGACGTTTAAAAATCAGAAAACCATCTTTGTCAAAGCTTGTATCATTGGTAAAAGGCCTCAGATAATGTTTTCCATAAACACTACCTTCCATACACTGTGCACGTTAATAAGCCAAACCACATTGGCCATGAACCATAAACTGTTGAACTACATTGTAATCGATAGGATCTGTAGTAGGTTTGGCACCTCAGTGCTTATAATCCTGTCAACTTGCAATGGAGTCTTTGGTTTGTCGTCCAAATGTAGAAACAGTAAGGTATGAGTATGCGACAATCCTCTTTTTTGAAATTATATTATGTATTTAACTATACAGAAATACGAATTGTAAAGTTATAATTTGATAAGCAGTAAAATCATTGAAATTGTGTTTTACACGGCATATAGGTTTATATGTGGGAAAGCATGAAGTTGTAGCTGCTTTAACTCGCCCAAAGTGTCCATCTTCATACACATCTTTGATAAACTGTTTGAGCTTTATGCGGAAGACACCGGCAATGATATCCGATCGATGGTCAGATTTTTGACTTGGAATGAATTCAAGAAAATATTTGATTTTAGGCCATTATGCATTACAGGTAAAGGTTATAAACAACTCCGTACATCCACCTCATTGACAAATAGCCACCGCTTTTTGATAATTTGGAACCATATATCTAGGACCTCTAGTGAAACTGGAAGGGGTTTACCAATCATTTTAGCAGACGTATCCCCCGTTAGCGCAACATCTTGTAATCCTTTATAAAATTCTGACCATATGTTTGATTGATTATTTCTAATCCACCTCAACCTATCTTCCTCAATGCTTGTGTATGCGTCAACAATATATTATTGCAGCAGATGACCACTACTTAGCAAAGTTTGGCCTTCATTTTCCCTATTATGCAAGTGAAAAGCATAGTAGTCATGAATCGTTATTAAATTCTTTCACCATCAGAGGCAAACTGAGCATTACGGTATTCAATAGATGACCTATATCCATCTTCAGCATAAGGGAAAAGGGCTGGATACTGCATTGCCATAAGGCTCGGATGTTTCTCATTTATAAGATTCAGGATGCCTGTTTTCTCTTCTAAGATAATATCTTTATGCTCATTTAGTTGATTGTCATTACCAACTATTAAAGTGGCATTCTCAGAAGAAATAGGTAAGTTATATTGCCTCCCATCATTATTTCTTCCAGTAAGAATTCGAATGCTAACATCATGTAAATCAGCTACTTTGAACTGATTTCTTGCCATTCTAAAAGCCTTTGCCAGTTTGTTTGTTTCATCAAACATATGTATATGTTTATCTATCAATGCTAGATCCATATGTTTAGTTCTATTATTCCCACACGTGCGCAACCTATTGTCTCTTTCATTTTCAATGTCATAAATGTATAATTGTGCAAATTTGGGCACACCATCAACGGGAAGAAGAGATTCAATTTCATGATGATTTTGACCATTTAATCTAAATACATAAACTTCTTTACCATCATTAACACTATTGTCTACATGTCCACCCATTGATGTGAATGCAAACATAGAATTATAAATCCATATTTGTTTTCTGAAATGGGAAGCTATTCCACCTTATTCATAATCTAGCAAATTTTTCAAAGGAGGATGGGTGTCCTTTAATGAAGGCAAGCAAACTTTTTCAGCCTAACAACAAATGGAGAACATCGCAAAGTTGGGAATATCATCCTTTTGGTTTCTCTCCACATAACAAATGAAGGCACAACAATAACTTCAAGTGTTCATGGGATTTCTGAAATCCCATGATTTAAAGATATAACCTAAAATAGTTTAAGCAGGGCTGCAAATTTTTGTTAACATGAGAAAGTAGTATGAAAATCAAAACAAAGGCATAAGAAAACCAACGTTGATGTATAATATATGTTGCTGGGTCGGGATTGGCATGGAAAACATTAGTAAATGGACTACAAAATCAAATATCATAGCTGGATATTTCGTTATCTATTATATTTTCTATGCCTCCATCCACTCTTTGAGATGGTACAATAGAGCATAAAGAAAGACTACACACTGCAATTAAAAGCATGAAACTTAGTTGTGGAAGGGAAGGTATACGATTGGGAGTGCTGATAATTTAAGTTACCATTGCATAAATTTGAAGATGTGTAGATATTTTTTAACCGTAGCACATGAACTCGATTGCGTCGTTTCCTCCATTTACCTACATGTACATTGCAGTTGATGAAATTGGGTAATAAAACATAACCTAAAGGAGACAACACTAATTAACAGCTGGCACAACACCTATATCCTAAAGAAGGCACACAGGGCGCAAAGAATGTGCAGGTGTATTCGTCGATTGTTCACTCAAAGTATGACTGGTAGGAAGTGCATCTGTTTGTGCCACAGGGCACGGACCAACAAAGTAAAGTATTGAAATGGTTTCTTCTTGGTGAAATAAAGAAACAGAAGAAAATGGATAGAGCATGGTGTTTAGACATATCAACTGCAATTATGCAGTAGAGGATATTGGGTTAACTACATAAACAGAGAGCCCGAAAAATTGTAAAATGGTTAAGATACGATAAAACGATTATTAATATGGTTGGTCATCATATGAACTTAAGGAATAACCTAACACTCAGATGCGTCTTTAATGTACTTGTGTTTAAATTATTATGCATTGAATCCTATGTTGGTGGTGCAAGTGGAGTAATGGGAGTGGAAATACAGTGCAAAGGTAATACTTTGACATAGTGCGACATGCTTTTATGCAGGCAGCATGTGTAATTTTTTATGGTTGAGTGAACCAAAAGTGGTTTGGGAATGTCAAAAATATATCAATCCTAACATTAACCTCCATAATGGATGACTGGTTTGTTCGGTCAATGTTTAGTGCCGTGCGAACAGAGCCAAACAGAGAAGAAGTCAAGGTAGAAGGAGGAGAAGGGAACGATGAACGCAAACATGATGAGGAAAAAAGATTTGTTGCATCATTTAATGTATGAAGATGTTTCCTCCGCTAAGATGCAATGGGACAAAATTCAGGGTTAGCATAAGTGAATACCTTTAGGCTGCTTGCTAATGAGTTTGCAATGGACTTCTTGTATCTTCTTTTCACCGTTGGAGGAATAAGAACCGCGTTCGAGTTACCAACCGGCCAGTAGAAGTGTGAATTAAGAGAGGTTATTACATAACCTGTGCCCATAGTACATTATGCAGCAATATGGGAGAGATTACTTACATTAGGTGCAGATGAAGCTATTTGGCCACTTCCACTACTAGACGACGGTGTGGGTGGAACAGTATCGTTCTTGTATCCACATTCAACAGAGAGTGATACACCATGTTTGATTATCGGAGTTGAATTGTTAGAAGGGGAGGTTGCTTGTCTAACTGATTTTCTCTTTTTATTGTTGCCACGCTGCTCCATACCCAATTTGGAGTCCAGCATAACGGTAGAAGATATGAATCCCTTCTTACAAAATTTGCAATATGCACTCATCCCCAAGAGGCAAAAAATCCCGTAAGTATAGTGATATAGACACGAAACTGTACATTCATGCTAACTATGGCGAGAAAAACTTAATCATTTTCTCTAACCGATCAAACCGTGGATGTATGTATTTTAGTGGAAGTAATTTATTATTCAAAATATGGTTAAATATATAATTTAAATGGTTTAAAATTTAATTTAATAAAATATTTAATATAGTTTTAAGAGATTTATTTAAAATTTAATTTAATATAATAAATATAGATTTTTATAATAACTTTAATAAATAAAAATGTAAGAAGTTAAGTAGAGATAAATCTGTAATTTATTCTACTTACAAAATTTAAATTTAAATGAGATTCTATTCAAGTTGTTGTTATTCGATTTCCAAAGGATAAAATTTTGAAATGTAAAAATTGAATTTAATATGAATTATTAAGAAATGCTTCAGACCTAAAATATTTAACTTTAATTAAACTTAACATTTTCACTTAGCCAATAAAATTCATATCTTACTGAAGATAGCAAAACTATTTTGACTTTACCCAAGATACCAAAAGATTTTAAATGGGGTTATGAGCAAATCCAAGCTATGTTAATATTTGCATTAAATTATGGATTTATGAACTTGCAAAATTTATCCAACGCTCCGATTTCTTTGCATCCATGGAAAATGATAAACTGAAAATATTGTTATGTTAATATGTTAACTACGAATGCAATGCTATTATTTCCGTCATATGTTAGTGCATCATATGCTGCCCCTTAGGTATGTCATAAGGAAAAATACATTTAGAATTAGCGATGGCAGCAGTAAATATTTATTTACTTTATCATCAATAATATACATATTGATGTGGAAAAATATCTAAATTACATGTTTTAGCGGACTTATTACATATTTGATGAGGACCATAATTTCTCAAGAAAAATTATTTTGTTGTTGTTATTGCTTGTAGTTTATAGTAATTTTAGTAGATGACCAAATCTACCAACGGGATTTGCGAGATGGAATGGTATATCTATGAACAATAATGTAAAAGCATTTTATTGTAGGAACTTATATTTATTTTCCATGCTCATTGACGGCACAGTTTGCTTTCATATTCTTCCCATCAAGAGTTGAATCCATGCCCAACATATGATGGAATACAAATTAATGTGAATGCAATTTATAGGTAGAGGACTTATTTTTTAGTGAATTCTCTAACCAAATTAATATTATAGTTCCTGTAATTATTACCACCACAAATGGTGATATAAGGAGTTCAAAACTTTCTTTTTAAGCTTCAAGTCTGGAATCGCATGTCATAGCTTGCATGATTATAAAGTATGCAACAAAACTTTTTTCCAATGTATTAAAATTTCTTTAGGATAAAGGTGTTTAAGAACCAAACTATGCAGGAGAATAATAACTAAAAGTAACCCCAAACCAGTTTGTTGTTTCTTTGCAATGATAATGTATTTCAGTTTCGATTTCCATTGCTATCATTTACTCCAAGTAATCCCAAACAAACTTGAGCAACTACAAATTTACTAGTATGCATTGTTATTGATATGAACATGAAGTGGTTCCATATTTATCTCTACCAAATTGATCAAATGACTTACATGTATAAACCACATTGTTTTGTTTCTGGAACATTAACAATATAACTCACAAATAAGTTTGGCTTTAACAAATTAGGTAGGTTGAAACAATACTGTTAAGTTATCATGATTTGTTCAGATGCTGGAAAGGGAAAAAAGTCAATAAATTTTCCGTCTAACTAAAAGAAGACATATAACCAGCGAAGTAAATGGCAACAATAAAACAATACCTTATACTTATCCAAATGGAGAAGAGTGTACCATAGTCCTATTGTTCCATGCAAAATTAATGGCATGGGTTTGATAATCTTTATTTTAATGATGATAATCATGCAATTAGATCTCATGTCGCCAAACTATTATTACCTGCATATAAATGTATGACATGAAGTATTAAACTACAAAACTTATTTATCAATATGCCAACAAAATATATAGTTTAATTGTGTGAAAATATATTTAGAATCCTTGAAGTAACTTGAACCTAAATAAAAATTATAAACTTAAGATGTCCAAAATAAGATAGTGGTGTGTCTCTCTATTTTCTACCTAGAGGTCGCGAGATCAATTCTTATTGGCATCAAATAATCACAATGTAAATGATGGTAATACGAAGAAGTGCGTCTGCTCGGAGTATGTAACGACCCGAAATTTTCGAAGCCGAAAATTCCAGATAGTTATGAAAAAGAAGAAAGAGATAGAAGAAGAAGAACAGAAACATCAACATCCCACATTCGCAGAGGATAAAATAATAAATAATAATAGTTTACAAAGCAATACTAATCTGTCAATTACATTTTAATACATCAGAGTTACACATTTATACCGACATTGGATATACGATTATCATGTCACAGATACACAACAATATTATACAGCGGAAATACTCTATACGCTCTTGCCATCCAGCTCGCCTCCTGAGCTCCAGAACGTATCTACCAGAAAATCTGTAATACTCGGTCTGACCCGAGTACTACACCAAAGTAACACCCGGGTCAGGCTGGAAACCAGCGTGAGTAAACCAAACTAACATGAAATACAAAATATACAACTCATATAAACCCGGGTAAATTATATCAATTCACAAGCCACAAATTATTATAGACGTCACTTAGCCCACGTATAAGTTTCTAAATACCAAAGATTTAGTTTTTAAAACAGTCTAATACCTCCAAATCACTTCACTCCAGCATATAGATTTTATATATCAATCTACAAACATTCGAAGTGGTTTTCGGGTATTTCTCCAATACCCGACCTTGGTCTCTTCGAATCTCATATCATCCTATTCCAAGTTATCCAAATGAAATACTCAACATTTCCTATCAGAGTTATCAACTCCTTCAAATCATCCAATACCATTCAATCATTCAGAAGCAAAGCTTAATCACATACAAATCATTTCTATTGATTCTAATTGAATTTCAAACCTTAATCACTTAGATTCTTTCATTAATTGATTTCAAATTAATTAATCAATCCTTCCTTATTCATCTTAATTAATCACCCTGGATTAATCATCTTCCAATTCCATTCAAGTAATTATCTTTAATTAATTTCATGACATTAATTATTCTTACCAAATCAATGAGTAATCTTTAATTACTTCACGAATTAATTAACTATAATCAATTACACTAATTCTTAATTACTTATATTAATTAATTTCTCACGAGTCACTTATGATTAATTCATCTTAATTAATCAATCTTTAATTACATCGTTGATTATATAAATTAATGATTTCCAATTATGTTTTGATTTGTTCTAATCTAAATTAATTACTTTAATTCAACCCCAATATTAATCATTCTCGATTAATCTCAATCTGTAATTAACCATCTTTTTATTTACTTCATTAAATAAATTAATCTCCTTTATTTAACTATCTAAACTAATCTCTTGATTAATTACACAAAGCAATTTTATTTTATTAGTTACATTAAGTAATTACTTATCAAACCTTCTAATGATTATTCTGAATTACTTACACTTAGTTAATTAACTTAAAACTAAATTATTTAATTCAACCTTCAATTACTAAGTTAATTAAACCAAATCATTAATTAATTGAATTAATCAGCTATCCATTTTAATTACCCTATTATTTTAATGATTCATAAATCATTAAACCCTTATTAACTTTAAAATGAAGAACATTCTCTTATTCATAATTTAAGTCTAAAACAATTTAAAACCCGAATACTTCTAGATAAGCAACAATTAACTCGAGAACTAAGCAAAACCAAAGTCACCAGATCATCAGTGCACATCCAATCAATTCAATCATTCAACCAACTATTTAAATTTAACCATTTAAATTTAAATAAAAATCCAACAGAGTGAGATTTACTCACCTTTGTCTTGCTGTTTGCAATCCATTCCAAACTGGTTTCCATTTAATAAATTAAATTAATTATTTACTAGTGATTTAGTTCTAAGCTGATGATTAAATTTTAAACTAGTTTCCATTTAACAATTTTCTAAAATAATTAAATAAGTTGATTGAACAAATTAATTTTCAAATTCATTATTTTAAATAAAACAATAAATCTAAAATGCGTGTATAACAATATTTATTTTTGTTTTGAAACTTCATATGCACATATACAATAATCTATATAGATTTAAAAATCTATTTTTAAATAACTCCTCAACATTTAAATTCCCATTTCTTTTCCAAATCTAATGTTAAACCAACAGAATGGTTCCCAGTATAATTTGCTGTACCTATCTAAAACCTATATATTAAATAACCAAACATGATTACTTTTACACATTTTCAAATTCATACTTTTCAAACCCAAATTCGAATTCAAAATAAAAGAACAGAAAAGAAGTCCCAACCCTTGAAGACGAATGGCCCAGACCCCTTTCCTAGCTCAAATGCGGCAGCATGTCTTCGCCGTCCCATCGCCGCACCGTCCCATCGCACTCGAGACCATCACCTACGCGTCTCCGACCCGCGACCCCCTCAGTCGCGCCATCCTGGCGCCGCAACCATCAACCTACATGCGGGCGCAAAAAATAACCCGAAACCCTAGATTGCGAACTGCACCACCACCTCACGTCGCCTCGTACGCTTCCAAGAGCTGCGCCGCCACTCTCGTACTCGTGCCTCTTGAGGCCTCGCGATTGATTTGATCTCGACTTCATCGATTTTTTTTAAAAACTGGGTTTCGATTCAAAATTGAAGAAGGGGAGACTTCGTATCGACCTAAGGGTCGAATGAGAGAGGGGAGAAGGAGAATCGAAGGCTCGACTTCGATTTGTAAATGAATGAGCGACCATTTTTTTTTTTGAAGTCGATTTCGATTTCTGTTGAAAGATTAGAGAGGAAGACGGAAATAAAATATTGATTTTTGGAATAACTTCTCGAGTATGCTTGTTGATTAATAAAAATATCTCTGACTGATGTACTTCAAATATTATTATATTATAAAATTTCCAAAATGCCCTCGTAATAGGTACCATAAAATTTTGAATCCTCTTAAGGAATGCCGCTAAGCGATTATAGGGTTTTACCCGCGTTTCGAACACAATGGAACGTGTTTCGGAGGCTAATTTGATCGTATGTGGAAGTTAGCTTTTTAAATTGATTAAAATATTAAATTATTGGTTTTAATTTCAACGTGTTTCTCATCCGTACGAGCAAACTATAAATCCAAACACTACGAAAATTTAAATCCGATAATAACTAACTATTACGGATCTAATGGAACTGGTTTCGTTGAATTCCGAGACTGTGTCTCGGAAGGCTATTTTTTAAATTCAATCTAAACAATATACTTTCAAACTGAACATATCACATTTAAATTAAATTTCAACCATTCTATTATCTTCAGTATCATCATTATAAATTTTATAAGCCTTCAAATTATTTTTAACAGGCTTAAAACTCCAGATTCAACATTTTACCCAACTCAATCATTAAATTCAATATTTAAACTATATAATTCAATGATTTAATTATCAAGTAAGTATTTATATCTGAAATTCAAGTTAAAATTAACTTTTAAATATTTAATATCAATTAACTATTCCATTTTAAATTGTTAATAATTCTGGGTCGTCACATTCCTCCCCCTTTAAAAGAATTTCATCCCCGAAATTACTAGTTAGGAAGAATGGTCCAATACTTGTTTACTTTTCTTAAAACCAAACAGTTTATCAACTTGCCACAACATATCCTTTATTAAAGATTCACTATTACCTCAATCAACTTCCAAAACCTTCCATAGTTTCCAACAACATTATTTACTCTACTTATTCAAATTTAAATTTAAATTTAAAATTTAAATTTAGATTGTCACAACTTTCTATAAAAATTTCTAACTCTCTAAATTTTCGTAAAATTTTGACAGCGTCTCCTTTGCGCGGCTAGCTCGGTACAACTACAAAAGGCCTCTACGGGCTCCCAAATTCCAAAAGAAAACAAAAGTCAAGTGGCTAGATCAAAAACCCAATCCAATTTCATACAAATTTTTTAAATACATACCTTTTTTGTCGGGCAATTCAAATTTATCTTTTGGAATCACAATCAATTTTCCTTTTCTATTATAATACCTGCATATCCTGCTTAGCAATAATATCTAATCATAATATTTCAAACCATTTTATACATTTCCTTACATAAGTTTTCACATCTACTTCTATGCAAATTAATTTTTCCCGTTTTCATACAAATTCAATTTATTTTCAAATTTTGAGTATTGAATTTTATCTTTCATTTATAACTGATTCATATTAGTTTCATCTACTAATTTACTTTAATTTCTAATTTGAAATTGTTTTGTCGTTAACAAAAATTTTCAAATTTTTTTGGCAGAGTCTCCTCTGTAGGAGGAGCTTTTGCAATTTGACAAGAGTTATAAATATATATACATCGACCCACCCAGTCGGAAAAAGCAAAAACAGTTCATATTTCCTATTTTTATTGCGTAGGCGAACCTTTATTTAGCATTTTAAGCAAGCAACTTATTTATTTTAGCATAAATCGCGTCCAAATCCAGCCAAACGGTCTTCGGGTACCTATACTTACTCAATTTAAACATATAAGCACTATATATATGAAGTTTATAACATTTCTCTTATTTAAACAACTATAACACTTCAATTCTAAAAGAAATGCATTCAAAATAACTTCCACGAGCAATTTATATGTTTTCAAAACTAATTCAATTGCTTTCAACCAATTTATATACCATTTCCTTCAATTTTAATGGTTTACAACTCAATTTCTTACATTCAATTGATTTTTAATCCAAACAAGCTCATAATCACTTCAAATGATTCAAAATCAATTTTATTTAACTTCTCTCAACCCATATAATTTTAGTTACCTTGTTTACAACAACGACAACTGTTTTTATGCAATTTCGATGGTATTCGCTAAATTGAGTATTCATTGTAGTTTATAACTACTTCAAATTAATTTCAACTCATTCTGAATTTAATTCCATTTCATTTCTAATTTATTTACCAACCATACATTGCATTCCATTTCGTCTTCGCATTGGATTCATTCAAAACAATTTATTAAGCTTGGCACATTCAACTTATAAATTAATAACCATTTCCAATTTAATTTAACCCAGACTTTTATAATATTTTACTTTTGCTCGAAGCCAAACTTCTATAAATTTTAAACTTAATTTAATTTACTTTCTTCTAATTATTTCAACTTCATAACTTGAGATCACATCATTCGCAAATAAATTTTCTTTTCACCTTAACTTGATTTTATTTCATTCAAATCTCATTTCAATCTACAAATTCATTTGATTAGTCATTATAAATTAAATTCCCAAATTCAATTCATTCACGACTCATTTAACTAATTACAAGGCCATTTTCAATTTATTTCTACTTACCTGGGTTTTGTTTGCAACTCAAACCCTGTTTATTATAACTCATTTTCATTTCATACGACAACACATCTCTTCTTAATTAAATCATTATTAAATCCAAGTCGAACTCTCTTTACAATTCGAATCCATCTCTAAATTCCTTTATTAACTTAAAATCCATTTATTTAACCGAGTTAAATTTTATTTATAATTCCAGCTTGGATTTTCTTTCATCTTTCAAAATTCCAACAACTTTATTTAAAAAATTTAGGAATGCTTTTAAATTCAGATAATACTATTAAAATAGCTTTTAATAAAAATATTTCTTATAACTCGATGTCTCAACCAGTCCATTCTTGTTCTCACAGAAATTCAGTCATACGTTGATCAGGCGTAGGACTGAAAATCTATAAGTACTTGGTAAACCCGTTTTCAACATCTAGTGAAAATACTTGAAAAATAATTTTATGGAAAATATAGAAAATAGTTTTTGAAAATAGAGGAAATATCTTTGGTGAAAATGCTCTGGGAATCATCACCCCCATCCATGGTCGCAGTTAACCCGATGGTTACGTTGCCATCCCGACAAAATCCATAGATAACTATAGGCCTCCGCGCCCCTCGATTACACCATGGAACCCGCTACAAATCGCAGCTACAACTGGGTTTACGTAGCAACCACAGCAAAAACCCGTATAACTGTAGGCATCAGCACCCTCGAATTTCGCTGCCAAAATAATGAAACTTCTCTACTCCACTCGACCATAGATCGCAGTCTACCGATGTTGCGTTGCCTTCCCAGAAAAATCAAGTGTAGACTGTTGGCACTCATCCTCCACAGGATTTTTGCTATGGTCCCCATAGTAGATCGCAGTGACATTGAGTTACACTGTTGTCACAGCATAACCCAAATGCCCCTGTAGGCATCAGCGCTCTCGACTTTCGCTACCCAATAATCCTCAGGAACTAGTTTGTCTGGACTCCTCACAGGATCTACTTTAGAACCCCCCTTGGTGCTCAAGGCAGCACCACCCGGTGGCACTCTTGAGAAGTTCATTTCAAGGGAGCGCATTTTTCCCCAGAGCCATCATCAAAACACTTTATACTATACATATAGTATCTTTCAAATCATACACCTAGTATGATCTCAGACAAGGCTCCTTTACACAAAATCAATTATCCCAAAATCGATAATTCTCAAACTATGCTTTCCGAATTCAATATTGATTTTATCCAAAAATCAAAAGCCTTTCAAAATCCAAAGGTTCCCAAAACCTTTTTCCAAATTCCTCATAAGATATTTTATATATATAAATTTATATAATTTTTTTTTAAAAACTTTAGATCATTTCAATCTTGTATAAAACTCCCTTTATACTTCAAACACTTTCAAAATCCTTTTCTTTTGGCAATAGATTTAACATGGGGAGATTTATCTTATATAACAAAGATATATAACTTTGTTTATTCAAAATCAAATATTCCAATTTGATTTCTCTTTTCATTATCAATTTCATTCAAAACTGTACGATGTACACTTATCATTCGTACGCCATACCAATCTGATCGCTCACTCGATCATACAATTTCACTTCCGAACTAGTATCGTCCACCCGACTTCCTAGTACGGACACAGATCTGGTTTCTTGATTAGAAACCGTCATTCTCCTTGCATAGACATAACTATGATAGAGAATATCCAGAACCAATCAACAATCCATATCCAGGTTCGCCGTGGAAAATCGAGTGAAAAATCCTAACTCAGATCAATAAACTATCTCGAAATTCTGTGCTCGAATCTGGATCAAATCACTATGCGAATGGAATAATATACGTACATCCTACGTATTTATTCCCATTGATTATCAGCCAAATCAATTTCTCTTTCTATTCACATTTCCTTTAATTCCTTTTCACTTATTTACAATTGCCTTAATTCTCATTGAATTATCACTTCAATCCTTATCTCAGTTGGGTATTTAGATCAATAACAGTTTGAACTCCGACCTGTTTATTTTTAGAAAATAGCTTGAAATTTAAAATAGATAAGTAATTGAAAAATATTTATTAGTTTGCAAAATAGCTATAAAATAGTTAACTAATCGTAAAATAGTTGGAAAATAGTCAAATAGTTTCAGAAATTTTAGGTAATTGCAAAATAGTTGGAAAATAGTAATTTATTTGTAAAATAGTTGAAAAATAGAAATTAGTTTAGAAAATAGTTAAAAAATGATTAAATAGCTCCAAAAATAATTGTAAAACAAGTATAAAATAATTTGGCTTTAAAAAAAGAAAGGTTGTATACATTTAATAGCTTAGAAAAATAAGTTTATATCAAACAATTTATATTGAAAATAGTCAAGAGTCAACTGTTCACTTCCCCAACAATTCAACTTAAATTTCCACTTCCATTTAATTGACTCAATTCTAACTTGAATAACTTCAATTTCTATTGAAATTTATTTAAACCCAATTCAAGTTGAATCAATCTTGATTCCCTTCCCAATTTAAATCAAATTCCGTTTGATTTTAATCCTGTTCAGCTTTAATTATAATTTCAAATTATTCCAATCAATTTGAATTATTATCAATTTAATTTCTGAGTCCAATTCTCAAAATTCCATTTTAAATTATCTTTATTTATGTTTTTCAAGGTTCAAATAAGAGTTCAATACAATTTTATTTTAAAATTTTAATTTATTATTGAATTTTATCTTCCAGTTTGAAGCCAGTTCTTAAACAATTTTAATTTACAAACTCAATTATTCAAGTTTTCAGTTTAAAGTGATTCCATATCCTTAATTTCAAATTGAAGTTAGATTTCCCTTTTATCACAATAATGGGTATATTACCACACTTCATTTCTCATTCATTTAAACAAATCAAATTCGCAGTTTAAGGATTTTTTTAATAACAATAGGATGATATTATCCAATTTATTTTAAAACGTCCATCCATTTCCTATTTCCAGATCCTGAACCCATTTTGAGATCACACAAACTACCAATTCAAATTAACCATTTAACTTTCCAAGTTAAATTCCAATTTCATCTTAGAATCTCCAATTCAAGTTGTTCATTCAAACTTATTTAACTTCTCCCAAATTAAATTCAATTTACTTAATCCAAACAACCTCATTCAATCCGTAAACTTCACTATAATAATCTTCCCACTAAAAAACTTATCACTTTGGGTAGCACATCCCATCCCAAATTTCAAACTCAACATTTAGAGTTTATTCAAACTATTTTTGATTTATGTATATTCCTTATTCATACATATTATTTCCTTTACACACGAGGTCATCCTAAATTTTTTGACCACTTTTGGTTTTTAATTCAAATCAAATTTTCAAACAACCCATTGTTTGCAACAAGTCCCAGTTATCCAAATAATACTTATTATTTTTCATTATTTTGATACAAAATTTTCAAATTCTCGGACCAGATTTAGAATTTCATTTTCAATCAATTAAATTTTAATTTGGTTGTATTTCTATTTCTACCTAATTTAATTCCAATTCAAGACTTCATTTTGGTTGTATTATATTACTTCTGAATTCAATTCCATTAATTTGACATCCAATCACCTTAATATTTATTAGAAGGAGATATTGCTTTATATATCAAAATATATTTTTATATAAAATCATTTATAATCTTTATATAAGAAAATAACAAGTACATGCTCATATATATATATACACACACGCACACACTCCACTCAACTCATTCTAGAGTACTTCAGACTCTATTTAATGAGTAACCCCCACCAGAGCCAAGGTTCTCGCTTAACCTTTCTGCTCTGATATCAAATGTAACGACCCGAAATTTTCGAAGCCGAAAATTCCAAATAGTTATGAAAAAGAAGAAAGAGATAGAAGAAGAAGAACAGAAACATCAACATCTCACATTCGCAGCGGATAAAATAATAAATAATAATAGTTTACAAAGCAATACTAATCTGTCAATTACATTTTAATACATCAGAGTTACACATTTATACAGACATTGGATATACAATTATCATGTCACAGATACACAACAATATTATACAGCGGAAATACTCTATACGCTCTTGCCATCCAGCTCGCCTCCTGAGCTCCAGAACGTACCTACCTGAAAATCTATAATACTCGGTCTGACCCGAGCATTACACCAAAGTAACACCCGGGTCAGGCTGGAAACCAGCGTGAGTAAACCCAACTAACATTAAATACAAAGTATACAACTCATATAAACCCGGGTAACTTATATCAATTCACAAGCCACAAATTATTATAGACATCACTTACCCACATATAAGTTTCTAAATACCAAAGATTTAGATTTTAAAATAGTCCAATACCTCCAAATCACTTCACTCCAGCATATAGATTTTATATATCAACCTACAAACGTTCGAAGTGGTTTTCGGGTATTTCTCCAATTCCCGACCCCGGTCTCTTCGAATCTCATGTCATCCTATTCCAAGTTATCCAAATGAAATACTCAACATTTCCTATCAGAGTTATCAACTCCTTCAAATCATCCAATACCATTCAATTATTCAGAAGCAAAGCTTAATCACATACAAATCATTTCTATTGATTCTAATTGAATTTCAAACCTTAATCACTTAGATTCTTTCATTAATTAATTTCAAATTAATTAATCAATCTTTCCTTATTCATCTTAATTAATCACCCTGGATTAATTATCTTCCAATTCCATTCAAGTAATTATCTTTAATTAATTTCACGACATTAATTATTCTTACCAAATCAATGAGTAATCTTTAATTACTTCACGAATTAATTAACTATAATCAATTACACTAATTCTTAATTACTTATACTAATTAATTTCTCATGAGTCACTTATGATTAATTCATCTTAATTAATCAATCTTTAATTACATCGTTGATTATATAAATTAATGATTTCCAATTATGTTTCGATTTGTTCTAATCTAAATTAATTACTTTAATTCAACCCCAATATTAATCATTCTCGATTAATCTCAATCTGTAATTAACCATCGTTTTATTTACTTCATTAAATAAATTAATCTCCTTTATTTAACTATCTAAACTAATCTCTTGATTAATTACACAAAGCAATTTTATTTTATTAGTTACATTAAGTAATTACTTATCAAACCTTCTAATGATTATTCTGAATTACTTACACTTAGTTAATTAACTTAAAACTAAATTATTTAATTCAACCTTCAATTACTAAGTTAATTAAACCAAATCATTAATTAATTGAATTAATCAGCTATCCATTTTAATTACCCTATTATTTTAATGATTCATAAATCATTAAACCCTTATTAACTTTAAAATGAAGAACATTCTCTTATTCATAATTTAAGTCTAAAACAATTTAAAACCCGAATACTTCTAGATAAGCAACAATTAACTCGAGAACTAAGCAAAACCAAAGTCACCAGATCATCAGTGCACATCCAATCAATTCAATCATTCAACCAATTATTTAAATTTAACCATTTAAATTTAAATAAAAATCCAACAGAGTGAGATTTACTCACCTTTGTCTTGCTGTTTGCAATCCATTCCAAACTGGCTTGCTTTCTTTCAAATTTTTGACCTTGTATAAATATTTACAAAATTTATTAATATTCGAAATAATCGAACAATTAATTTCCATTTAATAAATTAAATTAACTATTTACTAGTGATTTAGTTCTAAGATGATGATTAAATTTTGAACTAATTTCCATTTAACAATTTTCTAAAATAATTAAATAAGTTGATTGAACAAATTAATTTTCAAATTCATTATTTTAAATAAAACAATAAATCTAAAATACGTGTATAACCATATTTATTTTTGTTTTTGAAACTTCATATGCACACATACAATAATCTATATAGATTTAAAAATCTATTTTTAAATAACTCCTCAACATTTAAATTCCCATTTCCTTTCCAAATCTAATGTTAAACCAACAGAATGGTTCCCAGTATAATTTGCTGTACCTATCTTAAACCTATATATTAAATAACCAAACATGATTACTTTTACACATTTTCAAATTCATACTTTTCAAACCCAAATTCGAATTCAAAATAAAAGAACAGAAAAGAAGTCCCTACCCTTGAATACGAATGGCCCAGACCCCCTTCCTAGCTCGAACGCGACAGCATGTCTTCGCCATCCCATCGCCACACCGACCCTCTCGCACTCGAGACCATCACCTACGCGTCTCCGACCCACGACCCCCTCAGCCGCGCCATCCTGGCGCCGCCACCATCAACCTACATGCGGGCGCAAACAATAACCCGAAAACCTAGATCGTGAACTGCACCACCACCTCACGTTGCCTCGTGCGCTTCCAAGAGCTGCGTCGCCACTCTCGTACTCGTGGCTCTTGGGGCCTAGCGATTGATTTGATCTCGACTTTATCGAATTTTTTTAAAACTGGGTTTCGACTCAAAATTGAAGAAGGGGAGACTTCGTATCGACCTAAGGGTCGAATGAGAGAGGGGAGAAGGAGAATCGAAGGCTTGACATCGATTTGTAAATGAATGAGCGACCATTTTTTTTGAAGTCGATTTCGATTTCTGTTGAAAGATTAGAGAGGAAGACGGAAATAAAATATCGATTTGTGGAATAGCTTCTCGAGTATGCTTGTTGATTAATAAAAATATCTCTGACTGATGTACTTCAAATATTATTATATTATAAAATTTCCAAAATGCCTTCGTAATAGGTACCATAAAATTTTGAACTCCTCTTAAGGAATGCCGCTAGGTGATTATAGGGTTTTACCTGCGTTCCGAACACAATAGAATGTGTTTCGAAGGCTAATTTGATCGTGGAAGTTAGCTTTTTAAACTGATTAAAATATTAAATTATTGGTTTTAATTTCAACGCGTTTCTCATCCGCACGAGCAAACGATAAATCCAAACGCTACGAAAATTGAAATCAGATAATAACTAACTATTACGGATCTAATGGAACCAGTTTCGTTGGATTCCGAGACCGTGTCTCGGTAGGCTATTTTTTAAATTCAATTTAAACGATATATTTTCAAAACTGAACATATCACCTTTAAATTAAATTTCAACCATTCTATTATCTTCAGTATCATCATTAAATTTTATAAGCCTTCAAATTATTTTTAACAGGCTTAAAACTCCAGATTCAACATTTACCCAACTCAATCATTAAATTCAATATTTAAACTATATAATTCAATGATTTAATTATCAAGTAAGTATTTATATCTGAAATTCAAGTTAAAATTAACTTTTAAATATTTAAAATCAATTAATTATACCATTTTAAATTGTTAAAAATTCCGGGTCGTCACAGAGTAGCTAAAACACTTGGCCGTTACGGCTCCTATTTTAGTCATTTCCAATTGGCACAAATGCCAGGCTGATTATCATTATTCTCTTTCTTCAAATCCAGCAAATGACGCCAAATCTAACCACTTCATTCTGGATCATCACTTCACATACACAATTTTCAAAGTGGTTCCAATATCGACAGTGAGTATGCCCATATCATGCCCCGGTCACTTTAACAATCAAACGTCGTTTTACACACTGGTTGGTGCTTTTACATTTCAAAAACAGTTTATACTTGATATCAACATATTAGCTTCGCTTCAAAATCAAATACATTTTGAAATCATCATATTTGCTCAAAATATACTATTTCAATTCAAAATTATGTCCATCTTAATATCCCGATTTCGAATCCAAAATTATTTCGAATTTCAGTTTGGGTTATAACTTCAATTTAACCCAATTTGTATTTAAATCCAAGATTTAAATGCAAACATTTCACCCTATTGACCAGCTTGAATTTTTTAAAAATGTTTTGAATACTTAAATAATTAAAATAATTCAAAATAGTGTAAATGGTTAAAATAGTTAAAAATAGTTTAAATGATTAAAACAATTTAATATAAAATAGTTTAAGTATTAAAGTGGCTTATATAGTAAAATTGTTTGGAAAATCAAAAATAATTTGAATATTTTAAAAACACATAGATTTACATAGTTTGTATCGAAATAATTTTATTGAAAATAGCTTCAAAGTCAAACCGATTCAATTCCAACTTCCCAATTCGAGTCAATTTCAATTTCCATTCAATCAATTCACTTTCGATTTCAATTCAAATCAATTTCAACCTTGATTTCAAATTAATTCAATTTCACCTTCAATTCCAATTGATTCAATTTCAATTTCAAATTAAAACCATTCCTATCCCAAATTATAACCATTTCGATTAATCAATTGCGAGTTCGATTTTCAAAACATTGATCCAAAAATACTTAAATCAAATTTACCTTCAATACCCAATTTGAAATCCAAATTTTCGAATATAATTCAATTTTGAAATCATTTTATATCACTGTTACTTAGTAAAATTCAAAGTTTGAATAAAAATCAATCTTTTAAAAACAAATCAATTTTTGAAATTCAATCATATTTCGATTATAAATTCAAAATCTCAACTTCAATTATTTAAATAATTTCGATTACCAAATCAAAAATATAACATTTCGAGCTCAAGTTCAAAAATAATTCAATTTTAATAAATTCGATTTTTATTTTTTTAAGTCAAATCATTTAAATGATTTCAAATCCAAAAAAATTAAAATTATTTGATTTAACTAATTCGGTGTCCGTATATAATTTCCTATCCTATGGCCAAGTGATCAGCTATTTCAAATTAATTTGAGGGATGGATATATATCATTTCAATCCAAAATAAATGTCATAGGCATATATCATTTCGGTATATTTCTTACTTTATTCAAAATAATTCAATTTACAGTTTTATACACTGTAAATAATACACAGGGTGATAATAGGATATATCAGAATAGATAAACATCCAAATCATCCAAAATATTAACCAATAGCATCTATCCCAATCAATCATCCAAACAGTCAATATAATTTACAACAATTCAATAGTTGTTAAAATCGGGTGTTTTATTGGTAATTAAATTCTTATTTCAAATTTTACTGTCAATTTTAGTTTTTAACAGTTAATTCAAATGACAATTAAATTTATCAAACATAACCAATAAATCTATATCACATCATAATTTCAAATTTATTTAGCATAAAATATTCTAGTACATGTGAGCATTATAAAACACTCACCTTGAGTTTTCAATTTTAAATCAAATCTAACGACATTCGATTTAACCTAAAATTTTAACTAGCTCCAAACGACTCTAAATCAGTTCCAAGACATAGTACTTGTCACCACGGTTCCGTCGCCACTTGTTTCATCCAATTCTTAAAAAATATGTGAGAGATATGCAATTTATAAGATTCATGATTTATAATATAATTAATTTACAAATTTCTTTTTTTATTATCTTATACCATCAGAGCCGTTGATTTAGATTTGTAAATCCTGCCCGTGCTTGCTTCTTCTTCCCTGTCGCACTTACTTCTTCTTCCCATGCATTCCAGGCAAGGTCGTATTCAGTGAAACCCTACATAAGCGTCGTTCTTCGAGTTGTCGTGCCATCCACACTCAAATTGACGATGATCCACCAACGTCAATCAAACGCTCATTCCTTGTCGCGGCTACAGCCAGAGACCGGCCTCCCTTCGACGCGCCATGGCCATGAAACCATTACCCAAAGCCGGAATTGTGACGCCCCACTCCGAGAGCCTCGTTAACAAAGAGTATTACATAGATAATACTGTCGGCTAACGCGGACAATAGAGTATAATGGAAGCGACCATGTGCAATCTTACCTTAACTATTCACTAAATATGTCGAAAAGTAGAAACACATTAAAATTCGACCTATTCAATAAATATTTAAAGCAAAACTACAATGGCTATAGGATCAATCAGAAGAAAATATAACAACTCAAATGTAATATACATCACAGAACAGTCGATCATAATATACACATACACAGATACACCACAGAGTATACAAAATAATACATGTCAAGTGGTACAGGAGACCACAATATACAGACGAGACGAAAGAGTATAAATCAGAGTTATAACAGATAAGGACTACAAAAGACGTTATAACAGAATGAAGCTAGCGAATAGTCCATGCGGAAGCAAAATAGGCTAAGTCCCCAAAAGCACCTAACCTGAAACATCTCGGTCTGACCCGAGTATAAAATACACGGGTCAGTCTAGATAACAAATCAGTTAGATAAACTGAACACTAATAAACCTGCAAGGTCATGCAGTATAATAAATATCTCTAGGGGAGATAACACAATCATCAACAAGAGATGAATCATATAGAACAAGCATCATATCATCGGCAACATATAGAAACAAAGGATACAAATATCCCAAAACAAGCCAATAGGCAAACAACAAATACCAATAAGGTATACAAGTTCCACAAGGTAAACGCTATACTCCATGCGGCTCAAAAAGACCAATACCGAAGGGCGATACCAAGGGAATATACATATCAATGAAACATCATAAAATTTGCTCGAGCTCAGTACTGTACAAACAAGGATCCATGAGCCCGAAGACTCCAAACCCAAGTATCACCCATGCGGCACATAAGGCCAACATCAGAGCGAAACTATATAGGGCAACAAACCCGAAGGCACACACCCGAAGGCAACATACCCGAAGGCAACAAACCTAGGGAGACAGTCCGGAGACACTACCCCAGAGGCAACAAACCGTAGTGGTGAAGGTCGAAGACCCAGTACTGGACACCACTAACTGGCGGAATGTGTCACAACTCTCGAAAAGAAATCCGAAAAGTGTTAACGTATGTCCCATAACCACTCGTTCGCACTAAACGGTTTACTATCCGTCAGTCCCTTTCACACTCAAAGCAGTACAAAGTTTACCTCATATCATCGATAAACCAAACCCGAAGGTCAAAACAATCAATCGAATAGGTCGAGGATTAATCGGAAAGATAAACGCACAGATTCATGGTCCGTGTTTTGCCCAACCATTTAATCACCCTTCCACTTCGTTCGAAGTGCGAAAATGTTTGTGTTTTAAATAGAATTTATAAATTAGAGAAACGAACTTTTGAATGCGATTCAAGAGATTATTTTATAAAAACCCGTGGATTAAAATTAAAAGGAACCATCAAAGTCAAAACAATTGATAATCATACATAGGATCATCATGAATCGATTCAAATTGAAAATTCAATCCCAAAAGGCAAAGTGGGCTGAAACAGCAGGTTCAGTCGACTGAACAGAGTTTTCAGTCGACTGACCCTATACCTGGAAAATTTTCCAGGTTCAGGAAACTTTCTGTTTCCAGGTTCAGTCGACTGTGCAGAGTTTTTCAGTCGACTGAATCATGCCTGGAAACTCTCGGGTTTCAGGTTCAGTCGACTATGCAGAGTTTTCAGTCGACTGAATCATGCCTGGTCTGTTTTTCAGCCTTATTCAAATGAAGAGCAAACTCTCCCAAAATGCAATCGGACGAACATTGGCTCTAAGGGCTTATGCCAATCGATAACCCGGCCCTATATGTTCCTCGATGCATCACCAAAACATGATTAAAACATCAAAGTTAGGATTTCAAAGATTTGAACCCAAAACACTAAAAATTTGGATATTCACCAATTCAACCCAAACCAAATGCAAGTGCATATGAACAAAGTGTTAGGAATTCATACCTAACATCAATGAAATCAAGAGAAGTAGATGTGAGTTCAAAACTCACCTTTGTACACAAAACAAAGAAGATGAAGAAGCACAATTGCAAGGGATCAACCAACTACACTTCACTTCAACACTACAAGCTTCAATCTAGAATCAAAGCAAGTATTTCCTAAGTTAGGGTTAGGAAATTACTGAAATTGAAGAGGAGTAAAGATGGAGAAGGTGGAGATGAACTTACCAATGGATTCTCTTTGATTTTGGAGCAAGAATCAAGTTACAAAGGAGAAACTAGGGCTTGCTAATTTCTATTTCTCTTTCCTTTCCCCCATTTCAGTTTTTAGTTTAAGAAATAAAATGAAATGAAGATGAAATGAAGAGAAGGGTTGAGCTAGGGGTTAAGTGAGCTAGTGGGCTGAACCCATCCCCAAACCCAATAGAAAAAGTAGCCAAAATTTCACAAACTCCAAACATATCAAAGATTATACTCAAAAGATCGCAAACGCCATTTTGGACTCAATGGAAATGGTTTCGAGCTCCAATTCGGCCATTTGCAGAAAGTAACATTTCGGACCCCAAAATCCGAATAACGATGCTATATTTAAATCAAACATTTAAATATAAAATCGTTAACTATGCGGGTTGTTACAGATCTCCCCTCCTTACAAAATTGCGTCCCCGCAATTCCTAGAGACGATATTTGTAACAACTACATGCATACAACATACAAAAGAAAGAATAAACTTTAGACACGGAAATAGACTTACCATTACGAAGCAAGGATAGAAAACCTGGATAAGATCGCTCGATATACTCTCTGGTTTCCCAAGTACAGTCATTGGGATTAGCAGACCATTGAACTTTAACGAGCGGCACATCCTTGTTCCGAAGGTGTCGCACCTCCGTGTCAAGCACGCGAATAGGTTGCTGTACAATAGATAAGTCCGGTGAGATCTCAAGCTCTTGCAAATCATGAGAATCAATTACATAATCCGATTCTCGAAGACACTTCCGAAGTTGCGAGACGTGAAACACGTCATGAATGCCAGATAAATGAGCTGGAAGTGAAACTCTATAAGCCACAGGGCCAATACGTTCAGTAATAGAAAACGGTCCTATATAACGAGGAGCCAATTTTCCAGTCGCACTGAAACGCATAACCCCTTTCAAAGGAGAAACACGAATAAAAACAAGATCGCCAATCGAGAACTCGAGAGGCTTCCTACGGTTGTCCGCGTAGGATTTCTGGCGACTCTGTGCCTCTTTCATCCTCAATCGAATAAGATCAATCTTCTCAGAAGAATGACGAACAAAGTCCGGGCCAAGAATAAGCTTCTCCCCAGATTCCAACCAACAAGAAGGTGATCAACATGGCCTTCCGTATAAGGCTTCGAAAGGAGCCATACCGATACTAGACTGAAAACTATTGTTGTAGGAGAACTCTACAAGAGGTAGGTGATCCTCCCAACAACCACCGAAATCAAAAATACAAATACGGAGAAGATCTTCCAAAATACGATTCACCCGTTCAGTCTGTCCGTCAGACTGCGGATGATAAGCTGTAGAAAAATTAAGCTTTGTTCCTAAAGCTTGCTGAAGACTCTTCCAAAAATGACTCGTGAATAAAGGATCACGATCACTCACAATAGAACTAGGAACACCGTGAAGTCTCACGATTTCCTTGACATACAACTTGGCCAAATGCGAAGCTGTCCTATTAAACTTAATAGGGACAAAATGAGCAGACTTGGTGAGGCGATCAACAATAACCCAAATACTAGAATGACCTGATCTCGAACGAGGTAGGCCGTCAATAAAATCCATAGAAATTTGATCCCACTTCCACAATGGAATCTCAAGAGGTTGAAGAAGTCCAGAAGGACGCTGATGTTCGACCTTCACACGTTGACATGTCATGCAGTTGCTCACATAACTCGCCACATCGCGCTTCATGCCTTCCCAATAATAAAGGCGACGCATATCGGCATACATCTTACTACTACCGGGATGAATGGTATACTTAGAACGATGGCAATCATCAAGTATGTCATGCCTAAGTGCAAAATCAGAAGGCACAAAAAGACGGTTCTTCTTACGAAGACACCTATGAGAATCAATGCTAAAATCTTGCAACGCCTCATCACAAGATCCAGACTCACAAAGCTGAATAAAATGCAACAAATCAGGATCACGCCGCTGAGCATCGACAATACGATCCAATAAAATAGGTCGAGCTCCCAAACTAAATAATAGAATAGGAGAATCATAAGATGAACCTTGATCACGAATTTCATAAAAAGATAGAGTCTCAAGAATATTCCATTCGGCAAGCATCATAGAAATAACAGCCGAATGTTTACGACTAAGCGCATCTGCAACACGATTAACCTTACCAGGGGTAAACTGGATATCAAAGTCATAGGAAGCAAGAAACTCGAGCCAACGCTGTTGTCTCATATTTAGTTCCTTCTTAGTAAACAAATACTTCAAAGATTTATGATCGGTATAGAGAATGAAGCGCTCGCCCAATAAATAATGTCGCCAAATCTTCAAGGCAAAGACAATGGCGGCTAACTCAAGATCATGAGTGGCATAGCGAACTTCATTCGGACGCAGTTGCCTAGAAGCATAAGCAACTACCCGATCTCTCTGCATAAGCAAAGCACCGAGAACACTACCACACGCATCGGTGTAGACAACAAGATCATGATTCCCTTCGGGAACCACAAGAACAGGAGCATTAGTGAGAAGTTCTTTCAATGTCTGAAAGGAAGCTTCACACTTGTCGGACCAAATAAAACGAATGCCTTTCCGAGTAAGGCTTGTGAGAGGAAGCACAACACGGGAAAAGTTCTTAATGAACCACCGGTAATAACCCGCCAATCCAAGGAAACTATGAATCTCATGCACATTCTCAGGCCTCTTCCAATACTGGATGGCTTCGATCTTTGAGGGATCGACAGAAATGCCATCGGAAGATACAACATGGCCTAAGAACTTAACTTTATTCTCCCAAAAATAGCACTTGGAGAATTTGGCTTTAAGCAAATGACGACGAAGAGTACTCAAGACAATTCTCAAGTGATTAGCATGCTCAGCTTCAGACTTAGAATAAATAAGGATATCATCAATGAAGACAAGAACAAACTTATCGAGATATTCCCGGAATACCTGATTCATGAGGTCAACAAAGAAAGCAGGAGCGTTCGTCAAACCGAACGGCATAACGAGCCACTCAAAAGAACCATAACGAGTGCGGAAAGCGGTAAGAGGTATGCTATCCTCTGCGACTCGTAACTGATGAAAACCTGTGGCAAGGTCAAGCTGAGAAAAGACCTTGGCACCACTCAATAGATCGAACATATCATCGATCCTAGGCAATGGATACCTATTTCTAATGGTCAACTCGTTAAGCTTGCGATAGTCAATGCAAAGCCTAAGAGTTCCATCAGACTTCTTCACAAAAACGACCGCGGATCCCCACGGAGAAAAACCGGACTGAACCAATTGCTTGGACTCGAGCTCTAAAAGCTGCTTCTTGAGTTCCTCATTTTCCTTTGGAGACATCCTCGTGGGAGGACGACTAACTGGCTGCGCGCCTGGAATGAGATCAATGCGGAACTCAATTGCCCGTTTGGGTGGCAAACCCGAAACATGTTCAAAAACATCAGAAAAGTCACAAGCAATAGGAATACGAGATACATCATCACCATCCCGCGAATCAAGAGAATACAAAGCCATCTCGGAATTATCCACATCCCGAAGAACAATAGATAATTGAGAAGGTGAATCAAGATGACAAAGATATAAAATTCTCTCGGAACAAATAATCCTGGCATCGTACCTCACTAGCCAGTCCATACCAAAAATCATATCAAAACCCAAATGAGAAACAACGTGCAGATTTGCACGGAAAGAAAAGCCACATAAAACAATCTCAATATCATCACAAAGCAAACTAAAGGTCGCGGATCCCCCAATAGGATTCGCAATCCTTAAAGAAGTAACCATACAAGAAACATCCAAAGATAAATCATCTACAAGCTTCTTCGATAGGAAAGAATGTGAAGCACCCGTATCGAAAAGAACTCGTATACTATGATCATGAAATAGAATTGAACCCTCCAAAATAGATGGAGTCATACCTTTGGATTGAGAAGGACCTCCAGAAGCATTAGCCACATTGAGCTTGCCAGATTTTGCATTAGTAGGAGCAGTAGGACAAGCAGAAACATGATGACCTTCCTTCTTGCAATTACGGCAGAAGAGAGGCTTTGGACAAGCTCGAATAATATGATCCGGAGAACCACAATTAAAACACTTTCGAACGAAAGGTGTTCCGGAAGATTGAGGCTGAGAGCTAGGACCACCGGTCTTCTTCTTCTTATAAGGAAAAGGCTTCTTCTGAATTGGAAACTGCTTCTTGTTGGGGTTTCTGGAAACCTCAACATCAACATCACTATCACACTCCTTCTCGACGGTCTCGAGATGAAGCGTCGAATCAACCAATTCCTCAAAAGAAAGTTTAAGCTGGAGCAACAAGGACTTCTTAAGATATTTCTTAAGGCCAGAAACAAACTTCAAATTCTTCTTATAAGAAGTGCTGATGAATTCAAGACCATACTGAGATAAAGCCTCGAACGATGCGACATACTCAGAAACAGAAGATTTCCCTTGCTTCAACTCAAGGAAGCAACGGGTCAATAAAACTTTTTCAGATTCAGGAACGAACTTGAGTTCAAATCGTCCCCGAAACTGAGTCCAAGAAAGAGTAGACTCATCAATTTCAGCTACAAGAAGCTCATACCAGTCAAGAGCACGCTCTTGTAATAAGCTAGAAGTTACAAGAACTCTATCATGGTCAGAAAGATCCATGCGAGAGAAAATACGCTTGCACATGCGAAGCCAAGCTTGGACTTCAAGAACAGACTCGGAGCCCTTAAACGGCTTTCCTCCAAGATGAGCAAAATCACTGCACTGACGTGCAAAAGCAGACTTGCGAGGTGGAGACACTCGAGGAGGAACGGGAGGCTGAGTGCTCCTAAACAATTCCAATATCTGATCGGCAGACATATATACGCCATCCGGATGCGAGCCACTAGATTGCCCAGCATCCGAACGTTGACCCCTGCCTCTTCCAGACATAAGCTGAAAGTAAGATAAGAACAAGATTATTCACAAGGTAGATATTACAATATGGGATACTACGGAATAAACGCATTCCTAGACGTATTTCCAATATCTATCTAACCTTGATGGAATAAAGAGACACAATGATTCAAGGATCTGTATCACTTGTACACTTTGATGTACCATAATGTAACAACCCGCATATTTATCGAGTTTGTATTTAAATATTTTATTTAAATATTAACTCGTTAATCGGATTTTGGTCCGAAAAGCTACTTTTTGCAAACGGTCAAATTAGGACTCGAGACCACTTCCATTGAGTTCGAAATGTCGTTTACAACTTTTTAAGTATAAACATCGATAGGTTTGGAGTTAGTGAAATTTCACTAACTTTTCCCGCTTTGGACTTTGGGTTAGTTTAGCCTATTAAGCCCAAGTTCCAACCCTCTTCTCCTCACTCTTCATAAATTTCCTAACTAATCAAGCTTTGGCATTAATGGTGGAGGGAATGGGAAATTAAAACTCCAAGCACAAATTCAATTGCAAATCCAACATTCAACTCCAAATTCAAGTAGAAGATATTGGATTCAAGCTTTGGATTGCTTCTCCTTGCTTTCAAGCTTCATCTTCATAAACTTTAGTGCAAAGGTGAGATTTTTATCTCACAATTCTAGTCTATAACTATATTGGACTGTTAGGAATGATTCCCCATCACTTTAGCATGTACATTTGCATTTGATTTGGATTGGATTGGCGAAAAACTCCATTTTTTAGTTGTTTGGTGAATTTCCTGAGCTTAGGTCGCTCTGCCTAGGTTAGGTCACTCGGAATCATTAGCTCGCGTGCGTGGAAAAGTCACGGCCTGCATATTTTGTTCGCCTCGGATTTAGGTCGTAGGTCGTTGGACTTTAGGTCGTTCGCGTATAGGTCGCTCGCGACCTAACCCTTAGGTCGCTCGCGTGTTATCACGCTAGGTCGCACTGCCTTGAATCTTCACTTCGGAGTTAGGTCGTTTCACTTTAGGTCGTAGGTCGTTTCTGGCCTTAAATCCCCCCTGCAGCGTTAGGTCGTTAGCCTCGGAATTAGGTCGTTTTCGACCTTATATCACAAGGCGGCTCTAGGTCGCTCGTTCCTGCTAGGTCGTAGGTCGCGCATCACTTTAGGTCGCTCGCGTGTTAAAACCTTAAGTCGCTCGTGTGTTAAAACCTTAAGTCGCTCGTGTGTTAAAACCTTAAGTCGCTCGCGTGTTAAACCCTTAGGTCGCTCGGCCGATGCACGCGCTAGGTCGCGAGTATTTAAGTCCTTAGGTCACTTGGCATTGTGACCACTTAGGTCGCACGACCTTGTTAGGTCGCTCACCCTTAGCTCGCGTACCTTCTTAGGTCGCGCATCCCACTAGGTCGCTCGACCCTGTTGTATTTTTAGTTCGCAACCATTAAGTCGGTCGACCTTGCCTAGGTCGTTAGGTCGGTCGGTCCTATCCCTTAAGTCGCGTGACCGTGATAGGTCGCTTACCTTTAGGTCGCATGACCTATGGCCACTTGCTCCAGTTAGGTCGCTCGGCCACTTTGTTAAGTCGCCCACCTTTTTAAACTTAGGTCGCATGACCCATTAGGTCGCATGGCCCCTTAGGTCGCTTGGCTTCACTAGGTTGCTTGTCTTCACTAGGTCGTACCGTTTTGGACGGGGCGCTGCCCCCTGGACCCCCGCGACCTGACCGGGCAGGTCGAACCCCGTAAGCGGTGGCGTTGCCCCCGCACCCCCACCTTGGGGGGTTGCCACCCCCCCTGGACCCCCCCTCCGTAGGGGATCTTATCTGAAAAACATTGAGCTGATTTCCTTGGATTTTATTCGCATCTCCGTATGCGATCTTTGTGACTGATTGTTTCTACACTTGCTTATGTGTTTTGTCACTTTATAATATAAAGGTTTCAATACTAGTAGTAAATATCAAAACTCTTTTAACAAACAATTTCAACTCTATTTTTAATAACAAAGATCTTTTCGTAAACCGTTTTCCAATCTATTAGTATATACAAGCCTTTACCTCACTCGGATGAGAAATCTAATTAAACGACTTAGTAAAACAAGTGGTATGAAACGCTTGCGTTTACTTCGTCGGTTAATTCTTGGACTTGTTCGATTGAACCTCTTGTGACAATTTTATTAGTGAAGATTTACAGTTTGTTCGTAAATATTTAAGTTAAGCAAGTGGTTATGGGACATGAAGCTAAACTTCTATATTTACTAGCTTAGTGTAATTGACACTTCTCGTTGATCTTGATGATCGCTTTATGAATTAGACTAGCAATTGCGCGATGTCTCTTTCATTGCAAGGTTAGACTAGACACCACTTGTGTGATTCCATTCACACATACCTTTCTGCTTTTTGGTTAGTCTTGACCTCAATCTGTGTGATTCCATTCACACATGCGGGGTAGCTCCCCTTGGTCTTCGGACCGTCATGTGATAGGCCTCTTTCCCTTTTTATGATTTCTGGATTTCTCGTGTTGATTTCTGGAATTTATGACATTGACTTGTTATGAGTACAAGTTTAGGGTATGATGCCCTCTTCGAATCTTTGAGAAGATTCTTGTGATGTTGATTATCTCTTATTGATTGATCTTCTGTTGATCATTATTTACATACTTATAGTGGTATGTCGTTATGGATGTTTATGTTTATGCCATATCTTTTATGTTATATCATGTCATCTGATATTTATAGCTAGACTGATCCGTTTATTATTTTCTTAAATAATACTCGGGTCAGACCGAGATGTTACAGGTGCTTCTGCTTGACTTCTTCCCAGGGATTCATCACTCTGACTTTTGGCTAACTGTTTAGATTAGCAGTTTTTGTTGTATACACTTGAGATATAGACTCATAGTTGTATTCTTTTGTATAGCACGTGTTGCTATTCTTTTGTATTATCGTGGATCTTATTGACCATTACTCTGATGTACACTTTCATGTGTTAGTTATATATTCATATCTTCTTCCGCCTTTGTGATATGGATATCTGTGACTGATTTGTGATATGATTATTTCTATGTTTGTTTCCGAAGATTATTTATAGCCACCGTGTAATAAGATTACATGGATGGTCGCTCCTCAACAGCCTTATTCTCCGTGCTAGTTGACAGCACTACTCCGGAGTGTTCTTGGCTAGCGTGGGTATAGAGGTGGGGCGTCACAGCTTGGTATCAGAGCCAAACTTCGGAACAATGTAGAATAACTTAACAAGGATCATCGTCCTAAGTCTATCTTAGGAGTCATACCATAGGATTAATTCGAGTCTTCGTACCGATTCATCCTATTTCCTTTATGATTCCTTGTTTTATCTATCAAGATTGCTTGGTGTTCATTGGTGAATAACCTTCTTCCTTCTCTTCTTTCTTTCTTTAAGGAAGAGAATGTCTAGACCAGGCCGTCCCAGAACTGGATCATCTGGTGCTGCTCCTCCGGATGGAGTATTTATGACTGCTCAACAGCTTCTTGATTTAGTAACTAATGCTCAAGCAGCTGGAGCTAACCCAGAACCCACTCACCCAAAGTCGGGATTTGCACGCTTGTGCAGCGATTACACCAACTTGGGTGGGAAGCCCTTCAAAGGTTCGGAAAATATCATCGAGGTCCAGGCTTGGTTAAAATCATGTGATCGAATCTTCTCTCGCATGAACCTTATCGATCTCCACCGTGTTCAGGTGGCTTCCAGCATGCTCCAGGAGAGAGCATTGGACTGGTACGAACTCCTTATTTCAGAAATTAATGAAGCGGATCTCACCTGGGAGCAATTTCAGGGACGCTTCGAGTTAAAGTTTGTACCAGAAGCTGGGAAAGTAACCTTGGCTCGACGTTTTATAGACCTTGTTCAAGGTCAATCCTCTGTGACTGATTACGTCGCAGCCTTCGAGTCGCTTTCCAAATATGGGGTTGAATACATCAACACCCCATTGAAGAAGAACCAGAGGTTCGTTTATGGCTTAAATAAGAATCTTAAGAAGCCACTGCTCCTGAAACTAGAAGTCGCATTTGATCAACTCGTCGATATCGCTCTTCGTCTTGAAGAGGCTGATAGAGAGAGTGATGTTGAAGTGGAAGGCGCTAAACCAAACTTCAACAACAAGAAGAGGCCAAACAAATTCAAGGGTCCTTATCCCAACAAAAAGGGTAAGCAGTCTATCCTTGCTGCAAATTTTCCTTCTCCTAGTGGTGCGAGTTGCTTCAACTGTGGGTCTGGGGATCATTATGCGAATAAGTGCTCTAAGCCCAAATCTTGTCGCTATTGTAAGAGCCCAGATCACTTTATACATCAATGCCTCAAACGTAAAAGTAGGAATGAGGGAAAGTTAAATGTGGCTCAAGCCCCTGGCAACACATCTCGTGGCCAAGGTATTTCTCATTCCATTCTTGATGGTATTATTTTATTTCATGATCAACCTATTAGAGTTCTCTTTGATACGGGTGCATCCCATTCTTTTATATCAAAGGAACTGGTAGACACTTTTTCCTTAAGTATTACTGCAATGATGACATCTTTAAAAATTGCGAATCCTGTTGGTGGATCCGCAACTCTTAGTTTGCTTTGTAAAGATGTGGAGATTATTTTTTGCGATTTTTCTTTCCTAGCCGATTTGCATGTCATGCGTTACTTAGGCTTTGGAATAATTTTGGGAATGGATTGGCTTAACCGTTATCAAGCCCATATCCTATGTCCTGAGCGGACTATTCATCTCCGACATCCACAATCTGTTAAACAGATTTCTGTTAATCTTAAAGATTCAGAATCATGTTTGGTGGCATCTTTATATTCTTTAAATCCTCGTGATAACGATGATGATGATGAAGATGATATTATTTCTCGTATTCATGTTGTTCGTGAATTTTCCGACATATTCGAGCCCGTTTTAGGTTTACCACCTAAACGAGCAATTGAGTTCAGAATTAATCTTGTTTCTGGAGCTCAACCTATTACTCGTCCTCCTTATCGCATGTCCAACAAGGAAAATGAGGAGATGCGTAAACAATTATCTGAGTTGGAGACGAGGCAATTTATTCGCTCTAGTTCCTCGCCTTGGGGAGCTTCGGCTATTTTCGTAAAGAAATCCGATGGTACTCTGAGGCTCTGCGTTGATTATCGCAAGCTTAACGATCTTACTATTAAAAATAAATATCCTTTACCTCGGATTGATGATCTATTCGATCAGCTTAGTGGTGCTAAGGTCTTTTCACAATTGGACTTGGCTATCGGTTTCCATCAGCTTCGTATCGCTGAGGATAGCATTCCTTTGACATCATTCCGTACTCGATATGGATCTTATGAATGGCTTGTTATGCCATTTGGGTTAACGAATGCTCCAGCTTATTTCGTTGACCTCATGAATCGAGTTTTCAAAGATTTCCTCGATCGGTTTGTTCTCATATTCATTGATGATATTCTAGTGTATTCAAAAACCGAGGAGGAACATGAGAAACATCTAAGGATTGTATTGGAAACACTTAGGAGTAATCAATTAAAGGCGAAATTTTCTAAATGCCACTTTTGGCAATCTCGTGTGAAGTTTCTCGGTCATATTATTTCCGAATCCGAGATATCCGTGGATCCTTCAAAGATCGAAGCGATTCAAGATTGGAAGAGACCGGAGAGTGTGACAGAGATTCGTAGTTTTCTCGGATTGGCGGGCTATTACCGCCGTTTTATTAAAGACTTTTCTAAGATTGCCGTGCCTCTTACTGGCTTGACTAAGAAGGGAGTTAAATACATTTGGTCGGACAAATGTGAAGCCTCTTTTCAGAAATTGAAAGAACTCCTTTCCGATGCTCCTATTCTTGTGATTCCCGAGGGGAATCAAGATTTTGTTGTTTATACCGATGCTAGTCACGTTGGTTTGGGTGCCGTTCTTATGCAAAAAGAACGTGTTGTTGCTTATGCTTCTAGGCAATTGAAGCCGGCCAAGACTAGATATGCCACACATGATCTAGAGCTCGCGGCTATTGTTTTCGCCCTTCGAATGTGGCGTCATTATCTATTGGGAGAGAAATTTATTCTTTACACGGATCATAAGTCTTTGAAATATTTATTTTCTCAAAAAGAACTTAATTTACGTCAACAGCGTTGGCTCGAGTTCCTTGCACCTTATGATCTTGATATTCTTTATACCCCCGGTAAGGGTAATCGTGTCGCCGATGCTCTTAGCCGTAAGCAACAAGCAGTTGTTTCTATGATGATATCCGAATGGAACGATCTCGAGATCTTATCCACTTGTGAGATTCGAGAGCGCATATCCGATTTATGCTCATCGCTTGTTTTATGTAGCCTTGAGGCTCATCCTTCTCTTTTAGACCGCATTCTTGAAGCTCAAGGGCTAGATTCTGAATTGGCTCTTCTTGGCAAAAATGTTAAGGATAAAATTGATATTGAAGGTTTGAAAGACTTTGATATTGATTCTCGTGGCGGCATTCGAAAATTTGGTAGACTTATCGTACCAAATATTGGGGATCTTCGTAAAGATATTTTAGAAGATTCCCATCGTTCTAAATTCACCATTCATCCTGGTAGTAGTAAAATGTACGCTGATATGAAGCGACTTTATTATTGGGAGGGAATGAAATCGGATATTGCTAACTTTGTTAAGTGTTGCATGACTTGCCAACTTGTCAAGGCCGAACATCAAAGGCCTGGTGGGTTATTGCAACCTTTAGAAATTCCAATTTGGAAGTGGGATCAAATTTCCATGGACTTTATAGATGGCCTTCCCCGTTCTCGTTCGGGTCATGATAGTTTATGGGTGATTGTTGATAGACTTACTAAATCCGCCCATTTTATTCCGGTTCGGTCTAACCGAACCGTTCCTCTTTTGGCCAAACTATTTGTCAAGGAAATTGTAAGATTGCATGGAGTTCCTACTTCTATTGTTAGCGATCGTGATCCATTGTTTACTAGTGGATTTTGGAAGAGTCTTCAAAAAGCTTTAGGAACGAAGCTTAATTTTAGCACCGCTTATCACCCCCAGTCCGATGGACAAACCGAGCGTGTGAATCAAACTCTTGAAGATCTTCTTCGTGCTTGTGTGCTTGATTTTGGTGGAAGTTGGGAAGATTATATTTCACTTGTTGAATTTTCCTATAATAATAGCTTCCAATCTAGTATTGGTATGGCACCTTTCGAGGCACTCTACGGAAGGCCATGCCGATCTCCTTCTTGTTGGCTTGAGGCCGGTGAGAAGCTGGTTTTAGGTCCAGACTTTATTCGTGATTCCACGGAAAAGATTGAACTTATTCGACATAGGATGAAAGAAGCCCAGAGTAGACAAAAATCCTATGCCGATAATCGAAGAAGGAAATTAGAATTTTCTGTTGGGGATCCTGTTTTTATTCGTGTTTCACCTATGAAGGGTGTTGTACGTTTCAGTCGATCAGGGAAGTTAGCGCCTCGATATATTGGGCCATTTCCTATCATTGAACGTATTGGTTCCATGGCTTATCGCCTTGCATTGCCGGCTCAGTTTTCTGCTATGCATGATGTATTTCACGTTTCTCAATTACGGAAATGCCTTCGGGATTCCGATTCTATTCTTGAGCCTGCTGTTGTGGAAGAAATTGAAGTTTTTCCGAATTTAACTTATGAGCAGCATCCTATTCGAGTTATAGCTTCTGAGGTTAAACGACTTCGAAATAAAGATGTTCCGCTTGTGAAGGTTCAATGGTCCTCAAATCCTAAGGATTGTTCTTGGGAATCCAGAGAATTCATCAAGCGTACACATCCGGACTTGCTTACTCCTTCTCCTAGAGGTAAACTTCTTATTTCAAAATTCCTCTTGTGTTAATATGCTTTTATGGTTGTTACTTTTTATTTCCATCTTGTATATATTGCGAGGACGCAATTTCTTTAAGGAGGGGAGTCTGTAACAACCCGCATATTTATCGAGTTTGTATTTAAATATTTTATTTAAATATTAACTCGTTAATCGGATTTTGGTCCGAAAAGCTACTTTTTGCAAACGGTCAAATTAGGACTCGAGACCACTTCCATTGAGTTCGAAATGTCGTTTACAACTTTTTAAGTATAAACATCGATAGGTTTGGAGTTAGTGAAATTTCACTAACTTTTCCCGCTTTGGACTTTGGGTTAGTTTAGCCTATTAAGCCCAAGTTCCAACCCTCTTCTCCTCACTCTTCATAAATTTCCTAACTAATCAAGCTTTGGCATTAATGGTGGAGGGAATGGGAAATTAAAACTCCAAGCACAAATTCAATTGCAAATCCAACATTCAACTCCAAATTCAAGTAGAAGATATTGGATTCAAGCTTTGGATTGCTTCTCCTTGCTTTCAAGCTTCATCTTCATAAACTTTAGTGCAAAGGTGAGATTTTTATCTCACAATTCTAGTCTATAACTATATTGGACTGTTAGGAATGATTCCCCATCACTTTAGCATGTACATTTGCATTTGATTTGGATTGGATTGGCGAAAATCTCCATTTTTTAGTTGTTTGGTGAATTTCCTGAGCTTAGGTCGCTCTGCCTAGGTTAGGTCGCTCGGAATCATTAGCTCGCGTGCGTGGAAAAGTCACGGCCTGCATATTTTGTTCGCCTCGGATTTAGGTCGTAGGTCGTTGGACTTTAGGTCGTTCGCGTATAGGTCGCTCGCGACCTAACCCTTAGGTCGCTCGCGTGTTATCACGCTAGGTCGCACTGCCTTGAATCTTCACTTCGGAGTTAGGTCGTTTCACTTTAGGTCGTAGGTCGTTTCTGGCCTTAAATCCCCCCTGCAGCGTTAGGTCGTTAGCCTCGGAATTAGGTCGTTTTCGACCTTATATCACAAGGCGGCTCTAGGTCGCTCGATCCTGCTAGGTCGTAGGTCGCGCATCACTTTAGGTCGCTCGCGTGTTAAAACCTTAAGTCGCTCGTGTGTTAAAACCTTAAGTCGCTCGTGTGTTAAAACCTTAAGTCGCTCGTGTGTTAAAACCTTAAGTCGCTCGCGTGTTAAACCCTTAGGTCGCTCGGCCGATGCACGCGCTAGGTCGCGAGTATTTAAGTCCTTAGGTCGCTTGGCATTGTGACCACTTAGGTCGCACGACCTTGTTAGGTCGCTCACCCTTAGCTCGCGTACCTTCTTAGGTCGCGCATCCCACTAGGTCGCTCGACCCTGTTGTATTTTTAGTTCGCAACCATTAAGTCGGTCGACCTTGCCTAGGTCGTTAGGTCGGTCGGTCCTATCCCTTAAGTCGCGTGACCGTGATAGGTCGCTTACCTTTAGGTCGCATGACCTATGGCCACTTGCTCCAGTTAGGTTGCTTGGCCACTTTGTTAAGTCGCCCACCTTTTTAAACTTAGGTCGCATGGCCCCTTAGGTCGCTTGGCTTCACTAGGTTGCTTGTCTTCACTAGGTCGTACCGTTTTGGACGGGGCGCTGCCCCCTGGACCCCCGCGACCTGACCGGGCAGGTCGAACCCCGTAAGCGGTGGCGTTGCCCCCGCACCCCCACCTTGGGGGGTTGCCACCCCCCCTGGACCCCCCCTCCGTAGGGGATCTTATCTGAAAAACATTGAGCTGATTTCCTTGGATTTTATTCGCATCTCCGTATGCGATCTTTGTGACTGATTGTTTCTACACTTGCTTATGTGTTTTGTCACTTTATAATATAAAGGTTTCAATACTAGTAGTAAATATCAAAACTCTTTTAACAAACAATTTCAACTCTATTTTTAATAACAAAGCTCTTTTCTTAAACCGTTTTCCAATCTATTAGTATATACAAGCCTTTACCTCACTCGGATGAGAAATCTAATTAAACGACTTAGTAAAACAAGTGGTATGAAACGCTTGCGTTTACTTCGTCGGTTAATTCTTGGACTTGTTCGATTGAACCTCTTGTGACAATTTTATTAGTGAAGATTTACAGTTTGTTCGTAAATATTTAAGTTAAGCAAGTGGTTATGGGACATGAAGCTAAACTTCTATATTTACTAGCTTAGTGTAATTGACACTTCTCGTTGATCTTGATGAACGCTTTATGAATTAGACTAGCAATTGCGCGATGTCTCTTTCATTGCAAGGTTAGACTAGACACCACTTGTGTGATTTCATTCACACATACCTTTCTGCTTTTTGGTTAGTCTTGACCTCAATCTGTGTGATTCCATTCACACATGCGGGGTAGCTCCCCTTGGTCTTCGGACCGTCATGTGATAGGCCTCTTTCCCTTTTTATGATTTCTGGATTTCTCGTGTTGATTTCTGGAATTTATGACATTGACTTGTTATGAGTACAAGTTTAGGGTATGATGCCCTCTTCGAATCTTTGAGAAGATTCTTGTGATGTTGATTATCTCTTATTGATTGATCTTCTGTTGATCATTATTTACATACTTATAGTGGTATGTCATTATGGATGTTTATGTTTATGCCATATCTTTTATGTTATATCATGTCATCTGATATTTATAGCTAGACTGATCCGTTTATTATTTTCTTAAATAATACTCGGGTCAGACCGAGATGTTACAGGTGCTTCTGCTTGACTTCTTCCCAGGGATTCATCACTCTGACTTTTGGCTAACTGTTTAGATTAGCAGTTTTTGTTGTATACACTTGAGATATAGACTCATAGTTGTATTCTTTTGTATAGCACGTGTTGCTATTCTTTTGTATTATCGTGGATCTTATTGACCACTACTCTGATGTACACTTTCATGTGTTAGTTATATATTCATATCTTCTTCCGCCTTTGTGATATGGATATCTGTGACTGATTTGTGATATGATTATTTCTATGTTTGTTTCCGAAGATTATTTATAGCCACCGTGTAATAAGATTACATGGATGGTCTCTCCTCAACAGCCTTATTCTCCGTGCTAGTTGACAGCACTACTCCGGAGTGTTCTTGGCTAGCGTGGGTATAGAGGTGGGGCGTCACACATAATATGTGCATCTATTCTGTGTTTATCATATTTTGTTCTGAATTCAGCTCTGATACCACGCTGTGACGCCCCACTCCGAGAGCCTCGTTAACAAAGAGTATTAAATAGATAATACTGTCGGCTAACGCGGACAATAGAGTATAATGGAAGCGACCATGTGCAATCTTACCTTAACTATTCACTAAATATGTCGAAAAGTAGAAACACATTAAAATTCGACCTATTCAATAAATATTTAAAGCAAAACTACAATGGCTATAGGATCTATCAGAAGAAAATATAACAACTCAAATGTAATATACATCACAGAACAGTCGATCATAATATACACATACACAGATACACCACAGAGTACACAAAATAATACATGTCAAGTGGTACAGGAGACCACAATATACAGACGAGACGAAAGAGTATAAATCAGAGTTATAACAGATAAGGACTACAAAAGACGCTATAACAGAATGAAGCTAGCGAATAGTCCATGCGGAAGCAAAATAGGCTGTCCCCAAAAGCACCTAACTTGAAACATCTCGGTCTGACCCGAGTATAAAATACACGGGTCAGTCTAGATAACAAATCAGTTAGATAAACTGAACACTAATAAACCTGCAAGGTCATATAGTATAATAAATATCTCTAGGGGAGATAACACAATCATCAACAAGAGATGAATCATATAGAACAAGCCTCATATCATCGGCAACATATAGAAACAAAGGATACAAATATCCCAAAACAAGCCAATAGGCAAACAACAAATACCAATAAGGTATACAAGTTCCACAAGGTAAACGCTATACTCCATGCGGCTCAAAAAGACCAATACCGAAGGGCGATACCAAGGGAATATACATATCAATGAAACATCATAAAATTTGCTCGAGCTCAGTACTGTACAAACAAGGATCCATGAGCCCGAAGACTCCAAACCCAAGTATCACCCATGCGGCACATAAGGCCAACATCAGAGTGAAACTATATAGGGCAACAAACCCGAAGGCACACACCCGAAGGCAACATACCCGAAGGCAACAAACCTAGGGAGACAGTCCGAAGACACTACCCCAGAGGCAACAAACCGTAGTGGTGAAGGTCGAAGACCCAGTACTGGACACCACTAACTGGCGGAATGTGTCACAACTCTCGAAAAGGAATCCGAAAAGTGTTAACGTATGTCCCATAACCACTCGTTCGCACTAAACGGTTTACTATCCGTCAGTCCCTTTCACACTCAAAGCAGTACAAAGTTTACCTCATATCATCGATAAACCAAACCCGAAGGTCAAAACAATCAATCGAATAGGTCGAGGATTAATCGGAAAGATAAACGCACAGATTCATGGTCCGTGTTTTGCCCAACCATTTAATCACCCTTCCACTTCGTTCGAAGTGCGAAAGTGTGTGTGTTTTAAATAGAATTTATAAATTAGAGAAACGAACTTTTGAATGCGATTCGAGAGATTATTTTATAAAAACCCGTGGATTAAAATTAAAAGGAACCATCAAAGTCAAAACAATTGATAATCATACATAGGATCATCATGAATCGATTCAAATTGAAAATTCAATCCCAAAAGGCAAAGTGGGCTGAAACAGCAGGTTCAGTCGACTGAACAGAGTTTTCAGTCAACTGACCCTATACCTGGAAAATTTTCCAGGTTCAGGAAACTTTCTGTTTCCAGGTTCAGTCGACTGTGCAGAGTTTTTCAGTCGACTGAATCATGCCTGGAAACTCTCGGGTTTCAGGTTCAGTCGACTATGCAGAGTTTTCAGTCGACTGAATCATGCCTGGTCTGTTTTTCAGCCTTATTCAAATGAAGAGCAAACTCTCCCAAAATGCAATCGGACGAGCATTGGCTCTAAGGGCTTATGCCAATCGACAATCCGGCCCTATATGTTCCTCGATGCATCACCAAAACATGATTAAAACATCAAAGTTAGGATTTCAAAGATTTGAACCCAAAACACTAAAAATTTGGATATTCACCAATTCAACCCAAACCAAATGCAAGTGCATATGAACAAGGTGTTAGGAATTCATACCTAACATCAATGAAATCAAGAGAAGTAGATGTGAGTTCAAAACTCACCTTTGTACACAAAACAAAGAAGATGAAGAAGCACAATTGCAAGGGATCAACCAACTACACTTCACTTCAACACTACAAGCTTCAATCTAGAATGAAAGCAAGTATTTCCTAAGTTAGGGTTAGGAAATTACTGAAATTGAAGAGGAGTAAAGATGGAGAAGGTGGAGATGAACATACCAATGGATTCTCTTTGATTTTGGAGCAAGAATCAAGTTACAAAGGAGAAACTAGGGCTTGCTAATTTCTATTTCTCTTTCCTTTCCCCCATTTCAGTTTTTAGTTTAAGAAATAAAATGAAATGAAGATGAAATGAAGAGAAGGGTTGAGCTAGGGGTTAAGTGAGCTAGTGGGCTGAACCCATCCCCAAACCCAATAGAAAAAGTAGCCAAAATTTCACAAACTCCAAACATATCAAAGATTATACTCAAAAAGATCGCAAACGCCATTTTGGACTCAATGGAAATGGTTTCGAGCTCCAATTCGGCCATTTGCAGAAAGTAACATTTCGGACCCCAAAATCTGAATAACGACGCTATATTTAAATCAAACATTTAAATATAAAATCGTTAAATATGCGGGTTGTTACAGGAATGAAAGCAACGCCCTCCTAACCTCTACACTCCATCATTTTAGATCTCCACCATTGATATTGTAGAGCTCGGAGAGCTCTAAACTTTTCATTTAGAAATTGAAGCTTGATATCGTGTCCATCTCAAAATAATTTGAGAGGAAGATCATCCATTAATGGCCATCGATATAGAGAAGATAGCAGCTTTATAATTAGGCTAAGGTTTTACTATGCACTCTTATATATATATATATATATGTGTGTGTGTGTGTGTGTGTGTGTGTGAATATGCAATATTTTATTATTATTTTCAACCTTTTTCGGACAAACTACAAACGAAGCATGCTGCCTGGCATTTGTAATGTTATAACCCTATTCCGAACGCAATAGAAAATGTTTTGAATTCTACTTTGATCGTTTGGGGAAGATAGATTTTTGAACCCAATTATTATATTGAATTTTCGATATTATTTTCAACGTGTTTCTATTGTGTACGACCAAACGATAACTCTAAATGCTACGAAATTTGAAATCCGACAATGATACATTATTACGAATCCAATGGAACTGGTTTCGTCGAAATCTAAAACTGTGCCCCAGATCGCTATTTTAACGTCCCAATTATTAGATAAAATTTCCAATTTCTAATTATTCACTTTTAAATCCACCTTTAAATAGTAAAAATCTTCATTATTGTTTAAATAAAATTTACATCAATTTCCAATATCATTTTCAATCATATTAAATTCAAAATTCAATTATTCAGATAATTCCAATATTAAATTTAAATAATTTAATTGTTAGATATTCAACAGATTTCAATATTATATTTTAAATGAATTTTTAGTTATCAATCAGTTACTTTATTTACATCTAATTAATTCAACATTTATTGTTTAATCCAATTATTGATTGTAAACACATTTAGTACTGTTCAATTTCATTCGATACTTGTTATTACTAAAATCTTCGAAATTAGTTTATTTTAAAATCTTGTTCAAGTTCGTATTCAATAGCCATATTAATAAATCATTAAAATCTTTATTTTTAACCCTTTTTATTCATCAATTGCACTAAAATTAATAATTTAAAGTAGTTGAAAATACGGGTCATCACAATTTCCCCCACTCAAAATTTTCGCCCTTGAAAAGGAACTAAGTAGAGTATTTTACATTTGATATATTTTATTTAAAATTATCAACATATAAAGTAATGAAATTTCCTTTATAAAGCCAGTACTATGTTTCTACCACGCTACTCTGATCAGCTTACGAAATTTAAAAGATAATTATCAAACAAGTTTAAAAAAAATTTAAAACTTCAAAATTTTTCTAACATACGGAAAATTTCGGCAGTCTCTTATTAGTCTATATGATGGATCGTGTAGTGTATATGCAAGTATATGTGACAAAATATATAATGCAACTAAACAATATTAATCTAGGTAAATATAGAATAAGCACACCAGGATTTTATACTGGTTCGGACCTCCCGTCCTACGTCCAGTCCCGAAGCTCCCTTTCCAAATTCGACTATCAAATACCCTCGCTTTTACTGGAGGAATAGGTTTGGTTATAATAAATTGTTCTTGTCAAATATGTGTTCTATAACATGGATATTGATTAATAAGTACAAATGCTTCCAATATATGACTAGAGAGTATTGACTGTGAAGAATTGAATATATGGAAGAGTGAAATACAAGTATAGATTGCTAGAGATCAAGAATATAACAAAGTATGTAAGTAGAGAGCACAAGTGAGTAAGGTAAATATTCTCTTGACTTATTGATGATATATATAGCTGTAGAGAGGTGCCTTGATCAGTTGCATCCATTAACAAGTGCTCTACAGTTGCTTCTATTGGTGGTGAAGAGTTGCAGCGAAGAGAAGCGAAGATGTCTATTCAAATGTGGCAGTTGAAATTTGAAATTAATTTCCGAGGTTGAAATCGGACGTCTGGTATTTGTATCAGACGTCTGATACTATATATTTTTTGTATATAGTAGATTTTAAAACGTCTGAGTGCATCTACCAAACGTCTAGTTCTGTCTGTTTTGTTGTTCTAGAGGACTTTTCCAGACATCTGGCTTGTGCACCCAGACGTCTGAAAGTTATGCATGTCTGTTTTGTGCATCTTTCTTATTGTTTTCTTGATCTTATCGACTTGTAGTCTCTTGTAACATTTTTTATCCTTGTTCTTGTCTTTTTGGTGATGTTTCTCTAGCAAGTACCTGTATATAGAAATATATATATATATATATGTGTGTGTGTGTGTGTGTGTGTGTGTGTGTGTGCATATTCGATTTCCATTGTATAGTTGTTGTCATCGAAACCGTAGATTTGATTTCCTAACAATCTCCCCCTTTTTGATGATGACAACTATACAATGTACTTATATATAATTTTATAAATCTCCCCTTGAATATGTGATTTTCATAACTTATTGTGATCTTTATTATTTCTCCCCCTTTGTCATTATCAAAAAGGATATATAACTTTTTACATATATAAATATACTAAATATCGACCAATCGTTTTAAGACAGAGATATATATAGAAATAATATACCAAAATAGAAATTTCATTACTTTACAATAATCAAGTACATTCATAGATTTTTAAAAATTTCACAAAAGATGGAGTCCTAAAAATCTATGAGTCTTTTGGGGAAGCTTTTTGTTGATCATTTCCTTTATCTTTATTTTTAGAAGAGCTAGGTTGCTTCGTATGAGATGTCGGAGCTTGTTCTAGAGGTTCGTTCTCCACAAAAAGTTTGGAATGTTTCAAAGGAGGAGAAGGTACTGGGGTTGGCCAAACTTCGGATGGCGGTGTAGGGCCATGAACCCTGCGTAGAACCTCTTTGAGAACCGATAATACAGGTAAAAGTGATGTTTCAACTGTAGCTAGGCATGTAGCAAAAGATGTTTCAAAGATGTCAATGCGCTTAGCTAAAACTTTTTAATTTCGAGATAAGATATGCTGATTTTGAAGAGTGAGGTCTCGAATAGTTTCATTTGGATTTGTCATTGTTCGAGTCTCTATAATCTCATTGTGCCACGTATAATCAAATGGTGCGGGAGGAGGAGCAGCTTCGCGATGTTGTTCCACCTCTTGTGATGGTTGAGGGTGTGGTGGAGGTCCAGCTTGTCTGGCTTGACGACGTTGCGTCCACTCTTCAAAAGATATAGACTCCGGAGGATTTTTCGGTAGGTGCATCAGGGAGAAAAATTTCATGGAAGCATATTTCAGAGAAATTTCATCAAAAGTGGATAAATAGGAGGGGATGTTGTGAGCACATAGAAGCCTCATGCTGTATGTAGGGTAGACAATTGACGGGCGTGATCGAGTCCAAAAATGTTTGAGCTCGTCAAATATAAATTTAGCCCAATTTACCCTAGTTCCACTGAATATAGCATACAGGGCCTTGTGCTCTAATTCCGTTATCTGCTCATGACTACCAAGACGAGGAATGATAGTGTTGATAATCATTCAAGTTATAAGTATCGCCTTAGGTCCTAGATATTTAGATGCAAATTTTGGCATTTCGTCTTCCCACATTTGATGTGTTATATTGTCTATTGGTTTGAGACGCATACCGAGAATACTATATAAATCTTCTCCGAAGTTGGAACATCCGAGGGTTCTGCCGATGATTCTTTGAGTGAGCCTAATTGTGTTTCCATACACACTGGACCATAACCAATTATCCTCATTTTCAGTGTTCCAAACCGCTGTACTATCCAAATTAGCATAGAAGAGAAATATAGCCAACTGATCGATTTGGATGTTATTGGGATTGAAAGATATCAAAGTTTCTAAACCGACATTTTCACACATTTCATCTAAATCTTATATTGGGAACTTGAGTAAGTTATAAAATGGACCTGTGTGGAGTTTCTTCTTTAGAATATCCTTATATCCCTTGAGTGAATGAGGTACTCGATTCATCCATCGTTCAATTTGATCATCTGAGCAAACTTGAGGATTTGAGGAAGTTGCTTGATCTTGTTTTCACTTAGAGATTTTAGGATTTTTTGTTTTAGGATCCATCAAATTCGATCAAATTTGGAAGCGAAGGATTTTGGAGAAGCGAAAAATTGAAATCGCAGTAGAAATAAAATGAAATGAAGTAAAAAGGTAAAAAAAATAGATGTTATCTGGGCGTATAAATGTGTTGATTGAATTTCCGACTTCTGGAATGTAAATAAGACATTTGTTTTAATCTAGTTTTAAAATAGTAAATAGAATCAGACGTTTGGTTTATTGTAGTAGACGTCTGGATTTAGTCGAGTTGTAAAATTTGACAGATAGAGAGATTTTTTAGACGTCTATTTGTATTATCAGACGTTTGGAATAGATCAAATTATCATTTCTGAATGAAAAATAGTTTTCTAAGACATCTGGTTTAAATATTAGACGTCTGAAATAGATTGAATTTTTATAATATGGCGGCAGAGACTTTATTCAGACGTCTAGTTCAAGTTCTGACGTCTGAAATAGTTTGGTATCAATTTTTTTGTAAGCAGAGACAATTTTCAAACATTTGGAAGGTTATATCAGATGTCTGACATATGCACGATGGTAAAAAATTTGTGTGATATTAGAGTGTTAGACATCTGAGGGCAATGGTCATACGTCTGAAATGACCAATTTTTCTAAAAATAGCCTAATTTTGAAGGGTGTTGCTTATTTTTCGACTGTGTATTATTATTATTATTTCTTTTTAAAAAAAATATAGTATTTATTTTTGTGAAAAATAATTACAAATATGCGTAGATACAAATACAATGAAAATAATTAAATCTATTTAGATGACGATGGATTTTGCGATTTTCAGACTTGTCATCCCTCCATGGCTTGAGTGGAGACCATATATTTCCACGTTCGTGGGTTCTCGGGCAACCAGAGGATCATCTTTGTAAAGGATCCAAAGGTGTACGATACAAGGATGAGGGATTCAAAGAATTGCAAGGAATCGGAAGTGGCTCATGCACATCCTTCTTCTGTGAATTACAAAATTTTATCGCTACTTACTCCAGAAAAATTCGTCGTGCCGTGACTTTTTGTTCAAAATATAATTCTCGTTATAGATCTATTTGTTTCTTTTGATAGTGATGTATCTCATCAATTTTCTCCTTGGTGTTAGGAGAAATAAATAGAGCTCGTTTGGACTTCTTGTTATCGGGAGTGAATCCCGTGTGATAGGAGGACCACCTATAGATTGGTTCCTGATTTGGTGTAGGGGTAGGAAGGCGTTGAGGTGTATCCGCTGAGCTATCCATTGTAGGTGTCGAGAAGGATAGATGAGGATTTTTAGAAGACATGATTATATTTTATGTTCGAGAAGGATATATGAGAATTTTCAGAAGACATGATTATATTTTATGTTGTAAAAAAAATCTATATATTCTTTACTTCTTGTTGTGTAAAGATTTATATATAATTTTTAAAAATTATTTATAAGTAATTTCCGAAAACAACCACCTAAAAAATTTAAGGTGAACGAATTATCAATTTTAATTTGTGGATAAAAAATCTTTTAGCTAAGCATAGAATAAAAGGAGATGTGGTTATTAGTTCAGAATATCATTAAGAGAGCATATTCCTAAATCGTGTCGCCGTTTAACAAAAGTTTGTTCGTTTAGTGGTTTTGTGAAAATATCTGTTATTTGATTTTCAGTATTTACGTATTATAATGTAATAATTACCTTTTCTACAATGTCACACAAAAAATGATGTCGTATATCTATATGTTTTGTACGCGAGTGATTTACAGTGTTTTTGATAGATTTATTGCACTCATATTATCGAAATATATTCATGATTTATTGATAAATTTTCCAAAATCCGTAAGTGTTTGTTGCATGTATATCACTCGTCCACATGCTAGAGCTGCAGAAATATATTCGGCTTTGCAAGTAGATAAGGAGACACAATTTTGCCCTTTTCTAAACCATGAAACTAATGATTGTCTGATAAAGTGACATGTTCCACTAGTACTCTTATGATCTGTTTTACTTCCATCGAAATTCGCATCACTATATGAAACTAGTTCAAATGATGATCCCTTAGGATAAAACAAACCGTAATCTCTAGCACTAGATAGATATCATAAGATTTGTTTAACAGCTCTTTGGTGAGATTCTTTTGGATTTGCTTGGAATCGGGCACCAAGACATACACTCATCATAATGTCATGTTGACTTGTCGTTAAATAGAGTAAGGAGCCAATCATACTATGATATAATTTCTCATTGATATCTTTTCGGTTATCATCGTTTTCCAAGTGAACACTAGTACTCATCGGTGTTGGTTTGCTTAAAATTTTATCCATTTCAAAATGACGTAATAAATCATTATAATTTTTTCTTGATGAATAAAAATACCATTTTCAAGTTATTTTATTTGTAAACCTAAGAAGAAATTTAATTCTACCATGTGAGACATTTCAAATTCATTTTCCATTATATTTGAAAATTGATTACAAAATTTTTTTTAGTTGAGCCAAAAATAATACCACCTACACAAATTTGTACATTTAAAATATCGTTATTTTCTCGTTTAATAAATAACGTTGTATCGAATTTACCTATTTGAAAACCAGATGTAACTAAATGATTTTTAAGACGTTTGTACTAGGCACATGGGGTTTGTTCTAAACCATATAAGGCTTTATGTAATTTAAAAACATGGTCGGGATATTTTTCATGAACAAATAATGGAGGTTGTTCAACATATACGCTTTCATTAATAAAACCATTTAAAAAAGCACTTTGAAATCCATTTGAAATAGTTTAAAATTGTGATGATTTACAGAAGCAGTAATATACGTATGGCCTTGAGTCTCGCTACTAGAGCAAAGGTTTCGTCATAGTCGATACCTTCTTCTTGATTATAACCTTGGGCGATTAAACGAGCTTTATTTCCAACTATATTTCCGTTTTCATCTGCTTTGTTTTTAAATACCCATTTTGTTCCTATAGCCGATTGATTTTCTGGTCTCGGTACTAATTCCTAAATATTATTACATTCAAATTGATTTAGTTCTTCTTGCATAGCTATAATCCAAAAGTTATCGGTTGAAGCTTCTTTATAATTTCAAAATTTGACACAAATGATATATGACTTATTTGGTTAAGTTGATTTCTAGTTACTCTAGAATTGAGATCTCCAATGATATTATCTTTTGGATGATCCTTAAGAATTCTAGGATATTATTTTGCGCATTTGTCTCATTATTAAAAGAATTTGTTATATTTGTTATTGGATTTATTTCTTTATCGTCATTAGTATGATGGTTCAAAAGATTTTCATCGAATTAAATATGTAAACTTTCTTCAATATTATTATTTCGTTTATTAAAAATTCTATATGCTTTGCTACGATCTGAATATCCAACAAGATTCCTTCATTGGCCTTCGGGTCAAATTTTCCTAAATTATCTTTTGTATCTAATATAAAACATTTTGATCCGAAAATTTTAAAGTATGACACTTTAGGTTTTCTTCCAAAAAATATTTCAAAACAAGTTTGTTTAGTCATAGGTCGTATGATTACTCGATTCAAAACATAACAAGCTGTGGCAATAGCTTCGACCCAAAAATGTTTAGGCAAACCACTACTATTTAATAGTGTTCGTGCACATTCTTGTAACGTACGATTTTTTCTTTCTACTACACCATTCTGTTGATGTGTGCGGGGAAAAGAAAAATTATGACTCTACCTTTTTTAATTATAAAAATTAGTGAAAAGATCATTTTCGAATCCCCCACCGTAATCACTTCGAATATTCTTAATTTTCAAATCCATATGTGTTTTAATTCTTTTAGCAAAAATTTTAAACATACCAAAGTATCACTTTAATGTTTTAGAAATAAAGCCCATTGTATATGTTGAAAAATCATCAACTATTACAAAAACATATTTTTTGTGATTTATAGATCGTACTTGAGTTGGACCAAATAAATCTAAATGTAATAATTCTAATGGTTATTTTGTTGAAATATTATTTTTAGATTTAAAAGGGCTTTTCTTTAGTTTTCTAATTTGACAGTCGTCACATAAATTTTCTACTTTGTAATTATTTTAGGTAAACCTCTAACTAGCTCATATTTTGCTAATTTATTAATATATTTAAAATTAATATGACAAATCGTTTATGCCATAACCATAAATCATCATGTTTGGCGGTTAAACACAAATTTGAATTTCTATTTATATTCATGTTAAAGACATAAATATTTTTGTTTCTAAAACCCTCAAATATAAGTTGTTTGTTATTATCGAAAATATTACATCTATCTTTTTCGAAATTGATTTGAAAACCTTTATCACATAATTGAGTAATACTAAGTAGGTTGTGTTTTAGATTTTCTACTAACAAAACATTTGTAATAATAAGAGAGTTAGAAATACTAGAGTTGATGACTTCTCCAATGCCCATGACGTATCCTTTTGAATTATCTCCAAAAGTTACCGTTCCACCATCGATGTATGTTATATTTGATAACATTTTTGAATTTCCGGTCATATGCTTGGAGCATCCACTATCAAGTGTCCATTTCTCCTTATTTTTTATTTTGGGTACCTGCAAAATAAAAGATGATTTAATTGGTATCCATATACTTTATAGGGTTCTAGATGTTAGGAGGGGTAGGTAGCTATACCCAAGAAGGTTTGGTACCTCCATGAATATAATTTTTATTATAGACTACATTTTATAAAAAATTATTTATATGTTTTTGTCTAATCAAATTATTGTTTGTCTTAGGAATCCAAATTTTTATATTTTTGGTATTCGTATTAGATTTAGGTGAACTTTTAGTCTTTTTATAAATACAACTATATTTCTTAATATCATTCCTTCTTTGTTTAGAAATTTTTTTAAATCCTATTCTATTTCTACTACCTGATGGTTTTGAAGTTTTGATTAAAAATTTCAAATCTTGTTTTCCTTTATTAAATTTTGAAACATAATTTGTAATTTTATCTAATATTTCTTTTAATTTTCAATTTTTCAACATTACTCTTCAAGTTGACATTTTCTTTTAACAAGTGATCCTTTTCTAATTTAGTTTTATCAATAATCTATTTTCAACCAAACTATTTTTAATTTTTTCTTGAGATAATTCTAGTTCCTCTCCTAAAATAATTTTTTTTCGTCTTTTAACATTCCTACTTTAAGTTCTAATCTATTTATTTTGGCTATGTGTTCTTTGTTCAATTTTTTAATTTGTCTAAATTTATCATCTAATTCCATGCTATGTTCTAATAATTCATCATAACTAAGTTCAGGACATACCTCATAAGTTTGGGGCATAAAGCACACATTAGCTTGTTCTCCGTCACTATAGCTATCACTGTTTGATGGTAATGAAGAATCCGAGTCATCCCATACTTTGAAAGCTTTCTTCTTTTTGAATTTTTCAAAAAATTTCTTCTTTTATCATTGTTGAGCTTGGGATAGTCTTTCTTCATATGTCGAAATTCGTGACATTCATAGCATTTGATTGAGATTTGGTTTGTTGAGTTTGATTTTCCTCCTTTCTGAAATTTAGTCATTTTCCTAAGCTTCTTGAATTTGTTGAGTTTTTAGCAATAAATACAATTTTTACTTCGTCTAAGTCGGACTCTTCAATTGTTGCTGGGAATGCTATGTTCTTCTTTTTCGAATTTTGTTCTTTTCGTGCCTGCAAATTAGCTTCATAGGACATTAAATTTCCTATCAATTCTTCAACTAAGAGTGCTGAGAGATCATTAGCTTCTTCTATAGCTAATACTTTTCTTTCCCACTCCGAAGTTAAAGAATTGAGTATTCTAGATACTAAGTCAAAATTTGTGAATTTGACTCCAAGAGCCATTAAGTCGTGTTGAATGGTTTGAAATCTAGAGTACATGTATACGATAGATTCATTTTGTTTCATTTTAAATGGTGAAAATTGATTTGTAAAATCGAAATCTTAGTTTATTTAACTTTGTTTGTGCCTTCGTGTGTAACTTATAAGGTGCACCCAATATCAAATGCAGTGTTACATAACATGACACGTGAAAATTCATTCTTATCTAGTGAACAAAATAGAACATTTATAGCTTTGGCATTATTAGAAGCTATGGTTTTTTGTGCATTAGTCTATGAGTTCATAGCAGTGTCACGTGCTTCATATTTATTTTGAGTGGCTGACCAAATTTCTAATCCATTAGCTTTCATAAAAATTCTCATACGTGTTAACCAATATGCATAGTTAGAACTATTAAAAAGCGAGGGTCGTGCTGTGGATTGACCTTCTTGAAAAATACTTGCCATATTATAGTGATTCAAAAACGTGTTATTGTATTTTGATCTAACCTTGCTTTGATACCAATTGTTAGTCTATAGGGTGGATCGTGTAGTGTATATAGAACTATATATATGATGCAACTAAAACAATATTAATCTAGGTAAATATAGAATAAGCACACCAGGATTATATACTGGCTCGGATCCCCTGTTCTACATCCAGTCTCGAAGCTCTCCTTCAGAATTCGACTATCAAATACCCTCGCTTCGCCTGGAGGAATAGGCTTGGTTACAATAAATTATTCTTGTCAAATATGTGTCCTATAGCATGGATATTGACTAATAAGTGCAAATGCTTCCAATATATGACTAGAGAGTATTGACTATAAAGAACTGAATATATAGAAGAGTGAAATACAAGTATAGATTGCTAGAGATCAAGAATATAACAGAGCATGTAAGTAGAGAGCACAAGTGAGTAAGGTAAGTATTCTCTTGATTTCTTGATGATATATATAGTTCTATAGAGGATCCTTGAGTAGTTGCATCCATTAACAAGTGCTCTATAGTTGGTTCTCTTGATGGTGAAGAGTTGCAACGAAGAGAAGCGAAGACGTCTATTCAAATGTGGAAATTGAAATTTGAAATTAAATTCCGAGTTTGAAATCAGATGTTTGGTATTTGTATTAGACGTCTGATACTATATATTTTTCGTATATAGTAGATTTACAGACGTCTGAGTGCATCTACCAAACGTTCGGTTCTGTCTGTTTTGTTGTTCTAGAGAACTTTTCTAGACGTCTAACTTGTGTGCATGTCTGTTTTGTGCATCTTTCTTGTTGCTTTCTTGATCTTATCAACTGTAGTCTCTTGTAACGTTCTTTGGGCCTTGTTCTTGTCCTTCTACTGATGTTTCTCTAGCAAGTACGTGTATATAGAAATATATATGCATAATCGATTTCCATTGTATAGTTGCTGTCATCAAAACCGTAGATTTGATTTCCTATAATCTCCGTTGCGCGGCTCGATCAGAACACCTACAAAACATCACTACGGACCCCAAACCAACAAAAGAAAACAAAATCCAAGTGGCTCCATCATAAAACCATCAAATCAAATGACAAAATAAGGATGTACCTTTTTGTCGGGCCATCTAGATTTTTCTTGATTTTAAATTGTGACGCCCCACCTCTATACCCACGCTAGCCAAGAACACTACGGTGTAGTGCTGTCAACTAGCACGGAGAATAAGGCTATTGAGGAGCGACCATCAATAGTTAGGCCTTATACTAGTATTGGTTATCTCAATGGGAGTGGTATATAAATATATTTTCTTTCATTTTTCATCTCTGATTTATATTCTCCCATCGACATACCCCAATTCCAGTATAAAATGAACTACGATGGTTCGTAATAGTTTAGAACAGTAAATATAAAATATCACACAGATAATATAATGCGGAACACAAATCAAACAGAAAGTCTCATATATACAATAACTGATGTCAGTTACAATACATTTGATACAATACACATGACACGGTACATATGATACAACTACAACAGTCGACTAAGGAAGTTACATATACAAGTACATTAACGTATTTAAAATACATGAATACATATCTTCCAATACAATTTTACAGACTACTACAAATGACAACGACTACTCCAAAAGATATGAAAGAACTTCATAGCTCTAGCAGCAACCCAAAGCAGAATATCTACAACCTGAAATACTCGGTCTGACCCGAGTATTAGATTCAAAAGAAAATAATACTCGGGTCAGTCTAATTCAAACTCAGTTATTAGTGCACAGAAGCAATAATAATTAAATAATGAATAGACGACAGTAATTAAACCAAATCAAAATGCAATTCAGAATATTGAATTGAATAAACAAAACAGTTCAAAACCATTGAAATATCAATTAAAATATTAATTCAAGTAGGGCTGCAGTACACGCACGCGTGCACTGCCTCGCCACTACGAAATATGGAATACGCAAAAAGATCCATAAGTCAAAACAAATAGAATATCATACATGCCATACCGTGTGGCTGCAGTTCACGCTTGCGTGCACTGCCTTGCCACTATAGTGATGATGTACGCAAAAACTCGATGAACCAAAATCAATGAAGTATCAAATATCAATGCCATGGCCATTGAACAGCAGGCCAAAGTCATCACAGGTACAAGTTAAAAAGGAGCACATCCAATATATTTTTTCTCATCAAAACAAAATCAATAAAATGCTACAAGTTGAAGCTCCAAGACCAGCAAAACTCGAACCCGAAGCAACAATGACAAAGAGCTCACAAATGCTCAAAAAAATAAGACAACGCAGTAGCAGCACAGCAATGTGTATCTGCTAATTTATTACTCAAACAAAGGATTGCAGTGAAAACTACCAATAGCTCTAGTGTATCTGCATATTAATTATGCAAACACAGGTTGCAGTGAAAACTGCAAAACGCTCAAGGCACAGCATGAAAATGAACAGTGTTCATATAGACTGTGCAACAACCAAAATTACTAAAAAAAACTGCAATTGTATGAAGGCAACAAAACCAACCGACCAGAATCAATGCAAATACAACACTGAATCATAATGTAGGAGTCAATGTATATGATTAGTATAGTGACAGTGTTAAACCATGTGAATACCATGAAATCACATGAACAAGCTTATGTATCAAAATGCACAAGGGCAGTCATACCCAAAACAAAGGCAACAGCAAAAAGAAACAAACTCAATAATACTCAAAAACCAAGGCACTCTACACAATAGAGGCACAACCCAAAATATGATATGCCTCAAAGTTCAACAGTACTAACAGATAAGGTTCGAGCATAAGGAAATGCAACAGTGCTTCTTATAAATGAAAGACCGGACGATAAGTAATCGTGTACATACGTGGTTAATGAAACCAAATACTACATGAAACAGGTATGCAAACCAAATGCCATCAAGGTCAAAGACATAAGAATTTAAACATGACCGACAGCGCAGTAATGTATATGCAAGAAATTGCTGCAGTGAACAAGATCAGTTCACGGCACATGGACAAGCACATGAATGTTATGGCAACAGCTCAAGGCAACAGTAACAACTAATATGCAAACTATGTCATATATGAAACAGTGGCATATTGCATGGTCAAGTTCAAGTGTGCTACAGAGGGGGTAATGCAACCACAACAGACTCAAGAGGAATGAAATTGGGTCAAGCAATTGCGACATCAAGTATGATCAAGACCAAATGCAAACAGCAGTATACAAGTGATCAAGTGGCCTGAGACAATGACAAGGGAATGCAACTCTACTCCATATACATGACAACCAGAACAAATGTCACTGCAGTATGAAGGTCACAGTAGACAACATGGTGCATAAGACTCATTGCAATAAAAAAATCAAGTTACAAGTCAACATGACTAGAAGGTAAATTAAGCATCATGTACGCAACAGGGCTAGAACACCTCAGTGAGTATATGCCGAAGTCAGAGACAAGTAGCAGTATGCAAAAATGGAGTGTGTGCAACATGATGAAGCAGGGATGATACAAACACTTAATAAGCCTCAAAACAGCATAATGATGTATCCAAGAAAGCCATAATATACAGGTGAGAAAGTGACCGAAGATAAGCAACTCAAAATCAAAGTCAAAGCATCAGGGGATTCAAAGCCGTGGTCATCACGAAATTGAATCAAAACAATTTCAAGTTGAACAAATCAGAGCCAGCGTCAAATTTAACAGAGGCTAAAAATTCGAAACAAGTGAAAGCAGAAAATCATCATTAACAACAACGAATTCAAATTTGGCATACAAAGACAAGCAGTTTCGAATTAGAAGTGAGTAATGTAAATTACTCACCTTGTCGACGAATTTAGGAGAAGCCGAGCACGAGATCATCGATCGACGCAGCCACGAGCGAGATGAAGGGGCGAACGAGAAATGCAAAAGGGGGCCGCCATTAATTTCCTTCGTTTATTTTTATTTTAGGGTTTCGAATGAAAAGGGGGAAGAGGGGGACCGGGTTGAATAAAAATAAAAAGGGAAACGACGATTTGCCTTGTAAATTTTTTTCACTGCCCCATAAAACATGGGCCACAATCTATTTTTAAAGCCCATCAATCTTTTTAACCATTTATAAAAGAATTTTAACTCAATTTTAAAAATCAAAACTTCAATTAGCAACAAGCAACAATATTAATCGTTTAATGTCGATTATAAATCGACACGAAATACAGGGTTGTTACAGACTCTCCTCCTTAAAGAAATTGCGTCCTCGCAATCATAAGGAACAAACGGATAAAAGGTAACAACCATAAGAGCATATCATCACAAGATGAAGAAATTTGAAATAGGAAGTTCAACATATAGAGCATGAGAGAAAGAGAGCCTGAACGTGTTTGCTCGATGAACTCCCCGGATTCCGGAGTGAAATCCATAGGATTTGAGAACCACAGAGCTTTCACGAGAAAAACATCGTTATTTCGAAGGTGCTACGCCCCCGAAGCAATGATGTGAATATAAGGTTGCTCAAGAATAGAAATCGGAAATCCCTAAGGCATTTCCGTAATTGGAAGACGTGGAAAACATCATGAATAGCAGAAAAATTGAGTCGGTACACCAGCGTAGTACAATATAAACGCCAAAGAAATCTTTTAATTTCATAAAAGAAATTCACAAATTATCAACAAAACCTAATTATCAATAGATAATTCAGAAATCTCAAATCACAAATATTCGATTATCAAAAACGATAATCAAATCAACAAGTATTCGATTATCAAAATCGAAAATCAATCTTAAATCACCAATATTTAATTATCACAATTGATAATCAAATCTCAAATCGCAAATGTTTAATTATCACAAACGATAATCAAACCACAAATATCTAATTATCATAAACGATAATTAGAAACAATAAATATCTGATTATCAAAAACGATAAATCAGAAATCATAAACATCCAATTATCAAAACGATAATCAGAAATTACCACAACGGTAATCAAATTTCAAATCACAAATATTTAATTATCACAATTGATAATCAAATCTCAAATCGCAAATGTTTAATTATCACAAACGATAATTAAATCTCAAATATCTAATTATCACAAACGATAATTAGAAATCACAAATTTTCAATTAACGAGTCCGAAATTAACCGAAATAGCAAACGCACATGACCCATAACCACGAGTTTTACTAAATCGTTTAATTCACTTCATCGTTTCCTTGAAAGTGCAAAATGGTGTATTTTAAATAAATAACATTTTACGTTCTCAAACGGACAAATCCGGAATTAAGCGAATCAGTAAAAGAAAGGGGTCATAGTCCTCGATTTTTCTGAAACGTTTAATTCGCTTCCTCATTCTTTTGAAAGCGCAAATCGTAAAAATTTTGAAAACAATTTTGATTTATATTTTGAAACATTTTTTTTTAAAACACGTGATTAAAATAGCGACATCAGTAGCAACTTCGATAAGTGGATTTTTCATTCATCAAAAGTGTCACAAGAATCTTCTCAAAGATAGAAAGGGATATCATACCCTAAACTTGTATTCATAACAAGTCAATAACACACGGATTCACCAATGCACAAGAATTGATAAAGCTTATCAATAGAAATCACGAAAATTGGTGAAGCACAAATTCTAAAAATCTACACAAGAAATCCAGAAATCACAAGATAAGAGTATAAGAACTCGAACGGGAGTATGGAAACTCGAATGGAGTATGAAAACTCGAACGGAGTATGAAAACTCGAACGGAGTATGAAAACTCGAACGGAGTATGAAAACTCGAACAGAGTATGAAAACTCGAACAGAGTATAAAAACTCAAACGGAGTATGAAAACTCGAACAGAGTATGAAAACTCAAACGGAGTATGACATAGAATAAAAGATATGGCATAACATAAAATATCCATAATGACATACTACTATAAGTATGTAAATAATGATCAACAGGAGATCAACCGATAAGAGGTATGGCATAAATATGAAATACCCATACTGACATACAACTATAAGTATGCAAATAATGATCAACAGGAGATCAACCGATAAGAGATAATCAATATCACAAGAATCTTCTCAAAGATCCAAAGAGGTATCATACCCCAAATTTGTACTCATGACAAATCAATAACATATGAATTCACCAATGCACAAAAATAGGTGAAGCATAAAATTTCCAGAAATCAACATAAGGAATCTAGAAATCACAGAAAAAGGGAAAGAGGCCTATCACATGATGGTCCAAAGACCAAGGGGAGCTACCCCACATGTGTGAATGGAATCACACAGATTGAGGTCAAGACTAACCAAAAAGCAGAAAGGTATGTGTGAATGGAATCACACAAGTGGTGTCTAGTCTGACCATCAGAACGATCATCATGATCAACGAGGAGTGTCAATTACACTAAGCATGTGTGAATGGAATCACACAGATTGAGGTCAAGACTAACCAAAAAGCAAAAAGGTATGCGTGAGTGGAATCACACAAGTGGTGTCTAGTCTAACCTTGCAATGAAAGAGACATCGCGCAATTGCTAGTCTAATTCATAAAGCGATCATCAAGATCAACGAGAAGTGTCAATTACACTAAGCTAGTGAATATAAAAGTTTAGCTTCATGTCCCATAACCACTAGCTTAACTTAAATATTTACGAACAAATTGTAGATCTTCACTAGAAAAGTGTTACAAGTGGTTCAATCGAACAAGTCCAAAAATTAACCGACGAAGTAAACGCAAGCGTTTCATACCACTTGTTTTGCTAAACCGTTTAATTAGATTTCTCATACGAGTGAAATAAAGGTTTGTATATACTAATAGATTGGAAAACGGTTTAGGAAAAGATTTTGATATTGAAAATAGAGTTGAAAACATTTTGATAAAAGAGTTTTGATATTTACTACTAGTATTAAAACATTTATATTTTTAAAGTGACAAATCACAAAAATGATTGTAGAAACAATCAATCACAAGAATTCACATACGAAGACGTGAATAGAATCCAAAGAAATCGATACCGAATTCATCGAAGGGTATGTTCACAAAAATCCCGAAGAAATGGTCATCAAAGTTGCTAATAAATGATAGCAACAAATCGGGAAATAATCAAAAATCGATTAAATTTGGAAACCAAATCAATTCACTAAAATTCACATTCGAAGATGTGAATAAAATCCAAAGAATTCGATTCTAAATCCATCAAAGTAGGAATATCCAAAAATTCCAAAAATAGAAGTTTTCAAAGTCGACAAAGATGACAACAACTAATCGGAAAAGAAGAATTGATTAACAATTGGAAAAACAAAGCGGAACGAGCATAAATGCATAAATGACTTCAACAAAAATGAAAATCAAGTCAATGCCGAAGTCAACAAGTAATGGCCAAGTTCAAACAAAATCAACGTCGGCTAAATCAATTCAAAGCCGAAAACACAAGAACAAAATCCTCATCATCAAAGAATTCAACTTAAGTTCGCAAAGCAAACGGAGGCCGAAGCCAAAATACTTTCACGAAATCAAAAACAAAGCACATGAATTAGCGTTAGGAGTTCATACCTAACTATCAAAGATAATCATATGCAAAGATGAGAGATAAAATATCGAGAAATAGTAGTAACACATGTACTATCTAAGTTATATGTTTTATATTTGTTCTAAACCCCAGGCTCTGATACCAAGCTGTGACGCCCCACCTCTATACCCACGCTAGCCAAGAACACTACGGTGTAGTGCTGTCAACTAGCACGGAGAATAAGGCTGTTGAGGAGCGACCATCAATAGTTAGGCCTTATACTAGTATTGGTTATCTCAATGGGAGTGGTATATAAATATATTTTCTTTCATTTTTCATCTCTGATTTATATTCTCCCATCGACATACCCCAATTCCAGTATAAAACGAACTACGATGGTTCGTAATAGTTTAGAACAGTAAATATAAAATATCACACAGATAATATAATGCGGAACACAAATCAAACAGAAAGTCTCATATATACAATAACTGATGTCAGTTACAATACATTTGATACAATACACATGACACGGTACATATGATACAACTACAACAGTTGACTAAGGAAGTTACATATACAAGTACATTAACGTATTTAAAATACATGAATACATATCTTCCAATACAATGTTACAGACTACTACAAATGACGACGACTACTCCAAAAGATATGAAAGAACTTCATAGCTCTAGCAGCAACCCAAAGCAGAATATCTACAACCTGAAATACTCGGTCTGACCCGAGTATTAGATTCAAAAGAAAATAATACTCGGGTCAGTCTAATTCAAACTCAGTTATTAGTGCACAGAAGCAATAATAATTAAATAATGAATAGACGACAGTAATTAAACCAAATCAAAATGCAATTCAAAATATTGAATTGAATAAACAAAACAGTTCAAAACCATTGAAATATCAATTAAAATATTAATTCAAATAGGGCTGCAGTACACGCACGCGTGCACTGCCTCGCCACTACGAAATATGGAATACGCAAAAAGATCCATAAGTCAAAACAAATAGAATATCATACATGCCATACCGTGTGGCTGCAGTTCACGCTTGCGTGCACTGCCTTGCCACTATAGTGATGATGTACCCAAAAACTCGATGAACCAAAATCAATGAAGTATCAAATATCAATGCATGGCCATTGAACAGCAGGCCAAAGTCATCACAGGTACAAGTTAAAAAGGAGCACATCCAATAATTTTTTTCTCATCAAAACAAAATCAATAAAATGCTACAGGTTGAAGCTCCAAGACCAGCAAAACTCGAACCCGAAGCAACAATGACAAAGAGCTCACAAATGCTCAAAAAAATAAGACAACGCAGTAGTAGCACAACAATGTGTATCTGCTAATTTATTACTCAAACAAAGTATTGCAGTGAAAACTACCAATAGCTCTAGTGTATCTGCATATTAATTATGCAAACACAGGTTGCAGTGAAAACTGCAAAACGCTCAAGGCACAGCATGAAAATAAACAGCGTTCATATAGACTGTGCAACAACCAAAATTACTATAAAAAAAACTGCAATTGTATGAAGGCAACAAAACCAACCGACCAGAGTCAATGCAAATACAACACTGAATCATAATGTAGGAGTCAATGTATATGATTAGTATAGTGACAGTGCTAAACCATGCGAATACCATGAAATCACATGAACAAGCTTATGTATCAAAATGCACAAGGGCAGTCATACCCAAAACAAAGGCAACAACAAAAAGAAACAAACTCAATAATACTCAAAAACCAAGGCACTCTACACAATAGAGGCACAACCCAAAATATGATATGCCTCAAAGTTCAACAGTACTAACAGATAAGGTTCGAGCACAAGGAAATGCAACAGTGCTTCTTATAAATGAAAGACCGGACGATAAGTAATCGTGTACATACGTGGTTAATGAAACCAAATACTACATGAAACAGGTATGCAAACCAAATGCCATCAAGGTCAAAGACATAAGAATTTAAACATGACCGACAGCGCAGTAATGTATATGCAAGAAATTGCTGCAGTGAACAAGATCAGTTCACGGCACATGGACAAGCACATGAATGTTATGGCAACAGTTCTAGGCAACAGTAACAACTAATATGCAAACTATGTCATATATGAAACAGTGGCAAATTGCATGGTCAAGTTCAAGTGTGCTACAGAGGGGGTAATGCAACCACAACAGACTCAAGAGGAATGAAACTGGGTCAAGCAACTGCGACATCAAGTATGATCAAGACCAAATGCAAACAGCAGTATACAAGTGATCAAGTGGCCTGAGACAATGACAAGGGAATGCAACTCTACTCCATATACATGACAACCAAAACAAATGTCACTGCAGTATGAAGGTCACAGTAGACAACATGGTGCATAAGACTCATTGCAATAAAAAAATCAAGTTACAAGTCAACATGACTAGAAGGTAAATTAAGCATCATGTACGTAACAGGGCTAGAACACCTCAGTGAGTATATGCCGAAGTCAGAGACAAGTAGCAGTATGCAAAAATGGAGTGTGTGCAACATGATGAAGCAGGGATGATACAAACACTTAATAAGCCTCAAAACATCATAATGATGTATCCAAGAAAGCCATAATATACAGGTGAGAAAGTGACCGAAGATAAGCAACTCAAAATCAAAGTCAAAGCATCAGGGGATTCAAAGCCGTGGTCATCACGAAATTGAATCAAAACAATTTCAAGTTGAACAAATCAGAGCCAGCGTCAAATTTAACAGAGGCTAAAAATTCGAAACAAGTGAAAGTAGAAAATCATCATTAACAACAACGAATTCAAATTTGGCATACAAAGACAAGCAGTTTCGAATTAGAAGTGAGTAATGTAAATTACTCACCTTGTCGACGAATTTAGGAGAAGCCGAGCACGAGATCATCGATCGACGCAGCCACGAGCGAGATGAAGGGGCGAACGAGAAATGCAAAAGGGGGCCGCCATTAATTTCCTTCGTTTATTTTTATTTTAGGGTTTCGAATGAAAAGGGGGAAGAGGGGGACCGGGTTGAATAAAAATAAAAAGGGAAACGACGATTTGCCTTGTAAATTTTTTTCACTGCCCCATAAAACATGGGCCACAATCTATTTTTAAAGCCCATCAATCTTTTTAACCATTTATAAAAGAATTTTAACTCAATTTTAAAAATCAAAACTTCAATTAGCAACAAGCAACAATATTAATCGTTTAATGTCGATTATAAATCGACACGAAATACAGGGTTGTTACATAAATACCTTCATCTTATTTACCAATTATATCCAACCACATAATTTAAAATCAGTTTATATTTTGCATTCTCAATTTTCAATATTTGCTTTACTTAAGCCCAAATTATGTACATATATCATCCGTATGCAATATCAAATCTGATTGCTCATTCGATCGTGTAATTTCACTTCTGAACTAGTATCGTTCGCACGACTCTCTAGTGTAGACTCAGATTTGGTTTCTTGATCAAAAACCGTCATTCACCTTGCATATCTATATACTAGGATATAGAAATCCAAAATCAAATCAAAAGTCCATACACAGGGTTCGCCGTCGAAAATCAAGTGAAAAATCCTAACTCGGATCGATATAGATTATCTCGAAATTCTATGCTCGAATCTGGATCATATTATTATGCGAATAAAATAATATACATATAACTTACATATTACCTTTCAGTAGATTTCTATCCGATTCATCTATATTAAATTTCTTTTACTTACCTTCATTTCATTTACAATCAATTATTCGAAATCCATTATTCATATCCCTTATTTACTTAGTGTATCCATTTCTTTACATAGCATATTCTTTGATACCATCATTTCTTAAATATCATTCCATCAAATTTGCTTACTTAACTTCATTTTAAACATTCTATACAATTTAATTAAATTCAATTTCATTTTCTAATTGATTCTTAGTTACACCCAATCCTTTTCATTCACATTCATTTTCATAATTTCCTTTAATAACAAATTTATTTGTGAAACATTTTACTAATCACCACTTTAGTTTATAATCATTCTATAAAATTCATATAAAAGAAGTTGAACTTTGTCTAATTTTATAATTATCTCAAAAGCTACAAATTCAATTTCACAATTTCTTTGCAAAATTATATTTAATTCTATAGCCATTTACAAAGATATTATTTGATTCATTTGTCTACTTTCTTAAGCTCACTTACTAATTCCATTTAGTCATTAATCATTTCATAATATATTAATTAATTATAAAACATTTATTATTACAACTAAATTTCCGTTTATGTACATTTTGATTTCTTTTAGGTTTTGTTTACTTGTATAATATCCCATTACATATCCAAATCATCATTTTAACTTTAAACATTTGGTAAGTCTTATTATATGCTATTAGAATGCAATTTGGTATTATACAAATTAATTTGATTCATTTTACTTAATTAGAAGGTTCACTATTTTGATTTATTTAAATTTTCTTTACTTTCAATTTAAGATTTGCAAACTTCAACAGAAGGTTTCTCAAAATATTTAGCTTAGATTCTTAGTTCTCTTATTTTACTAGGTCAGGTTATTCAAATATTTCATTTCATTCAAATAATTTGAAGATTTCTAATTAACAGAACATAAAATTTTTAAACACTGGGTTTATCTCAAATCGTTTGAAATAAGTATGTATACTTATATCTTATACATATCATACAAAACTTTTGGAGTTTAAATCAAAACCTGTTTGTCAAGACAATTTCCTAGCAAAGCTTCTCAAAAGTCTCCCCCACTTTAAGACTCAAAAATGAACGTCGATAATGATGCGCAGTCATCACTGAAATTATTTTCCAGTGACAGAAGAGGAGAGTACTGAATTCATTCCTTTTAAAATTTATTTGAAAACAATTTGTATTTGTATGTACTTTTAAACAATATTAATATTATTTCCTAAACCTTGAAAACTTTTTTCAAAAACGCCTAAGTGTTAACTTCTCATATTTTCAACTTTATATTCATTTTACTTGCAAGTATATTTTATAAATCCCATTTATACAATTTCATTTTCTTCTAATCATATAATTGCTAATAGTTTAGGAATATTGACTATTCACATAATAAATGATAATGATCAATATTATCATTTCTAACAACCATTTCACACTATATATATCCTAATAATTTTTGAAAAATTATTTCTTTATATATAAAATATAATCAAGGTAAAATTATTTCATTTATCCAATTTCAAACAATACCATGTCGGTTTACCTTGTTTAACAGTTTAGAAACCCTTATCGATATGGTTGTACTTCACGTACCGGCTAGTATTCATAAAACTCAATCGATAAGTCAATACAATATAAAACATTTCATATTCACCAAAAAATACGTGCTCATATCTATTAATACACTCAAACTCTTTCTAGGGTATTATGACCCTATCTCTAATGAGTTACCCCCACAAAGCTAAGGTTTTTGCTAAATCAATGATCTGATACCGACTGTGATGACCCATATTTCGAAAGGTTTAAATCGACAATAATCCACACGTCCAACTTAAACAATTCGAAATATAGATAATAAATGGGATGAATTAAGAAAAATAAGAATAGAAGAAGAAACGAATACATAATTTGCAGCGGAACGATAAAATATAATAATCAAATAAACAGTTCATGAAGTTGTTTACACAATACATTTGATTATAATATATACAACATTTATCATAGTTATAAATACATCAGGATTAAAATAAAGTAATGCAACAGAAAATATAATGGAGGGATAATAATAGTAATAATATTAACAAATCTTTGTCTTCATCCTTTAGAATAAATCTTCAGTAAGCTGAAAAAATTAGGACTGGCCCAAGCGTAATGAAAGGACAAAACATTCAAGTTAGGATTAAAATATCCTTATATAAGTTAAATTTATATCGCATATAACATGAGTATAATGGCATCAGAGATGTTTACAAGCTTGCACATCTCCTATCCAGTGTATATCGTGCGTGCAATAACTCAAGAGATGTTACATGATTTTCCATCTTCTAAGGATCCGTCCAAATATTTATATGTAGTAGAATACGCTATACATATAATATCTAGTCAGTAAAATAAATATTTTTCTTAGCATTAAGCATTTACATTAATCTCCCTTAACACGTTTTTAAGCATTAGCATAGAGTTTGCATTTGTCACCACTAGTAGAAAATTGGTAGTCAGGGATGCACCGTGATAGGACAACACTAAACCAAAATAATATGGGTCTCATTTAGGGATAAAAGTGTGACAAGGCACGTGAGACAATGCCTAAGGTAGGATACTACCAGTTTACCCTTCTCGGCTGGTGGTAACGCATCATAGTCATGATCGCCTACCACGTCCAACACTCCCATAAAATCGAAGGATGCGCACTAATCAATCACAATGTAAACGATTTTAATACGAAAAAGTGCGTCCGCTCGGGGTAGCTAGCCCACCTGGCCAATATGGCTCTTATTTTAGTCATTTCCAATTGACATAAGTGCCAGGCTAATCCATCATCGTTCTCTTTCTTCAAATCCAGCAAACGACGACAAATCCAACCACTTCGTCCTAGATCATCACTCCATGTACGTAGTTGTCAAAGTGTTTCCAGTATCAACAGTGAGTATGTCCATATCCGACCCAGGTCTCTTTAACAACCAAACGTTATTTTACACACCGATTAGTTCTTTTACATTTCAAAACCTATTTGTACTTGATATTAAAATATCATCTTCGCAACAAAATCTAATCCATTTCGAAATCATCATATTTACTCAAATTACACTATTTCAATTCAAAATCATGTCCGTCTTAATATCTCGATTTCGATTCCAAAATTGTTTCGAATTTCAGTTTGGGTTATAACTTCAATTTAATCCAATTTGTATTCAAATTAAGACTTAAATATAAACATTTCGCCTTATTGACCAGCTTGAATGTTTATTAAATGGTTTGAATAGTTTTAAAATAGTTTAAATAATTAAAATAATTTAAAATAGTGTAAATGGTTAAAATGGTTAAAATAGTTTGAATTGTTAAAATAATTTAATATAAAATAGTTTAATTATTAAAGTGGTTTATGTAGTAAATTTGTTTGGAAAATCCAAAATAATTTGAATATTTAAAAAAAAAAGATAGATTTACATAGTTTGTATCGAAATAATTTTATTGAAAATAGCTTCAAAGTCATACCAATTCAATTCCAACTTCCCAATTCGAATCAATTCACTTTATTTTCAATTCAAATCGATTTCAACTTCGATATCAAATTAATTCAATTTCACCTTCAGTTCCAATCGACTTTAATTTCAAATTAGTACCATTCTAATTCCAAATTAGAACAACTTCGATTTGTCAATTCCAGGTTTGATTTTCAAAACATATTTACCTTCAATACCCAATTTGAAATCTAAATTTTCAAATATTATTCAATTCCGAGCTCAATTTTGAAATATCGTTTTATATCACTTTTATTTGGTAAAATTCATAGTTTGAATAAAAATCAATCTTTTAAAAACAAATCAATTTATGAAATTCAATCATATTTCGATTATAACTTCAAAATCCTAACTTCAATTATTTAAACAATTTCGATTACCAAATCAAAAATATAACATTTTGAGCTTAAGTTTGAAAATAATTTGATTTCAATAAATTTTAATTTCTATTTTTTAAATCAAATCATTTAAATAATTTCAAATCAAACAAAATTTGAAATCATTTGATTTAACCAACTCGGTGTTCGTATATAATTTTCTATCCCATGACCAAGTGATTGGTTATTTCAGTTTAATTTGAAGGATGGATATATATCATTTCAATCCAAAATAAATGTCATAGGTATATATCATTTCAACCTATTTCTTAATTTATTCCAAATGATTCAATGTACAGTTTTATACATCGTAAATAATACACGGGGATATTAGGATATACTAATAAATAAACATCCAAATCATTCAAAATATTAACCAATAGCATCTATCGCAATAAATCATCCAAATAGTCAATATAATTCACAACAATTCCATAGTTGTTAAAATCAGGTGTTTTATTGGTAATTAAATTCTTATTCAAACTTTACTATCAATTTTAATTTTTAATAGTTAATTCAAATGACAATTAAATTTATCAAACAATGACCAATAAAGCTATATCACTTCATAATTTCAAATTTAACTAGCATAAAATATTCTAGTACTTGTTAGCATTATAAAACACTCACCTTGAGTTTTCAATATTAAATCAAATTGAACGACATTTGATTCAACTTAAAATTTTAACTAGCCCCAAATGAATCTAAAACAGTTCCAAGACGTAGTACTCGTCACCACGATTCCGTCGCCGCTTGTTTCGTCCAATTCTGATAATGTATATGAGAGATATGCAATTTATAAGATTCATGATTTATAATGTAATAAATTTACAAATTTCTTTATATTATCTTATATCATCAGAGCCATTGATTCGGTTTGTAAATCCTGGCCGCACTTGCTTCTTCTTCCTAGGTGTTTTAGTCAAGGTCGTAACCCAATGTACGCGTTGTTCTTCGAGTTGTCGTGCCATCCACACTCAAATTGACGATGAAAACCAACATCAATCGAATGCTCAGTCCTTGTTGTGCCAACAGCCAGAGATCGGCCTCCCTTCGACGTGCCATGGCCATGAAACCATCACCAAAGCTAGAATGAATGCGACTCCCTCTTGGCATGTACACTCCATCGTTTTAGGTCTCCACCATTGATAGTGTAGAACTCGAAGAGCACTACACTTTTTACTTAGAAGCTGAAGCTTGATATCATGTGATCTCGAAATAATTTGAAAGGAAGATCTGCAATTAATGGCCATTAATATAGGGAAGATGATAGCATTATAATTAGGCTACGGTTTTACTGTGCACTCTTATATATATGTGAATACACAATATTTTACTATTATTTTCAACTTTTTTCGAATAAACTCCAAACAAAGTATGCTGCCTAACGTTTATAATGTTATATCCCTATTTCAAATGCAATGGAAAAGGTTTCGAGTCCTAATTCGATCATATGGAAAAGATAGCTTTTTGGACCCAGTTATTATATTGAATTCTCGATATTAATTTCAACGCGTTTTTATTCCATACGACAAAACGATAACTCTAAATGCTGTGAAATTTGAAATTCAATAATACACTATCATGGATCCAATGGAACTGGTTTCGTCGAAATCTGGGACTGTGCCCCGGATCACTATTTTTAACATCCTAATTATAATATAAAATTTCTAATTTCTAATTATTCACTTTTAAATAGTACTAATCTTCATTGCTGTTTAAATAAAATTTACATCAACTTCCGATATCATTTTCAATCATATTAAATTTTGAATTTAATTATTCAAATAATTCCAATACTAAATTTAAACAATTTAATTATTAAATATTCAACAGATTTCAATATTAGATTTTAAATGAATTTTTAGTTATCGATCGATTACTTTATTTACATCTAATAAATTCAACATTTATTATTTAATCCAATTATTGATTGTAAACACATTCAATACATGGCAATTTCATTCAATACTTGTTATTACTTAAATCTTCGAAGTTTGTTTATTTTAAAATCTTGCTCAAGTTCATATTCAATAGCCATATTAATAAATCATCAAAATCTTTATTTTTAACACTTTTATTCATCAATTACACCAAATTTAATAATTTAAAGTAGTTAAAAATATGGGCCATTACAATTGTACTTTACAAAGTGCACATCATTCCCATTGTTGATGACAAATTAACATAATGATTGCAAGAATATTCATTTTTCCATCTTCGAACGTGGCTATTAGATCCCATGTCGCCAAGTAATTATAAGCTTGCATATAAATGCATACCATTGAGTAGTTTTGAGTATTAAACTAAGCATTTAAAAGTGAAGATGCCAAATAAACATGTAAGTTACCTTTATAAAAGTTTACTTTGGATCCTCAAGTACCCCAAACCCAAATAAATACTGAAAAAATATATAACAAATATAAACAGCACATACACATATATACATACATATATATATATATATATATATGTATGTATGTATATATATATAGTATATGGACATAGCACATATGTAAATGTAAGTTGATTAGTAGATATATATCTTTTATATACCCCAAAGTAATCCTAAACAATTGTGAACAATACGAATGAAGGCAAAAACAAATGTATATACCAAATATAAACCTTGAGTGATTCCAAATTTATCTTAAACAAACTAAGGTCTTATATGAATAATACACATTGTATGGTTTCCAAGGAACTGACAAAATAACTTAACAAAATAGGATAGCTTTAAAAAATCTAGTAGATTAAACAACAAATTGGTAATACTTTTAGTCGTGGTAACTTGGTAACTTGTCATAATTTTTTTAAGTACCGTTAAAGGATAAAAAAAAGTAGGAATACTTTCATATCGGTAAAAAGGGTACTTTTTCAGAGCTGGTAAATAGCAAAACAAAACAACACATTGCACTTATCTAAATGTAAAAGAGTGTACCATAGAAATGCATAACATGAGTTAAAAAATATTTATTTTTTCGAGGATAGTTATATTCCACGTTGCCAAACTGCATATAAGTCAGGATAAAATATAGTATTAAACTAAATAACTTATTAGTTAGGTCTATGAAATTATAACCCACGTCTTTGGATACATATAAGTGAGGTTACAATGCAAAATCAGGATGAAGTAATACAAACCGAACCAAGTATCTAAGGTTAAAATTCCACATTCAAATCCTTCTGCGATATATGAGGATGGAAAACAATTTTGTTAGGCATGTCATACATTTTTCTATCTAGTCTATAGAGCAAAATTTAAAGTGGGGTAAAAATGGACTAATCCAAGAAAACTGAATATTAAAATATGGCTAAATCCCAAAAATATCATCAACGATTAAATCGACAGACCGCATCCAAAAAGCAGGATGAAAAGTAAAACAGGAAATACCTTCCTTATGAAGTTGATAATCGCTGTGGAAGAAACCGGGTAGAACAATCGCTTGGAAACCATAGCCTTTCAATTTATAGCCGATGGAAGTTCGATAAAGCATAAAAAAGGCAGCAAAAACTCAAGTTTTTTTATTTGTAGACGAGGGGAAAAGGACGAAGCGGAGAGCTGATAGGAGAGAAATAGTGCGAAAAAATTATCTAGAAACCGCAGCTTTTCAATTTTTAGCAGATGGAATAAATTTTAGCTGATGGAACAACGATGAATCAGAGAGATGGCATGAAAAACCCTAGTCGTTTTGTTCGTAGCTGACTGATAAAGGATGAAGCGGAGAGCTAGTAGGAGAAGCGAAAAATATAAAATGGGACCATTCAGTTGACAAAAAACCAAGGAGGCTTCTGTGGCCTTGAAATGCACCTTAGTAATATTATAATAATATAGATAAAACTTCGATCCTAATCAACATCCAGCATTACCTTCTTGTCCATTTCACCTAACTTACTAGTGTAACTAAGACCGAGATAATTAATTTCAAGGATGTAAGAGCCAGGGCCAACTTAACCACTTGGGTTGCCCTAGGCAACTTAAAAGTTTAAAGGAAAAATTGTGGAAAATATCAACAAGCCAAGGATTCGAAGGCTGAAGAGTGAGAAAAATAATAACCAACCCAAGAATTGAATAGAGGACCTCGGCATGGATAAGCATGTGTACCACCATCTGACCTAGGAACTCTTGTCTACTAAGCAATACAACGATTTATTTATAAATTGAAATCAGTTTAACACAGTTTTCTCTCCATCTTGTTGCCCTCACTCGGGAGGTTGCCCTAAGCGGCCGTCTGGCTAGCCTAGCCTTGAAACCGGGCCCAAATGGGGCATTCTATTTTTTGTATCATCCTTACTAATGAATTCGTACAATCGGTTGATTATAGGAAAACACATACATACATACCTATCACACAACGCAGGTGGTCATTCTCAAAATCGAACCATATATCCATAATAATCTCATTAGTTGTCTGTGTATAAAGAGAGAGAGAGAAGAAAGGGTTCCGCTACAGTTCATCTACATATCTCATACTTTCTGACCTACGAAATCAAATGAAAATTTTTAAGTATATTCTTACATAACTCAATATCGTCTCTATGAAAATTTGACTTAACTTGAATAAAACTAGCATGGTTAAAATCATGTTTCAAATCAATGGTTAAAATAAATGTTTTAGCAGTTAATATTCATATTAACATTTTGAACATATTAGGAGTTTCTAAATGATCTCCTTTTTGTGGATATGATTTTCATAATGTAGATTGAACAACTCTAAAGTTTTATTTGAATTAGAATAGCGTAACATAAAAAATTGTAGGGTATAGAATGTGGTTAGAGAAAAAGTGGGGCAGGATACCCTTGTATACATACAACAAACATAGGTACATTCATGCATACAAACATACACACATACATACATATGTATAAGCATATATGAATGTCCATATTCCATAATGTAAGCATGATCTTCACATCACGAACATCATCTCTATAAAAATTTGGTTTTCTCATATGTCTAAGCATAAAAAATTAATACTTTAAAATAAACAACTATAATAAATATTTTAATATACAATATATTGTAAAACTAATTTTGATAGTCTAAATTTATCAAAATAACACTAAAAGAAGAGCTGAAATTAGCGGCAGACTGTAGTGACAGAATTTTTCGTCGCTAAATTTGTGACGGATTTCCGTATGATTTACAAGAGATAATATTAAGTCTTCTCTATTTCAAGTTCATTTGTATTATTACCGTCTACTTATTATATCCACCAGTAATCCGTTGCAAATTACGTTAATTTATCGACAGAAATTTTCTGACCCTAACTTCCATTGCAAATTGAGGCAGATTACCGACACTTACTTTTCGAAGCTATTTTGCGGTGGATTCCCATGGAATTTGCAAGAGGCACTTATGTTATATTTGTAAGTATAAAATTTTGAGGGGCTTATCCTAATTTAACGGTGATGAATTTTGCATTAATATATTAAATTTAATAATTAATTTTCAATAATTATAATTACAATAAAATAATTAATAACAAATATTAAATAATTACTACTTATAATTAATAACTAACATTTAATAATGAATAATGTGTAACAAACGGGATTTTTCGACCCTCAAAAATCGACATCAATACATCCACTGTATAGAATGCTGAGGAAACAAGTGTCGGAAACACTAGTTCATTAGGGGTGAAGAAGAACGATAGAAGAAGAAAACAAAAAACAACAACACAAAATCTCACAATCGCAGTGGAACAATAGAATATATAATAACAGATTTTAAATACAAGAGCTGTACTGTTAATATACATCCCATTATCAGAGTACAATAAACAACAATCAATCTGGATTGTTTAATAATTTGTCCTCACCTATATAACATACATAGTGGAAATGTAACGATCCAGAATTTTAGTCATTCGAAATTCATATATTTAATTGATTTTAAATATTTACAAGTTAATTTTATAAGCTGAATAACTTATATTTCGAATATCTGAATTTAGTTGGATAATTAAATTGTTAATTTAATATTTGAAATTGCAGAAAGAATTGGAAATTGAATTGAACGAGAATTAAATGATTTATAAAGTTGAATTAAATTCTTTTTGAATTAGAATGGTGTTAAAGAACTTTTATAATTGAATTAAAAGTTAATTTATAGAAATTGAATATTTTAATATTTAATTAACTAGTGAAAATAGTCATTTTTCATACAGTCTCGGATTTCAATGATATCAGTTTCATTAGATCCGTAATGTTATATTATTGTAGAATTTCAAATTTGGAGTCAATCGGATTTTTGGTTTGTCCGTGGCAAGCTTCGTTTTGAGATCGGGAAAAAAATATCAAGTGTGAAAAGGGTTTTTGAATAGTAAAATATATACATATATATACGCCCACACACTCAAAACCCTAGCCAAAACAACCCAATCCGCCACTTTGATTTCCATGGCCAGAAACTTCCTACCTTTCTCCCTCAATATCTCATGATCTGTTCACAACTACGCTTCAACATCTAAACAAAAAATGTAGAGCTCGACAAGATCTTTTAATCCATACGGCTATGATCGTAATCGGCGTGTTGACCGAGGCGCAGCAGGCCAATGAAGTGCCAACATTCGAACTTGAATTCCTTGGCTACGGGGCAGCCGAGCTTCACGTGCTCGCGCCTGTAGGCGGAGGTGAGGTCGAGTTTTCATATGGCGTTGTTTGATCGAGTTCCGATCAACTATGGAGGTGAGGCGTTCGATGATTAGCAAGCGACGATGGGTTTATCTTTGATCAGCACAAAGAAGATGATGGGAAAAGAAAACAACGTCCGAGATTTTTATTGATTAAAAACGAGTGGCCACGATCTAAAAGGTTTAAAATATAAAGGAAAATTGTGAAATTATTTATATATAAATTCGTATAAACTTCTAAACGCCATAACTTTGTCATACGAGTTCCGTTTTTGACGAAACAAATTGTGTTAGATCCGTATTGACGAGCACTACATTTTAACGCTGGTTTGGAGTTGATTGGAACTAGTGTAAATTTTGGATAAAATTAAAGGGCTGTTTAATTTTATTCGAAATAAAACACTGCAACTGCTATTGGAACCAAAGTGAGTACAACTCACTCTTACTGAATCACTGATATTTTTATATAAGTGATAACAAATTTATTTTATGTCGATTAATGATTTTTTGGATGATATATGATATATTATCTATATATCGATTGGTATTTGATATGTTCCTGCCTATTGGAGCAGATGAGACCTTATACGTTCTCGTGTGTGAGCGGATGATCCTTTGTACGTGCATCACCTCGAAGCGGTTGTACACATATTTTAATATGTATATTTGTTGCAGATGACAGGTTGGAGGGATCCAACTGGATTCCTCACCAGTATTGATTTTATTTACAGATATTGTGATATATGTTGTTATCATGTGATATATGATGTTTTGGATGCTGTGGTTGATGGATTTGGTGCTGTTGTAGCATTGGGCCCATTTTTGGTAATTTAAAAATGTTAAAATGATGATTTCAAATTTAAAAGGATTTTCAAATGATTTTGAAAATATATAATTTTAAATTGTTAAGTAAATGGATTATTTTAAATAATTAAATATTATAATTTTTATGTTACAAAAATTATGAATTTGGTGAAATATACTTAAATGTGATTTTTAGAGTTATATAAGTTTTAATAAGGATTTGTAAATTATTGAAAGAATAAGTATATTTAAATGGAAACAAAATATGATTTTTTGAAATATGGAGTTAACTATTTTGTAAATAGTTTAAATTGAGATTTTGAAATTATTATAAATGGTTTATATATAAGATTTATAAAATGGATAATTTATAAATCAAAATGATGGAATTATAAAGGAGTTTTGTATGTGTTAAAATGAATTTATAAATGGATCTTTTAAGTGAATAGGATTTATTAATCGATGAAGTTATAAAATTAATGAATTGTAAATAAGAGAATTATAAGTGAATTATCTTATAATTTGGATTTTGGCACATAAACGAGATAAATGAGTTTGGTTAATAAACGGATTTTATAAATGGAAATTTTTATAATATATAAATGGAATTTAAAAACATTTTTTTACAAATTCAAAATAAATTGAACTTTATATAAAGGTTAATAAAGGGGTTATATTCACGATTTTGGACAGTGAATAATCTTTTAAATTAAATAAATGTTTTGAAAGTGATATTTTTAAATGAAGTAAAATGGTTTGAAGTTGTTTTAAAATGTGTTAAGTATCGAATACATAGATTTCAACATTCATTGTTGAAATAGATGTTTTCGAAAAATAAGGAAATGATGGACTATAACACAGTTGTTATAGTAAATGATTTTCGAAAGAAGATGTTCTGTATAGTATATGGGATTTATATATCTATCTAATTTTCAAATCCCTATACTAGTGATTTTGGGTTGTCGTAACGAAGTTTTACGCCACATTCGTTTTGACCCGAATAAATATGTTTAATAGAATGCTTCCCTTACATAATAAAATATATACTTAATCGTGATTTAAGTATATGTAATATTTTCTAAGTGTTGAAAATAAATTGATTTGTGAATTACTTATTATTAAATAAGTATATCGAAATGTTTTCCAATGTTGAAATGTTTTGAGAATATATCTTTTTAAATATAATTTGAAGTGAATATTTGGAAAATGGTTTAATTAATAAAAGATTAATTAAAAGGGCTTAGTGGTCCTTATGGTGCTAAATATTTGTTTGTTTGCTTTGATAGTTAAATAACTGACTATCAAATTTGGCCATTTTAGTTCCTCGACTTGATGTGGGAACTATTCAGTTGTACACTTAGTACATAGCCTTCTTTGTAGGTTTAATTATCATTTGTGTTGAGGATGTTGATTCGTATAGTCAGAGTATTATTCCAATCTATCGAGCTTCCTTCTTGGACCAAATGATAGCAAGTTGAAAGTTGTAGATGGTGTAAGTCTATGAGACTTAGTTTCTATGTGAGGTTGAGAAACGCTTTTGCGTTGTTGGTGCGAAGATACCGAGATCGGATTTATCTGAAAACCACTTGGGACCAACATATATGCATTCGATTGTGCAGGTTATTGATGATATTGATATTCAAGATTTTCATAGTGGAGGACTGCTTGTTGATCGTTTGGGGTTTAAATCCCAATATACGTCCAGTACTAGTAGTCTCTTCGTTACGAAACATCCAATGCAAGGACTATTCGCCACTAATCCTAGGGATTTCCTGACAGGATGTGGTATGAAAGTACCTTCAGTTTGTCCTGTTCTTGGACAACTTGTATGGATGTTTGTCTGACATTGCATTTCTAAATATTACGTACATTGCTTTTTACAAACGTACATCATTGGTGGCGGAAAAGGCAACTTCTTTTAGCTTAACACCCTTCTTGAGACGTATGAGCTTAAGGGTTGTATTTTTGTGGAAGGAAATTAGTAGTCAACGGACATGGCCATGTGACATTCAAAGTGATCTGAGTATGATATGTGAAAGGTAATCATTACCTAAGGCCTCATCAACCGGAAATGACTAAAATAGGGTTAGATGTAGCAAGACTAAGTGGGTCGCTCCCAAGTAAGATATGATCATCCTCTTCTAGATAGATCTTTACAGGCTATGACATTGTGTATCTGATTATTATGGTTTGTATGCTGGAGGGCCCTCGGTAAGGTCGGTAACGACCGAAGGATGATATATTCGGTACCATCTAGTTATAGAGGTGGGCCGGCGTTGTGTTGGTAGATGATCCTTTGTGATGGTCCTCGGAACATTCCTTTAGAGATGTATTGCCAGAAGGTAGTCTCTTCATTTGGTCATTTGTATGGAAATCCAAACCCCACTATGAGCTGAGATTTAGTTTATAAAGGCGTAATGAATAGCCTCGAAATGCTATATGGATAATCATTTCGACTATGATTAATATATTTGTATACTAGACACTAGTATAATATGAGAGGATTTGATACGAAATGTTTTATTTATCGTAAGGTAAAAAAATGTCCATGTTTATGTATGGGTTTGTCTTACGAGATACTTTTGTTTTGATAAAGGAAAAGTTTGGTAGTCTAATAAATTCAGTTGAGTGTGTTTCTTATGCTGGTTTACCAGACTGATCCGGGCATTCTTCCCTTTCAATGCTCAGGTCAGACCGAGTATATTTACCGGTTTAGATTGGTGTTTTTGGAGCTTCAGTAGAAGAGATGGAGATCTTCATTTTCTTATACATTTATCTGTTTTGATTATTTGCTTAGTTGTTGTATATTATCGGAAATTGTGAAAGTATGTTATTATAACTGTTCAGGCTGATAACTAGTGATTGATTGTTGAACTCTGATTGATGTACATATGCATACAATTTTCGTTTTGTAAAGACCATTAATATGATATTATATGTTTCGCTGCGATATGAGATTTTATGTTGTTCTGTTTGGTTCTCTTTTCTCTCTTTCTTCTCTTCTCTTCTTTTCTCTTCTTTTCTCTTCTTTTCTTTCTCATGACTTTCCGTCAATCTGTGCTTTTTAGGTTGGACATGTGTGGTTTATTGTTGATTCAAAGGGTATGGATTTGCGGGTTGTCATGGGAAACATAAATCAACAATGGGAATACGTCTTTGTCATCCTACTCTTCTCCTGAGCTCCATAGCATCCTATCCTTAATATGTAATACTCAGTCTAACCCAAGCATTATAATAAAATAACACCCGAGTCAGTTTGGAAAACCAGCATGATAAAACACACTGAATTTGAATTATTAACTGTTATCAAAATCCTTTAAAAATAAAGGTATCTCGTAAGACCACGTCACAGATAAACACGACGGGTTTTTACCTTGCGATAACCAAAACATTTTTATCAAATTTGTTCGATATTATAGTAGTGTCTAAACCAAGTAAATAGGAAATAGCTGAAAAACTTGCATCTCATGTTTCAGCATAGTTGGGCACAATCAAAACCGTACGACACTTATTGAAGATTGGATTCCATACAATGACTAGTCATTGGGGTACCACCTATCACAGTACATGTCTAGAAAAATGTACCTAGGACCTCGCCGGGATCACCTACAATACAAGATCGACCCTATCCCTAAACTGGATAAAACCGAATGTTTTATCACGTAGGGTGTTCCCACCCTTACCGAGAGCTCTTTCGCATGCACCGTATCCATATAATATAATATAATATAATATATCCGAGGTTATCTAGAAAGGTGATAACATACACTACTTGGTTATGACCCACTTAGCCTTGCTACATACCCCCTAATTTTCAGCTATTCCGGTTGATGAGGCAAGATGCTACGATTACCTTTCAAAGATAATTTCACTTAGAATGCTCATCATCCTCCAATGATGATGTTCTGATAGCATTGGTCCATACAATTTGTCCTGGGTCTGGACAAACCGAATCACTGTCTTCCTTGTCTTCACGGTATCCATTCATAACGTTCAAACCGGATCGAAGTGGTTTTCGGATATTTAAATCTAATCCCGGCCTCTTCGAAATGATTAACGAAATTGGCCAAAATCAATAGTCAGTTATTTAACTATCAATACACATCCAAAAGTAGAATCAAACCTTATTTCAAACTTTTCCCCATATTTATTTCAAAATATCTTTACAAGATATTACTTCAAGTACTTCAACATTTGAAAACAGTTTTCAAATCCTTATTTTCAACGGAATATTCCCACCCCTTCCTAATACTTAGTATATTTTCCCTACTTCATTTTATATTCAATACTTATGAAGTATTCCACTTATTCCCTATTTCTTTTGAACAAAATCATTTATAATTTATTTGTAAATTTCTCAACTTGTTCATAATGAATTTTTGTAAGTCTTAGAATTCTTTAGTTAATTCCCTTCGATATTTCCAAAGTCAAATATACTTACTTATAACTCCAATTTCCCTTCTACCTCTTTTATTAATTCTCTTCAATATTTCCCTTCTACTTTTTTTATGGATTTCGCTTTGAGAATTATCTTATAAGTCCCATCTATTAAATAACCTTTTCCAACTCTCGAGGAGATTTATAGATAAATTGAAACCATTCCAAAACTCTATATATATACATAGGTAAATAAAAAAGTATTTAAAAGAAAAATAATAAAAATTCATTTTTAAGGCATGTACGAATAATTATTTAAAATATTAAAACATTTTTATAACATCACCTTTCAAAAAAGGTTAGGATTTATTAAAATAAATATTAAGTATTTGAAAGAATTTCACTTATGAAGTACTTCAATACTAACTAACTTGAAATTACATAGTTTAAGAAATAAAATTTCTTTTTTTAAAATAAAACATAACTTATTAATAAAAATATATTTTTAAATCTCAATAACCAAATTTTAAATTTATAAATCCCTCTCAATTTCTATCACTTCACTTCCATTTCGGTCTCCTTAACCATTTTCACTCAAAAATAGTATCCACTATTTTTCTCTCATCCTATTTCCATATTCAAATATAGATTCTTTCTATAAATTTATATTTCAAATTTATCATTTGATATCACTTTCCTTTATTTATAAACATTGTTTATAAAATTTTATAACTCCTTTGAGCTCCACTAAAAATAATCTCATTTATAAAATCTCATTTTATAAATTCCATTCATTTTTGCCAATCTATTTTAATATCGATTTCAACTTCGTTTTATATTCTTTTCTGAATATCATTTTAAAAATCCGATCTTAAAAATTCCTTTATATAATTTATTTTAAAATTTCTATTTAAAATATTTTTCCCTCATTATTTAATACGATGAAAAATCCATTATTACTTATTCAAATCAATCTCTTTTAAATAATCCAAATTTCGATATACATATTTTTATATTAAAAATATCCTTTTTATTCCTTAAAAATTCAGAATAATATTTATGGTATTTAATACACCTAAGCTAATTTCCATGCTAATATAACATTCAAAAACACACAACAATCCATTAGATTATTCATTCACATCATATATTTTTATATATATGAAAAATACTAAATATATTTGAGGAATCCAGTTGGATCCCTCCAACTTGTTCCCCTGCATCCACAGATGCTAGAATAATCCCACTTCGAGGGGGATATCATGGTATATAGGGTCATTCGCTATTATGCGAGGCGCATATGGTCTTATCCGCTATAATGTGTAGGAATGTCACTCCAACTACTAATATATATACTACTATATATATATATATAATCATCCAACAGATAATTATAATTTATCAATCCAATTAAGCATCATATAAATTAAATTTAAACATTCAAATTTAAATGTGAAAACCCAAATGAGTGAGAAATTATCACCTTGATTTTTAATTGCGATCCATTCTAATTTTTAATTGTATATTTCTCATCTACGAATACAAACTCGTCTTGATTTCATTTATTTTGGACCTCGAATGCAAATTTTATTTAAATTAACTAGCCATCTCAAATTTAATTATTTTAACTAAATAACTCAATATATAATTAAACTTAATTACAGAATTATACTTCCATTGTTCGTTCCAGGCAAGAAATCAGACAACAACGCAAACTGCACGACAATCTACCCACTACTACAGCTCGGCCTCGACGCGCGAGCTCCCTAACAGTAACTTGACCTCACCGCCACTCAACCTACTACCACTTGAAGCCTATTTCAAGCTCCCTCTAGTAAGCATCGTGACCTTGTCATCGCCTCCAACCTGAAACGCCGTCACCTCATGCGACATCATTGTGAACCCAAGAATTATGCTCGCGAACACTACCATCAATTCGAGCTGAATTTTGTCGCGATGATTGCCCCTTCCAATTCTCAACTCCCCAAATGTCGCTTCGACCACCATCATTTTCCCCTCCTCTACCTTCGTGTGCTCACCTCTCGGTGCATATGCATTTGCGTGATTCAAAATAAAAGCTGAAACCCTCCACAACTAATAGCAACGTCCATCGCCTCGCCTTCCCTGTGCGCCTCCAAAGCGAAGTCGCAGTTCCACTGCCTCGCGCGCACGTACGAGCTTTGCTCATTCGAATTTTTTTTTTGAAACGAGATTTCATTCTCTATTTTTTCCTCTATGATTTTTTTCGATTTTGGACTAAGGGTGACACGATGTCGGCTTTTCAAAAAGAAGGAAGATGGGTCGCGTGTATTGAGAAATTTGATTTGAACGGATTTGAAGAGAAGAGGATGTGCTTTTGAAATTGCACAGTGATAGGTGGGATGGCTGAAGATAAGTTTGTGTGGGCTGATGTGAATGGAATGGTCAAGTCAATGTATAAATATTATTTAAATTTTCAAATTATCTTGATTACATAACTTAAAATTTTGAGCCCCTATCGAGGCATGCAGCTAGACGTTTGTAATATTATAGCTCTATTCCAAATGCAATGGAAAAGGTTTCGAGTCCTCATTTGATCGTATGGAGAAGATAGCTTTTTGGACCCAATTACTATATTAAATTTTGATATTAATTTTATCAAGTTTATATACTGTACGATCAAACGACATACTCCAATGCTACGAAATTAATAATCTGGTAACAGTACACTATTATGGACCTAATGGAACTGGTTTCGTCGAATTCCATGACTGTCACTTGGATCGCTATTTTAAGGCGTCGATTAAATTGACAATTTCAAAAATTATCGAAATCACTTGAAATTTCTATTTTAAAATCTTTCTAACTCAATTGTAATTCCAAATCCAATATTTGAACCATTTAAATATCCAAAATTAAATGACAGAAAATGTTGCGTCGTTACATAATGATTATTCAATAATTAATAATCGCTACAAGAAAAAACATATTTTACAACTGTTGGTTAAACTATTGTAGAAAATCAATTCTGCTACAATGTTTGATTATGAGAACGTTGTAAAATAATATTTAGTGACAAGATTATCTCAAAAAAATGTTATAATTAACTTGTACTTGCAATGTTTCACAAAATAGTTGTAAATAGTCATGTATAATATCATTTTTATAAAGTCGTGTATAAAGAATTTCCTAACTTTTATTACACATTATAAGAGGGAGAAAATTCTATAAGACTTTTCAAACATTGTAAAAGTTTTATATTTACTTCTTTCACTAAATGTTGTATAAAGCAATTTTAGAATGCCATTTATCTTTTTTGAAAACAGACCTACATTATTTCAAAAATTCACAAAATGTACTAAAAGATTAAAAGAAAGAAAAGTCAAATTATATTAAAAAATCATTTTTTAAAACAAAATAAACAAGATTTTGTCCTCTTAAAGGAGATTATTTATTTTATTTTTTAAAGAAAATCTAATTCCATAAAAATTCTCGAATATTTTGAATTTTGTTACAAAAATGTTAATATTATAGAAACGTAAAACTTTCAGAAAGGTCAAAAGAGTCTCAAAGGATAAATGAAAAATAAATTTTTGTTCCAAATTAGTTGCCATTAATAACAATTTATCATTTGTATTACAAAAGATGATCTATACTAAAAAGTTGTCATTGTATAAAATTACTGATCCACGTGATTTAGATCTCAGCCCTTGGATTAGGTTAATGATCCTACAGTCCCACTTTGCATACCCCAAAATTTTTTGGCTCTAAGCTCTCGTTATTACACACAACATCCTTGATATTTCTCCAGGAAGTATCTTTTATTTTATTTTTTAACATTTGTTTCCAACACTATTCTTAAATCCACAATCGAAAACCGCTTCCTCCGCGAATGAAATTGAATCGACCTCCTTCCACCATCTTGACTACTACTCCTATTTCATCTGCACTATTGCACGATTTCCTGTTCTATGTTCTCCTTCTCACATCTGCTCCTAACCTGTTTACAATTCTAATAAAAAGGTAACTTGTATATATTTTTTGTTGTTAAGGTAGATGGTCGTATTATCAAAATGATAACACACAGTGTAAAAGCTGTACAAAAACTTGCACGCGGATGCACGGAATTAAGACACTGATACAGAACAATAAGGAATTATGAAGCGTGCCTTACCAATCTTCTTAATACTTTATTTGCAAAGTTTTCCAAGATACAAGTAATCCACACGATATTGTGATGAGTATGTCTACTCTAAGAAGACGAAGAAAAAGAAATGAGGAATGTAATCATTATTCATTTCCTTTTATAGCCTTAACGGTTGTGTCTGTTCTTTTGAATCGGAAAGAATTTGAAGAAAATGATTTTATTGATTTCAATCTGATATTGATTTCATAGTTGTATTGTTACAATAATCAGAAAATGAAAGATGCTACTCAAAACTGATACAACAATATGTATTTATATGATACAGAGGCATATTTGCTAATGAACTTGAATAATTGTTGATGGGCTGGAACTAACCCATAGTTGTGTACCAGCATTCATTTTGTATTTGTATTCTCTACAGAGGAAAACACTTTTATTTTGCCCCCTCAAACCCTATATCAGATCTAGGGTTTGGAGAAGAAAAATAATGGCGCCGCCGACTCTATTTTTCTTCAAAAAAAATTTCTTTAATCAGAAAGAGTTTTACTTCAAAAATGATAGGAAATCTTCTACATCTCTCTCCATAGCTTTGAATCATCATAGACAAATTCAAGATCTTCAACTTTTAAAAGTATAAAGTTTTATTTCCAAAATCTGCTAAGTGTGATGGGATTGATTTTTTTGGAATTAGATTTCGATGAGGGTGAAGATTAGATCTAAGTAACTTGTTGCTTTCAGTTATTGCATCAGATCTATTAAGATTTTTATCTCATACTTTCGAACAAATAATTATGATCTATAAGACTTTTCTAAAGAAGATTTGCTGACTTATATTTCCTTGATATAGGTTTGATGAATAACACACTTCAGATTTATGAAACTTGATACTCTAGATTTTGATTTGATGAACTTCGAGCTTTAGCTCAAATGAAGTTGCTTCAAAATTAGTGATCATTATTGACACTGCTGACCTTAAACTTCTGCTTGAACAGTAGGAAGTTCTTTTTAGATAGCGGCTTTGTCAATGTGTTTGAAATTTGGAAGGATGCAGGTGTATGATTTACATTCAATTTGTTGCTGGTAACCTGCTCTCTAACAAAGTAAAGAACAAGCTCCATATGTTTAGTTCTACTGTGTAGAACTAGGTTTGCACTGAGTAGAATAGTGCTAAGATTATCACACAACATTTTAGCTTTATTTTAGTTTTAACTTTAATTTCACTCAAAAGTGAATTAACCCACATTATTTCTGTTACTCCGCCTTTTGGTCAAGGCTGGGATACCGGCAAATTGGCTAAAAAGGAAGGATATCGGGATTGGAGATCGGTTGGAAACAAGGCTACAATCGATACTGCCAAAATTTGACCAAGCTCTAATCGAGGTAGGATTGATTGGGGACGGAAAACAAAGCTTGGACAAACTATGTTTCAAATTTCAGGTCAATCGGAGATCATATACTCGTGTTATGGATGGATCAAGGTTTATGAAAATTTAGTTCATGTCGATACATTCGTATCGATCGAAATGGATTCAGCTATTTACACTGGATCGATGGTTTCGTATCAAATGGATATGGATAAGGGAAATGCACTTGGCACCTCACTTTGTACCTATGGATTTCGTATCGATGCAACAAGCATCGATTGGATGGATACGGCAAAGCATACTTCGTATCGATCAAAGCTTGGATCAATATGAAGGGAGCAAGGTTTAGATGGATATGAAGCACGTGGTTCCCAGGGCAGCAATAGATCGATGCGAACAGTGTGGATACGAACATGTCATGGATCGATACGAAAGGTAAGTTTTCGAAGATCGATATGAATAGAGGCATGGATACGAAATGATGGACACGAAGAAAGCAAAGTTAAAGAAGTTTTGGGAGGCATTTCGTATCGATCACTTATTGATCGATATGAAGAAGGCAATCAAGGATTGATGTGAATAGGGGATGGATTTATGGATACGAATAAGACCGCAGGTGTCGTTGCATGGATACAGAGCATTGATGGATACGATGACTCTGTACTATGTATCGATGGATGCTGAGGAAGAGGTCAAGAAGGAACGAAGGATGTGAACTAGAGCACGTGAAGTTTGGATCGATGTGAAGGCTGCAGCTATCGATACGGGGGTAGAATCGGTACGAAGTGGATGGAGGCGAGCAAATCGATGTGAAAGATTCAGTCTCCTTGCAAATCAAATCTTGCATCGATCATAACGCAACATCTACAAGTCTAAATGCTATGAAATTTTCACAAGGGCTTCCTTTCGCACTCAAGAAGGTACGTGATCGATCTCGGCTTGATTGGAGCCAGTTTGGATCGATACGAATTGTACATGGATCGGTCCCAAATGACTCCAGATCGATCCTGTGGGCCTATGTGCGCAAGAGAAAAGCTATTCCAGGTCTTGAGGTGGATATTTTCGAATCTACACCTATAAATAGCAGTCCATGACAACTAGAAAGGGATCATCTTCTTCTTGGATAGGGAAAACTCGGCCATTTTTGTTATTGATTTTCAAAGGCTTGTAATTGTAATCTCACTACAAAAGCAATAAAAGGATCAATTCTAAGTGGACGTAGGCCGGAGATAGCCGAACCACTGTAAACTCTTGTGTTCTTTGCTTTCTTTCTTACACTTTACATTTGCTATCTCTTTAGTTTATTCTCTACTATACCTAGATCTGAGATCTGTTTTGGAATATTGTGGATCTATGTGTATACACTAGTGCTTTCACTACTTCTGGGGTTTGTGGCCAATTTTGGTGCAACCACTTTGGTACTTTCACTAAGAAGGACTAACGCCTGCTACATCAGATTTGGAGTTCGGATTTGGGGAGCTTAGGAATCAGATCTAAAAAGGAACCATGACAAAGAAATCAACAAGAAGACAAAGAGCAGAATGGAATCGGCACGGAGGGAGTCAACAGGCTTCCTCAGGAGCGAATCAGGCCTCAGTTTTCATCACCAGAGATGAGATGGAGATGATGATGGGAGCTATGGAGGAAGAATTGCTGGAACGGCAAGAGGACAGCTGCAAAGCCTTCTCAGATAGTTTGGATAGGCATGAACAGCTGGAGCTTCAGGAGTTCAGATCCACGGAGTTGGAATAGTAGGACCCAACATGCAAGAAGATGGAGTAGCTCAATAGGGCGCAGCCTCCGATCAGCACACGGTTACCAATTTGGAGGGATCCAGACTCAGAGGCACACCACCATACAATGATAGAACAATTCATGGAGGGATTCCAGGTGACGCCACACCATAGGATACCAGTAGGGGCACAAGAGTATGTGATGAAGAGTATGTACCAAAGTTCCATCGGGGACTCAGGCGGCAACCCTTGGGACAAAAACCGGATTAGCTGAGATTATCAAATGAACAATGCGTGGAGATTTAGCAAACAGAGATCTAGAAGGAGTAAACCGAAGTCCATTTACCCGTGACATCAGAATGGCTCGGAATCCACCGGAGTTCAAGCTACCTAATCTGGAGGTATAAAATGGCAGGGCTGATCCTACCAATCACTTGATGAGATAGACGAGACACATGAAGTGTTGGAGGACATCGGAAGAGGTTATGGCTCTATGTTTTCCTCTATACTTGATGGATATTGCTACTATGTGGTTTCGACAGTTAGAGGATGGTTCTACAGGACATGGACACAATTGGTGGACAGGTTTTTGAAGCGGTTTTGGGTTCATATCAAAAGGCCAAAGAATGTAATGACACTAACATCGGTGAAGCAAAGAATAGGAGAATCTCTAAGGGCTTTCTTAACTCGGTTCAACGTAGCAGTTGCTTCGGTGGATCAGCCGGATCCATTGATGGTTTTAATGGCGGCAGTGTCAGGAGTCATGGATAACTCGGTTTTCAAGGTATTTTTGATACGAGATCTATGAATGGAACTTGGGGAGTTCTTTCACAAGGCCAAAAGATTTCTTCGATGGAAAGATGTATGTTTAGATATGAAGTTAAAGTAAGTAAATGCGGTTAAGCATGGAGAACCGTCCGGTGAAAGCTGGGTAAAGATAAGGATAAAGGGAAGAGGAAGCACTAGGGAGAACCAAAATTCTCCACTTACACAGGAATGAATGAGACATTGGAATGGATATACTTGGATACACAGGATCGTCTTCCTAATCAATGGCCGGCAAGGAGGGAACCCTCAGAACACTAAAGGGCAATGGGAAGGCACTGTCTCTTTCATGACCTGGATGGGCATGATACTAACAACTGCCAACATGTAAAGGATATAATCGAGGTGCATATAAGGAATGGTCATTTGTGACAATATGTCGAAACTCAGGATGCATCGGTGGAACAGGAGCAGTCACCATCTATCTTGAACAACAATAGCATAAGGCCTAGGAATGGTGGTCGGTTGGTCATCAACTAATCATAATGGTTTGGAATAAGTTACAAACTCTAGGCAGACGGCTAAGTCACTTACTCATGTATGGGGACATATATAACCCTAGGCATGCTCTGAGATGATGATAAGCTGTGACGCTTTGGTTTGTGAAATCTGATTTTTCCTTTTGGCTTGGACACTTGCTTTTTCTACTTTGGTTTTGGAATTCAGTTTGAACTCCCGGTTTTGTTGGTTTCCTGGTTTGGATGCTTGATATTTGATTTAGATTTTGATTTGGACTTTTGATATAGATTTATGGTTTTTTGGTTTGTATCTATGTTTCAGATTCAATTTTGATTGACTTTTATCTGGTTTTAGGCTAAAAGGTCATCGAATATGGAGTATGCTCAACAAGGGTATAGAGAGACCAGGATTCGGCCTAGAACTTAGGACCCATATTATCTATCGGTTACTATTTTAGGCCATTGAGTATGGACTATGCTCGGCAAGGGTCCGGAGTGACCAGGATTCGGCTTAGGACTTAAGCCACGGCATTACGCAACGTTCAGGGACACTGAACCAGGGACACCATGGCATTACATGACATAGGTCGTCAGGTGCAGATTGCGCTTGGCAAGAACTCAAAAAGGTTACGAATTTGGATATTGGCTATGAACAGCTAAGAATTTGGGCATCGACCCGGAGGGTCCCGGATTTGGATATAGACCTAGAGAGGTCATGGATGTGGTTATTAGTTATTGGATATGAAGTTAGTTGTCGGGTTCGAATGGTTGTGGAATTGGATGAGGATTTGGTTACTGAATTCAGAATTAGATATCGACTCGGAGCGGTCGTGGGTTTGGATAAGGAAATTGCTAGGCACTCGGATAGGATAACTTGGTAATGAATTTGATTATGAATCGGATGGTATGGCTACGGATGGAATATGGACTTCGAATGTCGGATTCGAAGCTATTCAAAACACACCTTATTACCATAAGGCATGTTTTGGAGGGCGAATGTTACCCCGCCTTTTGGTCAAGGCTGGGATACCAACAAGTTGGATAAAAAGGATGGATAACAGGATTGTAGAACGATTGGAAACAAGGCTATAATCGATACCGTCAAAATTTGACCGAGCTTTAATCAAGGTGGGCTCGACTGGGGATGGCGAACAAAGCTTGGAGAAGCTATGTTTCAAATTTTAAGTCAATCAGAGATCGTATGCTCAAGTTATGTATGGATCAAGGTTCATGAAAATTTAGTTCGTGTCGATACAGTCGTATCAATCGAAATGAATTCGGTTATTTACACAGAATCGATGGTTTTGTATCGATCCATATGGATATGGATAAGGGAAATGTTGTTGGCACCTTACTTTGGACCGATGGATTTCGCATCGATGCAACGCCCATCAATTGAATGGATGTGGCAAAGAATACTTTGTATCGATCAAAGGTTGGATCGATACGAAGGGAGCAAGGTTTGGATGGATATGAAAGCACGTGTTTCCTAGAGTGGCATTAGATCGATGCGAATAGTGTGGATACGAACATGGCATGGATCGATACGAAAGGCAGGTATTCGGAGATCGATACGAATAGAGGCGTGGATACAAAATGATGGACACGAAGAAAGTAGCAGTTAAAGGAGTTTTGGCTGGCATTTCGTATCGATCACTTATTGATCAATAGGAAGAAGGAAATCGGGGATCAATGTGAATAGGGGATGGATTTATGGATACGAATAAGGCCGCAGGTGCTGATGCATTGATACGGAGCATTGATGGATACGACGGCTCTATACTTCGTATCGATGGATGCTGAGGAAGCGGTCGAGATGGAGCGAAGGATGTGGATCAGAGCGCATGAAGTTTGGATCAATGCAAAGGCTGTGGCTACAGATATGAGGGTAGAACCGACACGAAGTGGATGGAGGAGAGCAGATCGATGCGAAAGATTCAGCCTCCTTGCAAATCAAATCTTGCATCGATCATAACGCAACATCTACAAGTCCGAATGCTATGTAATTTTCACAAGGGCTTCCTTATGCACTTAAGAAGGTATGTGATCGATCTCGGCTTGATTGGAGCCAGTTTTGATCGATGCGAATTGTACATGGATCGGTCCCAAACGACTCCAAATCTTGAAGCAGATATTTTTGAATCTACACCTATAAATAGCAGGCCCATGGCAACTAGAAAGGGATCTTCTTCTTTTTGGCTAGGGAAAACTCTGTCATTTTTGTTATTGATTTTCAAAGGCTTGTAATTGTAATCTCACTAAAAAGGTAATAAAAGGATCCATTCAAAGTGTACGTAGGCCAGAGATAGTTGAACAACTATAAAACTCTTGTGTTCTTTACTTTCTTTCTCACATTTTAAATTAGCTATCTCTTCAGTTCTATTCTCTACTATACCTAGATCTGAGATCTGTATTGGAATATTGTGGATCTGTATGTATATACTGGTGCTTTCCAATATTGGAGCAAACAATTTCCACAGTAGCATTTGCCATGCTTCTATATTCTGCTTCTACGCTAGATCTAGATATAGTTGGTTGTTTTTTTGAGCACCATAATATATGATTTTTGCCTAAGAATATACAGTATCCTGTTGTAGATCTTCTGTCATCAGGGTCTATAGCCTAGTCTGCATCTGCGTATCCATTGATGTTTATATTCTTGCATGGCTCTAAGATCAGTCCATGTTTCATTGTGCCTTTAAGTACCTCAGAATTCTCTTTACTGCTTTCCAATGCTCATCCAGTGGGTTTTGCATAGATTGACTGATCTTATTTACACTAAAAGCAATTTCTGGTCTTGTGATTGTTACATATTGCCATAACACACCACACCCATTAATATACCCAAAAGGACACATTAAAAGGCGTGGAGCATTGTATGTATAACTAAATCTAACAAGACTAAGATTCATAAGACAAAAAAGTAGCGAAACTTAAAATAATAACTTAATTAAAATAAAACTTCATAATTGCTTTATAAATAAGTCAAATACCAAATACCACATACATGTCTGAAAATCCAATATGTCTCAGGAAACAAACCTCATAGTTTAAAGTACATAACATCCTTCATAATAAGCCAATACATAGAAAGAACAAAAGCTAAAAATAAAAGAAGTACATTGTAGAAGCCTCCTCCAAGAAAACTCCAAACAACAGTAATTTACTGACTTCTTCCTTGATTACCTATGGGGAAAGGGGAAATAGAGGAGTGGGTCAGACTAAAAGTCTAGCGAATGATAGTACTTACTAAAGTCTTTAAGCAAGATAAAAGTAATAGACTCTACAATAGTTCTAGTATAAATAAGGATAAAAAAGGAAGTAGGAAAGAAATAAACTGGAAATAAGCACGATTAAATATTGCTCAATTTATATGATAGGTTAATTTTGATTGTTTGCACTTGTCCTTGATTTCTTCTTTGATTAGGTTGAATTCCTAATCCTGTAATTAGGATGTAACCCTAATCCTACCCTTTTTGATGGGTTGTCTACTCTATAGTACCTTTCTACGGACTAGCTGCTATATAACTCCCTACATAGAATGTTACTATGGATCAAACGACGTATATAGCTTCCTACACAGAAGGCATTTATTTACTATAAACCAAATACTACGTATAACTCCCTACACAGAATGTTACTATGGACTAGACGACGTATAAAGCTCTGTACATCAAAGGCAATGGTGTCTACGAAAGACGCCCAAACTAAGCGTTTGGAACTCATAGCTATTACTAAGCACCCGAACGGAAGTCGCATGCGTAACTACAACCATTCCCATGCTACCTTTTGCTCCACCTATTGGGTCTTCTTATCACCTTAAACTACAGCATAAGCATGGCCCTCATCCTATTTCAGGATAATTTGAGATCAACATGTGTCCATAGAAAATATGGAAAATACTGTTGGTATTGGCCCGTCATCCAAACAATATTTAGTTGCGCCCCTTATCTATATTCTCCATGATTTGGACTTCTGATTGACCAATTACTACCATTTTTAGCATAAGCGTGCCCTCATCTCGCTTCAGGCTAATGTGAGACCACCATTTTTTCTAATAGGGAATGCTATTTGGTATAGGTCCTACTTTCATTTTTGCTTATTAAATTAGGTAAATTATTTAAATAAGCCTTTACATTTTTCTCTACTATCCGTACTTATTAATTTCACCTAAGTCTTAAATTCAGTCTTATTTATTCTTTTTCTTATTATAACCTACGTTATAATCATGCTTATTACTTAACCTAAGGTCTAAGTATGAAAATAAGCTTCTTTCATCTTTTACTCTTTTTATTTATAATTCTAAGTTATAACTAGGCCAATCTTTTTAATTCTGTCCAATTTACGTCATAACTAGGCGTACTTTCAGTCCAATTCCATTTATATTACAGTCTTTGAAATTTACATATTATATTCCATTATTTAAGTTTTCTTACAATTTAACCCACATTCGCGTTAATCCTATTCGAATCCATACGCGAAGAAGAAGGAGGAATAAAAGAAAATTGAAAATAGAAGAAAATTCAAAGCGTAGAAGAAGATGTAAATAACGTACAAATAATAGTAAATAAACTAAAATACTGTAAATAAACGGAAAAGTTACAATTAACATAATTAAACTTAAAATTACTGAAAAGAATAGCTGAAAGGAAATAGACTGAAAATTGTTCTAAAGACTGTAAATAAACTACTAAAAAGGCTATTCCAAAATCGTAATAAAACTACAACCATTGAAAACCCTATTATTTTAAATCACTTAAAGAAATCTTTAAAATAATTACAATCACTCACCTCCTTTCCCAAGCTCTTCATGTGGCCTTCCCGGATCCACTTGATGTAGTGAAATAATTTAAGCTATAACGATTTTCTCCTTTGGAAAAATTATTTCAGTTAGTGTCCTTCCTAGAAAGGTGAACCCAATTGGAGAAAACCTAGAATGAGAAAAAGTGTTAGGTCTAGGGGTCTATTTATAGGGGTAGAAGTAGGCTTCGGACCGTTGGATTTGAGGATTGAATAGGATGCAACCACATCATAGGCTGAATAGGAGCCATTGGATGCAAAGATGGAGGGACCAGACTGAAATAAAGAATGCAAAACATGTCACAATAGGCTCTGGATCATTTGAATGAACGAACGAACGTTCGTTCGTATATAACAGAGGCGGGTCGGCCGAGCGGTCGACCACCATGGTGCCTAGGTCGACTAGCTAGTCGACCTGCCTATATATATTCGCTTATTTTGTTTGTTTTATAACTTGGTCAAATTAGCTTTGTTTCTAACATTCTATATATGAAAATTGACCAGAAAATTACCACAAACACAATGGTCCAATTCCCGTGCTCATTTCTAATAATTTCACAAGGTTATTTTATTATTTAGTTAATTAACAAACTAATTATTACGGGTTAAATTTCGAATTGTTACTTTCCCCCTCCTTAAAGGATTTTTTTCCCCAAATCTCTAAGGAAAAAGGATGTACTGAATGTTTTCATCCAATTCTACAAGCAGCTACTCAATTATAAACCATTCATCTATCGTCTTTAAGTTTTTCTAATGCCATTTTATGATACTTATGCAATTAGTGTAGTGTAAATGTCCCTAACTAATGAAAAAGATTAGCGGTTCACTGATTCAATTGACCTCCTTTTATGCAATTATGTCCGTGCCATGTATCCAAATGAATGCAAAAATTTCCTAATGATAACTAATAATCCTGTATGCGTGCTACAAACATCATCCAATTGCAACATTCATGTGATAAACAACCATTTATAGCAACCATGGAAATAAAAAAAAATGTGCACACATTCATATGCATATGCTCTAGTGTTTTAGTTTGGCCGATCCCTAAAGAATAATAGTGCCTAGTGTACCTATATGCATCCATTAGCATCCACTAGCAAACACTTGAAACCACTAGCATACATCATTCATGACATGTTCTATTAACATGTTTACATCGAATCCTTCCATCCATAAGTTAAATCCTAAGTTCCACCCTCCCAAAGGATAATAAAAGAAAGAACCTATCAAATCTAAAGATTGAAAAAGGAATTCAAAAACTTACTATTAAAAAGATGATGATACGAAGTACGAATCTTCTCTTCTGCCTTCCATGTGGCGTCTACAACATCATCTTCCCATTGCACCTTCACCAGTTGATCCTCCTTATTCCTTAGTCGTTTAATGTCTCTCCCAACAATCTTCGTGGGGATAAACCGAATACAAGCTTCCCTTTCTACCACCACCTCCTCCAACTGAATAGGCTCCACAACCTCCGTCGAGTCATGTAAGAACTTTCGCAAGTGTGAAACATGGAAAACGCTGTGCACTCCTGCGATCCTAAGGTAGCCTTACTCGGTAAGCCATCTGCCCAACTCTCTCTGTGATAGGAAATGGTCCAACAAATCTAGGGGCTAACTTTCCATTTGATCTGAATCTAACCACCTTCCTAACCAGGGATACTTTAATAAAAACTAAGTCTTTAACCTCAAACTCTAAGCCTCTCCACCGCTTGTTCATATACGACTTCTGTCTGTCTTGAGCCATCTTCATCCTTCATCGAATCAAATCCACCCGCTCAGAGGTTTCCCTAACTATATCGGGTCCAAGTAATAACTTCTCCATAGACTCTACCCAACAAGATGGATACTTGCAAGGTCTCCATATAAAGCCTCAAATGGTGCCGCTCCCATAATTTTTTGGTAACTATTATTGTATGCAAACTCAACTAGTGGAAGATGCTCCTCCCAAGTTTCTCCAAAGTCCAAAATGCACATCCGCAGCAAGTCCTCAAGCACCCTATTTACCCTCTCTGTTTGGCCATCTGTATGGGGATGATAGGTCATGCTCAACCTAAGTTGCATAGCTAGCTCCTCCTGTAAGCTTCTGCAAAACTAACTAGTGAAAATTGGATCCCATCACTAACAATGCTAGAAGGAACTTCTTGTAGATGGGCTATCTCTCGAGTATATAAGTATACCAAATATGAAACAATACGCTTACTCTTAACTGGGATGAAGTGAGCACTCTGGGTCAATCTATCAGCAATTACCCAAATGCTAGTCTTTCCCTTCCTAGAGAGGGGTAAACCATCAATGAAATCTATAGAAATACTATCACACTTCCCCTCTGGCACATCTAAGTGCCGAAGCAACCCACTGGGCTTCTATTGCTCTGCTTTTGCCCTTTGGCCTATGAGACACTTAGCTATGAATTTTGACATGTCCATCTTCGTGCCACACCAATAGAACATTCTTGTAACGACCCGGAAATTTTCGATCTCGAAAATTTCAGATAGTTAGGAAAAGAAGAAAGAGATAGAAAAATAAGAAGAACAGAAACACCAACATCTCACTTTTGCAGCGGATAAAATATAATAACAGATAATATCAGTTATACAAAGGAATTCTGTATCTGTCAAATACATTTATAATACATCAGAGTTACACACATATACAGACACTGGATATACACAATCATCGTGTCTCAGATGTACAACAACATAATACAGCGGAAACACTCCATACGTTCTTGCCATCTGGCTTGCCTCCTGAGCTCTAGAACATCCTTACCTGAAATTCTGTAATACTCGATCTGGCCCGAGCATTACATCAAAGTAACACCCGGGTCAGGCTGGAAACCAGCGTGAGTAAACCCATCTAACATGGAATACAAAGCATACAACTTATATAAAACCGGGGTAACTCGTATCAATTTACAAATTCACAATTTGTTATAGACATCACTTATTTCACACATCAATTTTCTAAGTACCAAGATTTAGATTAAATAGTCAAATTCACCTAAATCATTTCATTCCAGCTTATTGATTTCACATATCAATCTATAAAAATTCGAAGTGGTTTCGGGTATTTTCTTATACCCGACCCCGGTCTCTTCGAGTCTCATGTCATCCTAATCCAAGTTATCCAAATGAAATACACAACATTTCATATCAGATATATCAACTCATTCAAAGCATCCAATACCATTCAATCATCCATAAGGAAACTTGAACACTTCCAAAATTAATTTAATTAATTCTAATTGATTTTATAACCTCAATCACTTAGATTTATTCACTTAACATTAACTAATTCCCAATCAATTAATTAATCATATTATCCATCTTAATTAATCACCCTGGATTAATTATCCTTCGATTACATTCAAGTAACTATCTATATTTATTTACACAAATTAATTATTCTTAACCATAATAGTAATTAAATTTTAATTGCTTCACAAATTAATTAACTATAATTAATTACATTAATCCTTAATTATTTGTATTAATCAATTCCTTGTAAATCACTTAGTATTGATTAATTAATCTTAATTAATCAATCTTTAATTACATCATTGATTATATAAATTAATGATTTCCCATTTACATTTCAATTTATCCTAATCTAATTTAATTACATTAAATAATTAATAATTAATTAAACCACAAATATTAATCACTCTTGATTTATCTCACCCTGTAATTATCTACCCTTTTATTTACTACATTAAATAAATTAATTACTCCTTAATTTATTATCTTAATTAATCTCTTGATTAATAACACAAGTAATTATACCCAATTAACTTCTAGTAACAAATCATCATTCAACTAATTACATCCAGTAATTATTTATTAATTACTTCCCTACGTAATTATATTTTATTAATTACATTAAGTAATTACTTGTCAAACCACCAAATATATACTATATACTACTGTATATAATATAGCACATCAATTCAATTCAACCATTCAACCAATCATTTAAATTTAACCATTTAAATTTAAATAAAAACCCAGTTGAGTAAGATTAACTCACTATTGATTTTGATTATGCAACCCACTCCAATTGACTTGATTCTTCATGATTTAAGACCCTTGAATAAATATCAGATGATTTTAGTAACATCCGAACAATCAATTATCATTTAATAATTTAATTTAACTAATGATTTAAATTTTAATGAATAATTAAATTTCAAACTAATTTCCATTTGAATAATCTTTTAGTAACTAAAATAATAAGTCAACTAAACACATAAATCACTATATTCCATTATTTTAAAATAAAATCTAGAATTTTAAAATGTACATATCTATATTTATTATATTTTTCTTTTGAAGCTACAAATATAAAAAACAATCTATATAGCTTCCAAAATCATACTTTATATAGACTATCAACTATTTTAAAAGTTTCTATATATATTTTTCCCAAACCTTTTCTATATATACATATATATAGATAAACTCTTAGATTGAAAAATAAGTAAATAAATAAATAAAATTTGTTTACAAGCCTTACCGTGTCCTTAAAATCAAATCAATCTGTCAAAAATTAATTTGTAAAAAAAATTAAAAAGGATTACCTTTCTGCTCGATCTAGCATCTGCCGCCATCGCGAAAAATAGTCGCTCACACGAGATTGGAAACATCGAGCTCCACGAACGCGCCGCCCCATCACACGCAAGCCTTCACCAACGAACGCAACCTCATCTCGAAATCGAACCACGACCATAACCTTGCCTCGACCCTCTGCTCAATACCCTACAGCCTTTACAACACCCACAATCGAAACCAAAACAGCCTCGATTCGAGCTTCAGGCGAGCCATCATCGCGATGCACACAACGTCGAGCTCGAGAATAGTACGTCACCCTAATTTCCCAGGTTGCAGGCTCGTCCCGGCAGCTCTTTATCCCCTACGCGCGCGCGCCTCCCTTCGACCTCGAATTCGAGGTTGCCATTTTTTATTTGAAGTTCGATCTCGAACTAACAGAGAAGAAGAGGGATAGAGATTCGCATTCGAGAAATTGAACCGAGGTAAGAGGAAAAAGGGAGCTTGCAAATTTCGGCCATAGATTTTGTCTTATTTTTTTTTTATATAAGTATGAGTTTTCGAATTGGATTCAGCAGAAAGAAAAGCATATGCGACTTAAATGTAAAGGAATGCGGCTTGGTACGCGTAGGGGTGGTTGATGGAGACGTAATAGGTTTGACTTAGGGATTTTATAATATTATTTAATTTCCAAAATATCTCGTTAAGCATATCTCAAAATTCTGAACCCCTATTGGGGTCTGCTGCCAGGCATTTATAAGGTTTATCCATATTCCGAACACAATGGAACGTGTTTCGGAGGTTAATTCGATCATATGCGCAAGTTACGAAAATAAACAACCAATTTTAAATTAAATCGATTAAAATAGTTTCTATGCGTTTTAAGCCGCCAGGGTCAAACGACAACTCTGATTGCTATGAAAATTAAAATCCGATAATAGCTAACTATTACGGATCCAATGGAACTGGTTTCATTGAATTCTGAGACTGTGCCTCGGAAGGCTACTTTTAAATTCAATTTAAATGATATATTATTAAAACTGAGCAAATCACCTTTAAATTAAATTTTAACCATTCTATTATCTTCAGTATCATCATTATAAATTTTATAAGCCTTCAAATTATTTTTAACAGGCTTAAAACTCCAGATTCAACATTTTACCTAACTTCAAATTATTTAATTTAATAATTTAATTATCAAATAAATAGAGATATTTGGAATTCAAGTTAAAATAAATCTTTCAAATATCTAAAATCAATTAGATATTCCAATTTCAAAAGCTAAAAAATCGCGGGTCGTCACATTCCTCCCCTCTTAAAAGAATTTCGTCCCCGAAATTACTAGTTGGGAAGAATCATTCAATACCATTACTATTTTCCAAAACAAAACGGTTTTTAACAACACCCCAACAATCTTTATTAAAGTCATACTATCCATCTTACTAACTTACCAAACTCTCCCACAGGTTTCAAACAATACCTTTTGCTCAATCATTCAAATTTCAATTTAAAACCAAAATTTGAATTATCAAAATTTCCTCAAAAATTTTCTAACTCTCTAAATTTTCGAAAAATCTCGCCAGCGTCTCCTTTGCGCGGCTAGCTCGATACAACTACAAAATGCCTCTACGGGCTCCTAAATTCCAAAAGAAAACAAAAAGCCAAGTGGCTAGATAAAAAATCCAATTAAATTTCATACATAAATTTAAACACATACCTTTTTGTCGAGCAATTCAAATTTATCTTCTGAAATCAAAACTAATTTTCCTTTCCCTTTAAAATACCTGCATATCCTACTTAGCAATAATATCTAATCATAGCTTTTAAAATCATTTTATTCATTTCCTTACAGAAGTTTTCATATCTACCTTTATTCAGATTAGTTTTCCCATTTCCATATGAATTCAATTTATCTTCAACTCTGAATATTGAATTTTATCTTCCATTTATAAATAATTCATACCATTATTTTAAATTAGTTCCATCCACTAATTTATTTCAATTTCCAATTTTGAAAACGTTCTGTCGCTAACAAAAAATTTTCCAAAAATTTTCGAAAATTTTCTAACTCCCAAAATTTTGGGAGAGTCTCCTTTGCATGGAGGAGCTTTTGCAATTTGATAAGAGATATAAATATATATACATCGACCCACACGGTCGGAAAAACAAAAACAATTCATATTTCCTATTTTTATTGCATAGACGTACCTTTATTTAACATTTTAACCAAGCGGCTTATTAATTTAGCAATTAGCGCGTCCAAATCCATCCAAACGGCCTTCAGGTACCTGTACTTACTCAATTTAAATATGTAAGTGCAAAAATCATGTAACTTGACAAGATTTTACATATTTAACTAGTAAACAAACGAGTTCCTATAAGCAATGCAGGTTAATCAATATTTATAAGCAACTTATAGGGTTCCGACATTAATTTAATTGTTTATAACCAATCCGTATACAACTTCATTCAATTTAAATGGTTTATAACTCAATTGCTTACATTCAATTCATTTTTAAGCAAAACAAACTCATATTCACTTCAATTGATCTTAAAATCAATTTATGTATCTTTATCAACTCATAGAATTTTATTTACTTTCGTTTATGTCAAACGATAATCCATTCTATGAAATTTTGATGATATCCATGTGAATAAATAATTACTTAAGTTTTGTAACCAATTTAAATTGATTCTGACTCAATTTTATTTAATTCAATTCCATTTTAATTTATTCACGACCATTTTATTTAGCTCGACGCATTCCATGCTTGTGTACTACTAACCATCCCAAATTAATTCAACACAAGCCTTTATTTAATGGGCTTTCACCCTTATTTGAAGCCAAGCTTCCATAAATTTTAAACTTAAGTTAATTTACTTTAATTTATTCCAACATCAAACTTACGTTCACTTCTATTTGATTCTCATTTAATCAAATTCCATTTAATTCGTTTAGCCTATCCATTTTAGTTTTAATTTTAATTCACATTCTCAATTTATAAAAAATAATATCCAAGCACATATTTAACTCATTTATACTCGAATTGGATTTTATGTGTAACTCAAATCATTTCTATTATAATTCAATTCCATTTTACTCTACAAAATCTCCACTTATTTTAATTCCTTATCAATCCAAATCGAACTCTATTTTAATTCGAGTTTATTTCCAACTTCATTATTAACTTACAATCCATTTTATTTAACCGAGTTAAATTTTATTAATATACTCTATCAAATAATTTATTTGGCCAATTTGTTTACTTCCAACTTTTAAATCAATATTCAATTTTATTACAAAAATCACTTCATTAAATTTTCCTAGGTTCAAAAATATATTTTTTTCAAAATTCCAGTTTGGATTTTCTTTCATTTTCCAAAATTCCAACACTTCTATTTTAAATTTTTAGAAATACTTTTAAATTCACATAATAGTGTTGAAATAGTTTTTTATAAAAATACTTCTTATAACTCGATGTCTCAACCAGTCCATCCTTGTGCTCACAGAAATTGGGTCATACGTTGATCAAGCGTAGGACTAAAAATCTATAAGTACTTGGTAAACCCGTTTTCAACATCCAGTGAAAATACTTGAAAAATAATTATATTGAAAATAAAACAGTTTTTGAAAATAGAGGAAATATCTTTGGTGAGAATGCTCTGGACATCATCAGTTACTCCTGGGTTACGTTGCCATTGCAGCAAAAGTCCATGTAACTGTAGGCATCAGCGCCCTCGATTTTCGCTGCCAAAAATGAAACTTCTCCACTCCTACATAGGTTGCAGTCTACCGATGTAAAGTGAAACGTAGACTGTTGGCTCTTAGCGGCACACACGACTTTCGCTATGTTACCATAGGTCGCAGTCTACCGATATAAAATCAAACGCAGACTGTTGGCTCTCAGCGGCACACATGACTTTCGCTATGGTCTGTAGTAGATCGCAGTGACATCGAGTTACACTGTCGTCACGGCATAACCCAAATGCCTCTGTAGGTATTAGCGCCCCTAGACTTCCATTAAACTACTCATAATTCTCAGGAACTAGTTTTGTCTGTACTCCTCACAAGATCAACTTTAGAACCCCCCCCCCCTTAGGGTTCAAGGCAGTACCACCCTGTGGCACTCCTGAGAAGTTCATTTCAAGGGAGCGCCTTTTTCCCCAGAGCCATTTTCAAAACACTTTATACTATACACATATAGTATCTTCCAAATCTTACACCTAGTATGAATCTCATATAAATCTCCTTTCCTCAAAATCGATTATCCCAAAATCGATGATTCTTAAACTGGGCTTTCCAAATCCAATATTGATTTTACCCAAAAATCAAAAGCCTTTCCAAATCCAAAGGTTCCCAAAATCCTCATAAGATCCTTTATATATATATATATACACACACACATATATATTTATATATGTATGTATGTATGTATGTATGTATGTATGTATGTATAATTTTTTCTTTTAAAACTTTGGATCATTTTGATCTTGTATAAAACTCCCTTTATACTTCAAGCACTTTCAAAATCCTTTTCTTCCGTCAATAGATACAACAAGGAGAGATTTATCTTATATAACAAAGATATATAACTTTTTTTATTCGAAATCAAATATTCAAATTTGATTACTCTTTTCAATATCAATTTCATTCAAATCCGTACGATGTATACTTATCATCTGTATGCTATACCAATCTGATCGCTCACTCGATCACACAATTTCACTTACGAATTAGTATCGTCCACCCGACTTCCTAGTGCGTACTCAGATCTGGTTTCTTGATCAGAAACCGTCATTCTCCTTGCATAGCCATAACTATGATAGAGAATATCCAGAACCAATCAACAATCCATATCCAGGTTCGCCGTCGAAAATCGAGTGAAAAATCCCAACTCGGATCGATAAACTATCTTAAAATTCTGTGCTCGAATCTGCATCAAATCACCATGCGAATAGAATAATATACGTACATCCTACGTATTTATCTTCATTGATTATCAACTATATCAATTTCTCTTCCTATTCACATTTTCTTTGATTTCTATCCACATAATCATAATTGCCTTAAACCCCATTTGGATTATCACTTCAATTCTTATCTCAGTTGGGTATTTAATCAATAACAGTTTGAACTCCGACCAGTTTATATTTAGAAAATAGCTTGAAAATTTTTAAAATAGATAAGTAGGTGAAAAACAATTAATAGTTTGCAAAATAGCTATAAAATAGATAAGTAATTGTAAAATAGTTGAAAAATAGTCAAGTAGTTATAGAAATTTTAAATAATAGCAAAACAGTTGTAAAATAGTAACTAATTTGTAAAATAGTTGAAAAACAGTAATTGGTTTATAAAACAATTGAAAAATTGTTAAATAGTTCCAAAATAATTGTAGAATAAATATAAAATAATTTGGCTTTGAAAAAGAAAGGTTGTATATACTAAATAGCTTGAAAAAATAAGTTTATATTAAAATAATTTATATTGAAAATAGTCCAGAGTCAAAATTGTTCACTTCCCCGTCTATTCAATTTAAATTTCCACTTCCATTTAAATTGACTCAATTCCAATTTGAATAACTTCAATTTCCATTGAGATTGATTTAACCCCAATTCAAGTTGAATCAATGCTGATTTCTTTCCCAATTTAAATCAAATTCCATTTGATTTTAAACCTATTCAACTTTAATTATAATTTCAAATTATTCCAATCAATTTGGACTACAATTGGACCTACTTCAATTTCAAACCATTTCAATTCAATCCAACCCAAATATCCCATTAAATTTTTTAAACTTATACATCTTCAATCACAAATCTAATTAATTCAAATCAGATTCAATTTGAACGAATTCAATTCAAATTTCAAATTTAAATCATCCCGAATTATATAAATTCGAGTTAAATTTTTAAATGTTGATTTAATCCTTTAAATCAAATCAACTTATCTCTTTAAACCATTTAATTCTGAATTCATTTCAAACTTATCTTCATTTAATTTTAATTTGGTTGTATTTCTGTTACCACTTAATTTAATCCCAATTCAAGATTTCAATTTGGTTGTATTATATTACTTCTTAATTTAATTCCAATAATTTAACAACCAATCGCCTAAATATTTATTAGAAGGAAATATTGCTTTATATATCAAAATATATTTTTCTATAAAATCATTTAAAGTCTTTATATAAGAAAATAACAAGTACGCTCTCATAGATATATACACTCAACTCATTCTAGGGTACCATTGACCATGTCCTCAATGAGTAATCCCAACAGAGCCAAGGTTCTCGCTTAACCTTCAGCTCTGATATCAACTGTAACGACCCGGAAATTTTCGATCCCGAAAATTCCAGATAGTTAGGAAAAGAAGAAAGAGATAGAAAAATAAGAAGAATAGAAACATCAACATCTCACATTCGCAGCGGATAAAATATAATAACAAATAATATAAGTTATACAAAGGAATTCTGTATCTGTCAAATACATTTATAATACATCAGAGTTACACATATATACAGACACTGGATATACACAATCATCGTGTCTCAGATATACAACAACATAATACAGCGGAAACACTCCATACGTTCTTGCCATCCGGCTCGCCTCCTGAGCTCCAGAACGTCCTTACCTGAAATTCTATAATACTCGGTCTGACCCGATGTAACAACCCGCATATTTATCGAGTTTACATTTAAATATTTTTATTTAAATATTAAATCGTTAATCGGATTTTGGTCCGAAAAACTACTTTTTGCAAACGGTCAAATTAGGACTCGAGACCACTTCCATTGAGTTCGAAATGTCGTTTACAACTTTTTAAGTATAAACATCGATAGGTTTGGAGTTAGTGAAATTTCACTAACTTTTCCCGCTTTGGACTTTGGGTTAGTTTAGCCTATTAAGCCAAGTTCCAACCCTCTTCTCCTCACTCTTCATAAATTTCCTAACTAACTCAAGCTTTGGCATTAATGGTGAAGAGAATGGGAAATTAAAACTCCAAGCTCAAATTCAATTGCAACTCCATCATTCAACTCCAAATTCAAGTAGAAGATATTGGATTCAAGCTTTGGATTGCTTCTCCTTGCTTTCAAGCTTCATCTTCATAAATTTTAGTGCAAAGGTGAGATTTTTATCTCACAATTCTAGCCTATAACTATATTGGACTGTTGGGAATGATTCCCTATCATTTTTGCATGCATGTTAGCATTTGGTTTGGATTGGATTGGCAAAAAACTCCAATTTTTAGCGTTTTGTTGAATTTTCTGCACTTGAGTCGTTCTGGCCATTTTTAGGTCGTTCAGAGTTATGTCGTTCGTCCATGAGTCGCTGAGTCGTTGGACCCTTGAGTCGCTGAGTCGTTGAGTCGCTGAGTCGTTCACCCTTGACTCGCTGAGTCGTTCACCCTTGAGTCGCTGAGTCGTTGGACCCTTGAGTCGCTGGGTCGTTGGACCCTTGAGTCGCTGAGTCGTTCACCCTTGAGTCGCTGAGTCGTTCACCCTTGAGTCGCTGAGTCGTTGGACCCTTGAGTCGCTGAGTCGTTGGACCCTTGAGTCGCTGGGTCGTTGGACCCTTGAGTCGCTGAGTCGTTCACCCTTGAGTCGCTGAGTCGTTCACCCTTGAGTCGCTGAGTCGTTGGACCCTTGAGTCGCTGAGTCGTTGAGTCGCTGAGTCGTTCACCCTTGAGTCGCTGAGTCGTTGGACCCTTGAGTCGCTGGGTCGTATGACCCTTGAGTCGTTAGGTCGTTAGACCTCATTTTATCTTCACTAGGTCGTACCGTTTTGGTCGGGGCGCTGCCCCGCACCCCGCCGGGGGCGCTGCCCCCTGGACCCCCGCGACCTGACCGGGCAGGTCGAACCCCGTAAGCGGTGGCCTTGCCCCCGCACCCCCACCTTGGGGGGTTGCCACCCCCCCTGGACCCCCCCTCCGTAGGGGATCTTATCTGAAAAACATTTAGCTGATTTCCTGGGATTTTATTCGCATCTCCGTATGCGATCTTTGTGACTGATTGTTTCTACACTTGCTTATGTGTTTTGTCACTTTATAATATAAAGGTTTCAATACTAGTAGTAAATATCAAAACTCTTTTAACAAACAATTTCAACTCTATATTTTTAATAACAAAGCTCTTTTCTTAAACCGTTTTCCAATCTATTAGTATATACAAGCCTTTACCTCACTCGGATGAGAAATCTAATTAAACGACTTAGTAAAACAAGTGGTATGAAACGCTTGCGTTCACTTCGTCGGTTAATTCTTGGACTTGTTCGATTGAACCTCTTGTGACAATTTTATTAGTGAAGATTTACAGTTTGTTCGTAAATATTTAAGTTAAGCAAGTGGTTATGGGACATGAAGCTAAACTTCTATATTTACTAGCTTAGTGTAATTGACACTTCTCGTTGATCTTGATGATCGCTTTATGAATTAGACTAGCAATTGCGCGATGTCTCTTTCATTGCAAGGTTAGACTAGACACCACTTGTGTGACTCCATTCACACATACCTTTCTGCTTTTTGGTTAGTCTTGACCTCAATCTGTGTGATTCCATTCACACATGCGGGGTAGCTCCCCTTGGTCTTCGGACCGTCATGTGATAGGCCTCTTTCCCTTTTTATGATTTCTGGATTTCTCGTGTTGATTTCTGGAATTTATGTCATTGACTTGTTATGAGTACAAGTTTAGGGTATGATGCCCCCTTCGAATCTTTGAGAAGATTCTTGTGATATTGATTATCTCTTATTGATTGATCTTCTGTTGATCATTATTTACATACTTATAGTGGTATGTCGTTATGGATGTTTATGTTTATGCCATATCTTTTATGTTATATCATGTCATCTGATATTTATAGCTAGACTGATCCGTTTATTATTTTCTTAAAATAATACTCGGGTCAGACCGAGATGTTACAGGTGCTTCTGCTTGACTTCTTCCCAGGGATTCATCACTCTGACTTTTGGCTAACTGTTTAGATTAGCAGTTTTTGTTGTATACACTTGAGATATAGACTCATAGTTGTATTCTTTTGTATAGCACGTGTTGCTATTCTTTTGTATTATCGTGGATCTTATTGACCACTACTCTGATGTACACTTTCATGTGTTAGTTATATATTCATATCTTCTTCCGCCTTTGTGATATGGATATCTGTGACTGATTTGTGATATGATTATTTCTATGTTTGTTTCCGAAGATTATTTATAGCCACCGTGTGATAAGCAATTACAAGGATGGTCGCTCCTCAACAGCCTTATTCTCCGTGGTAGTTGACAGCACTACTCCGGAGTGTTCTTGGCTAGCGTGGGTATAGAGGTGGGGCGTCACACCCGAGCATTACATCAAAGTAACACCTGGGTCAGGCTGGAAACCAGCGTGAGTAAACCCATATAACATGGAATACAAAGCATACAACTTATATAAAACCTGGGGTAACTCGTATCAATTTACAAATTCACAATTTGTTACAGACATCACTTATTTCAACATCAATTTTCTAAGTACCAAGATTTAGATTAAATAGTCGAATTCACCTAAATCATTTCATTCCAGCCTATTGATTTCACATATCAATCTATAAAAATTCGAAGTGGTTTCGGGCATTTTCTAATACCTGACCTCTGTCTCTTCGTGTCTCATGTCATCCTAACCCAAGTTATCCAAATGAAATACACAACATTTCATATCAGAGATATTAACTCGTTCAAAGCATCCAATGCCATTCAATCATCCATAAGGAAAGCTTGAACACTTCCAAAATTAATTCAATTAATTCTAATTGAATTTCTAGCCTCAATCACTTAGATTCCTTCGCTTAACATTAATTAATTTCCAATCAATTAATTAATCATCCCTTAATTATCCATCTTAATTAATCACCCTGTATTAATTATCCTTCGATTACATTCAAGTAATTATCTTTAGTTATTTACACAAATTAATTATTCTTAACCATAACAGTAATTAATTTTTAATTGCTTCACAAATTAATTAACTATAATTAATTACGTTAATCCTTAATTACTTATATTAATCAATTCCTCGTAAATCACTTAGTATTGATTAATTAATCTTAATTAATCAATCTTTAATTACATCATTGATTATATAAATTAATGATTTCCCATTTACATTTCAATTTATCCTAATCTAATTTAATTACATTAAGTAATTAATCATTAATTAAACAACATGTATTAATCACTCTTGATTTATCTCACCCTGTAATTATCTACCCTTTTATTTACTACATTAAATAAATTAATTACTCCTTAATTTATTATCTTAATTAATCTCTTGATTAATTACACAAGTAATCATACCCAATTTACTTCTAATAACAAATCATCGTTCAACTAATCACATCCAATAATTATTTATTAATTAATTCCCTATGTAATTATATTTTATTAATTACATTAAGTAATTACCTATCAAACCACACAATATATACTATATACTACTTATATAATATAGCACATCAATTCAATTCAACCATTCAACCAATCATTTAAATTTAACCATTTAAATTTATATAAAAACCCATTTGAGTGAGATTAACTCACCTTTGATTTTGATTATGCAACCCACTCCAATTGACTTGATTCTTCATGATTTAAGACCCTTGAATAAATATCAGATGATTGTAGTAACATCTGAACAATCAATTATCATTTTATAATTTAATTTAACTAATGATTTAAATTTTAATGAATAATTAAATTTCAAACTAATTTCCTTTTGAATAATCTTTTGGTAACTAAAATAATAAGTCAACTAGACTCATAAATCACTATATTCCATTATTTTAAAATAAAATCTAGAATTTTAAAATGTACATATCTATATTCATTATATTTTTTTGAATCTACAAATAAAAAGAACAATCTATATAGCTTCCAAAATCATACTTTATATAGAATATCAACTATTTTAAAATTTTCTATATATATTTTTCCCAAACCTTTTCTATATATACACATATATAGATAAACTCTTAGATTGAAAAATAAGTAAAAAAATAAAATTTGTTTACAAGCCTTACTGTGTCCTTAAAATCAAATCAATCTGTATATTTTTTAAATTTCATCAGTAAATTAACGTATTGTATGCAATTAATTGAGTCAAAAATTAATTTGTAAAAAAAAATTAAAAAGGATTACCTTTCTGCTCGATCTAGCGTCTGCCGCCATCGCGAAAAATAGTCGCTCGCACGAGATTGGAAATATCAAGCTCCGCGAACGTGCCGCCCCATCACACGCGAGCCTTCACCAGCGAACACCACCTCATCTCGAAATCAAACCACGGCCATAACCTTGCCTCGACCCCCTGCTCAACACCCTACAGCCTTTACAACACCCACAATCGAAACCAAAACAGCCTCGATTCGAACTTCAGGCGAGCCATCATCGCGATGCATACAACGTCGAGCTCAAGAATAGCATCACCCTAATTTCCCAGGTTGCAGGCTCGTCCCAGCAGCTCTTTGTCCCCTTCGCACGCACGTGCCTCCCCTTGACCTCAAATTTGAGCTCGCCATTTTATTTATTTATTTGAAGTTTGATCTCGAACTAACAGACAAGAAGAGGGATAGAGATTCGGCTTCAAGAAATTGAACTGAGGTAAGAGGAAAAAGGGAGCTTGCAAATTTTGGCCATTGATTTTATCTTATTTTTTTCATATATAAGTACGAGTTTTCAAATTGGATTCAGCAGAAAGAAAAGCATACGCGACTTAAATGTGAAGGAAGGCGGCTTGGTACGCGTAGGGGTGGCTGATGGAGACGTAATAGGGTTTGACTTAGGGATTTTATAATATTATTTAATTTCCAAAATACCTCGTTAAGCATAAAATTTTGAACCCCTATTGAGGTCTGCTACCAAGCGTTTATAAGGTTTATCCGCATTACGAACACAATGGAACGTGTTTCGGAGGTAAATTCGATCATATGCACAAGTTACGGAAATAAAGATCCAATTTTAAATTAAATCGATTAAAATAGTTCTATGCATTTTGAGCTGCAGGGTCAAACGACAACTTCGATTTCTACAAAATTAAAATCCGATAATAGCTAACTATTACGGATCCAATGGAACTGGTTTCGTTGAATTCCGAGACTGTGCCTCGGAAGGCTATTTTTAAATTCAATTTAAACGATATATTATTAAAACTGAGCAAATCACCTTTAAATTAAATTTCAACCATTCCATTATCTTCAGTATCATCATTATAAATTTTATAAGCCTTCAAATTATTTTTAACAGGCTTAAAACTCCAGATTCAACATTTTACCCAACTTCAAATTATTTAATTTAATAATTTAATTATCAAATAAATAGTGATATTTGGAATTCAAGTTAAAATAAATCTTTCAAATATCTAAAATCAATTAGATATTCAAATTTCAAATGCTAAAAAAACCTGGGTCGTCAATTCTCTTCATATCCCGATACATTTTGCCGATACATTTTGTCGCCACCCGAATAAATAGCCATACAGGAATGGTGCGCGTACTCCAAAACTGCTTTCAACTAGTCACTGGAGCGTGTAACACAAAGCCTCCCATCTCTCCCAAGCCACCCCTGCTATCTATGGAATAGCATTGGAGATGTCTCGAGACCTCTCCTTAGCTAATCCTATCCATAATGTCCATGAGCTCCGAATCCTCCTGGTGCCTCAAGCCAATCTAATCCATAAGGATAGGCTTCACCTCTAATGTTGCCAACAATCCGAGAGTAATCTCCGTAGAGAGCTTATAATCAAAGGTAGAAATAATCCCAAGCTCCTCCACTGTACGAACAAAGGACTAAGGGTTGCTTTCTTTCTGGTTAATGCATCCGCAACCATATTACCCTTGCCAGGGGTATAGCTATCTCAAAATCATACGAAGCTAAAAACTCCATTAACCTTTGTTGCCTCAAGTTGAAGTCCTTCTGCGAGAATAGGTACTTTAATGACTTGTGGTCGGTAAAAAGCTCAAACCTCTCCTCAAGCAAGTAGTGCTTCCAAGCCTTAAGGGCAAAGACTATGGCAGACACTCCAAATCATGGGTAGGGTAGTTCTTCTCATGCGTCCTCAACTATCTACTACCATAACACACTACCCACCCTTCTTGCATCAACACTGCTCCTAGACCCGTTCTGCATGCATCAGTGTATACAATGAAAGGCTTAGCTCCGTCGGGTAAAACTAACACTAGTGTACTAGTAAGGGATCTCTTAAGCTTCGTGAAGGAATCCTCACAATCCACATCCCACACGGAAGATTTATTCTTCTTAGCAAGGCATATGAGTGGAGCTAAAATCTTGGAAAAGTTCCTTACTTCAAATAGTAGCCAGCCAAACCAAGGAACCTCCTTACCTTGGTAATGTTCTTAGGGGCCTTCCAATCTTGCACTGCTATAACCTTGGCGGGGACAACAACCAAACCTTCTTTCGAGACTACGTTCCCCAAGAAACGAACTTCCTCTCTCCAAAAGTGACACTTCGAAAACTTATCTCTCAAATGATGACTACGATGTGTACTAAGAACCTTTTTCAAATGAACAACATGCTCCTCTATATTCTTGGAAAATACTTGGATATCATCCATGAATACCACCATAAACTTATTTAGACATTTCTAAAGACTAAGCTCATGAAATCGATGAAATAGGCTGGAGCATTGGTTAGCCCAAAAGGCATAATCAACCACTCGAAGAATCCATTCGGTGTCCTAAAGGCGGTCTTATCTATACTGTCATCAGCGATTCTAAGCGGATGGAATCCCGTGGCCAAATCAAGCTGAGAGAAAACCAAAGAACCTACCAACTGGTCAAAAGGATCATCTATCCTAGAGGGCGCATATCGATTCTTCTTGGTGATTTTATTTAATTCTCTATAGTCCATGCAAATTCGGAGAGAACCATCTGCCTTAGTGGCGGAGACAACTGGCGTTCGCCACTCTGATATGATCCTTCTAATGAATCCCTTCTCCAAAAGCTAACGAATCTGCTTGCACAATTCTTTCCTCTCCCTAGGTGTCATGTGCCTCACAGGTAATGCTACTGGCTTGGCATTTCCGGTCAAATAAATCCTAAAGTCAATCTCTCTCTTAGGGGGTAGTCCCCTAACCTCCTTAAAAACATCTGCAAAATCTCCGACGATAGGAACTGAATGCAACTCTGGTGACGATGAATCAAGGGAATAGAGAAAACTCAACATAACTGACGCTTGTGGGTTGCAAGATACCTCCAGAGTCCTATCACTACAAGTCTCAAGTCTAGCGACTCTCTTCTCACAGTCTAATATAGCTCCATACGTGGATAGTCAATCCATCCCTAAGATCATCCCATACCTCGAGAATCCCAAAACATAGGCGTCGCAGTCAAATTCTACACCTAGAATAAAAAATTGCAAACCCCTACAAACTATAGATAAGTGTGTCAATCCTCTTATGGGGTTTGAAAAAATAATGGGGTCTACAACTAATGATATGTCCAAGTGCGAACAATATACTAGAGAACTAGAGATAAAAGAATGTGATGCTCTAGAATAAAATAAGTCCGAATGGGAAAATCAGGTATAGAAATCAAACCTTCAACTATGACTTTCCTACCTTTATCTAGAATGCTACTGGAAGGTGCTGTATCTAACACCTGAATCTAAGCAACTAGTGCACTCGCTCCCTAGGGACAACTCCTACTCATATGACCAGGCTGCCTGCAAGTATAGCACTTACCCTTCATCTTCTCCTTCCAGCAATCCTTGGCCATATGTCCAACTTTCCCACAACTGTGGCACTTTATTCCCTTCTTAATCTGCCTCTAGGTACCATCACCTTTCTTCTTCTTCTTATTCTTTTCCCACCTCTTCTTTTCCGAAGCTTCTGATTTAACCTCCTTTTTAGACTCTCCCTCCTTGACTGTATCCAACGTAAGCGCCATCTCGACCAAAGACTCATAAGTAGCTCCCATCGGTACATGAGTCGGCAATAATCCCTAAAGGGGTTGACTCAATCTCTTTGCAAGCTTCATATCTTTCTTATACGGCTTGTTCACCAAATCCATACCAAACCGCGACAACTCATTGAATTGGTTGATGTATTCCTTAACAGACAAAATCCCTTGCTTCAAATTGATAAACCTTTCTAGCTGAACACTCTCTTCCGCCTAAGATAGAGATCTCCTATCAAATGGCTCCCGTAATCCATCTTAAGTAACATTTCTACCCACCAGTTCGATCACCTCCCACCAATAAGAAGCCTCATCCTTAAGCTTCCAAGCGGCTAGATAAACTCACTGTTGACCATCCAATCCTAAAAGACCAAAAATCCTCTCTATGTTTCTAAGCCAAGCTCTAGCCTCTACAAAAGTCTCCTTGCCAGAAAAAGTCTTCCTGCCCAAACTCTCAAAATCTTTACAAAGCTTAGAGAAATTGATGGCGGTAGGTGGGTTGATGGGATTCCCACCCACTGGTGCAGATTGGGTGCAGGTCCGTGCATCTTTGGAGTCGTGGCTCATAAGTACCTACGAAACCGGGCTAGGACAAGAATGCCCTCAAGAAGGTTTGGGGCATCAGCCATTCTACTAAAAGAAAAGGATAGTTTAGGAAAGAGCCAAAGGAAGATTGAACCGGACTTATGAGGGAACTTGTATAAAAATTATTTTATACTTAAAAATCATTTCTAAAAGTTCTTTTCTGAAATATATTTTTAAAACCAGTTATTTTGCAAAATAATAATTTTTTTGGAATCCTGTAACCTTAGGCTCTAATACCAAAATTAAACCCCACTCTCCTTAATATACCCAAAAGGGCACATTAAAAGGCGTGGTGTGCTGTAGGTATAACTAAAGCTAACAGAGACTAAGATTTACAAGACCAAAAAACAGCAGAAACTTAAAATAATAACTTAATTAAAACAAACTTCATAATTGCTTCCTAAATAAGTCAAATACCAAATACCACATACATGTCTGAAAATCCAATATGTCTCATGAAGCAAAAACCCATAGTCTCAAAATCAGAGTACTAATATCCCTAATAATAAGCCAGTACATAAAAAGAACAGAAGCTGAAAATAAAAGAAGTATATAGTAGAAGTCTCCTTCAAGAAAACTCCAAGCAGCAGCAATTTACAACTATTGGAAACCCTATTATTTTAAATCACTTAAAGAAATCTTTAAAATATTTGCAATCACTCACCTCCGGTCCCAAGCTCTGCCTGTGGTCTTCCCAGATCCACTTGGTGTTGAAAAATAATTTAATTTATAACGATTTTCTCCTTTGGAAAAATTATTCCATTTAGGGTCCTTCCTAGAAAGTTGAACCCAATTAGAAAAAACCTAGAATGAGAAAAAGTGCTAGGTCTAGGGGTCTATTTATAAGGGTAGAAGTGGATATTGGACCATTGGATTTGAGAATTGAATAGGATGCAACCACGTCATAGGCTGAATAGGAGCCATCGGATGCAAATATGGAGGTACCAGATTAAAATAAAGAATGAAAAACACATCACAATAGGCTCTAGAACGTTCGAACGAACTAACATTTGTTCATTAGTATATTACGGTGGCGGGTCGACCGAGTGGTTGATCGCTTTGGTGCCTAGGTCGACCGGCCGGTCGACCTACCTACCTGTATATAAATTCGCTCATTTTGTTTATTTTATATCTTGGTCAAATTAACTCGGTTTCTGACGTTCTATATATGAAAATTGACTAGAAAATTACCACGAACACAATGGTGCAATTCCTATGGCTCAATTCTAATAATTTCATAAGGTTATTTTATTATTTATTTAATTAACGAACTAATCATTATGGGTTAAATTTTGGGTTGTTACAATTGCAATGCTCCAACAATGCTTCCGTAATGCTTGCTATTTGTATTGCTTCACCTTTATTTTTGGATAAGTGTAAGTTGCTTGCCATGGGTGTAGATATTTCATCTGCCTTGTCCATTTTTTCTCTAACAAGAATTTCCGAGATGTATTTTTCTTGACTTAGTTGAATCATTGTGCTAGACATTCTTTTAACTTCAATTCCTAAAAAATAATTTAAGCACCCTAGATCTTTAATTGAAAACTCTTTATCTAGATGTTCAGTAAGCTTGATGATTTCTGCACCTACCTGTAATAATAAAATCGTCAACATATATTAGTACATATGTAACTTCAAGCTTACTAAATTTTGTAAATAAAGTGTTGTCGGATTTAGTTGATGAATAGCCAAGGTTGATTAAGGTTGACTTCAGTTTGTCAAACCAAACTCTAGGTGCTTGTTTGAGTCCATAAATTGCTTTGTTTAATTTGCACATAAGTATTTCATTGCTCCTTTGTCTGAATCCTTATGGCTGCTTCATGTAAACTTCTTCCTACAAAATACCATTTAAAAAGGCATTATCCACATCAAATTGATGGTACAATCTCTACTTATGGAAATATCAAGAACTATTCTAATAGTAAAAGGTTTCACACTAGGTAAAAATGTCTCATTAAAATCAAAGCCATTTTGTTGTGAATAGCCTTTTGCTACAAGCCTTGCCTTGTACTTAGAGAATGAACCATTAGAGTTTTTCTTTATTTTGTATGTCCATTTGCATCCAACAACATTTTTATTAGATGGCAAAGAAACCAAAGTCCAGGTCTTATTTCTTATTAATGCATCATATTTTTCTTTCATTGCTGTTTTCCATTTATCATTTTGTACAGCTTAAAAATAAGTGCATGGCTCTTTGATTTCTATGATAGTATTATAAGTTTTTGGCTTGAAAATTCCACTTTTAGCCCTTGTTATAATGTGACGTCCAATTGTTATAGTTTGTTGATTGCTACTTCTAACTGTGGCTTCATCATCATTAGATGATTTTGAATCATCTAATGATTGTTCACTGCCTTGTTGAATATCTACATCATGCCGTGTATCATGAATTTGAGTTTCAAATTCTGACTGCTCATGAACTGGTTCATTTCTGATTACTATGTGTTGTGAGCCATGACCTTCTTCACTCGAAGTAATATGTTGAGCATTTTGCCTCACCTTTGTATGAGATTGCATAACAATCTCAGAGTGTTCTGGTAGCTCAGGTATTGAGAGTCTTGGATTAGTATATTTTTTTTTGATGTTTTTATATCTGTCTTGCTAAAAGGAAACACATTTTCATAAATACGATATGTCTTGATATGAAAATCTTCCCTTATTATCCGAACACTTGTACCCTTTTTTTCTTGTAGCATAACCTAAGAATGTGCATGGTGATGATCTGAAATTTATTTTATGTTTGTAGTTAGGTCTTAGGTAGGGAAAACATAGACAACCAAACACTTTCAAACTTTGATAATCTGGTTTAATTCCCTTTAACATTTCTAGAACTTTTGAAATATAAGACTTTTGTTGGAAGCCAATTAATTAAGTACACAGTTGTTGAAAAAGCATTAGGCTAAAATTTTAGTGGTAACGATGCTTGAGCAAGTAAAGTAAGACCAGTTTCAACTATTTATCTATGTTTCCTCTCAACAAGACCATTCTGTTCAGATGTTTATGGACAAGTTGTTCTATGAATTATTCCCTTTTTTGAGAATAATTCTTTAAGAGGGTGAAACTCTTTTCCACAATCAGTTTTATGGTTTTCACATTACAACTTATTTGATTTTCAACCTAAACTAAATTGCAGTACTGCCTTATAAGTTTTAGATTTTGATTTTAGAAAATAAATCCATACATATCTATAATAAGCATCAACAATTGAGACATAATATTTGTATCCATAATCGGTATTGATTAGTGTTGGTCCCCATAAGCCTATGGCAATTAATTCTCGGGGTATATTGTATTCAGTTTGTAAGTCTGGAAATGTAAGTTTATGACTCTTTCCCATTTGACAGTATGTGTAAACATATGGTAAAGAAATTTTCTTAAAAGAAATTGCATAATTACTCAACACATGCTTAACAATATTTACATTTGGATGACCTAGTTTATAATGCCATACATCAAAAATCTTACAGTCATTTTCATGTTTGATTTCAGAAATATTGCAGCTTTCCCTTAAATCCAGAATTTCTCGACTTAGCAACATTGAATTTGTACAACCCTCTAAATTTTTTACCTTGCAACAAAATTTATTTTGTTAGAATATCTTTGACTAAACAATATTTTAGATAAAATTCAAAAAACACATTGTTATCTTTTGCAAATTGGGATACACTTAGTAAATTATTTCTTATCAATGGAACTCTTAAGAGATTATTAAGATAAAGTTGTTTTGTGACGACCCGAACTCGATGTCTGAAAAAGAACATCAAATTCGTATCGCCAGAGCTTGCAACAACATTAGATGATAAATAACGCAGCGGAAAATAAAAGATGATATCACTGATACAACATGAATACAATATCCAATACATCAATTTGATACAATGATAATCATCAATATCAGAGAATACAAAACAAAATACAGCGGAACACGATACAATATGAGATAAGTCTTCATAGAATCCAATACTGCAACTCTGATCCAAAAGCTCCAAACAGAAAGCTCCAAAACTCCAAGCTCGATCCACCATCAAGGTTGCACCAAGATAAGCAAGTCCGGTCCGTGGACTCCAAAGACTCCAAAATGTACCAAACGAAAAGCTGAAGGCTACCAAAACGATATCTACTACCTAACTATCTGAAAACCAAACTCTAGACTGCCCATGTGGGAAATTGTGGGCACCCAGAGTTTAGGAAGGGAACAATAAACTCCGGATCATTCGTGGGACTGGTGTGAGCAAACAAAAACATTTGGTCTTTAAAAACAATCAAAAGATTTAAATTTGAAATCCGCAATGCTTTTGAAAAATGAAACTACCATAAGGCCTCCCGGCACACACACAATGCAAACGCACACATGGGGGAGATTTCTCCTTATGATAGTCAAACATGCTTACTACGAGATAAAATATTTTTGATATTATTACTAGTGCATAGTGGAAAACCTTTCGAAAGTATAATATAAATCATAGCCAACATAGGTACCATTATACTATGCCTACTATAGCTGCCATTTTAAATGGCAGGTTCTACAACTAAAACCATCCAAGGCGCGTATAGGATGAATGGATTTCCAACAAATGGTCAGGCTAAGGAACTTCCTATTGCTACATGGGAACGCCTCTGGCGGGACGCCCCGAGAACCTACCTGGCTCTCTGCCAAACAAGGCCGGCTACCCCCTTCCCAGGGAATAAAACCTTAGATATGCCACCCCCGGTCCTTTGGGACCTTTAACCGAGGATCCTCTACACCAACAACATCACACAGTAATAATAGATATACTACAGTGCCCACATGAGTAAGTATCTGGGCTCCATACCATGATACCACCCTTTTCCAAAAGGAATGGTCATACCCTAGGTGAGCTACCCCTGAAACTTTGCCGCATCTTCCCTGTTTCGACCATTACCGGTTTGTGAGGCTCAATGAGGTTTCATCCACAAACTACGCTTTTTCACAAAGTCATGCTTTGATCAACAAATCATCAACAAATGATCATCAATATGCAGCAGCACTTAGCATGCCACACTATCAAATTGGGAGTATATCGCTGATAAACTTCAACTACATAGCCTCTGAGCTCGTACGTCTCAGAAAAGGGTGTTAAGCTAAGAGAATAAATTCTCCGCCACCAACAGATATGTATTTGAAAGAAATCGGCTTTATATCTCAAAGTGTAGTATCAGACACACATCCATACAAGTCTTTTCTGGGTTTGAACAGAACCGAAGGCACTTCCGAAGAAGCCCTTGCAATTCGGGTATCCACAATCCCGATCGGACTTCCCATCACTTAGGGAATCTCTATACCGTAGCTAATCAGTGCAGAGACAATCGATAGGTTATCCTATTGTTCTCGCAAATACCCGGTCTTCACCACCGGTCTTCAAATGCTGTCCATAACGATGTATCATTATTCGGAATGGGTTATATGACACAAGATCCTCTCCCGGCTAAACCGAATAATGAGCGCAAAATTTAAAAACATATGGATATGGATCTCAGTTAAGTCACAACTTGAAAATTCAAAACTATTTCAAATGGTTTAACCCAATTACCATTTAAAATCTTTAAACAAAAAGATTTATTTCACAAAGTTTACCCAATTTCACGTAGATCCATTCACGGATTTAAAAAAAAACAATTTCCATTTTAATTGGATTAACTCATTTAATCTTTTAAATAAAAGATTTAACTCATAGCTTTTAAAACACGTTCCAAATATTCATTCATAACTTGGAAACCATTTCATTTCAAATTTTAAATTCGTTTAATACAATTTGGAAATTCATTCCTTATGTGAAAGCTTTTATCATTTGAAAAACAAACAGTTTTTATTTTGGAAAAAAATCCGATTTCAATTATACAAGTTAAAGTTTTTCAGACTTGGGTTAAATTCAATTCCCAAAACAACACTTTTTAAAATGGTTTAAAAATCCATATAAACTTGTATGACCTTTTACATTATAAATTCTCAAAGTAGAATTCAATTTCAAATTTTGAATTCAAATTTAAATTTCAAAACTTTATTAAGTAATTCAAAATAACTTTTATTTTAGAAATTCTTTTTCAAAAGTTTTTCACTTTAAAACCCGATCCATTTCCAAAACCATTTGGATTCAAAAATTCAATTTTTAAATTTATTTCAAAAATCTATGACTTAACCAATTTCCACGTGCAATCCATATTTGTGTGTGTATAGTGTAGTCCAGGGGTTTTACACAATAGTGCACAACATCAATCATCACAGATATATCGATAAGCGGTATAACCCATAACGCTTATCTTCATTAACAGATTCATAGATAAAGTAAATTAATCAATCACAAAGATTCATTAATATGATTCAATGTGGGCTTCGGATAACCAACTAGAATCCGACTCTCTGTCGCATCGAAATTCAAATGTCATTTTACGGTTCAAGGGTTTGCATATTCATATAACAATATATTCATCATAGATATAACAACACAGCACAAAGCATCACATCACATATCAAATATATCAATCCATCGCCTAGCATCCAATAGCAATCAAACATCTATAATTAAGATGAATAATTTGGGTGATTTTTAAATTTATCAACCACATAATTACTTCCATTAGTAATCTTTAATCAATGATTAATTATCATTAACTGCAATTGATTAAGTCTTAATTACCTTCATTAATTAAATCATTTCTTAATTAATTATCTTGATTAATTAACCCTTAATTGTAATTAATTAAATCTTAATTACTTATATTAATTAATTATTCCCTAATCAATTACTTTAATTAATAAACCCCTAATTATTAATTAAATATTAATTATAATTAATTGTTCTTAATTGATTAATTAATAGGTTTATTCCTTAATTTATTACAATAATTACTTACTCCTTAATAAATAATGATTTCTTAATCACTTTAAGTTAATTAACCTTTAATTAATTATTCTTAATTTAATTACCTTGATTAATTAACCACATAAATTAATTATTCTTTAAAGTAATTAACCCTTAATATTTTATTAATCAATCTTTAACCTTTAATTATCTTCTCTTAATCACTTTCACTAAGTAATTGCTATTTTATTTAAATCATTTATTGATTACCTGATTAATTAACTTAAATTATTAATTATTTACTTTAATTCATAAATCCTTAATTATTAAATCTTAATTTTAATTAAGTTATCCTTTAATTAATTTTTCTTAATTATTTAACCCAAACAAATAAAGTTTATTTATCATTTAAAAACATTCTAATATTATTAAGTAAAAATAACTTTTCAAAATAAAGGTTGTATTTATTTTAAATCATTTTAAAACTTGGTAATTTAGAACAAATTTGTCTTAAAAAAAATTTCTTAACTAATTCAAAACTAGGTTAACATTAAATTTTTACCAAAATTCAAAACTTGTTTTAATAAAAAAATTCAAAGTGAACTTGATTTTTTCCTTCTTTTCAAATCTGAACTGTTTCTGCCCCAAAACCCATGACCCGAGCTAAACCCTGAAATAATCGTGCCTTGCTTCGAGTTTTCCAAAAATTTACCCGAGTGCCCCAAAATTTCAATCTGAAAATTTTTCTAAGTGTTTTCATCTCGCATCAAAATCTTGCTTCGAGATAAGACTAGAGCTACCCCACGTCCAACCCGAGCTCGTCTCCGAGTCGCACCTTCTTCTTCCTCAAACACGAATCCACCTGATACACGTTGATATGTGTGCATATGCACACGAGCTCCGGCGACTTCTGATCATCACCGGTACCTCCAGCTAACCACCATCGACCTCGACGGCCAACTCGAACGTTCAGAAAAGATCGAACTCGTTGGAATAAAAATTCGAACCATCTGCTCCACCGAGGACCCAACCCAGTTTCACAAATTCACTCCGCGTGGCCACCTCTGGCCATTGGCGATCATGCGACCACCACCCCACAGCTGCTCCTCCATTCCCCTCATCTTCTCTCGAAGTCCAGTCCACTCCGGTTCGCAAATGACCCCGAAATCGATTCGAGAACGACATTGATACAACTGTGCCCTTAAACCCTATTTCATCAAACCCAAACTTATTCGATCATCTAAAAAAATTCGTACTATTTTTCTAACGATCTACGACCCATCACCCTTCTCTGACATCAAGCCCGAGGCTTGATTATTCCTTGATCATCAGCAAGTGACAGTTTTATTGATCCTGTTCAACTCTGAACAACTCAATAAATACAACACTAAAAATCTAGATTCTTTTTCTAAAATTCATAGTTTATGAACACGAACAAGTTGATGTAGGTAAATCGACAAAACATGACACTTGAATTTTAACATGTTTTAAGTTTTTACTGCTAATCTTCTTCCCATGCCAAATTATCTTCAAATTTAACTAAAAAATATTTTTAAAACTTGAATCTTGATTTTACAATCATCTTCTGTTTTTATTTTTAGGCCTAAAAACATTAGAGCAAAGGCTTTTGAATTTATTTGAAACAGGGTTTTGGAAAAAAAAAGAAAACTGGAAACAACAGAGGAATGTTTTTCTTACCTGTACACAATATACACACGGCCATTCATTTTTATAAATGCATGCAACATATTCACACTATTATCCCAACGTAATTCATATCATATACCAATCCAAACATCAATAAGTATAGTAGAGATAAGAGGGTTTGCTCACCTATCAATGAAGAACAGAAGGAGAACAGTTATTTTATCTTAAGCTTTGCTTTTAATTTGTTTATTTGCTGATGTTTGATTCCAGAACCTGGTCCTTGCTTTGATCCTTTTCCATTTTTTCTTTGCTTGATATTCTTCCAGATTTGAAGTTGTTTCAGATGTAACTGAAGCTTCTTTTTTTTTCAAGTATGCTTTGATTTGTTTTCAGATTTTTGGAGAGGAGGATGGACTTTCAATTTTTGGTTTTAACTTAGGTTTCAGATCTTTTTTTCTTTGAAGAGGAGGGATTTTTGAATTTGAGTTGAAGGTGATTTTTGTTTCTTCTTTTAATTTGATTACTGATTTCAGATCTTTAGGTCTTGGGAATTTGAATGGCCTGACTACTTTTTTTCCCTTTTTATTTTATTTTTATATTTTTTTTCCCAAAAGTTAATTCCACTTGTAACTTGTTTCTTGCATGTTGTACACTTGTAATTTGTAGGGAAATTTATGTTTGAATCCCTTGACTCAAATTGTTTTGTAATTTTTTAGTTTTAAACCTTTATGTAAATGTATTTTCACATACAACCTATATTTACATTTTGCAAAATGTTAATGTCTCCTTTTATATTTATATTTGTATTTACATATTCATTCATACATCTCTTTTTAAAAAGAAAAGAATGATTTAAATATTTTGACTTCATATTAACAATTAATCAATTTTTATTCATATATGTATATACACAAGAAGATTGAATCTTAAAAATAATACTTTTGAAAATTATTACATTAATTCTTAAATTACAGTTTCCAAATATCAATATATTTAAAAACTTAGAAACAACCTTTTTATTAGTTTAAAGCTTTTAATTCTATTTTATTTTTAATACATTTTATTTTGGAATCCAATATTTGTTGATAAAATACTTATTCTTATTTTCCAAATCAATTTGCTATTTATCTTTAAACCAATATTTATTTTTAAATCAAATTTTATTTATAAAATTACTTATCCCTAAACTTTAAACCAATTCCTACTTGTAAATCTAAAATTTTCATTTATCCTAGAAATTTTCTAATTAATCCATGAATAATTTCACAATCTATTTTCAAAAATAAATTAATTGTCAAATTAAACGTAGCTGATTTTCGGGAATGTTACATGTTTCTTGCCAATAAAACTTGCATTTCAAGTATGTGTAATTCTAATAGTTTTACCATCACCCATATGCATAGAATGTGTACCGTTGTACTCCTTGCTTCCTAAGTTTAGATTGTTTAGGTCATTTGTCACATGATTAGTAGCACTTGAATCTGGATACTAGCATTCATCATGAATATCTTCAAATTTGGCTACCTCATAGTTTGTGTTATCTAAATGATTTCTGTTACCTTGCTGAGTGTTAACCATGTTAGCATTTGGTTAGTAGTTTCTTGCATTATTTTGTTGTTGTGGCACATAGTTGCCATCAGATCTGAAATAGCATTTACTTGCAATATGACCATACTTCTAGCCTATGTGACACTTGATTCTGTTGTTTTTATACTGTTTGCCACCCCTTCCTCTGGCTCTATTTGCTTGGCCACCTCTTTTGACTGTTAAATTGATTTCTATTATTGTAGCTCTTTCCTTGGTTCTGTATCTGTTATTACTAATAAAATTGAAAAATCTGAACCAATCGATTTCTTTTGCTCTATTCGACTTTCATGAGCAAGAAGTGTAGAATAGACATATTGAATAGTGGACGTTGTTTCTTTTGATGAAATTATTGCTACAACAGCCTCATATTTCTCATCTAGACCATTTAAAATTTACAAAATTTGTTCATAATTAGAAATTTTATGACCAGTTGAAGCAAGTTGATCAACAACATTTTAATTTTAGACAAGTAATCTCTCAATGATAAAGTCTCCTTTTTTTTAAATTTTGCAACCGTCTCTTATAGTACATAATTTTTGCTGCTGATTGAGTATTAAATACTTGTTCAATTGTAGACCAAATTTCATTTGCAGTCTCACATCAAGTTAATTGGGCCAAAAGATTAGAACTGATTGTAGATAGTAACCAAGAACTTACTAATCTGTCTTGCCTTTGATGTGATATGAATTCTTGATTAATTATCAGTTTTCTATCTTTATCAGTGATAAATCTTGGTGGTTGATTAATGTTCCAAGAACACAATCCTGCAATCCATAGCCTTTGATTGTTGTTTCGATTTGAAATTTCCAAATAAGAAAGTTTGGTTCATCAAGTTACACATGGATAATTTGACTTTGTGGTTTGACCAAAGGCTTGATCAAATCTTGTGTTGTGGATCTTTGATGGTTGATTCTGTGTTTCTTGCTGTGGATGAGGATGATGACTCTTCTTCAGCCATTGATGTAGACTGATATAAGATGAATAAAACAAGATCTAGATTCCCGAGTGCTTAAATCTTGAAAAAAACTGACAATGCAGAACAACAGATAACAATAAAGTGCAGTTAGAGGTTAACTAGATGATGAAGAAACTATGACAGTTACTTCTTGGCTAGGCACTAAAAGAAACTTCATATAGAACTGATAAGAGCCTTGATACAGACTTAGGTACGTCCGAACTTTTACAATCAAATGACGAGGATCTTGATTCTCTGATGATATTGGATGTGTGGCCTGATCTCTGTGATAGTATTGAACCTGAGAGATCACTAGCAAGGTGGTACCCTTTGATTGATGTTAAGCATATGGTTTTTGCTTCGATACCAGGAAAGAATTTGATGAAAATGATTTTATTGATTTCAATCTAATATTGATTTCACGGTTGTGTTGTTACAATAATCATAAAATGAAAATACTACTCAAAACTGATACAACAGTATGTATTTATATGATACGTAGGCATATTTGCTGATGGGCTTGAATAATTGTTGATGGGCTGGGACTGGCCCATAGTTGTGCACCCGTATCCATTTTGTATTTGTATTCTCTACAGAGGCAAGCACTTTTTGAATAAAAGAGTCATCTGCAACACCCAATAGTAGTTTGTATTTGTCAATCATTTGCAATGCCCAACAGTCGTTTTTATTCGTGTGTCATTTGCAATCCCTAACAGTTGTTTATGTTTTGAGCTAATTACTATTTTTTCTAGCAAAAAGACAGTAACACATTAGACCAGACTTGAACCCGACTGGCCGAGCAACGTGTGCGGTTGTTTAAACCATGACCATATAGGTCCTCCCCTCGCACAAAATTACCCGACCCTAAGGGCCAATATTGATTGATGGGAAGGAGTATGTAAATATGAATAACTTATTTATTTTTTGGTGATGTGAGACTATATCTTCATTTTTCTATGCATGGATTTCTAACAGTTAACAAATAAATTGTTACATTCCATTTGAAATCGTTGCTTCATTATTTTATTAGAACATTTTTGGCTCTCTAGCAGAATCTGGTTTAGATTGTTAGTTTTAAATTTCCAGTTACAACCTTGTAGTGAATTGAAAGTAATTACTTGAATTTACTATTTAGTTTTTGATCATGTTTTATCAAATGGTTCCAATTAGGGTTTGTTCAATTATGATTCATACGTGACAAGTGTGTATGGACATAAGAAATCTTATTAAATTCAAATTCACACCTACATTCCATAACAAACTTTAATATGCGTTGCCACACAAAAGCAAACCAGACTTAATCTGCAACAAGTGTTCATAACTCCTCAAATATTTGAATCTAATTGTTTCAATATGTTCACTTGTATGTGCTCATCATGCACTGCACAAACCGCAATATGTTATACATTGCATACAACTGATAACTTTATCTAGAATTTCGATAACCCTATCATTTGTTTGCTCATCAGTGGTATACCAACAAATTGTGTTATGGTGAACTGTATTTTGGAAGTTTGGGCTCTTGAAAGCAACTATTGTACCACTATTGAGGTTAAATTCATAATTACGTGGGAGGTTGATTGTAATGTAAGTGGTATACATGCATTTCATGGTTATATTTCCCATCTGGAAAAACAATTTTTGTCTAACTAAATGCATAAATGTTGGGAATTTTGATTTCAAAATTATTGCACTCCCACTAGTTTTTGGAAGATTTAACAACCTAATATGTTGTTATGCTAAAAACAGCATTATTATCATATTCAATTACCAGTTTTCCATGTTTTTTTGCATGTTTTACTCAAATGTTAATGCTTTATTCCTTTTGTTTTTGTCTTTTGTATTGATTTTTTCCGTTGCTAAAATTTAAATACATAACAACTAAAGGGGATTTCATTATGGGATCCGTTTGCGATGATGGTATCTTATTATTATGTACTATAGGAAAACTAGGCCATGGACTTAGAAACATATATGGTTATAAATTTTATCTGATTTTTTATACACTTTACAAGGGAAAAGCTTCTTTGAATATCCAGTTGGCAAGTTCCTTCCATAGGATTTTTTTTCTAAAAATAATAATAATAATAATAATAATAATAATAATAATAACAATAACGATTAAATAAAACAAAAAAGATGGGTTCAATGTATAAAACAATATATTAGCAAAGTTCAAGTGTCTCTACTTTTTCTGTTTATCATCTATTTACTTAGATACAACACCCTGCATTTTGTGCTTTTTCAAAAAAATCCCTTCAAGTTTTCGTCTTTGGATGTTTTCACAATTACTTGATTCAACCTAGAGTTCTAAAGAGTTGAAAAAAGAGAATCAAAATGAAATTACATCTTAAAATCTTTTAGTAATCGGTAAAGTTAACAAAGTGTAAAATGCTAAAAATATGTTTACAGAACAAGTTTCTTTCCAGACCTCTAAATAATTCCTAAAATATTTGCTATAGAAGTTGTTTAAACCTTTAAAATGTTCAATAGTAATGTAAGTGCCCATCATATATACTTTTGCTAGCTCTGCCACTGCAATATAGTAGATAAAAAATTCTAAACTAAAAAATGTTTCAAGTTTGTATATCAAATGGTGTTAGAAACATTTTACTAATTCAGCTTGACATCTTCCTTTAAAATTTGCTACAGAATTTGTTTCTTAAACCTTTTAACATTAATCGAATTTGTTTATTAAACCTATTCATGTAAATTTATCTAACATTGGTTCTTTTGTTTTCACTAATAATATTACTATCTTCTTTCATGTAGTCTTATGTATATATAGGATGGAGGAAACCATATCATATGAAGTAATCTATGTTATAGAAATATCTAAATCATGCGAGGAAACTAAATTATAGGTTGCTAAGATTTACCTTTCCTTTTATGCGTATGACTATTGCTTTTATATTGTTTTTGATTTCATTCTGGGCCATGGTACTGATGGGCCGATCAAATAGTTTTGCTTTAGTAGCAAGACCCATGTTTAATAAATGCAAGTTATGAGTTATTTCTTATAATGGTAGATTTCAAGAACTATAATTGAAGTGAAAGTTGAAACACGAAACACATTTGGATATATGTGATTGTGAACATACTTCATATATTTCATATAGCAACATTGTAAGTAATATCTTACAGATATTGTAGCAAGCTAAACATATGACCATCAAAAATGGTAACATTCACATACTTGGTTGGTTTTCTACTTAACTAGTGCAACCAATGGTAGAGGAATCGAACAGTTAAGGTTATATAATTTCAGAAATAAATATCTGTTGCATTATCTGAAGGCTTAAATTTCAGATCAGTACTTGAGTGCAATGCTGTTAAGTTTTGGCTACCCATTTCTTTTAAGTTTCTTTGGGAGCATCATTACCACTTCAACGTTTCTAAGTTGTAGCTAATACATAATCACAATGCAGGTATTTGAGTGCTCAATATACAAAAATATTCGAGCTTGTTTGTATATAGTGTTGTGTTAATTCCTTGATTTGTTGTCATTTGTATCACATCCTAATTGTTAGAACCTTCACTTTATGATTTCAATGAAAACAACTATACAATCACATGTATAATATATCTTATCAATTTATAGGTATACACTACAAGAGATTGCAATGCTCAAAGATACCGGTACTCGAAGACAAAAAAAAGACTTACGAACCATACTAAGGTCATACTAGTGTGTTAATAGCCTTAGGTAAACAATGAAAGATCTCATTGAGTACACATACACACACAAATTCAAATATACAAAAATTTGCATCAAAACAAATTTCATTTTTGGAATTGCCAGCAACAGACTTCTGCCGAAAACCAATAGACATCTGTGACAAGGTTTGAGATTTCTATTCTTGAAGCCACAAACGTTTGTGAAAAACTAACAGACGTATATGACAAGGCTTGGAATTATTATTCCCAAAGCCACATATGTCTGTGGTTTTCCAACAGATATTTGTCATCTGGGTAACTACAAAATTATGAATGGATGTCTCTGTTCATATTGAAAGAACTTATCTTCCTCAAAGTTTGCAGCCATTAGATCAAAGAGATTTTATCTAGCAGTAACAACTCTTCATTTACATATCGTTGACTCCATAAATATATCAAAGATTGAGATTAGAAAAATTAACCATTCTCTTGATTTCTACTACTTTCTATTTTCATATTTGTGCACTCTTTGCTTACATATTCTCCATTAATCATAACCAAAATATTATTTTGGTTAGATCACTTCCAACAATTCAAAGCATTCACTTTCATAAACTCAAACAAGATTATAAGAAGAATTGAACTGTAAGTCAATACCCATGTTATTTGGAATACAAGATTGTCGAATAAATACTTTGGTATTAGCTTATTCCTCTAGGAGAAGTGAGGGTTATTGGTTAAAGGAATTACTGAAAGGGACCTTCGGGGATGGACGTAGGATGGGAGGTCCGAACTAGTATAAAAATCCTAGTGCATTCGTTTTTATTATCTATCTTATTTATATTTTGTTAATTTACTCTACTTGTATAATTATTTGTATATACTCTCACATTAGTATATAAGTTGCATTATATAAGATCCTACAGATATTCATTTAGTATCAAAGCAAGGTTATTTCAATTTACAGTAACACGTAATGAAAAACTTTCTAATATAGCAAGTACATTTCAAGAAGGACAATCAACTGCTCGTCTCCCATTATTTATTGGTTCTAATTATGCTTATTGGTCAATATATATGTGAATCTTTATGGAAGCCAATGATTTAGAAATTTGACAAACTATTTAAACTAGATATAAAGAACATACCACGGACACAAGCATTTGGACCAATGCACAAAAAAAACACATCAACTAATAATGCCAAAGCTATGTGTGTTTTATTTTGTTCCCTTGATAAAAATGAATTTTCGCGAGTTATGCTTTACACTACTACATATAATATATTGTGCACTTTGCAAATTCCTCATAAAGGCATGACAAAAGTCAAGTAAACAAAGATCTCTATTTTACAAAATTAATTTTCATCATTTAAAATGAAAACAAATGAATTTATTAGTGACATGTATTTTAGATTTCAAACTATACAACACGATCACATGATACCAGGGGTCAAATTCACTAATTTTGATTTAATTAAACGAATCTTAAATTCTTTAGCCATCGAATGGGAAAGAAATGTTTTATCCATAGAAGAAACTAACAATCTCTCTCAACTTGGAATCGAAGAACTAATAGGAAACCTGATGTCATATGAAGCTAACATGTAGGCAAAAAAGGAGCGAAATCATGAAAAGAAGAATATTGCTTTTCAAGAAAATAATGACAAATTCCGACTTGGTTGAAGAAGAAATTGCATTCATTGCTAAGAACGACAATAAATTTAAGAAATTTAAAAGAATGATGAAATTTCAAAATGGTGGCAATTCAAATTCATCAAATAAAAATCAATTAAATGTTATGGGTGTGACAAATTGGACGATATGAAGAAATATTGTGCATAACATAATAACGACAAAAAGGAAAGCAAGTTCGAGGAATTCAAAAAGAAGCAAAGAGATTTTCAAGTAACTTGGGATGACTCCATTTCATCTTCGTCCTTTGACAGGTCATGATGATAGTGAAAGTGACACAGAATAAGCTAATGTATGTTTTATGGCCAATACTAATGAGATTACTCAAAAAAAATTAAAAGTAAAAAGTATTGGATACGCGACAGTCAATGCTCTAAGCATAAGATGGCAAATGCACACATGTTATCAAATATAACATATATCAATTTGGCATTGTGACATTTGGAGATAACTTAAAAAGATTTGTTATCGGCATTGGAGATGTTATCAACGTCGGTATATGCACTTCTCCTCTTATTACTACTGTTTTGTTAGAAGAAAATCTTAAATATAACTTACTAAGTATAAGCTAATTATATGTTAAAGATTTAAAATTATTTTCAAAAAAGAAAAATGCATTATATTTGATCGAAACAAAATTTTAATTTTTGAAGGATTTAGAAAGCAAAATATTTATGTTTTAAATATGAATATTAAAAATAATAGTGATTTATGATCAACCGTCAATCATAATGATCCATGGTCATGGAACAAACGTTTTTGTCACGTAAATTTTAAATATATAAATTCATTAGAAAATAATGATTTAGTAAGAGAATTATCCAAAATAAATTAAAGTTAAAAATCCATGTGATGTTTGTCAAGATGGAAAATTAAAGAAAAGATCTTTTAAATCTAAGAAAAAATTTACTACCAAACAACCGCTTGAATTACTTCTTCTTAATTTATTTGGCCTAACTCTAGAAAGATTAATAAATCATAACAAATACGTATTTGTTATCATCGATGATTTTCACGATACACTTGGACAATATTTTTAAACATAAAAGTGATACGTTTGAAATATTTAGAGAACTAAAAATTTAATGAATCTAAAAATTAAAAGTATAAGAAACGATCATGGCGGTGAATTTGAAAATAATATCTTTGAAAATTTTTGCAATAAAAAGGGAATTAATCATAATATTTTTTTCTCCGATACCTCAACAAAATGGCGTAGTAGGAAGGAAAAATCGAACACTACAAGAATGTGCACGCACACTATTTAATACTAGTAGTTTAACAAAAAATTTATGGACCGAAGCTGTTGCTACCATGTGCTATGTATTAAATCGTGTAACAATTCGACCTATGGCTAAAAATACATGTTACGAAATATTTTTCGAAAAGAAACCTAAAGTAACATATTTTTGTATTTTTTGTTCTAAATGCTTTATTTTTAGTACTAACGATGATCTTGGAAAATTCGATCTAAAGGATGATGAAAGAGTTTTTGTTGGATATTCGGATCGTAGCAAAGCATATACAATCTTTAATGAATGAACTAAGATTACTGAAGAAAGCCTTCATGTTTCTTTTGACGAAAATTTTAATAGATACCAAAAATGACGACGACGATGAAATCTATAATAACAATAGTATTAATAATACCATAAACAACAATAATAATCTTTAAAGATCATCACCTTGAATCTTTAAAGGTCATTCAATTAACAGCGTAATTGGTGATTTAAACACAGAGTTTCAACAAGAAATCAAATAAATCAAATAAGCCATGTTGCATTTATATCTAATTTTGAACCTTAAAATTTGAAAGAAGCATCGAAAGATGATTTTTGGGTTATCGCAATGCCAGAACTTAATCAATATGAAAGAAATTATGTATAAGAACTTGTACTAAGACTAAATGATCAATCCGTAATAGGAAAAAATGAGTTTTTAAAAACAAAGCAGATGAAACTGGAAATATTGTTCATAAGAAAGCAAGATTATTCGCTTAGTGATACAACCAAGAAGAAGGAATTGATTATAAAGAAATATTCACTCCGGTAGCATGTCTTAAAGCTATACGAATATTGCTTTTTCATGTCATCATGATTTTAATTATTTCAAATGAATGTTAAAAGTGCTTTTTTTTAATGGTTTTATAAAAGAAAAGGTTTATGTTGAACAACCACTGTTATTTATTCATGAAAAGTATTCGGACCATGTTTCAAACTTGGAAAGGCATTATACGGCTTAAAACAAGCATGTCGTGCTTGGAATGAGAGACTAAAAACACATTTACTATATTCTGGTTTTCAAATTGGGAAAATTGATTCTACATTATATATAAAAAGAGAAGATAGTAATATACTAGTTGTACAAATATATGTCGATGACATCATATTTGGCTCAACTAACGAAAAAACTATGCAACAATTTCTCTAATATAATGAAAAATGAATTCGAAATGTCGCATATGGAAGAATTAAGTTTCTTTTTAGGTTTAGAAATAAAACAACCAAAATGTGGAATTTTTATAAATCAAGAGAAATATTGTAAAGAATTACTAAACCAATTTGGAATGGATAATACTTTAAGTAAACCAACTCCAATGAGCGCGAATTTACATTTAGATAAAGATGAAAATGGATAAGTTTCCGATCAAAAACTATACCGAAGTATGACAGGATCTCTGTTATACTTAATGGCTAGTAGACCAGATATTATGATGAGCGTATGTCTATGTGCAAGATTTTAAGCATAACCTAAGGAGTCAAATCATCGAGCGATTAAAAGAATTCTACGATACTTAACCGTGTATAAGATTATGGACTTCTCTATCCTTGAGGCATCTCTTTCGAACTCGTATCATATAGTGATGCATATTTTGGTGGTTGCAATATAGATAGAAAAAGTACGAGTGACACATGTCATTTCATTGGGCAATCTATAGTTTCGTGATTCGATAAAAAGCAAAATTGTATCTCTCTCTCAATATGTGAAGTCAAGTGTAAATCAGCAGCCTTAGCCTATGCACAAGTAATTTATATGCAACAAACTCTTTTCAAGATTTCGGTAAAGTTATAATCAACTCTCTCATATATTGTGATAATACTAGTGGTATAAATTTATCCAAAAATCCAATTAACCATTCTCGTACAAAACATATCAACATACGTCACCATTTTTTAAGACACAATGTAGAAAAAAGGAGTTATCCCTCTTGAATTTGTTAACATTGGAAATCATATTGCCGATATTTTTACCAAACCGTATGTGAATCAACCTTCATAAAGCTACGGCGAGACCTTGGTGTATGTTTAATTAATTAATAAATTAATTAATTAATGTATGCCACAATTATTCATAATAACATTGTTTTTCTATAACTTAATTTTAATTCATTCAGTATTTTGACAACCATAAAAGAAAAAAATGGTTAACAAATTAATTGTTGGAACAACTCTATCCATACACAATTCTAACTACAAATTGATTATTACCAAAGGCCAATTCATATATATTTATTTTACCCTCACATCAACTATTTACCAGTCAATCTTCAAATCTAAAACTCTAATACCTTAACTTCTCAAAACCCTATTTCATTAGAATTGGTTCCAAAAGAAAAAAAGTTGCAAAAGGCCAAAGAGAGGTCAATTTCATCTTCTCAAATTCATCTTGTCACCAATGCCCACATTCAAGAATGGCTTCGAAATAGAACAATTGCAAATATGAGATTTGAAGAACTGAAACAAAAGCGGCTTTATTCTGGTCCATTCTACTGATTTTGCAAATTTTGAGAATATGTTACTTAAGAACTCACCATCGCCTCCAACTGTCGAGATTTAATTAATATTGAAGAAAATGAGATACAAATTGATAGATTGGTTATCTTTATTTTTTATGCAAACTTACGTAGTAATGATATTTGGACATCTGAAAATGAAGATGGTTGGTTATGAACAAGAGTTTGTAATCGCGGTTTGAAATCAGCATAAACACAGTTGGTCGTTTACTTGATTGTTCCTCTATTGGACTTGATTTAGAAGAAATTCCTAACCAAAGAAATCTTCCACATGATGAAATAATACATCAAATTTGGCAGGATAGAATGCCGCAGTGGAAATCTGTTTATTTATGCCAAAACGCTAGGTTATTAAATCGTATGACAATCAATATGATAGGAAGTCATGAAAAAATATACAAAAATTACCAAAAAGTTTTCGGTTTCGCCACAGATGCACAATTATATATGCTTCATACATCATGCGTCTCTTACACGGTCTCGAGATACCTTTTTATATTTCCAATTTTGAGGAAATTCATGTCAAAGGAAGTAGTACTAGGTTTTTATCCTTAATGCACCTTTCCGAGTGACCACCTCCAATCATATCGCTGGCATAGTGGACTATGCAGTAGCAACAACAAATGTATTCAGTCCCGACTCAACAGACTCAGCCTCCTCCTCCTCCATAACAAACTCATTTAACTCATCCTTCACAACAACCCATTTTCTTTCATCATGCTGCAGAATACTATTCTGATTCGGAGATTCACAAAGCTCGCACTGGACAAACGCAAAATGAATCCATCCATGATTTAATGCTTCAAAATCAAAAATTAATCAGAGTCAACCAACGAGCCCCAAACACTAAAATGTCCGGTTTGGAATGATCTTTTTCAACAAGAATGGCTAAAATGAAAAAACTTTGGAAAATGTTGTGTCCACTTTAGACAAAGTAATGGGAAAAGTATGTGGCAGGTCATCTTCTCGATCATTGTCTTCTCCTTCACCTACACCTCCTTCTCGACCATAAACATCAATATATTTTGCTCATACCTCTCATGGAGGAACTTCTCAAGATAAAGGCAAAAATATTAAGCAAGACCAACCAGTTGAAGAGGAAGAAGATAGTGCTGATATATCTTTGTCCGATCCTAACCAATCTCACCAGCAACATTATATGGCTTTCCAAAGGCTTTCAATTCAAGAAAATGAAGAATATAATGATTAAACTCAATGGCCAACTGAGTACCAACAAGATCCATCCACCTATTGGGAATGTTATGAAAGCTATGGAGGATTGTTCTATTTGTCAAACTAGTATCACTAGCTTTTGTTATTTTCTCTCTTTCCTTTGATTAACTTTGATGTACTATTGTACCACTTATGTTTTTGTTCCATCTTCTGTTGAACTCGTGTTTGTTATCACTGAATTATCTTATGTTTTGTTTATGTTTGACATGTCTCTATGGTGTTCATATATCTATTTTATGTCATGTATAATTTGTTTTATTATATTTTGATAATGACAAAGGGGAAGAAATATATGCATATACATAGAAGGAGATAAAATTAAAGAGGAGTTATTTTCCTCATGCATATACATAGGAGGAGATAAAATTAAGGGGGATTTATTTTCATCATGACCAACAATTATTAGTTGTCATCATCAAAATAGGGGAGAATGTTAGAACCTTCACTCTATGGTTGAGAATGTTAGAACCTTCACTCTATAGTTTTAATGACAACAACTATACAATCACATATATTATGCATCTTATCAGTTTATAGGTATACACTACAAGAGATTGCAATGCTCAAACATATCAGGACTCGAAGACAAACAAAGACTTATAGACCATACTAAGGTCAGACTAATGTGTTAATAGTCTTAGGTAAACAATATAAGATCTCATTGAGTACACATACACACACAAGTTCAAATATACAAAATTTGCATTGAAACAAGTTTCATTTATGGAATTTCCAACAACAAACGTCTGTGGAAAACCAACATATGTATGTGACGAGGCTCAAGATTTCTATTCCTAAAGTCGTAGACGTTTGTGAAAAACTAATAGATGTCTGTGACAAGGCTCGGGATTATTATTTCCAAAGCCACAGACGTCTGTAGTTTTCCAAAAGACGTTTATCATCTGGGTAACTGCAAAATTATGAATGGATGTCTCTATTCCTATTGAAAGAACTCATCTCTTCCTCAAAAGTTGCAGCCATTAGATCAAAGAGATTTTATCTAGCAATAAAAACTCTTCATTTACATCTCGTTGATTCTATAACACATTAAACATTGAGATTACAAATATTAACTATTCTTTTGGTTTCCACTAATTTCTATCTTCATATTTGTGCACTCTTTGCTTACATGTTATCAATTAATCATAAGTAAAATATTATATTGGTTAGATCACTTCCTATAATTCAAAGCATTCACTTTCATATACTCAAACGAGATTATCGGAAAAATTGTACTATTAATCAATATCCGTGTTATTTGGAACATAAGATTGTCGATGAAATACTTTTGTATTAGCCTATTCCTTCAGGAAAAGTGAGGGTTATTGGTTAAAGGAATTACCGAAGGGGACCTTCGATGTGAACCCGTATAAAAACTCTGATGTGCTCGTATTTATTATTTATCTTATTTATACTTTGTTAATTTACTCTACTTGTATAATTATTAGTATGCACTCTTACAGTAGTATATAAGTTGCATTATATAAGATCCTACATACTTTCACCAATCATATAAATATTTGATACTATAGATTTTTTGTCTAAATTTTCTTATTAAATTTGAAAATTTTCTTATTCTAGTTAATTACTACTATTTTACGGACTACATTATGTTTTTACAGTAGTGAATTATGTTATTACATGTAGTGCATTATGCTTTAAACATAATTTTATGGATTGTGAGCGAGCAAGGACTTATGGAAGAGAAGGTGAGCAAAGAAAATTTTGTTGTAGTTGAAATTTTATGTGGTTTTTCGTATGTGATATTAAACATTAATGTGGATGATATTGTTTTTTATATAGGATATTAGCACTAGTTGAATAACTTTGTTGTTTAGAATTTGACTTATGGACTAATAATTGCGTGTTCATTTTTTATTCTATTCATTTATATAAAATGCACCTGTACATATATCTATAAATGATTTTATTATTGATTGTCAAAGTTTTGGCAACTACTGGATAAAGAAATTAGTAAAATATAAAATTTTAGCATAGCAAATTACAGTGACCAAGGGAATGGAAAAAGAATACCAGCGGAAATTACAAATAAAACCGCTGCTAATTATTAGCCGTTATGAACAAGATCAAAGATGGCCAAAAATAATAAACAACGTAAATGCAGCGGAATAATATAACAGTAGATCACACAATCGATTTTATACTAGTTCTAACCTTTCATTCTATGTCCAACCCAGAAGCTCTCCTTCGATATTTCACTATCAACACCCTCACTACACTTGGAAGAACAGGTTTACGGACTCTGCCAGAACAACTGAACACGGCTTCAACAATAATTACAAATAGTGTAACAAAAACATTACTCTCTGACATAGTGTATCTTGATGTATAGAATGTCTATTTGATGTTTAACGACTCTTGTAATCAAACCAAGTGATACTAAGTGGAGTATAGAGGCTAAGGAGTTTATTTGACTAGAGTATGAAATCGAGTGATGAAACAAACTAGTGAAAATCTACGAAATAGATGAATTTCTTAGAATTCAAACAAGTACTTTAGGAATTGAAGGTTTAGGAGTGGAAATCAAAGCATAGAGTTGTGTTTTGATTTAAGATTGATTAGGAGTTTTATAGATGTTGTAGGGATGCTAAAGTATGGGTGCAACCTTCCAATTTCATCGTTGACGAAGAGAAGTGGCTGCAAGAGTGAAGAGATGCATCTTCTTGAGCGAAGAGCCACGAAGACATCACTTTAAAAATACTAGCCATTTTATAGTAGGTCAGTCGATCGAGAGAAGACTTCAGTCGACTAGCTTGGTGTGAAATTCGAGCCCGAGAGCCTTGTCAAAAACAGTAAACAAGTTGTTCATATTTGATCAACTGGTTCAGTCGACTGGACAAGGCTTTCAGTAGATTGAATCATAGTATTTTCCAAAACCTTGTGTGGTGCAGTAGTGAAGGCATGTGCTCATCTCTCAGCCCATTTGGGTTTGAATCCTAGGTTCGCATATTTTTATCCATTTTATTTTATATTTTTTCCATCGTCGTTTTGACCTAAAATAACTCAATAAATATATTAGTAGCACTGTTGTATCGTTGTTATCATTGAAACACCATATATATATATGTGGTTCTTTCACTAATATGTCATAGATAATGGTCATTGGTTATAGAAAAATTACAAAAGTTACCGCTAAACCATCGTGAATCAGTATGTGATTAGCGACGGAAGCTTATTACACCCATGGATAGTTCAACATTATATAGCAATGGTTTATTGATGACAATTTATTAAATATATTTTTACACAAAATATTATTTTTTACATCTGTTGGAAAATTTTCGGTAATTTCACATTAAATACCATCGCCAAGTTGACGGTAGTTTACTGACTATGATTTACCATCTTAGACCAACCATCATAAATCCATTGGTAAATGTAATTTAGCGATGGTTTAGCAACTGATTTTGCCGCTGCAAAACTAAAGTTTTCTTGTAGTATAAGCTAATTTCTTGTAGAGATGACACTAACGAAGTGTATATCTCAAAGGAAAAAATTATAGCATTTAGAAACTGATGGATACATGAAATTGATCTGGGCGAAGAGAAGTGACGAAGGAGAAGGAAAGCAAAGAAGAAAGATGGAGCGTTGGAGGGCCTGTTGTAACGACCCGCAATTTCGACCATCGAAAGTCAGCACCAAGTACATCCATGATATTCAAATGCTAAACATTCATTCGCCCGAAAAGACATATTGTTACGGTAAAATAAAATGAACAAACAAGAAAAACAAAATCTCATAACGGAAATGATAACACATAATATAATAAAGAGAGTAAAGCTTGTCATCCTAATATACATTGTATATCAGAGTTAAAAATAAATCTCCCTAGCTTGGATAGCTATTACTTCTCGACCTTACAATTGCTGATTTTGTATATAATAATACATCGAAAATAAAAGTACTTCGGCATGCGAACATCCATCTATGCATCATGAACTCCATGTCCCACCAATGAAAAACTGAAAAAAATACCCAGTCTGATCCATGCATTATAATAAAAATAACACCCGGATCAGTATGGAAAATCAATATTAGAAAACTCATATGGTTAACATATAACAATTATGTGAGACCACACTGTTAAACACAGAGCAGCTTTTTACCTCACAAAAACAACTTCCATAGATGAAAGAATGAAAATAAGTTGGAACAAAATAGGACTTGATAGAATGGAAAATAATAATTAAACATCAAGAAGAGCTCCACACACTTCTCGATGCAACTAAGAAAAAGATCCAAAGATTTGAATCAAATAAGGAAAAGGAATTTTCCAACAATAAATAATAGGTTGTGCCACCTTACTGGAAGCATACTTCTAGACGATATACTTAGAGGCTCATTTTATCTATGACTCTCTTGGAAATGTACAAGCCGGACCCCATCAACCTTTCCGAGAATCCAAGTATTTCGCATCTCTGTGTGCATACAACCGAATCTATTTAGAGTGGATGTGAAGATACCCTAATGGGAGCAACCTCATATAGCTTGACGTCCACTCGCTTTTAGTAGTTTCCAGCAAAGGATACCAACACTCAAATGAGCAAAAAATCCTCTTAAATTGTAGAAACTCAAAGAAGATATTAAGGTCGATAGTTAATAAATTAGAATAACAATATGGTCGTATATGAAATTAAATCTCTTAAACATTTGACTCACATCTATGCTTGATTTTCACATCACAAATATTTTGTAAAACGTTTTTAAAAACGCTCTTTAAAATATTCTTTTTAAAGAGCTAATTATATTTCAAAGTTTACTAAAAGGAAGGGTCAAAAAACAAATGTCATTAGAACATCATTTACTATAAAGCCAAAACAATTTACACTTATCAACTATTTTAAATATTCTCTTTTAAAGGTTTTCTTATTTATAAACTATCATTTATAACTTTTTAAAACAACATTTATTATCTTGGAAGATAATAAATCAATTTAAAATATCTTTATATTTAAAACAATGTTAATCATCTTAAAAGATAATCAATATAATTCTTTTGTAAATTTAAAACCACGTTAAATATCCTAAGCGACAATCAAATTTTTAACTCTCTTAATAAATCAACTAAATAATTTTAAATTCCTTTATTAAATAAATTACTTGACTTTTATCATTTTTATTATCAGTTAATTAATTTTAAAACACTTTTATTAAATCGGTTGATTATAAGCATTATTAATAAATTTATTATAGTATAATAATTAAGAACATATTTAGACCTCCAATTTTTTCAGATACTTATACAATCCTTACAAGCCAATTTGAAAAGAATTTACAAAATATTTAAGGTAAATAACCTTTATAAATTTAAACAACATTGTTTATCTCGAAAGATAATTAAATCTAATTTATAATCTTTTATAAATTTAAAATGACATTAATTCTCTCGAAAAATAATTACTCAAATTTATAATCTCTTTATAATTTAAACAGCGTTAACTATCCCGAACGATAATTAATTAAATTTATAACTCCTTTTATACATTTTAAATCAATTCTTATCCTTTATTTTCAAAATTCTCAAAATACCTTATAGTTTAAACAGCTTTCAAAGTAAAAAGACACGACTAAACATTTATTTTGTAAAAATACAAGCTCAAGTCATAAGGGTTTAAACAAACGATATTTCATACTATTCATAAATATTTCAACAAACATTAATATAAGCAACATAAGAATATAAGTGAGATGCATATAATAGTAAATTGGTAATGATGAAAAAACCCTTAGGGTCTCTCTACAAAAGTCTTTTGCAAACCAATGGTTATTTATGAAATCCATTTTTCAAACCAATGGTTATTTATGAAATCCATTTTTCAAGCGGAAATTCAAACTCAAACAAACAATCAAACAATAATAACAAACATATTATTATAAACAACTAACAACCAATAGTTAACATATCGCTTATTAATTAATCCACATATTAATTAACTTCAAAAATAATCTTTTTTGCTTTGCAAGCATAAAACAATGATTTATTCTGCTTGATAAATGTCTGAAAAAATTATTCAATTTAGTCATAGCAAGACGGTATTTTATTCTGCTAAATGGATATCACAACTAAAAAATTTAACTACGTTAAATGTAATTAAATTAAATCACTATAATTTTAATATTAATTTGTACTTCATTAAAGTGATCAACTATCATCCAATCATTCAATAATAATCTATAGCAATATATATATATATATCATATAGTTTATTTAGAGGTGAGTAAACTCATTGAAATTCCATTTGGCCATTTCATGTTTTGGTTTGATCTAGCTCCAAATTCAACTAGCTTCAAATTCAATGAAATCATTCGTACGTGTAGATAATGTTGATATGAGTCCAATGCAAAAGATCGCATCCAAATCCGACCTCATATGAAGAAGTTATTGGTTTATTAAGTTTTCAATTAAAACAATTAGTAACTACTAATTAAATTTTAATTAAAATATATAATCATCTTCTTCCCTCCCTCACTTCTCCTACCTGTACATACACATGATGCATGAACCCAATCGATCGTGCACGTTCCTCCCCTAGCTCCCTCTACACTCCCTAAAAAGCGCGTTGCATTTGCCGAAGTTCATCTCTTTGCATGTGCTCTGCATCAGAACTCACCTTGAAAAGCTTGGCTCCTTGTAAATAATCAAGACATGGAGGTTTTTGTTACGACCAAAAATAGTCGTGCCCCTCAAGATAGCATCACACCTCACCATTTTCGGCTATTAGGTATTCCAACTCACGAGAAACTCAAAGCAACCGGTCCCGAAGCCTCTCATTGCCTAAAACTCCCAAAATCGAAACCCAGTCTTAGACCTCCACTCTCAAAACTGTTGAACTCCCCCAAAGACCATTATACTCAACCAAACTACCATGGATTTGTCAATCTTGCTCTCAAGAGGTTAAAGAGTCCATCTTTATATTTTTTATGAAATAGATTGTTTGATTTTTAATATTTTAAGGTGGATGTTCAACTTTTCTTTTTACTGGAAGAGGGAAAAAAGCAAAGGAACGCAAAGGAAAAATGAAAAATGAGAGGTAAGTTAAGTGTTAAGGATATGTTATTTTACAATTTTCGGCATCTCGCTGCATAGAATTTTGTTCGCGTACGAACCACGAGCAGAAAAAAATATTGTAGTCCATAAAAATGCGATACGATTATAAAACAATAATAATATACACTGATTATTCCATTCTATAAAATTTCAAAATACCATCATTTGTCGTAAAATACGTTAAATGATAATTTAAATATTTTTTAAATTAAAAATTATAGGAAAATCCAAAAAATTAAATTAAAAATACATCATTAAAAATAATGTTTTTTGATTAGAAATTGATTTTCTTATTATTTATTCAAACTATTTATTATTTTAAATAAATTTACATAACGGGTTCATCGTTATTATTTATTAATTAAAATGAGTTAAATAAAGCCATTAAATCCATTTAAGTAATATTTAATTTATAATTCAAATATTTAAATAATCATTATATTTGAATATAAGTTATTAAACTCTAAAAACCAATTATTTTTAAATATTTAAAAGTAATTAAATATTCAAAATTAAAATGATAAAATTCAGGGATGTTGTAACTGACATAAGCCAAAGGCATTTAATCAGTTGGAAAAGGCTACCGGTCAACCGTAACATATCCGTTCAAATGAAACCCTTTCCAGTTGATTGTTAAACCTATCCCATCGGCGGAATTTTAGAGCAATTTGGATCAAAGAACACATTTTGCTTCCAATCGACTAGTACACTCCATTAGCCAATTGATTGTAACTCTAGTCGTTTGGATAAGGAAATCTGGCCCAACTTTGAGTTGGGACTCAGGTGAAATTTCATCATTTTCAAGGTATCTTTGATTTTCCATCGTAGATCTTTCTATATCATTGATCTAATGGCTGGGATTATTTTATACTTCTATAAATAGGCTTATACGGGGGTTCATTTTAATTGTGTGGAAAAGAGTTTTGTATTTAAGGTTTTGAGGATTGATATTTCTTCTTAATTTTAAGGCTTTCTCCTTTATTCTTTTAGTGGGATTAATAAAGTTTGTTTAGAGGAAACTGTCTATCCATTGTTTTTCTTTATTTTATATCTCTTCTAATCTAATTGTGTAGATAGAGGATTTTATATACCTAAATGGTGTTCAACAACGTTGGAGAACAAAGTAGAGAAACCTAGTGTTGTAACTGTATAAAAGTGAAATTTTTTGTATAAGAAGGCATGGTGGCTATTTTGTGCTTTTGGAGAATACAATATTTCATATTGTTGCTAATGAAAACATCTACTTATGCAATTTAGAAGAAATTGTAAGGGATCTACACGAAACACTCAAAAACAAATAAGGCGCTTCTAATGAGAAGATTGGTAAATCTAAAACTTGAGGAAGGTAGGTTAATTGGGGAGCATCTTAATAATTTTCAAGAAATTATGAATCAATTCGCAATCATGATTTAAAAGATGGATGATGAGACACTAATCCTGATGTTGATGAGTTCTTTACAAAAAAGTTGAAAAACACTTATGGTGGCATTAAACTATCAAATACGGACGAGGAAATGCAAAGCATGAATCTAATGGAAAGAAAGGTTGATGAAGAAATGGAAAAAGAAAACTTGTTTGAAGAGGCACTACTAGAAAACATTCCAGTTTCCTACGCAAAATTTCCTACGCCAAAAGGTGGGGTGTAGGAAAGGCGTAGGAAATAGGTAGAAAGAGGTAAAGACGTAGGAAAGACGTAAGAAAATTTCCTATGCCTTTCCTACGCCAACTTCAATACGTAGAAAAATAATCGAGGCGTAGTAAGGGTGTAGGAAATTTCCTACATCAAATTTATAACGTATAAAACACGTAGATAATCTTCTACGCTATTTCCACGTTCCTGTTAATTTTCTGTAAATCCAGACTGGCGTAGAGAAGACGTAGAAAATCCCCTACATAAAATTATACCGTAGTAAAAATGTACATACTCAATATTTATTTTTTATATTAATAATTTATTATGGTTAATTACTAATAATTATTAAATTATAACTAATATTTATGACTTATAATTAATAAATATTATTAATACTTAGTAATTTTCTCTTTTATTATTCCTCCCACTTCCAACGATAGTATTACATTTTCCCCATTTCATTATTCCTCCGCCTCTTTTAGTCTAGGGTTACCGCATCCCCATGGTTTAGGCACGGCATCCACCTCATTTTGTCACTGCCTCCAGCTTGGTTTATCACCGTCTCCACTTCGTTTTTTTAGCCTCTGCCTCGTTTTGCCTCCGCCTCCACCTTGTTTTGTCATCGCAACCGCCTCGTCCTCTTACCACCTCCACCTCGTTCTGGTATTTTATTATTATTTTATTATCTTAAATTGCAATTGGGTTTTCGATTTCTGTTTGAATTTCAATATAGGTAGTTTTGTTATCTTGTTCCAATTGAATTCCACCAATCTTCTTAAGAGGAACTAAAATTCATTGCCTGTAGGGAGCTAAAGGTTTTAGAGGACCATTGGTGGCATTAGCCATGCCTTGCCGCAATCCCCCATAGTAAGTTATGCTAAATTTCCACCAGTCTTCCTAAGAAGAAGCCAGTGGCTCTAAGTATCTTTCTTTAAATTATGAACACTGAGCTAATCTTTGTATGTTAACACAAAGAAACCACTCTATATATAATTTTTGATAATAGTGTTTTCTGATGATATAACCTTATTTTTGTCTTTGTTGCAATCTGTCATGATAGGTATGTATATTTTTCTCGTACGTTATTTTGTCATATTTCATTTAAGAGTTGGCAGCCACTAATTTGCAGCACCTAATGTGACCGGAGACTAAGTTCAGTGGATATTCTGGTAAGAGTTGTAGGAGTTGGTAAGGTTAAGTACTCTCAATCATAGTCATCTTGCTATTTTGTTATTTGTTATAATTTAATTTTGTAATATTATTTCAGTGCTTTCTCTTGTAACGATAGTATGCTCTCTTTCATTAACTTTTTTACGTTTTAAAAGAACAAGTAGAGGAACTGAACATGTGCAGCGGCAGCCTGAGCCATCTTGGTTGACAAACAGAGGCATTACATTGTTATTCTGGGCTAAAACTCATAGGTTGTATTTCTAATACTATTTGAGAATTATGGAGCGGTTTTCATTCACTATTTCTCTTTTTTTCCTCCTACTTAATTTATTGCCAAATGAAAATTTGCATACGTCTAGTTGATAGTTCGACCATGTCAGTCTTTACCAATCTGGTTTGAATTTTTCATTGTTTTACTAAAGGGGTAAAAGTGAATTTAATGTAACTTGCATGATACGAACTAAAGAATTATGTGTCGACCTGCAGGATTTGAGAAAATGTTACAATCGATTAGTTTAACTAGTATTTGTCTTAATTTAGTCCAAAATAAGTGTGATGTATATTAACTATATATATAAATCTTGTTTGATTTATCACAGCCTCACATGCTACGAAGAGTCAAAAGATTTTGAGGCGAAAGTTTAATTGATAAAGTTGCATAAATAAGCAGATCTTGTTGTTACAATATGACATGTTAGATTAGAGGCCAAAGTTGAGAAGGTCAAGGCACAAACTGATACAAAAATAGTAATCATGAATTGGCTACTCTAGCCTAAACAGTACTGTCCCCTTGTCATACTTCTGTTTAATAATTATTATTTTAACTTCATATTTTTTAAGTGACATTTAATTTTTATAGGAGGCTAAAGCTCAAATAGCACTTAATCCACAGATTGGAAAACTGCAATAGGAAATAGCATGCTGCACGTATTCCTATTTAATTGCCCCAAGCTCTAGCATGCTACTTGTCAGTGTGGTGATATTAACAAGTATGGGTCAATAACTGGTACGTTTGTATGTCATTATGTTGCTCGTGTATAGTTGATTACCTCACCCCGTCTTAATATGTTTTAGTACACACTAATGATTTGTTACACACTGTCATATATGCTCATACCAACTTTGCTAAAATTGTCTTAATACTAAATCTTCTGCTAGTTAGAGAAACATGTTACTTATTTCTATTTGCAGTGAATAAAATAAAGAATCTTAGCATTGCTTACCATTATTCCTAGTACTGTAACAATTAAACATGTATTCCTTATCTACTTTTTAACTCCCTTACAGAATATTATCAATAGCATAACAATTCAATCAAAAAAATTCATAGCTTGCAAATAAGTAAAAATTAAAGAATGCCCATCATGTTTGTTTCATAACTCTTTATTTTTATGGTCGTGCTGGAACAGGCTTTGAATGAACTTATGTCCATCATTGATTAAGATTTTTATTTTATTTTTTTAATTGAAATGATCGAAACGCATGTTTGCACCCTTGCTTGATGGTGGAAAATAAATTAATGTGTATCATTTATATTAAAATTCGTTAGATCATTTGTTTTTCTGGCTGATGTGATATAATTTCGAAATGCGGCAGCGAAAACATTAGAACAAAGTTGTCGACAGTTGGATGGTTCATATTTTATTTTTATTTTTTTAAGTTTAAATCTCGGTAAAGGTCTTTTGTAACTAAAATATATTTTTAGGATAAAAGTATAGCTGAGAAAGAAATGCAAAAGTTGTTATTGAAATATGTAATGTGAGAAAACGGTTAATTTAGTTCTAAATGCTCTATTTAAGCTATTTTTTCCTACTTAAATACTTTTATATCATCACATTTGAGATTGATTTAGGCTGTTATAGAACGTGGAACGTAAAAAGCTTACAACCTTGTACAATTTTGTTGCTGTCTTTGTTAGGGATATGTGTTAGTGTTGTCTAAAAGATAGAAAGCCTATTGCCACTGAAAATTTGCTTCAATTTTTTTCTTTTCTTTTCTAAAGTCTTAGGTTATTCCAGGGAAGCAGAGAATATAATTGTAAATTTTACTTGGACACAGATGTGCAGGCTAAGCTTAGCACGTTGTTTATCACAACTTTTTGAAATAGTAAAAAAGGGCTTTATTCGATCAGGAGGAGTAAGCAAGACTTATGTCAAGATCTTAGCCAGCATTGCAACAAAGGAAGGTACTTATGTCAAGATCTTAGCGTTATTTTTCTGTGCACTCTCAATAATGCTGTTAGTTCGGCTTGGTTGGTAATTCTGTTATTACTGCTAACTATATTATGACTTGGTCATGGCATTTGGTTTCTAAATTTTCTATCTAAGTAACAATATACTATGTTCTAAATGAACGGATTTCCAATTAGTTTCTCATAGTAATAGCATAAGAATGACATTCAGTCAGTAGCAAAGTGATTTATTCATTCACTTCAGATAGTTTGAAGCTCGATCTCAAATTTTTTACTCTGCTAGTGATTTGTTTACAGGCTGGCTACAGACATATTGACTGCGCTAGTATATATGGTAACGAGAAAGAGGTACTCCCATCTTTTAATCTTCGTATTTTTCTTCTTTTAATAGTGAGATTAGTTAATTTGGAAAATACTTCTTTAACATGGACTATCATCAGGTTGGAGATGCGATGAAACATGTATTTGAAACATGTTTTGGTAATATATGATTTGATGGAGTGTTGAATGATTGTAGTGAGGGATGAGGGTATTTTCTATTCATAGTGGTAAGTGTACGATGTCATGTATCATGAACATATTATTGTATTATTTTGATATATAAGAACTTGATTAATATCGTTTGACTTTGTAATATGAATGACATATTTGTTTTTTGAATTAAAGAAAAATGATTTGATGTTAATCTTTTTGTTGAAATGTGTGTATATATGCAATAAGTTGATTTTAGTTTCTATTTAATATGGTGAAATGAAACACAATAGTAATATATCAAAATTGCTTCAGAAAAAGCATAGGAAAGGCGTAGGTAAAGAGAATATCGATGCAGCAAAAAGTTATGTGCATGGTGTAGCCAAACCGTAGGAATAATGAGACGTGGGGAAGGCGTAGAAAAATCATGATGTAGGGAAGACGTAAGAAACAACCCAACGGATGGCGTAGGTAAAGCGAAGGTATTTTATTAGCTACGCAAGTTTTACCCACGTCAAAATTGGCGTAGGGGTTACGTAGTTATTGCATTTACCTACACCCCGCCTACGCCATTTTGGCATAGGCAAACCGCAGTTTTCTTGTAGTGAGGTGCATTTTACAAGAAGGGGTAACCGTCAAGTATGGAAACGTGATCAAGTAGATAAAACATAGAAAGGGATTTCATATGCACTACTGCGAAAAACCCGATCACCAATCGAGATTTTACAATAAACTAAAAAGGGATAAAGAGAAGAAAAAAGCATTAGAGGATGACAAAGACAAACTAGAGAAAGACAACGATGATGAGGTGAATTTAGTATTAGTAACGATGTGCACTATATTGACAAAAGAAAAGGAAATGAGTGTCGCTTGATGCCGCTGCATTTTTTCATATATGCAACCAAAAGGGAACATCCATTGCCTATAAGGAGCAAGAAGGCAAGCTAGATTCCACTAATGGTGGAGACCTACATGATAAATGCATAGGTTCAATTAAGTTGAAAATGTATGATAGAAATAAGGTGAAGTTTACGGGAGTTAGGCATGCCCTAAAAATTCAAAAGAATCTTATTTAAGGATGATAGTTGGAAAGAAAATGCTGCAACTTTCCAGAGATGAAGTCACAAGGATTTGAAAGGACAATATAGAGATGCTGCTTGTAAAGTAGGGAAGCAAAACATATATAAATTGCTTTAAAAATAGTGGAGAATGAAGCGACGTCTCAAAGTGGTATTCGACGTTTCTAGTATTATAAGCGTTTATAATTCATTGATGATATGTATGTTCGTTTGAGAGACATGAATAATTAGGTGGTTTGGACGTTTGTTGATTTTTTATGCTGGAGATGGAGATATATGTTTCCATGGTGGTTTTGGAGATTACTTGAAGCTTGAGTTGCAAGCGGGCTTGGATAGTTTTACGGAAATATTGTATCAAATTAGTAATTGTTGGGATATGTGATACAATATTTCTATGTTGACGCAGAAAGACGTCATTTGAAGTTGCAGTAAAGAAGGAGCAAAGACAAAGAAGAAAGATGGAATACTAGAGGGATTGTAGCTTAAGCTACAAGCATTTAGTCGACTAGAAAAGACCATCAGTCGATTGGAATCTTTTCCAATTGATTGGTAAACCAAGCAAATCGACTAGATGTTGGTTCAATTTGGACCAGACAACACATTTCTTTTTCAAGGCGACTGGAACACTATACCGGTCAGTTGGTACCAATCGACTAATAGTAATTCCAATCGACTAGGTCCGGAAATATGAATCAACTTAGGGATTCAAGGGCAATTTCATAGTTTCTTAAGGTATCTTTGAATTTCCATTATAAATATCGGCATATCTTTGATCCAATGACTGAGGTCACTTTAGACTTTTATAAATAGGGTTGTATATGGGTCATTGTAATATGTGAGGAAAATGATCTTGTATTTAAAGCTTTGTGAATTAAGCTTTCTTCTCAATTTTAAGGTTTTCTTTTATAATATTTTTAAGAAATTGATAAAGTTTGTTTTGGAGAAAATTATCCGTCCATTGTTTTTTCTTGTCTTTTTATCTCTTCTCAAATCTAATTGTGTAGGGATCATAGAGATAATCCTAACACGAAGCACCGAAAGTGGAAAATGGAAAGGGAAATGATTCTTTGTAATTAAGATATGTCACACATGATTAGGCAATCCAGTAGTAAAAGCATGACAGTTTATAACAAAAACAAATGGAATAGATGCGGCAATTTAATTCGTAACTTATACATGGATGCAATAATACAAACTAAAAAGTACGTTTGTGAAGTCTTACAACAACATGTTCATTACTTATCCTATTTCGAACCAAAGTCATTTTATTTTCAATTGGTTCATTTTCTTTTTCGTCTATTTCTTGAATATAGTAGTATTCTTTAAGCTATTATTTTTGGAATAAGATTAGGAGCATCATCATATGACATAAAGTCTGGATTTTCATGGTTGTATTTCTATATAAAATTGTGAATAACCATTATAGCAACAACCACTTTTACTTGAGTTGGATATCCAATAGTCGACGTATTACGTAAGATCACAAATTTTCCTTTGCATACTTTGAATATTCTTTCGATTATCATACATAAACTCAAATGGTAGAAATTGAAATTTTTATTATATGATTTTAGTTCATTTTGAGTTTCACGAAAATCAAAGATATAATATCTCACATTTCGATGTCGAGGCATCCATATATCCATCCATTAGCAAATATCCAGAATCAACTATCAATAATAACCCATTGGTGGATGTGGAAAGTTTGAGTTTCGATTATTTATTGCAAAATTGGAAACCATACTATCATGTGTTGTTTTTTTCTAACCAGGCACGATTTATGTAAAGGGTGTGTTTGGCATACATCATTGGTAAGATTTGAAAATGCACAAAACATCCCTCCGTTTTTTCAATAAGTTTCCGGTCCCTATTTTCAAATTCACGCATGCATAAAGACCCAAATATCCTTTACGTTTTTAATATTTTAAACCGTATAACTTTCTGTAGAAACATCGAATCAGCATATCGTTTTAACCAAAAAATCAAAAAAATTATAATATTTAAAATGAGATCCATTGTTGATACAAAAAAAATCATATTTGCAGTAAATATGCAATTATTTCATATATTTGCAGACAATTCTGCAAATTTTAAACATCTTCGATTTTTTTCTTCAAATATGCAATTATTGTAGACATTTCTGCAACTATGTCTGCAATTATTGCATATACTTGCAGAAATATCTGCAACTATTTCATATACTTGCAGACATTTCTGCAATTATATGGTATGTCTGCAATTATTGTATACAGTTGCAAATATTGCATATAATTGTAGACATTTCTGCAATTATATGGTATAATTGCAAACATGTCTGCAATTATTGCATATAGTTGCATACAGTTGCAAATAAAGTTGCAGAAATGCTTGCAACTATTGCATATAATTGCAGACATTTCTGTAACTATATGGTATAATTGCAGACATATATGCAATTATTGCATAAAGTTGCAGAAATGTTTGCAACTATTGCATATAATTGCAGACATTATATGGTGTAATTGTAGATATTTCTGTAATTATTACATATAATTGTTGAATTGTCTGCAATCATATCATATAATTGCGAATAGCTTGTCCTATCGTTTTTACATATGAACAGTACCACTCGTTAGAAAGATAATAAAATTTATGATTTAATGATGAAAACGGATTGTTAATCCATCGTTTCTACAAGAAGTTATTGCGTTTTAAAGATTGATAATTAATGGGGTGCAAATTTTAATTACAGATATGAGAATAACTTGCATATATACGAAGAATTAATATTACTGCAATGGTGAAGAGGGGTATTATAGGGATGAAAGTTGTAGTATTTGAAAATAAGATGTAGTTTTTATCTTTTTCATGAGAATGATATTTTGTGTTTTAAGTTTGATTTTAGGGATGTGTTCCTTATTTTCACTTATGTAAAAGCCATGTCAAATAAACATATTTTGTGGGGTATATCTTTTTCGTCCAATAAATAGTTGTGCAATACTGCGCGGTAAATGTGCAGTATCGTCTGTTACTTCAATAAAATTGGATAATATCGATTAGACCTTCTTATTTGCTCCGTACAATGTTAACTGTTAAATTATTTGAGCAACTGAACAGTAAAACAAATACCGCAGGAGGAAAAAAAACTAACTTTTTTTTATTACTTCTTTTGTTTCTCTCTGTACACAATGTTTACTAAACTGAATAAATATATATAGAGTTATAGATGCTAAAAAATAGGATCATTTGTTTGAACCATTATTTATTACGTATGAATAGGAATTTGACTATTTCTATTATTCTTTGCTCCTGAAGACTTGTTCAATATGCTGAGATTAATCTTCAACAAATCCCTCCTTTAAGCTCAAGCATTTACCATCCTTTATTCCAATCATCTTCTTACAATTTTCGAACAACAGCTTTGGCAACGGCTTAGTGAAGATATCTGCTACCTGATCACGACTTGTAACATGATTCAGCTGCACCTCCTTTTCCTTGACATGCTTCCGGATGAAGTGAAAACAAACATCTATGTGCTTGCACCTTTCATGATGAACTGGATTCTTTGCTAACTCGATTGCAGACTTGTTATCGACCCATATCTCAGTGGGCTCGTGTTGTGGGAGCTTTAACTCGGATAGCAATTTCCTTAGCCATATTGCATGACACACACACAAAGAAGCTGCAATGTACTCTGCCTCGCATGTTGACAATGCCACTATCGATTGCTTCTTTGAGAGCCAAGTAAAAGCTGTGTCGCCCATGTAAAACACATCCGGATGTGCTTTTCCGATCATCAACATCACCGCACCAATCACTATCTGAATAACCGACCAATCTATACTCATCAGTTTTCGAGTAAAATAGTCCGAGTGACTTTGTTCCTTGAATGTATCAAAGAATCCGCTTGATAGCTTTCCAATGCGAGTAACACGGATCTTCCATAAATCGACTTACAATGCCAACACTGTATGCTATGTCCTGCCTTGTACATACGAGATATCGCAAGCTTCCGACTAAGCTTCGGTATCTGCTTGCATCGACTTTTTCTCCTCCCTCAAACTTAGAGAGTCTTGCACCCGGTTCCATCGGTGTTGCAACCGGGTTGCAATTCTCCATTTTGAATCTCCTCAAAATATCATTTGCATAAGCTTCCTGTGACACAAAAATTCTTGTTTTTCCTTGCTTGATTTCAAGACCAAGGAAATACTTCATCAACCCCAAGTCTGTCATCTCAAATTCACGAGTCATGGCGCTTTTAAAATCTTCGATCATCTTCTCATTATTCCCCACCAAGATGAGATCATCAACATAGAGAGCAACAAACAACAAATTGTCCTTTTTCTTTTTTACGTACAATGCATGCTCGTAAGGGCATTGCAAAAATCCATTCTCCTTGAAGTAAGTGTCAATCCTAATATTCCATGCCCGTGGTGCTTGCTTCAGCCCATATAGGACCTTCCTCAACTTCAAAACTTTTCTCTCCTCCCCGGCCTTCATGTACCCGAGTGGTTGCTCCACATATACTTCTTCCTCGAGCATACCATTCAAAAATGCAGATTTTACGTCCATCTGATAGATCGGCCATTGAAACTGTGCCGCTTGGGATATAAGAAGTCTAATTGTTTCCAATCTTGCTAGTGGAGCAAAAACCTCATCATAATCGATCCCCTCCTTTTGCCTATAACCTTTAGCAACAAGTCGTGCCTTGTATCTTTCTATCTCACCTTGTGCATTCATCTTCTTCTTGTATACCCATTTCACTCCAATTGGTCTATGTCCATCCGGTAACTAAACCAAGTCCCAAGTTTCATTTTTCTGAATGGATTTGATCTCCACATCCATCGTGGCCTACCATTTCATATCCCGCACTGCCTCTTCAAATGTAATGTTTTCTGCATCTGCCAAAAGGCATACTAAGTGAACCTCCAGCATTGGTTCATATAGATCCTGCAAAGTTCGCATCCTTGGTTGTCTGAGCTCATCCTCATCATCAGATGTAGACGGGCTAGTAGGTGTAAATGTCGGTACAGGAACCGATACTTTAGCCTTTTCTTCCTTGAACATTATCTCCTTTTGATTATTCCAGTCCCATGCACTTTCTTCATTAACATGTACATCTTGGCTTACGACTTATTCTCGATTGGATCAAACAACTTAAAAGCTTTCGTCTTCATGTCATATCCGATAAACACGAATTTCTTGCTTTTATCATCTAACTTGGTTCTTCTTTGATCCGGTACATGCGCATAAGCCACACTGCCAAATATCTTTAGATGTGACACAGTTGGCTTCTGTCCACTCCAAGCTTCTTGTGGTGTTTGGTTCCCCAACTTTATATGTGGGCAACGATTTTGTATATACACAACACACTGTACCGCCTCGGCCCAAAACTCCTTCGGCATGTCTTTAGTTTTCAACATTGACCGAACCATATCAAGAATAGTCCGATTCTTCCTCTCGGCCACACCGTTTTGCTGAGGTGAGTAGGCTGCGGTTAAGAACCTCTTTATGCCTTGCTCCTCGCAGAACCTCGTAAACAAAGTTGACATGTACTCTCCTCCTCTATCCGATCGTAAAGCCTTTATATAATGGCCATTTTCCTTTTCTACCGCGACTTGAACTTCTTGAATGCCTCAAGGGCCTCGGACTTTTCTTTCAGGAAATAAACCCATGTCTTCCGTGTGTAGTCATCAATGAATGTGATGAAGTATCTCTTCTCGCTGAATGACTTAGGTGTGATCGGGCCACATATGTCGGTATGTACTGTCTCAAGCGGTCCCCATGCTTGATATCTAGCCTTCTTTTGAAAAGTATTCCTCATATGCTTGCCAAGCACACAGCCTTCACAAAATTTTCCAGTATAATTCATGGCAAGAAGCCTATGAACCATGTCCTTCTTGGCTAACTCTCTTAGCCTGCCAAAGTGTAAGTGCCCAAACCGCAAATGCCATAACTAAGATTTGTCCTTCATGTCGATTTGTAAGCATTTTTCTCGTATGCTTCTCAAGTTGAGTTTGAACATACGATTATTGGCCATTTCTACTCGTGCGATTAACTGACCTTTCTTGTCCTTCAAGTACATGTACCTGTCTTTCATGATAACCAAGTATCCTTTTTCAAGTAGTTGCCCCATGCTAATAATATTATTCTTCATGTTTGGAACATAATAGACATCATCGATCAATCCTACTCGGCCGTCTTCTTGTGAGAATCGAATTTTACCTCGGCCCTTTACTTGGACCTTTGAAGCATCTCTGAAGGATACTTGTCCGCACTCTATGTCTTGCATCTCCATAAATAGATGTTTGTGCCCGCACATATGATTGCTTGCTCTAGTGTCAAGATACCAGACTGTGTCGCTGAATTGGTCGGTGTCTTTGTAGGCCATCATGAGAACATCGTCATCTATTTTCTCCTCTTTCTCGACTAGATTCGCATTTTCTTTAACCTTCTTGTCCGACCAGCACTCTTTAGCATAATGTCCATACTTTCCGCAATTGTAGCATTCAATATTTGATCGATTAGACCAACCACTTTTTCGATGTCCGCATCCTCGATCACGCCAACTTTGTTTGCTCGGCTGCCCCCTTTCTTCAGAATTGTTGTCTCCATGTCCGCGACCTCTCCCGCGACCAAAACTACGTCCTCCACGGCCGCGTCCACTTCCTCGGTTTTGCTGTGAGAGTAATGACTCCTCGTCTTTGATTTTCACCTTGGCTTGTAAAGCTTCCTCAAGTGACTCATGTTTCTTCTTTTTACGCTGCTCATGCGCCTTGAGAGAACCCGCGAGTTCATCAACGGTTAACTCTCCTAAATTTTTCGACTCCTCAATAGCGCAGACGACGTTCTCAAAATTCTCGGTTAACGACCGCAAGATCTTTTCAACAACCCGAGCATCAGTCATAATCTCTCCATTACGCTTGAGCTGATTTACCACCGTTTGAGCACGGGTGATGTAATCAGATATTGCTTCAGATTCCTTCATCCTCATAGTCTCCAATTCTCCTCGTAGAGTTTTAAGTCTAATTTGTTTAACACGATCAGCACCGTTGTAGACCTTTTGCAAAGTCTCCCATGCTTCCTTTGACGTCTTTGCACCGGCAATCTTTTCAAAACCTGACTCATCCATTGCTTGATACATGAGATAAAGCGTTGTTTTGTCTTTCTTGCGTGACTCTTTTAATTCCCTTAACTGGACAGCTGTGTAGTTACCGATATTCTTCGATTCCATGTAGCCATTCTCGACTATCTCCCATGCATCTTGTGCACCAAGCAATGCTCGCATTTGTATACTCCAGTTGTCGTAATTTGTCTTTGTAAGACGAGGCAACGGCACATGCCCCAACGACGTGCCTCCGAAACTTTCCATCTGCTCTAATACCAATTTGTTAAATTATTTGAGCAACTGAACAGTAAAACAAATACTGCAGGAGGAAGAAAAACTAACTTTTTTTTATTACTTCTTTTGTTTCTCTCTGTACACAATGTTTGCTAAACTGAATAAATATACATAGAGTTATAGATGCTAAAAAATAGGATCATTTGTTTGAACCATTATTTATTACGTCTGAATAGGAATTTGACTATTTCTATTATTCTTTGCTCTTGAAGACTTGTTCAATATGCTGAGATTAATCTTCAACATTAACTTGCGGATCATCTGACTTGATTAAATCTTTTGTCATCAAAGCAACAATTTTTAAGGCAGCATCAAAGTAAGCACAAACAATGCTACCTCTTTGTTGAAATCCTCCACAACCTGATGTGTTGGAAGCATAGTTTTCTTAAGCTGACCCGGCCTCGGTTGAACCGCTAATAACCGCGAGCCATGGGGATCAAAGGCCGGAACCTCAATCAAACCTCTTTCATGCAAGAACCTCGGTTCGATCTTTGAATTAGCAGTTTAACCCTTCATTTGAACTCGGTTGATCCTCCCATACGCGCAATTTTTTTGTTTCAAAGTATGTTTTTAAATCTCCGTCTGTTTTATGTTCGTAATTAGTGCAGCTAGTGTAACAATTTTTTTAATTTTTTACATTAGAATTAATGTGTGAATTATGAATTAATATCGTATTTTTTTATTGAAGATGTTGGTTTATTTATTTTTTTATTGAATATGTTGGTTTATTGTGTACTTAAGGTTGATACGTTTCATCTTAAAGTGTTAATTTTCAAAAAAAAGTATGTGCGGTTCTTGACGGTTCGACGACCGATTGAATTCTCGAAATCTCGAACCCTGATTCCTCACGGTTTGATTCATAGTCCGGTTATGAAAACATTGGTTGGAAGAGAGAATGTGATGATTCTCCGTTCAAACCCAAGCTCAAAACAGTCTAATTTTCTTGTGCTACTTCAACAGGTAAGGGCATCTCCAATCGTCCAATTACTTGCTGAATTTGCGTAAAAAAATATCCAGTCGTTCAATTCAACCTTAATATTAAGGTTAACGTTCAGGATCCAATTCAGGATCCTGAACTGGGCTTGGGCACCCATTAAATGGGCGCCCAACCCCCCCTATTTCCATCCCTACCAGCTATATTTCCCCCCTTTCACCCCTAACGGCTATAAACAGTCATATTTCAAATTACAACGGCTATAAACGGTCATATTTATGATTTCACTACATATATCAGAATGTTATCCAGATTGTAATACACACATCTCTTCTTCTATTACAATTTTATTCTCAATTCCTTAATATTGAAAGTATGTCTCATCCATTTCAATCATATACCGAAGCGATGAATATGGATAGCTGGGATTTAGATTCTCAACCCTTTTAAAATGGAATTCCCCAAACCGCCCCCCCCTCTATCGTTCCATTCTTCTGCTCCATGGCCTGGCGATGAAGATAAGGATTTGTGTTATATTTATTGTCATTTTTCTAACGACTCGGTAAAGGGGAACGATCAAAGTGGAGAGGCGTTTTGGGCAAAAGTCATGAGTGCGTACAATAAGAAACATGTTGAAAAGACGAGATCAATGTCTGCAATCACGGGTCATTTTGGGAAGATTAATCGACAAACACAATTCTACGAGTCGCAAATCCAAGTGGAATGGGTGGCGAAGCTGAATTGGTAGCATTTTGTAAAATCACATTTTTAATTTACATTCATTTCTAATCACTTTGTTAATATTTGATTTTGTTTTTCTGTTTCTGTAGAAGAGAATGGTGAACGATCAGTTCTTGAAATTATTTCCAAGAGAAAATGGTACAAAGAAACCCCACTACTATCAGTTTGCAAACTGCTATGACTTGCTTGTTAGTCAACAAAAATGGAACTCAAACACCGCAAAAGGCTTAAGAGATGTGCAGACGAAGTCAAAGGGGAAGAAAAAAGCAAGTAGATCTACTTACAATTCTAGCCCAGGCAATTCTTCTCATATGGCCTCAAATGAATGCCAAGATATCGAAGACGAAAAAGTAGTTCCCGCATTTGATGAGGACGCTAGACCGATGGGGCAACGAGCAGCTAAGAAGAAAATTGCTGTTCAATCTCAAATCGATTCTCGTTTAGCCCTAATGCATGAAAAACATGCGAGAGAAAATGCAGAACGTCAAAAAGGAAGCGCAGAAAAGCTTGCCGTGTTAAAAGAATTGACTGAGATTGAGAAGGGTCGTTTTGAGCTAGAGCGGCAACGCCAAGAGACCATAGTAATGGAAAAGGATGTCACCGGAATGGATCCAATTACATTGCAATATTGGATGGAGTACAAACAGCGCATTGTTGAGAGTATATCTGGAACAAAACATATGTAGTTGACGTATTAATTTGATATTTCTAGTTATTGCAGTTTACATTTCCATGTACCTTCAGTTCATTTAGGTAATCAAGTGTTATTTTCGATTTAACAATATTTAATGGTATATCATTTTTTCGATGCATTGTGTATATATCAATATAGATTTACTTCATCAAACATAAATGACATTACAAACATAATAATTGAAGCATTACACACTTCGTTATAGAAATAAAAAAGGCAAACATATGTAATTAAACAAAGATCCACCATCTTCAACTACTGATTTCCATGAGAATTCCAAATATGCTCCATTAAATCCCTTTGGAGTCTATTATGAATAGCTGCATTACGATATACCTCATGATGATCGTTATGAATCACGTACTGTTCTTCATTTAGTAACGTGGTTGTGCGAAACAATTCGGGTGGTTGTCTTGCCCCCTCATACTCGAAATCAGGATAATCCATACCGCGTTCATCTTCAATGATCATGTTATGGAGAATTATACAATAGAACATAATTGTAGCCATTTTTGATCTCTTCCATAATCTACATGGATTGCTTACCATTGCAAATCTTGCTTGAAGGACCCCAAACGCCCTTTCTACGTCTTTCCTTTGTCCTTCCCGCATCGCAGCAAATTGTTTCTGTTTTGCCGTCATTGGGTTTGCAAATGTCTTCACAAACGTACTCCATTTGGGATAAATTTCATCTCCTAAATAGTATCCATGGTCATATGTGTTCTGACCAAGAGTAAATGATACGGGAGTTGACTTACCTTGCGTCAAATCATTGAACAAATGAGATCGTTCGACAACGTTTAAGTCATTAAGAGAACCTGACATTCCAAAGAAAGCATGCCAGATCCACAAATCATGAGAGGCAATTGCTTCTAAGATGAATGTTGGTTTTTTTTCCTTGCCGTTATATGCTCCGTGAAAAGCTTTTGGACAGTTCTTCCACTCCCAATGCATACAATCTAGACTTCCAAGCATTCCAGGCCAGCCCTTGCTTTCATGCATTTCACGCAAGCGAGTTACATCTGCCTCGTTTGGAGATCGAAGATATTCCGTCCCATAAATGTCCACAACTGACTGGCAGAAGTGATCTAGGTTTTCCAATGCCGTACTCTCTGCAATACGATATGCATCATCAAGGGCATCGGCGGGTGTACCGTATGCTAACATTCTCAAAGCTGTAGTCATCTTTTGATGCCTACGCAAACCATGTTTTTTTGCGGCGTCCTGCTTAAAAACAAAATAATTATTATTCTGCTGAATACTTTCGAGAATTCTTATGAATAATGGTCGACTCATTCTGAATCGTCGTCTGAATGTCTCTGGACCGTAAGTTGGATCACGGGCAAAGTAATCTTGCAGTAGTGTTTTGTGAAATGCTTGCTGGTTACGGTTGATATATTTCCTACCCACTACGGAACCACCATGTTTTCCAGAAGTTGATCCGTATGCTTCACGATATATCTCCATCAATTCCTCCTCCTCCTGTTGATGCGCTAACGCATACGCTTCTTCTTCAGAGTCACTGTCGCAAAGCAATATAGCTTTTAGTAAATTTCCAGACATTGTTTGATATTTGAGGATAGTTGTCTGATATTTGAATGTTTTGTTAGAGTAAATTTTGGTGAACAAGTATGACATCTATATGGTTATATATATATATATATATATATATATATATATATATATATATATATGACCAAATCTTGAGTGGAGAGAGGGTGTGTCATTGTACGGTCAAATCACGTACTGTAGCCACGTTCGTTTGCCGATCAAGATTCTCTGCTATATTTAGTGGAGAGAGGGTGTGTCATTGTGCGGTCAAATCACGTACTGTAGCCACGTTCGTTTGCCGGTCAATATTCTCTGCTATATTTAGTGGATAGAGGGTGTGTCAGTGTGCGGTCAAATCACGTACTGTAGCCATGTTCGTTTGCCGGTCAAGATTCTCTGCTATGTTTAGTGGATAGAGGGTGTGTCAGTGTGCGGTCTAATCACGTACTGTAGCCACGTTCGTTCGCCGGTCAAGATTCTCTGCTATGTTTAGTGGATAGAGGGTGTGTCAGTGTGCGGTCTAATCACGTACTGTAGCCACGTTCATTTGCCGGTCAAGATTCTCTGCTATGTTTAGTGGATAGAGGGTGTGTCGGTGTGCGGTCTAATCACGTACTGTAGCCACGTTCGTTTGCCGGTCAAGATTCTCTGCTATGTTTAGTGGATAGAGGGTGTGTCAGTGTGCGGTCAAATCACGTACTGTAGCCACGTTCGTTTGCCGGTCAAGATTCTCTGCTCATTATCCATTATATAAATTCACAAATCGTTATACGTTTAAATCATTTACAAACCTAACATTATTCAAATTACAATGTCCAACATGACATTTACGTCTCATGAATTGAAGTTGCTTATGCAGTACTACATTCAAACCGATGAGAAGTGCGATAATCAGGAGTCAATGGCAATTAATTTTTGGGACACTCTGGTTGACCTGTACAACAACGATGTGGGCTCTCAAGTCAGACGTACGGCTCAAGAGGTCAGGACTGCACACAAAAACTTTACTAGGGCATGCACGCGTTACATAAAGATTATTAACGAGGTAATATTGGAAAATGTGTTTGAGACAACACGTTCGACTTATGACGGTCGATACAATTTAAAATATGGCACGCCCTTCATTGCCCATGATGCGTACTTCATACGTCAAAACTGGCTAGAAAGATTTGGATGGCCTTAAGATAACAGTATTGATAGTTGGTTATGTAACGTTCGTTAATGTATCATGAGCTTTTTGAATTGTCTTTTCAAATGATAATGTCTGCTTTTATTGTCAAAGCTAATGCCTATGTCTAATGTTTGTTTTTGAATATGCCCTAGTGTAATGTATGTTGTCAGATCAAAAAGTACTGCGACCAAAAGTGTATTGTTTATATATTCTCTTTCTGGCTTACTTATTCATCATTCATAATCATCTTCTTCCACACTCACAACAATAAATTCTTCATCGCAATGCCTTCTTGGCCTTCTTCTATCGATTCAGATGCAGGTTACGGAAAATCCACATACTGATGAGGATTGGCTTATCGATTATCAAGAACAACACTATGAAGATGTCCGTAGTCAGTTTCCAAACCTTAAGCAGCTGAGACTTCAGGAAGTGGTCGAACCGCGATACGAACAAAATGTTGTACGTATGGCATATGAACAACATGAGAACCTGGATCAAGTAGTTCAACCTCCCACTGAGCAAGAAGTTGAATCGCAGCTAGTTTGTTGTCTGTGCGGGTTTGAAGTTGAAGTTGTAGTGCGTGCGGATGGAGAAAATATTGGTCGTCGAATCCAACTATGTCAATTCTGGCCGAATGGTTGCAATTAAGCGGAATGGTTGGATGATCCATTATGTCCAAGGGGCATAACCTACGCAAATGAAATAGAACATGAGATAAGACGTCTTAGACTGTCTGTACAGGAGTTGCAGTTTAATCGTCACGTCTAGTTTCTTCATATGTGCAGTCTATTATTACTGTGTCGTTTCTTATAAGTGTTCTATGTTTGAATCATTCACTAGTTAAACGAACATAAAGTATTCACATTGTACACCAACATATATAGTTTGTATTTAAACGGACACCTACAAATAATAATATACACCAACATGTATAAGTCACAGTACTCACAGACATATAGAATTCACAGTAACCACGAGCATTATAATCCAAAATCCAAGAAAGTGACAGCATATAAATAATACACAATATACTGAAACAATGACCTAAGTACATATACTCATACGCATAAACTAAAAAGTATACAACTAAAGGGAGGCAGCGTCGTCATCGTCAGCATCATCACCGTCATCACCATCTCCGTCATTGTCATCATCCTCATCTCCGTCACCGTCATCATCATCATCTCCATCATCATCATCATTGTCTACATCGTCATCCTCGTCATCCCCATCACCATCATCCCCCTCGTCCTCATCATCCCCATCGTCCTCATCTAAACCACCAGCACCATACCCACTGGGACCAGCATCACCTCCGCCTTGTGATCCGAAAGGCTCATATACAGCAAGTCTAGCTGATAGCTGATCAATCTGAGCCTCTAGCATCTGTGTATGCTGCATGTACATATCATGCATGGCGTGTGTATGTGCAAGAGTCATATCGCGAAACACACCAAACCCTACTCTGGCCTGATCCAATCTAGCAGCATACTACATAAAGATGACAAAAGCCATAATAAAAAAACAAGCATAAAATAAAGGAAAAATGACATTAAACAACAGACGTACCTCATACGGAGGATATAACCCGACTGAAGGCACACCAGGATAGTCGGGGTGATCTGGAAAGACTAAAGGCTGCTCAATCAAAGTACCTGTCAAGTCATACGCTCTAAAAGTGGTATTAGGCTCCAACTGCATGGAAGCCTGGGAGAACTGTGACGGAATCGGGTCAAATGAAACCTGCGGTACCTGAACTCTACCGGCTGCCAGATGAGGTCCTATATGATCAGAGTTGACCCCACGAACATAATCTGGTACGATAAATATACGGGGTGCTACTCTAGCCAAATAAGCGTCGTAATCCCCATCGATGAAAAAAGTACTACTATCCACCCATCCAGCCTGTCGTAGAGCATGTAAGTACTGATCACCGATCACCCTATGTCTACCAAACATGTCCTCGCAGGATAAAGGATCGTATGGTATACGACGATCACCCGTAATCTGATAAGCACATCTTTCTCCCAAATACCACATAGGCATAAATGCAGGCGTATGCAAAGCAACCCTACGTCTAGATACTGAATACGCAACCATCAAGGGATGGTCGTCCACCAGAAGACCTGCATCTGCTAGATGAGTCCAATGTGAGGCCCAAGGAGTCCGAATGACGTTACCACGACTACGCATATCCAGCTGTGACCTAGCCTCCATCAAGTCATGCCATACACCTAAGGGGACATGACGTACGTACTGCATGGTCTCCCATCGTCTCATCCTAGGGAAGTAATGCTCAGCAGCCTGACTAGCCGTGTCCTGGATGCGGGGATGCATGCTTGCCGTGTACTCGTAGTACCATAACGGTAAAATATACCAAAAAGCATACATCTGCCTGACATCGCCAAGCGCAAATGAATCTAGAGCGGTATATATGGTGCCTAATATCGCCGTGCCCCAGTCGATAGTATGTAGCTGGTCTAATCGGGCAAGCGAAGCTAAATAGCCAAGTCTAACCGTACCTTTTTTGTTCGAAAAAAAGGTCGAACCAAACAGGTACAACAAAAATGCTATAGTAACTGCATCCATCATATCGGCTCTAGCTATATAACTGGTGATGTAATGCTGCAAGTACGTCAACTTAACAGAACCACTAGAGACGCAGGTAACATCTATTAGTGGTAAAAAAACAGTATACAAATTGGACGACTCGTATAAATCATCGAATGAAAAAGGTCGAAGACCCTGTCGTCCAATCTCAATCCCAGTGAACATGTAGAAATCAACTGGGGTGATACCAAGCTCAAAATCTGAAAAATGAAACGTATGCGTGGTGGGCCACCACCTCTCAGCTAATGCCTGGATGAGAGGTCGATCAAAGGACTGAACAGGCCTAATTGACAAAAATAGACCAAAAGGGCTAGCCTATAGCCTCTCAAATAATAGGACCGGGAAGATAGTCATAAAACTGGGTAATGCACTTAGCCCAACTACCCCGACAGTGAATGTAATGGTCCTATAGATAGTTAATGAAACAACAATTTCTGATAGCGTAAGGGTTATTTAATATGAGTATATAATGTACAAATTAAAATAACAAGTTATAGTAAGGGTTGATTAATACCTGTATGGTCGTCAAAGCGGTTTCGGGTCTATGCCGATAACCATCTGGCAGCTCATGTAGAACACGTAGATCGTCTGGTGAAACTCTAGGCGGTGGCGGAACGTGTAGTGGTCCTGCTTGCTCCTCTGGATGTCCCTGAACCGTTTTCGGTCGATTTTGGTTGGACGCGGCGGCATTTTGGATAAATTTTCTATTTTTCAAAAAAATTTCAAAACGAAAAGTGAAGAGAAATTAGGGGGGGGGGGGGGGGGGGGGCGGCGCCCATAAAATGGGCGCCTTGCCTCAGGCGCCATGGGGCCAGGCGTCCATTAAATGGGCGCCTGGGGCCAGGCGCCCTGGGCAAGCCCACCCAATTACGGACTGAATATTCAGCCCGTAATCGATTGGAGATGCCCTAACAAGAGCCTTCAATTCAAAACATCAGCCACGTTAGATTTGTCCAATGTGACCGTCCAGTGTCTGAACCAAGACATTGGTTTGTCGGTCGGTTACTTCTTCTATTTTCATTGAAGTTCATTTGGCAATCGGAATTTTCAACCCATTTTCATATTATATTTTGCCCTTGGTTCAAATTTCCAAGCTACGTGCAAATCCAAAGCATCATGTGCTAAAAGTATTTCCTTCATCAGATCTACTAAATTAATCTTTGCTTAAAAACGCATCTTTATCTTTTTACTATCCATGTGCAACAATGGATCTTATGTTTCTTGCATTTCATAAACTCAAGTAGCACTGAAAATATGAGAACAAATCTTTTACAAGATAGACAAAGAATAAACTTAGTATTAAGAATAATTTTCCTAGAAACTCGAAAACAAATATCATTTACATGATATATCAATGTACAGCTTCAAGTAAATGTTCTCCCTACAGCACATGCTAACAAAATAACCCATCTAAGAACATCTGCACGAATCTGAACTTTCAACCTCTCTAATCCTTCGAGCAACATCAGTCAGCTTATATGCCTTCATCTCTTTGATCACATCAGAAGCCCACTTACCGATATATTTTTCATCATGTCCGATCCTGCCATCTTTATAAAACGAAAAACATTTTGAGGGATTTCCCACGTCGGGGCATGTTTCACCATTTGGATCCCTCCATGTGCCTTTGTGGTTGACACCCGTTGAGGGTGCGATCCAGTGGAACACGTACTGACCCGGACCCGCTAACTCAAGCCATCCTTTAGGGAAGAACTCCATTATGCTGCTGTTCTTGTCCATGAAGATCATGTTTGTTAGCTGTGCTCCATGTGGCGTGGCTACAATGTCTGTTGATGTCATCAAACTTACCTACACGATAGTATTCAACTTTTAGAAGTTGGAGGCTGTTCTATATTGTATCAAACAATGTGATATGAGTAGTAATACTTTCCGAGTAATTGGTGAATATATAGTGTATAACTTGGTCCATTTAATCGAGAGTGAGGCATTACGCGTAGATGTCTATGACTCTATATAACTCGACTTCATACCTGATCACAAAATGTGAGATTATTAGGTCGAGCAACCTTAAGGCGACACCCTTCAACCTTCCTACACTCCTTCTCAAATACCTGAATCACCGCCTCTTCATCCTTAAACGACCTTGCCCCGATTCTCAACAGCAAAGTTAACCTAACCACATTCTCCTCTCCATTGACATCCCTAGTAATATTACAATATGCCCTAGTCTTGCACCTCATCATCCCATAAACCTCTTGCTTCCTCTCTTTGGACATCTTCCCTTCATTGTGCCTGAACACAACCGCCTTTTCAAAACAATTCGGCCTAGTACCATCATCCTGTTCGAAAGTTTCGATTTTCACATTACCGCTACCGAAAACCGCATTCGCCAGATTATTAACCCAAGGACTCATGCGTTTTCTAACCTCACCCCAATGGAACAGTACAAACCTTGAGGGTAAAACACATTCTTTTTTCTCGTACCATGCTGCAAATGGTGCAATAGTAGTCAACCCATGGTATAAATTTTCATAATCAAAGTATGTGTCTGATACATACGTTAGCCCGGGAAGCCAATTGGCATTGGAAGGAAGTGAATCTTCTGATGCAAGAGCGTAAAAGTTTCTAGTACCGTTCGAAGAATCGTGACCTAGTATGCATAGATATTTGTTGTTTGTCAACGAAGGGAAAAGAAGGTGTTCAGGCACGCCGTCTTCGAAAGTGTCGTTGATAGAGCTCATGAACCAAGTGTTTCCTTCCATGGCTGTTTCGGCAAATCGTAGGTCTTTAAGGGGAAAGTACTGTAAGTTTTCGGCAACTTTTTGGAAGTTTTTGTAAGGGTTAAGTGTAGACCATGATGGAGATGAGAGAGGAAAGGGAAGAAAGAGTTTTAGTGCTTGTATTTGAAGGAGTATGAGGATCGATACCGAAATGACTAGGAAGTAGAATGAGAGTTTAGAGAGGGAGATTGAGAAGCTTTTTTGTTTTGACAGGTTTTTTTGGAGTTGTGGTTGAGGTTGGATATGCATTTTTTTTTGATGAATGTGTGATAGTTCTGTTGAAAGATATGATGACTTATACAATTTGATAGTTGAAGTATTACATAAAGTATGAAGTTGAGGAGTTGAAAAATGTGGTATGTATGAATGCATCCTGCATGTGTTAATTGGAAAGATTAGAAGTTACGCTCTCGATCTTATGTGGTCAACTGCCAAACTAGAAAAAATAATATTACAAGAGAAGCTGCTTAGACAAAAAAAATATTAACTTTTAATGAACTACCAAGTTATTCAGATCGAAACGTGTATTTGTTTGGTCTCTGTGTAGTAATTTGAAAAGTAATGGTACTTTTACAAACAGCTAAAAGATTATAATATGGCAAATTGTATGCTGATATATATGGTCAAGTCGATCGAGCAAGAAATAGTTAGGTTAAAGATTGCATAGTCACTTTAGTTGACTGATTTAAAGTCGGTTTTGTTGATTAATTAGTTGGTAAATCATGTTTTGTTAGGCCTGGTAGAATATTGCCTAATCATTTAGATCAAAATCCACATAACCACCGTAATTTATTTTATATCAAATATAGAAGTGTGTTTTTTTCTTCTTTGTTATCCTTGTTTGATCTGTAACCAAAGAATGGAGATTGATGAATGCAAAAGAAGAGCTTCCACTTACCCCACGCTACTAAAACTTTATACAATAATATTAACTGTAGGAAACATATCGTAGACAGTAAGATACCTTCATGTGAAGATATGATGCTATACAATTAAATATAAGATCCTTGTGACCGAAAAAGTTTACAATTGCTTTAGTACTGTGATTACTTTGTACTTCTGGTTCTAATTATATGTATCTTTTTGTACAAGGAAGGGTGATTTAGTTCAAGTGACAAACCTACAAAGTTTTCTGGCTTCTACGACAACACGTATAGAAATTAATCACAAGGACACCATCTTCACGCGTATGTCAAAATCACCACTATCCACTCTAACGCATCCCATGTCGTCGCAACTATGAGAAAATGATAAAAAATAATATAACAACTACAAAATGCTACTGACTTAACTAAAAAATGATAACACAAGGTAACGTCAACAATTACATGATAAAATTCAAGTAGCGCCGTTGTGTTCTTTTATTTTACTTCTGTAAATACAAGATCGATACTACATGATAATATTATAAAATAATTAGTAAAAAATACAACAATAAATAATGAAAAAAATTAAATAAAAACAATATCACCTTTACAAAGCTATGTAGTGGCATTATAAATTAATGTATGAAAATAATATTACATTTCGAAAATTAAATAAAAATGGTATCACCTTTACAAAAAAAACTTAAAATAATGCTAGAAATTGGAATTTAAAAATATTAATTCAAAAATGGTACTATAGCTTATTAACCATACCACATAGCAAGAAAATATTAATATACTTTGTAAAATGGTAATACAGTTTGTAATGCTATTATAAAATAATGTCCCGAGATACAATATACACATCATCTGAAAAATATATACCTCTAAAGGGTAACCTAGTGGGTAAGGTATTCATGAGAAAACCATTTGACACAACTTCGAGTCCTGACGACATAATCCCTTTTGAATTACCTGATGTATGTGTTGTGCCGTCGGTGCATACTTCCTCGGAATATTAAAGATGAATCACCCAATACAGACATTTGGTTTACGTGAGTTTTCAAACACACACACACACACATACATACACGTCTAAAAAGAAACTATAATTGTTTATAAAATGTTAATACAATTTTAAACAAGCAACAACAATTTATAAACTGATACTACAATTCATGAAATGCCAATAAAAGTTGCATTATGAACAAAAATATATACAACTATGTTTATTTTAAAAAGTGATATTATACAGTATCATTACTACATATATCTAAAAAGAAGCTACAATTGTTAATAAACTATCACTACAATTTTAAAGAGCTATTATAATGTAGAAACTATTACTATAATTCTAAATGCTATTATAAAATAGCATTATGAATAGAAAAATATAGAACCATATATTTTTAAAGAAACAAAAAATGATTCTATACAGTATCATTATTACATATAGGAACAAAGAAGCAACAATATAATCTGCTACTGCAATTTTAAAAAAGCTATTACAATTTAGAAACTACTACTACAATTTATAAAATGCCATCGTTAAATAGCATTGTGAACAGAAATATACATAATTTAATTTATTAAAAAAACAAGCAACAATACTGCACAGTAGCATTCCCACACACATCTAAAAAGATGCTACTTGATTAATTATATTACAAAATGATTAAATGATATTACAAAATAGACATTTTGAATCTACAAATGCTACTGCAAAATAGCTATAGCAGCAGAAATATTAATACTTGTTCTATTTTCATAAAATGATAATAATCGGTATAATTATGCAATGACATCTCTTTCTTTCCCAATTCCATGTTAGCTCTAATAACATAAAACATCACTCTTCTGTCACTGTAGCAACACATTAATTCACCAACCATCTTCATATCGATCTACAACGTAATTTCCTTCTTCCATCAACATCAAACCCGTAGTGCCTCTCTCCATCATCATGGTCGGCAAACTCGAGTCTGCCACCATTGAGAGCAGGTGCACCATCGTCGAGATCTGTTGCACCTTTTCGCTCCCATCCAAATGTAACCATAAAATATTGTGTTCTCATGCCTAAAACTTTGTCCTTCGACTTTATTACCAAATAAAAAATTTCCTTCATGCAAAAAAATGACGCACATGTCCCGTTGCCTAAAACATATCGAAGTTTGTTGTTCCTACTGTTTTATAAAGAATCAAGAAAAAAATCCTTTATTTTTTCAAGGAAAATGAGTGATCTAGGAGGATGACACTTATATAATTATATTTTACACTTAAAAAATTTGTCAATTAAGCCCATTAGATAGCGAAAAACTCTCATACACTAAAGTAAAATAAGACACCTCTCCCTTATCCTAAGAGAAGAAAGGAATAATAAAATGATAAAGAATCAAAAATAATAAGTGATCTAGCAAAAATGTCGATCAAATAAGCTAAATCGTCCAGTAAAAGACTAAAAGCATGACTGAAATCGAGAATAGTACAACCTGAAAGTCTATAGAGTGGATTGTGTAGTGTATATGCAAGCATATGTGACAAAATATATGATGTGACTAAAACAATACTAATATAGGTAAATATAGAATAAGCACATCAAGATTTTATACTGGTTCAGACCTCCCATCCTACGTTCAGTCCCGAAGCCCCCCTTAGGAATTCGACTATCAAACAACCTCACTTCTCCCGGAAGAATAGGCTTTGTTCCAATAGCTTGTTCTTGTCAAGTATGTGTTCTATAACACGGATATTGACTAATAAGTACAAATGCTTTCAATATATATCTAGAGATTATTGATTGTGAAGAACTGAATATATGGAAGAGTGAAATACAAGTATAGATTGCTAGAGATCAAGAATATAATAGATATGTGAGTAAAGAGCAGAAGTACGTAAGGTAATTGTTTCTTTTGATTCTTGATGATATATATAGTTGTAGAGTGATTCCTTGAGCAGTCGCATCCATTAACAAGTGCTTCTACAGAGTTTTCTGTTGATGGTGAAGAGTTGCAGTGAAGAGAAGCGAAGATGTCTTTTCAAATGTGACAGTTGAATTTTAAATGTAAATTCCGAGTTCAAAATTAGACATATGGTATTTGTATCAGACGTCTGACACTATATTTTTTTTTGTATAAAGTAGTCTTTCAAACGTCTGAGTGCATCTATCAGACGTCTGATCCTGTCTTTTTGTTGTTCCAAAGGGTTTTTCCAGATGTCTGGCTAGTGCACCTAGACGTATAAAAACTGTGCATGTCTGCTTTGTGCATCTTTCTTATTGCTTCTTTGATCCTATCGAATTGTAGTCTCTTGTCATATTCTTTAAGCCATGTTATTGTCTTTTTAGTGATGTTACTCTAGCAAGTACCTGTAAATACACACACACACACACACACACACACGCATATTCGATTTCCAATGTATAGTTGTTTTCATCAAAACCGTAGATTTGATTTCCTAACACAACCTTCCTAAACATCTAGGGCTAAATGAAGGCATAAAAAAACTTGGCAAGCCTATTAAGGTGACCGATCACAATATTCCTACATTCGTATTTCGTGGCATAAACAATCGAGTTGACAAAAATCACTAAAACATAAAACTCAATAAAACCGTAACACCACGTAAAACCGAACAGTAATTAATTCCAAAGAAATAAATTAATAATTAGTAAAGTTAAAAATGGAATTTTTACAATATCAAAATTTTGGCTATGAAATTTGCACCGTTGTGTTCATGATGATTTTCTAATCAATTTCATATATAAAGTTTTACGATCGGAGTTTAAACGAAGTTAATAATTAATGATTAATCAAAGTTGACAGTTACTTAAAGTTTAAGCAATGTTAACGTTGGTCAAAGCAGAAAGAATTCATATCAAATAATTAATGGGAAACAAACCAACACTTAACAAAACAGCATGACTGGTCGACACCAGAGTTCAACCGGTAGAAGTGTAGCGGTAGTACTATGACAGCTATGTATTGGACATAGGTCGAATGGCCTAGATTTAATATAATACAATCTAATGGTTGACATCTATCTGAACCCCTATAAATGCACGCTTAGCCCTTTACTTTTCTTCTCATATTTTCCTGAACAACGGTAAAGCTCTGCCATTTTCTTTTTTCCAAAAATTCTAAATCCATATAAATTATAATCTATGTGTATGTAGGTGGAGAATAGCATAGAATAATAGAGAAGAAGAATAGGATTTAATTGAATCGCCAAAGCCAAGGTAAATTGTAATCCAAATCTAAATTAAATTCAATAGATCTAAATTTCTAATAACAATGTATATGCTTTCGATACATATTTTGGTGAGAAGAAAAAGGAGTTGAACATGAATAACAAGATTTAGATTTGAAGATTTGGAAGCTTAGAGATGAGTGGAAAATTATACACTTTTATATAATATTAAATCTATATCGTTGTAAATCCATTCCTTATATGGATGAATGTAATTTTGGAGTTGTAGGCTTAAATATATACATGTAATGAATTTGAAAACCATGCCTACATATTTTGTGAATTTGTTGACTTTGATTAAGTACTGCACATACTTGAATTCAGAAAGTAATGGTGAAGGTAGTCCTTATTTAAATGAGTTTGTATAGGAATTTCAGGTTTGTTGGTTAAACGACATATGTTAGTAAACGTGAATTGGAAGTTATTATAATTTGGATTAAGATTTAAGTGGTATTTTGGTTCATTAGAATGAAGTATGTTGCAATGTAAATTTCTATAAATTATCTAGTTTTATAACTATGAATAAAAGTGTGTCATTTGGAATAATATAGAACATGCCTAAAAAAGAGACGTATAAAATAAGAATGTTTACGTATTTTGTACCGTCTAGATTATTCCTTGTAAGTACAAACTTAACACAAGTCCTCTTTTAGATAAATTATGGAAAATTACAGTGCTAATATTTCCTTCTAGGGAAGATGTAATTCCAACATATTAAAATGCAGAATTCTCTAAGTATAGACCAAAGTGTTGTAAGTAGATATAATAACAATAAGTTAAGTGTAAATCTAATATATGCGATAAGTAGAGATAAACAATAAGCGATGAGGTGTATGTAAAGCAACAATCTGAGTAATTAAGAAGATTACATTAATTAAAAAAGGATGGTAATAGTTGAAAAGAAATAGTAGAATATACCTAATAGTATTGAGTGAAAGTTAAGTAGTAAAAGATATTTAATCTATTAAATTAGAAGTGATCGGTAAACGACATTAAATTGATATCAATGAAACAAGGAGCAAGTTATGTATAATAACCGAATACCAACAAGTTGAACATAGGAGGCATCGTAGTTAAATAAATTTATATAGCTTCAAGTATGTGCTTATGGCGGATTGAATTATTGGTTCTAACCAATAACTTAGATTAATTAAAAATGACATAATCATTAGTATGAGTTGGTATGCAAGGTCAATATTATTGCACAACATAAGTCTTCTCTTCGAAAGGGGTTACCAACGGTTGTGTATATTTTTACTAATGTGAGACATCTTCGATCGTGGGACTTGTGAAATTATACGTTGTGAAATTATACGTTCACATATAGGTGAAGAGAATATACTAAAGTGAGTTTGAATTAACAAAGGGCCAAGTATGGTCTGCTTCAACCTCTATAGTGGGTATTAAATAAAGTGGGCATTTATTTGAATGCAATAAGTAATCTATATGGGACGGTGAGCATAGGCTCGGCTTTATGTCAAGCTATTTCAGTACCATATATGTGAGGAGTATGGCTTTACACATAGTTCGAGAGCATCATCGGTCCTGGAGCAGTCAGCAGAAGACATGGATTACTCTTGCACGGACTATACCTCCTATTAGTGTAGTTTCGTATGGGACACGCAATGCCTCATAGTTATTTGTTTTGTTTGTAGATAGGAGGCATAGCTAGATAACCCCGAGATGAGTCTTCAACGCGAGTAGAACAAGGCTAATAGTTGTGATGCCATTACTACGCACTAATAGGAAGATCCTCGGTGTACATGGACAAGTTGATCTAGACACAAATAGTGGATACATGGCGCGATGCAGAGTTACGGATACTAGTGGGAAATGTATCCTGGTCCAATGTGGGACTGTGGTACTTACATACATACATGTATGTAGATGTAGTTATTGTATACCTCAAATAGGTGGAGGCATATCATACGCGTACATGAAGTCAAGACGATAAAGAAAAAAATAGGCATAAGGTGCAATGGAAAGCTATCAGCATAAACTAGTGTTTTATAAAAGTATGTAATTTACAACCCTCGCCTCATTACAACCCACTGAATAGATTTAGATGGACACGTACTGATACAAGGTGGAAATAGTGGAAGGACAGATTTCCTATTACATGCTCATCACCGACAAGGGTGCTAGATACCAAAGGTATTAGGCTTGGTCGGTATTATAAGTTTTACTATACTTTACTATTTCGTTGTGAGTTTTATCGATAGTGTTTTGGTATACTTTTGTTTATTTATAGGATACCAACACCAGCGATCAATACTTTAGTGGACTTGGGTTTTTAATTTAGCGAAAATTCGGGACTATTAAGGTGAGCTTTATTACAATAACAGTGAGACGGACACATATGTGTATATAATCAAATTTTATATGTAAGAAAAACACAGCATGATAAATAAGAACTAAGGAATTAGTTATCAATCAATAGTAAAACATTCAAAGATTTATCTTCATTAAAAGTGTCATCTGGGCCATTACATGAGACAATATTGCATTTTCTATTATTACGAGCAATTTAAACCTTTATGATATCGTTGTGTTTTTTTATTTTATTAATAAATTCCCTAAAAAAAATATTGTTGGCTAATTTATAACTAGGATTTGAAACTCCATTATAACTTAAAAGTGCAATATCAAAAATTTGGTTATCAGAAGGAATATTTACATTACTAAACGTTCGTTGATTCCTTTCAAACAATGGATGCCAACAAGTAATAGTGAAGATAGTACGGAGTAAAATTCTATAACCTGTAGTATATTGAATTCTAAAATTGCTCCAGTAGTAATCATATCCAAAGTTAGAGCTAATCATGTTAGAGTCAAAATATTAATAGTGTTTACAAAGATAGGATTAGTTAAGGGACAACCATAGTATAGATGTATTACATTTTCTAGGTTTAAATTGCAAAAAACGCATTTTTCTATCCATATGCACATTCTTTAAAAAGTTCAACCATGTTTAGCTTCTCATATATAGTACCATGCATGCAGCTTAGTTTTGGGTGGAACCTTAACTTCCAAATACATTTGAAAACATTTTACTTAGTCCATATGAAATTTATGAATTTATAAACTGAGTTAGAGGAGTATGTTTTACTTTTATCCCAATACCAAATTTTGATACTATTCTCGTTATCTATGTTATAATATTTTGGCTTGGTAAATAGTAAAACAAATTGGGTTAATGTAATACCTTTAAGAGCACGGTTGGAATTAAATTTTCATGAATATTCATTATGAAGACTATGAATCTCTAAAATTAAGACATTGTTGAAGTTACAAATATCAAATAGCTCTTTGTACTCAACTCTTAAAGGTATTGCATAACCAGCAATCATGCCAAAATGACGTGTTGTTATCTGAATGAACTATGTTATTGATCCCTAGGTTGAAAATATTAAAAAAAATCAATGTGGATTTTCAAAAGTGATCCATGTTGTTGGAATTAGAATTGATATGGTGGAGGTTGTAGGATCTATCATTAAATTGGTTAAAAATCATTTCTGTCCGTATAAGGTTCTTGTAATAACCCATCCTTCGTAATACCATGCATCAATGTCGAATGACAACGTCTGGCTTCTAATACCACAAAAGATAGCCCTCGCGGTAAAAATTGAAACAAATCACCCTATCAAAGCATATTGGTAGAATCTCATATCAAATTGAAAATATATAATATATTGAATATACATGAATATAATATGGTAAACAATATATAAGATGGTACTGATAGGAGTAACTGATAAATAAATATCCCTATAAAAAGTCAGAATACAATATCCAATACAAAAGGTCTCATATATAAATAACATATCTATCATATACTATCATGATATCAAGCATATATCCAAAGTATCGACTTTGCCTCCAAAATGCCCAAGTTTTCTTGGAAGTGTATCCTCAAAAGAAATGGCTTCTAAACACCTCTTGAGTGCCCGAGAGTTGTCATAACACAAACAAACAAAGATAAAATGCGTGATAGACATAAAGTCTGAAGTGAAGAAGAACTATAAATAATACTATATATAAAAACCATGTATAAGTAAACAGGAAACAACCGAAGTATAGCAGGTCCACTCCACAAACATGGCTTCGGGATAATCCGGACTGCCCATAAATAAGTAAATTAAACCTAACTCAAAGGTATGGAATCATACCATAACCTGCTCTGCTCCTATCATGAACGAGTCAACACATTAACATAGTGTGACTGATACGTAACGGTATACTGTAATAAAGGTAACCCAATATACAAATGCATAGGTAATATAGATATCATAATAATACTAACAACCAACTAATAAGCTACACACACCTTAATGGTAAATTAAAAACATATAATAAATTAATACCAATCATTACTGATGGGTGGAGTCCGGTACAGACACTAATCGATTCAAAGATCCCTATCGAAGCATCTGTGCAAAACAAATACAGTGATATAATAATGCTACTAACATAACATTTCCATATCGAAAACCAAAATACAGATATCTATAACTGATACCCATCCTTAATTGTCGTTAGATACGAAAGATACATATGAGAGCCAAAACTATATTGGTGAATCCTCTAAAAACCAACACCTTAAAATAAGTTGGTATGTTGGCCCTGCCACAACACCCAAGAGAACTGCGAAATAATATACGACCTACTCTATAACGGCATCCCAGTCTCTCTCCGCCCTTGCTCCGAGACCACGTCTACAGCTCATGCATCTCAATGGTATAATAGATTCCTTTTACAGAACCAATATCATTGAATTGCCTATGGAAAGACAATCTAGATTTAAACTATCTTACGTACACCCTTCCCGCACGTATACACAGCGCTGAAGTATTGTCATCCCCATGTCGATCGTGATTCGTTCTTGAAGTGCCTTTCACTACCCGATTGCCCCAAGTCAGGCAAACCAAACTAATATGTGTGTGTGTGTGTGTATATATATATATAAATCACTAAAATCGTGCATCTATAATTATATATATAAATCACTTGAACCATATTTTATTATATTTATATGATATATTTCATCCACTATTCGGTAAACCTAAGTCAGGCATACCGAGCATACATACGCTTAAATAGGCATCGATAAATCACGTCGAATTTTCGTTAGCTACCAAAGAGACATGTCGAGAGCCACAACTATATTGTGGACTCCTTGGAAGCCAACACCTCAAAAGAATTCAGCCTGTAGGTCTTGTCATAGTACACGGGAGTACAACAGAACAATATATAACATAGTTTGAACAAGCATTCCAGTCTCTCTTCGCCCTTACTCCGAGACCACTTTTGCAAGTAGTGCGCCATATTGGTACAATTAATCCTTACATTAACCGGTAGTCCCAAGCAGGACATACCGAAACTGTATATAAACGCTTTAAACCGCATATCTTTATTAATAGTTGGTTTGAAAGCGCAAACTTTTGGTCGACCGTGAACTTCTAAAATTTCCCTTTACATCTTTATATATTTGATGTCACACTTTTTTGTATCAGTGCGAATTACCAAAAATGTCTCTCTATGAATATTATTAAAAATTTGCATCGCTTAAATTAGGATATGACAATTAAGCTTTTTTTACAAATTCAAAATTTTCTTTACAAATATTTACTAAGTCTTAATATGACTTAAAAATAGGATGTAGAAAATAAAATACTTTAAAATTTTGTTTTTTATTAATTAATAATATAAATAAAAATTTAAACTCATAAGAAATTAGATATTGCAATGTAGATAAATTTCAAATTACCTATGTATGATTAACACAAAAATATGACTAAAAATATGCGGAAATCATTTTCTTTTGAACGTATTAAAAAAATACAATTTGTAGAAAAACAATTCAGCCTTCTTTATCATGCATGAAGCGTATGTCATAACTCTCGTATATATATTGAATATTTCATGCATCTCCTAATAGCCCCAAGTCGGACATACCAAAACTATATTTATACATATAGGCATATATAAATCACATAAACTGTATGTAAAGGGGTGTGTGTTTATAATTAGCTTAACAATATAGTACTAATAAAAAAATATCATGCACATTTATGTACTCGAAAACAATACACAACTAAACCAACAAATAAATCATCTCAATATCAATAACAATTCACACATACAATCATATAAACAATTTAACAAAAACACATCTTACTCATGTCACTAATCTAACAATTATGTATTCTTTGTATTATTTTATAGACGCCTCACACTTTAATAAAATAATGCATTTTCCTTTCAATTGTACTATAGCTTAGTTTCACTTAATTCTTCTAATTAAATTAAGTTTAGCTATCAAAAAGCCTCAAAATATTATATAGCTCATATATAATATATATATATACACACACATATGTATGTATGTATGTGTGTGTCTATATATATATATATATATATATATATATCTATGTATGTATGTATGTATTGTTAGCTCAAAAAATTGATCAACATCTTGGAGTATGAAATGAAAGCACTAGCCTTACTTGAACAAAGAAAATATAATAGAAAATAACAGAAAAGTAAATAAGACACATGGATTTTATAGTGGTTCGGTTGTTAACTAAGCCTACGTCCACTTATAGCTTTGATTATTGGTTTGATCTAGCTTGAATGAGATTACAAGGTGATTGAGAAAGAATTAGTCACAAAGGATTAGACTGATTCTAAGTCCTAGAATTGCCTAGAGTAGCTGCCTTGGTGACTATGATGTAGAGGAAAGAGTTAAAGAAGAGATGGAGCTTTCGCACAGTGATGGCAGAAACCAGATCCTTTCTTGGTTTCTCTATGGTTTGTATTTATAGTAGTAGTGATTTTGGATCAAAAGACCCCTACCAAAGAAATTCAGGGACTGGCCCAAAATAGCACAACAAATATCAAGATGACCCAAGTTAAAGTTTACACTCGGTACTGACTCAAGCACTTAATTCGGTGCCGAGTCCAATCCTTATCCAAATCTCGGCTAATCCTTTTGTTCCAAACTCCTTACTTTGTCTACATTCCCTCATTGTAATTTGGTAGGTTACTAATGAGTTTTGATTATCGTTCTTCCATGACTTGGATTATCATGCAACTTGGACCATCACATCTTCGTTTCTTACAATTGGCTCACCAGAACTCTAAGAAACTTCATGAATATGCATAGAAATGCTAAGGGATCACTTGAAAAAATTAGCAAGATGCCATGATCTGGAATTTAGACTCGGTTCCGAGTCAATTAGCACTTAGATTATTTCGGCTTTATACTCTCTTGAGATCTTCCCTTTGTCCTTTTGAGTATCTCTACCAAGTTTCAAGACGTTATGTCTTCGTACCGACGTTCTAACTCCTAATGATTTCTGCTTGGTTAAAAACCCAATTAACATTTTCCCTTCAGAGTACGCTTTCTTTAGAAACAAAGTTGCTCTAGAACAAGATAAGTCTTAAACTGCTATTTTATGAGTTTTAATCGATTGGTGGATTCTATTTTGAGACATTGTTTTTAACTGTTTAACTTCGAATTTGCTATTTGTTGATTTCTATTTGGGTTTCAATTCTCTGCATCGATGATGCAATTTTCGCTCTAAAATTTACGTAAGGATTTAAGTTAATATATAGGTCTATTGTGGTGAGTTGGAGCCGACTCGGGTTGGAATTATAAACTCGGTACAGAGTTTAGACCCTAACTCGTCCCGAGTTAGTGACTTAAGAAAATTTTGGGTAAAATTTTCTTTTGCTTATACTCCTTTGCTTAGCCTAACTCCTCACTTGCTTCATTTGCTTTGAGTTGAGTTTGCTCCTTACCTCAGCAGATTCATGCCCTAGCCATTACCGTTCATCCTCTGGCCTCACTACCAAGCTCTGCCGCTTATGTGTGCATCTTGTAGTCACCTGATCAGCCCGCCGCCACTCAGGCCAAGGTTTGGAAGACCCGACTCAATATAAACCCTAGGCCGAGTTTGTTCCACACCTAGATTTGAAGGTGGGCAATGGTGATTCACACTTGAGTAGCGAAGGAAATGATGATTCGCTTTTGTCGATTGCAATTTTGAGATGGAAATGGTTGAATCCAACACGATTTTTTAGCGGTGTAGTTAGGGTTTGATCTTACGTTGGATGCGTGTAAATTGAGTGACAAGACATGCTTCCTAGTCTCAGCCATCTCTTTTCATGGAATCGACTAAAGCTACATCATCGAATTAATTCTGATACAATGATTCGCTTTAGATTTAAACATATTGGATGGATTAATTGCTTTGTATTTCTACACTTCCAGTGCTCTTGAAAAGAAAGAACTTTCCACGTTGCTTCGAAAAATGAATCCATTATTGATCATTAACCAGTAATGGATAAGTATCGAAAAATGATTTCAATGGACAATAGGAACCATTTTTTCAATACGAGCGAGCTATCTACACATGATGGTCCATTTGTAGTGTTTGGGACACTAGACTCATTCCATCTAGATAACATAGTGTACCTACCTTAGTCAATACTTGGAATCCAATTGGTCAGTATACGTCAACTTCCTTTAGATTTCAAGTGTTAACTACATGGGAATTCTTATTAGAAATAAAGTGTACTTGAATGTGATAATTCTTATTAAAAATAAAGCGTACTTGACTGTGATCAACAAGTTTTATTGTGTAGAATGACGTGCTAGTTGGCACGTTGCAAGTCCGTTGATGGAGCGTCCATGCCTTCAGAAGCTGAGTCATTAACTGCCCCAATTTCTCCGTCCATTCTTAGGGGACAAGTTAACCTGTGACTATGGCCTGCTAGTTCTGGTAGGACCTATGCTTGACTAGTTACCTCTTGGGCTAAGAATTCTAACTGACCCTCTAGAGCAAGAGCCTTCAATTCTAACAGCTAAAATGCTTGGAAATATATGCATACAACACAACATCCCTGAGGGTGAGGTTCGTCTACCTACTCGAGCCTAGTTTGCACATAATCCTCTAGAAGTCTTTATTGCTTGTAATTAATAAATGTGCATGAGCGGTGCTATGCCATCGTTTAATGGTTCTTGTCTATGGTGCTTCAATATTTAGGATTGGCATCGTTTCAAATTCATCCTAATGGTTATGTGTTCTTAACTTCCCTGTACATCTTATTCATAACCAGGCTTAGGCGACCCCGAGGCTGAATGAACTCGTATATCTCCTACACTTCAAAAGAAGATAGGACTACCCATCCTTTATAATTATAAAAACCTGGAGGGGAGTAAGTTGATAAAAGAACTCCACAACAAATGTTCATCCTTCAAGAACGAGTTCTTCTTCATTCGACGTCCAGAAGGCTTCAGTCCCTTCTTGTTATCTGAAAGTAAGTCATTATTCCTTAACTTCTGCCATTCTAAGTGATTTTCCAGTTTCATAACCTATCACATTTCTTATTGCAGTAATCCCGAGGCAGGAAAGCAACAACGAGCTCAAAACGATGCTTGAAACTCTTAAGGCAATGACAGCTTCTGAGTGCACAATGGAGTTCCTTTTGACAAATGCGAACACCGACGGTTCGATTTGCTTCATACTGATAGATTTACTGTAGATGATGAGGCCTCAACTTCGAGTGGCCCTAGGAGACATATTTGTTCTTTAATCCATGCTTGTGACTCTAACGAGGAGGCTCAAGAATATGTGGCTGTCCCATTAAAGGAAACATAGCCCGAAGAGATTCCTAAAGATGACGTAGAATTACCCTCAAGAGAGGACACTATGGGAGACAGGGATGAGACCCACAGGATGTCTCAAATTCTCGAAGAAGAGGACAAAACATTTTAGAGGAGGTATGGGAACTAACTTATGGTTGAGGAAGGAGAGGAAGAGGGTTCGGACGGTGAAGATAGCGACTTCACATCTCCGAAGAGAGACGAATCTTTTGGCGAATCGTCGGAGATGCGCCCTGGTCTTCCTAAGCTGCCCTCTCAAGGCTTATTAACCAACGTTCCATTAAGACCTGAACTCTCGATTTCTCCTCCTAAAAAACAACATGCTATCAAAATTCCATAATCCGTTGGAGGTCAAGCTACCGGGACTTCCATTGGAGATACTTCTACTTCCAATTTCATGAGAGATGTCACCATCTATGTAGATGACACAGGGATATCTCCATTAGCGAAATGATAGTTGAGATCGGCTCGGAAATCAACATTCCCTCAAGTGCATTTCTGAGTAGTGGTGAAAAGACTCTGACTCTTAAACCCTGCCAATACGATTGGTAGAGTGTATAGGGGTCATCGGCACTACACATTTCAGTTTAGGATCACAGACACACATCTCTGCATCACGTTAAGTTCCTAAGTTCGAGTATTAACTTCATTCTTTTTTTTCAAGTAACATGGGATGTCGGTTATACCATCAGTTACATCAAGACACTAGCTCCCGCAAAGGAAAAACTTATGATCTGGCTTATTACCCTCCTCACGAAATGGATGAGGAGAAAAGGAAAGAAAGGAGATGAGGCTCGCCTCCCGGAGCAAGAGCGTGAGATGGGAGAAAAGAGAAAAATAGATAACGAGAGTAGTCCCCCGACGATATACAAAAGCGCCACAAAGACTTCATGACTACTGTGGGCCATCATCATCGATTACCCTTCCCCGTATTGATGCTCAAACTGCTGAAATGCCAACAATTCCATCTTCTCAAGTAAGAACCATTGCAATGGCCCCTATGTTTTCCAAATGACCCAAGAAGCTCATACTTCTGCTGTTTCCACCAATGCTTCAAGCTACCTTTCCAAATCTGTTCTAAAAGGGAGTCAAGTTTGACAAGAAAATAAAGCCCTTAACAGGGCCACTTCTTTCACCAATCTAGAGATAGTCCATGAGGACTTGAAAGCTGAGTGTGATATGCAACATTTAGTAAAGGCCCTTTCAGATGTAAATCACATTAACTATCAGGAGATCCTCTCGGTTGAGGATGAAAGGGATGACATTGCTAAGGCAATCAAAGATCATGATGATCAGATAGTTCAATTGATGATTGAGAGGAACGTAGCAGTAAAAGGAATGGTTGCCTGCGATAGGCCGTTGACCAAGGCAAAACAGGCTCACGATAGAGTCATTATCGTGATAAAGGATCAACTCAAAGATGTTCATATTAAGTTTAGGAAACTGAAAGAGTAGCTTACCAAAGCAGAAAACACCATTAATTTTTGGAACCAAACTATCGTTGGTCATGCTGCTGTCATTATTGACTTGGCCACTGAGCTCACTCGTCTTCATAAAGAGAATGCATGGTTGGTGAAAGAGAAGGAATAGGCTGCCTCCGCTAAACCAGCCAAAGAGATCCACCATTTGGTTAAAAAATCCAAGCTCACAAAGGTTTGAGCAGAGTATGATGACGCGATAAGCGAAATGGATGGCATCATGCTCCACCTCTAAACAAACTGCGTGATGAATATAGGCAGCATGAAATGGTTAGGTAATTACTATCCTTGAACTATTGCCATGGTTAGGGAAGAGGTATTGGTCAAATCTAAGGAGGCCGAGGATATGCGTTTAAGGAGGAACTGAAGGCCGCTTACCTTAATCTTAAGGACATAGACTACTTAGCCGTCGACAGAGAGATCTTTAGAGAGGAGAGGGAAAATGAAACCGTCGATGCTGCAACCAAATGTCATGCCTCGAAATCCAATGTTTGAAAATTGACATCAAATACCTCACTTGTATTCGACTGCCGAAGATTCAAACATCGAACTCCAATCGGATGGAGCTTATAACAACATTAGATGAATATAAAACAGCGGAAACAAAATGAACTGCCAAAATCAACATCAAAGATATAACATCATCACAATATCCATAACAACATCATCATCAACATCAGAGTATTTTTATACATATAACACAAATTCAAAATAGATCTTCACAATAGAACAACAAGTGATCACATTCCAAGAAAGTCTTCAAAGAAATGAAGTGATAGCGAACTTCCAAACTAAGCATCCTGAGATCCAAAAAGCTTCCAAAATATCTCTAAGACAAAAGCTTCAAAATAAGATAGCTTCCAAACCAAAATACTTCAAAGATCTAGCTAGTACCAAAAACACGGAAAACCTGCTACTAGGCTGCCCGTGTGGAAATTATGGGAACCCAGAGTTTAGAAAGGAAAGAATAAACTCCGGTTTAGTCATGGGACTGGTATGAGTAAACAAAAATGGTTGCTTTAAATAAAAAAAATTATTAAAGAAAATCGATATGCTTTTTGAAAAAATGAAATTACCATAAGACCTTCCGCCACACACACAATGCAATCGCAGAATTGGAGGAGATTTCTTCTTATGATAGTCAAATATGCTTGATACGAGAAAATTTCTTTTGATATTATTATTAGTGCATTGTATAGATAACCATTTCGAAAGTACAATATTAATCTTAGCCAGCATACAACCATTATTGTATGCCTACTATAGCTACCATGTTTTGTGGTAGGTTACCGCCATGCTGCATGGCAGGCTGTACAACTAAAACCGTACATCGCTCGTATTGTTTCTTTGGATTTTCCAAGAAATGGTCAGGCTAAGGAACTTCCTACTACCATATGGGTATGGCTCGGGAGGGACGTCCCGAGAACCTACCCGTCTCTCTGCCAACACAACGCCGGGTTACCTCCGTAACTAGGTAACTATTACTCGAGTATGCCACCCCCCGGTCGTTTGCGACCTTTATCCGAGGGTCCACAACCACAAAGCAACAACCACACATTAATGAGATTGTATCAACCACATAGGTTAAGTATCTGGGCACCATACCATGATACCACCCTTTTCCAAAAGGAAATGACATACCCTAAAGGGCACGACCCTCATAACCTTGCCGCATCTTTCCTGTTTTGACCATTTCCGGGGTGTGAGGTCCGATGAGGTCTCTTCCACAAAGCTACACTTTATACAAAAGTCATGCTTTGATCAACAAACGATCAACAACACATGGCAGCACATAACATGTCACACTGCTGAATTGGGAGTATATCACTGATAACTATCAACTAAATAACCTCTGAGCTCATACGTCTCAGAGAAGGGTGTTAAGCTAAGAGAATAAATTCTCCGCCACCAACAAATATTTATTTGAAAGAAATCTACTTTATATATTAAAATGTAGTGCCAGACATACAACCATACAAGTCTATTTCGGTTTCGAACAGAACCGAAGAGACTTCGTCCAATATAGGAAGAATCCCTTGCAATCCGGGTATCCACAACCCCGATCGGACTCCCCATCACATGTGGAGGTCTTTATACCGGAGCAACTCAGTGTAGAGACATTCGATAGGTTATCTTATCATTTTTTGAGGACACACGATCTTCATTACCGTCTTCAAATGTTATTCATTTCATCGTATCACTATTTGGAATATGTTATATTAGACAAAGGTCCTCTCCCGGCTAAACCGAATAGTGAGCGTCAATTTTAAAACATGTGGATGTACCAATCACAAAGATTCACGTTCAGGATTCGATGTGGGTTTCGGATAACCAACTGGAATCCGACTCCTTGTCGCCTCGATGTTTAAATGTCGTTTTACGGGCAAAAGGGTTTTCACATACACACAGAAACAAATCACAAATCACAGTTCAGCACAAAGCAATTCACGTCACACAGTATCACAATCACAAACAGAAATATTAATCCAGTACAAAACATTTGATAATAGTCAATCATCTTCAATTAAGTTGAATTAATTGTGTGATTTAAATTACTTAACCACATAATTATTTTTATTAATTATTTTTAATCAGTGATTAATTATTATTAATTATAAATTAATTAAATCTTAATTAACTTTATTAATTAATTATTCCTTAATTAATTATCCTGGTTAAATAATTCTTAATTGTTAATTAATTAAATATTAATTACTTTTATTAATTAATTATTCTTTAATTAATTAATTATTAATTACAAAGTAGTTACAAATCATTAGTTATTTAATCATTATAAATAAATTTGTTTTTAAGTTAACAATTTAAATATTTGATTAGCTTCTCAATTATTTTATTAAGTTAAATTTAAAACAACTTCATTTAATAATATAAGTTTAAAACATCTTTGAACTTAATTTATTTCAAATTATTGTTTCAATACCATTAACTTCACATTCTACTTAATAAACAATCATCGTTTTATAAAGAATGAATTTAGAAATCATTTAAACTTATGTTTTTAAAATTTTAAAACTGGAAATGCTGTTTCAAATGACCAACCCAAGGCTATCTCGAGTCAAACCCGAGCAAAAGTGCTCATTACTTCGATTTTTACCAAGATCGACCCATACAAAAATTTTCCCACTTAAATTTGTTTAAGTTTTGAATCTACTCGGCCCATACGCAATTTCCTTCAAGCTATAACTCGAGCTAACGCACGAATTTCATTAATGCCACTTCGAGTCCGAGGCTTCTTCCCTAGATGTTGCGACCTGACACCAATTTCTTCATTGTGCACATGCAAAAACCCTCCGCCCGGCTACGATCAGTGCTACTGTCATCGACCTGTCGACGATGACCTCCACGAACCACTCAAAACACCTAGAAAACCAAATTATCGAAGAAATCAAAATTTCGTCGCTAAACCCAACTGCAACAAAACACTGATCACCTAAAAAAGCCACATCCTCCCTCCTCCGACCATTAGAGGTCGGAAGCATCAATGATGACTAACGCTTCTATTGGCGCACGTGCGATCAATCTCGGTCCTTTGATGAACTAACGGCATACGAATTTTGTCGACCTCGTTCAAGTATGGGTTTAACCCTAATTGCCTGCCATGCGATCGCCATGGCGAATATAAAATTTTTTGAGCATTTTTCTGACGAACTCCAAGCTTCCAGCAAGCCTCGACCACGATCTCGAGGTCCACAAACACACAGTTCATCAGAATTTTACAAAATCCCATTTTCTGATCAACTTACAATTTCTCAGTCAAAACTGTATTAAAATTTTAGATTTAACTTTCAAAAATCATTATTTCCAATAACAGTTCAGATAGTATTCCTGAAACTAAAATTTATAATATTCAAATTTTTACATAGTTTGAATTGTGGCTGTGTTTCATATTTTCCAAGGAAAACTAAATTGTTTTTGCTTGATTTATTTTTAAAACATAATGCATGTTAAAACAAACAATTTATTTTGTTTAGATTTCAATTCTTAAAGAAAAACAGAGAGAGGGAGATTTGGATTTAGACATGGGTTTACTCTGTAAACCTGAAACTAAGAAGAAACAGGGATGGATGACCCTGAATATAAACATGCCCAGGCAAAGATACACATGCATACAGATTTGTTCACATGCAAAGGCTTTCAACATCATTTCAAGCATGCTTATAACAATAAGTAAACTAGATTAATCAGAAGTTTACTCACCTGACAATTTTGAACAGAAACTTTCTGACTAGGTTTTAAAAATTCGAAAGCCTGGATGTTTATTTTCCTCACTTTGATCTTGAAATTTCTATCTGCAACTTGTTAATAAAAATTTTCTTAATCCCTACTATATTTGTTTACTTAATTCATCAATAAAAAACAAAAATTCAATTTACTTACAGTTAGATTGTAATGCAATGGAGAACTTTGGTCTGCAGCTTGAAATCCTAAAACTAATTTAGTCTTTGAAACTTGATTTTTTTTCTACAACTGATTGATGCAAACTTGCTTAGTTCTTGCTTTATTACTGATTAAGAAATTCAAACTTAAATTTTAAAAAGAGTTTACTTGCCTTAATTCAACTTAGGTGAACCCTGCTATGCTTCCTGGACAAAACTGGAGCTTGGTTAACCTGCAGTTTGAAATTTTGATGTTAAAACTTGATTTTTTAATTACTAATTCACTTAGTTATGAAGTTTTAAAATTGCCTGAGGTTTGGAATTAAATTCCTGCTTTGATGCTTGAGATGATTCTTAGGTTTTAAACTTTGAATTCAAGAAGATGTTGTAGTTTCAGATTTTTCCTTTTCCTTTGGTGTTGAGGTATGTAATGTTCACAATTTTTCTTTTCTTTCAGAAATTTGAGAAGCTAAAGAATGAAAAAGAGGAGCTAAAAGGTTTTTATGAATTAATATTTTTATTAATTAGCTAATTGAATGACACTTGTTAATTATGATGATGGGATTACTACACTTGTTAATCCTCTTGTTCCATGTTAAACACTTGTACATTTTTCATGAGAAATATATTTATATTATTTCTTCTTAACTTCGTATATTAATCTATTTACTTACATTATGTTTTTTTCTAATACGTGTATGTATTTTAATAAAATTTCATACCCTTATCCATTATGTTACCTTTGTTAATATTTATACAAGTTAAAATAAAATGTTCTAAAACAAATTTATACACAAATAAAAATCTTATATATATATATATATATTACTTTCAAATCCAATAATTTTTAAGACTCTTATATTTGAATCTTACATTCAAATTTTTTATATATGCAATTTCCTCACAAATATGAATATATAAACAAGCACCATTTTTTGTTTGATGTGGAAAATTCCAAATTATTTTATTAAGACATTTATTTAAATAATTAAATTCAAATTCAAATCTATTCATATATAAATTATATTATATAATTTAAATTCAAATGATTTTAAAAACATTTGTTATTTCAAATTTTTATACTCAAATGAAATTGAAATTTTATTCATATAAATTATCACTCATTTTATTTGTTTTGAAACTTTTCAAACTAAATTCCAAAAGTTCAAATGAATTACCAAATTTTAAATTGATAAATTTTGGTATGTTATAGATATCTCCCCTTATGAAAATTTTGTCCTCCAAATTTGAAAGAGAGAGAAAAAAGAAAACAAAGAATATACGAATTCAGAAAAGGATAGAGAAATGGCTTACCAGTATAAGCCGAGATATCCACTTTGCAATTGGGATATGATTTCTGCATGTTATATTCAGTTTCCCAAGAGTAGTCCTTTAGATCACCACTCCACTGTACTTAACCAGTTTCATAACTTTGTTTCTCAATTGCTTTTCATCACGATCTACAATCTTTATTGATTCTCTTTTAACTGTTAAATTGGGAGTGATTTCGAGATCCTGTTGAGTAGCTTCTTCGATAATACTATCTGGATCGTGCATATACTTTCGGATGGAACACATCATGCACGCCTGAAAACCAGCTAGGCAGCTACACTCGATAGGCTAAAGAACCGATCCTCTCCAAAATAGAAAAAGGACCAATATACCGTAGTGCCAGCTTACCGGTCTTCCCAAACCTTAATACACCACGCATTGGAGATACTTTGAGAAAGACAGAGTCTCCAATCTGGAATCCCAAATCCCCTCTTCTGTGATCATAATAATTCTTTTGACGACTTTGAGACATTTTCAATTTCTTCCGTATAAAATCAATTTTCTCTGTGGCTTCCTTAATCATATCCAGTCTAAGGACGAGTCTATCACCTGCCTCGATCCAGCATGCAGGTGATCGACACGAACGACCATATAAAGCTTCAAAAGGAACCATCTCTATACTGGCCGACCTGATAGCTATTATTATATGAAAATTAGACCAGATGCAAATGGTCCTTCCAAGAACCACCAAAGTCAAGTACACAAGCACGTAATAGGTCTTCTAAGATTCGGTTAATCCTCTCAGTCTGCCCATCAGACTGTTGGTGATAAGCAGTGTTGAAATTCAGTTTTTTTCCCAATGCGGCTTAAAATGCCTCCCAAAATCTACTAGTGAAGATCGGGCCACGATCACCCACTATGCTTCTAGGTATACCGTAGAGACGGACAATTTCTTTCACATATAACTCGGCTGAACTTGCTGCCGTGCGGGTAGATTTCACTGGCAAAACGTGGGTTGTCCTAGTCAAACGGTCCACAATGACCCAAATTGCTTCATTGCCTTTCCGAGTACGAGGCAACCCGTCGATAAAATCCATCGATACTTGGTCCCATTTCCACTTGGGTACCTCTAAAGGCTAAAGTAAACTCGCCATTTTCTTTTCATCGCTTTTAATTTTTTGGCAAGTAGCACAACGACTCACATATATATATATATATATTTCCCTTTTCGTTCTCTTCCACCAGAAAGTTCTTTTGATATCTCTATACATTTTGTTGACTCCTAGATGGATGCTGAGTTTAGATTTATGACATTCATCTAAAACTTCACGTTTCAGATCAGGGATGTCTAGGACACATATCCTGTCTTTCATCCTGATAACTCCATTATCATCATTCCAAAACTGGAATCTTCACTTTGACATATTCTTCTATGAATTTCTTGAAGAAACTTGTCTTCAGTCTGCTTGCTGGCGATCTTTTCAAGGGGAGTAGGAGTGACAACAAGATATGCAAGACCAACATGTCTCCTACTTAAAACATCAGCGATTACATTGGCTTTTCCAGGCGTATATTGAATATCTAGGTCATAGGACGCTAGAAATTCTAACCATCGTTGTTGCCGTTGATTTAAATCTTTCTAGGTGAAGAGATATTTCAAGAATTGTGGTCGGTGAATAATTCGAATTTTTCGCCTAAAACAAAAAGAGTTCATTAAGTATATTTATTAAGTCAAATTAAGTTTCTTAAATCGTTAAGAAAGATGAAAAAGATTCTTACCCAGAAGATAGTGTCGCCATATTTTCAGAGCGAAAATAACAGCTAAGAGTTCCAAATCATGGGTTGGGTAGTTTCTTTCATGTGGACGTAATTGTCTACTCGCGTAGGCAATTACCTTCCCATTCTGCATTAGTACCGCACCCAAACCATCACCACAAGCATCGATATAGAAAGATAAACCCTGCTTCCCATTAATAATAGTGAGAACAGGAGCAGTGGTTAATCTCTTCTTCAACTCCCAAAAAGCTTCATTACATTTCGTAGTCCAATTGAATCTTGCATTCTTCATTGTTAGCTTAGTAAATGGACTATCTATCTTAGAAAAGTTCTGAACAAACTTCCAGTAATAACCCGCTAAACCCAGAAAGCTTCGAACTTCTTTTGGGATAGTGGGTTTCCTCCAATCAAGAATAGCAGAAATTTTGCTAGGATCAACGGAAATTCCTTCTTCATTTACAACGTGTCCGAGAAATTTAACTTCTTTGACCTGAAAATGGCATTTGGAAAATTTGGCGAACAGAATATTTCTCCTTAATATCTCCAAAACGATTCTAAGATGCTCGGCATGCTCCTCTTCAGTCTTGGAATAGACCAAAATATCATCAATAAACACGAGCACAAATTTATTCAATACTTCCCGAAACACACGGATCATAAGATCTAAGAAGTATGTTGGAGCATTGGTTAGCCTGAAAGGCATGACTAACCATTCATAGAACATATTAGTACCCCTGAAGGCGGTCAAATGAACACAATCTTCGGCAATTCGTAGCTGATGGAACCCCTGGTCTAGATCCATCTTCGATAAGAAACGAGCGTCGTGCAATTGATCAAACAGATCATCGATTCTAGGTAGAGGAAATTTGATCTTAAGAGTCAACTTATTGAGATCGCGGTAATCTACACACAATCTCAAAGATCCATCAGATTCAGCAACAAAAACTACTGCTGAACCCCATTCAGAAACATTAGGATGAAATTACCCTTTATTTAGCAAATCATTGGTTTGCTTGACTAATTCAACCCTTTCCCTAGGTGCCATCCTGCGACTTGCGTGAACGACAGGACGAGCATTGGGTACTAGGTCAATTCTGAATTCTATTTCTCGATGCGGAGGTAAGGATTTTACTTCTTCGAACATGTCTGGAAAATCTCGAACAATGAGTATAGACTCCAGACTGGGTTCGGGATAACCCAAGTTATACATCAACCCATCTCTTTTAGGACTAGGATCCTCATAAGAAATCTCAATGAAATCTTCAAATTTGGTTTTAATCGAAATTAATCGATTATTACAATCCAATTTGGCTTCGTATTTGGTTAGCCAATCCATTCCAAGTAAGATTTCAAACTCATTAAAATCAAGGGCAAAGAGACCGATGAGAATCAATAACAAGAATATGAGATAGGAACGCCTCTACATCGAAGACAAAGGTTTGCGGGCACTCCAACTGGATTCTTTACGCATATAGGCTCATCAACAAAATTAGGTTCAAGATTTAATTCATTTATAGCTTGTTGAGAGATAAAACTATGTGTAGCGCCCGTGTAACACAGAACTCTAACAATTCTATCATAAACAGTAAGGTTACCATCCAGAACTCCTTTCTCCTTTTTTGCTTTGGAGGATGCAGGTTTGTCTTTGACTGTGTACACCTTTGCTGTCTGAGCTTGCTTCATAGTTGGGCAGTCTTTAACCTCGTGTCCCGATTTCTGACAATAATAGCATTTCCTAAGTTTTGCTTGTACGGATTGATCTCTCTTTGGCTTCTTGCAGCTGTTTGAGTAGTGGCCTTTTTCTAAGCAACTAAAACAAGTAACATTCTCTGTCGGGCTTCTCTGATTGCTCTTCTTTTTCTCCTTACCCTGCCATGGTTTCTTGCCTCCAAATTTCCTTTTCTTCTAATTTTGATTACTCGTATTTCCTTTCTCCACCGGGGCTTCTTGCATATCCAGTGTAGCATATCTGTATCCCATATCAATCAGATCTGAAAAGGATTCTTTGACGTGGCCAGTCATCCTTCCGTGGAACTTCTTATTCATCTAAAGAATGAACCTTTCATTTTTCTTTAAAGAACGAGACAATTCATTGAATTTGTTTAGATACTCCTCGAATGACAAACTCCCTTGCTTTAAATCCATAAATTCCTCGTACATTCGAGAAATTCTTACTGATGGCATATAGCGTTTCTCAAATACTTCTTTAAATCTCTTCCAAGTAAACTCGTCTTCTAGCTCATCCACAGTGACTATCTCCCACCATGCTAAGGCTTCTTCTTGAAGTTGCCAAGAAGCTATGAGTCGCATCTGATCGTCTGGCAACTTTAGCCCTTTAAAGATTCTTTCACATGATCTAATCCATTCTTCGGCCTTAACAATCGACTCCTTGCCGGTGAACTGCTTACCACAAGCCTTGAGAAGCTCTTATATAAATCAGCCAGATTCGGCCGATGCTGAGTAGATAAAGCTGCTTCTACTGCTGGGGGTACTTGACTAGCTGTTGTGGCATTTCCTTGCCCCCTAGCTCTTCCTCTTCGTCTTCTTATTCTTACAATCTGTAATTAGTAAGAAAACTTGATTTAGATATACGGACGAGATATCTTAAGGAATATCAGCAGTTAAAAGAGATAGAGTAAGAAAATTTAGGGTTTCAGTCTCGGATTATACTCATTCTAGGGTATACTTCACCCTATCTCTAATGAGCCATATAATGTGTTATACTCGGTGGCTAAAGTTCTTACTCAACCTTTAGCTCTGATACCACTTATCACTCCCCGAAATCCAATGTTCGAAAATTGACATCAAATACCGCACTTGTATTCGACTGCCCAAGATTTAAACATCGAACTCCAATCGGATGGAGCTTATAACAACATTAGATGAATATAAAACAGTGGAAACAAAATGAACTGGCAAAATCAACATCATAGATATGACATCATCACAATATCCATAACTACATCATCATCAACATCAGAGTATTTTTATGCATATAACAAAACTTCAAAATAGAACTTCACAATAGAACAATAAGTGATCACAGTCCAAGAAAGTCTTCAAAGAAATGAAGCGATAGAGAACTTCCAAACAAAGCATCTTGAGATCCAAAAGCTTTCAAAATATCTCCAAGACAAAAGCTTCAAAATCCGATAACTTCCAAACCAAAATACTTCAAAGATCCAGCTAGTACCAAAAACACGGAAAACCTGCTACTAGGCTGCCCGTGTGGAAATTATGGGAACCCAGAATTTAGAAAGGAAAAAATAAACTCTGGGTCAGTCATGAGTAAACAAAAATGGTTACTTTAAATAAAAACAAATTTATTAAAGAAAATCGATATGCTTTTTGGAAAAATGAAACTACCATAAACCTCCCGCCACACACACAATGCAATCGTAGAATTGGAGGAGGTTTCTACTTATGATAGTCAAATATGCTTGATACGAGAAAATTTCTTTTGATATTATTATTAGTGCATAGTGTAGAAAACCATTTCGGAAGTACAATATTAATCTTAGCCAGCATACAACCATTATTGTATGCCAACTGTAGCTACCATGTTCTATGGCAGGTTTCCGCCACGCTGCATGGCAGGTTATACAACTACAACCGTACATGGCTCATATTGTTTCTTTGAATTTTCCAAAAAATGGTCAGGCTAAGGAACTTCCTACTTCCATATGGGTACACCTCCGGAGGGACGTCCTGAGAACCTACCCGACTCTCTGCCAACATAAGGCCGGGTTACCCCAGTAATTAGGTAACTACTACTCAAGTATGCCACCCCCGGTCGTTTGCGACCTTTATCCAAGGGCCCTCAACCACAAAGAAACAACCACACAGTAATGAAATTGCAGCAACCACATAGGTTAAGTATCTGGGCTCCATACCATGATACCACTCTTTTCTAGAAAGAAATGACATATCCTAAAGGGCGCGACCCTCATAACCTTGCCGCATCTTTCCTGTTTCGACCATTTCTGGGGTGTGAGCTCCGATGAGATCTCGTCCACAAAAGCCATGCTTTATACAAAAGCCATGCTTTGATCAACAAATGACCAACAACACACATCGGCACTTAGCATGTCACACTACCAAATTGAGAGTATATCACTGATAACTATGAACTACACAACCTTTGAGCTCGTACGTCTCAGAGTAGGGTGTTAAGCTAAGAGAATAAATTCTCCGCCACCAACAGATATGTATTTGAAAGAAATCTGCTTTATATCTCAAAATGTAGTGTCAGACATACAACCATACAAGTCTGTTCTGGGTTCGAACAGAACCGAAGGCACTTCGTCCCATAAAGGAAGAAGCCCTTGCAATCCGGGTATCCACAATCTCGATCGGACTCCCCATCACATTTGGAGATCTCTATACCAGAGCAACTCAGTGTATAAACATTCGATAGGTTATCCTATCGTTTTCGAAGACACCCGGTCTTCATCACCATCTTCAAATGCTATTCATTTCGTCGTATCACTATTCGGAATAGGTTATATGACACAAAGGTCCTCTCCCGACTAAACCGAATAGTCAGCGTCAATTTGAAAACATGTGGATGTATCAATAACAAAGATTCACATTCAGGGTTCGATGTGGGTTTCGGGCAAAAGGGTTTTCACATACACACAGAAGCAAATCACAAATCATAGTTCAGCACAAAGCAATTCACGTCACACAGTATCACAATCACAAACAGAAATATTAATCCAGCACACAATAGTCAATCTTCTTCAATTAAAGTGAATTAATTGTGTGATTTGAATTAATTAACCACATAATTATTTTTACTAATGATTTTTAATCAATAATTAATTATTATTAATTATATATTAATTAAATCTTAATTAACTTTATTGATAATTATTCCTTAATTAATTATCTTAATTAATTAATTCTTAATTGTTAATTAATTAAATATTAATTACTTTTATTAATTAATTATTATTTAATTAATTATTAATTACAAAGTAATCACAAATCATTAGTTATTTAATCATTATAAATAAATTTGTTTTTAAGTTAACAATTTAAATATTTGTTTAACTTCTCAATTATTTTATTAAGTTAAATTTAAAACAACTTTATTTAAAAATATAAGTTTAAAACATCTTTGAATTTAATCAATTTCAGATAATTATTTCAAAACCATTAACTTCACATTCCACTTAACAAACAATCATCATTTTATAAAGATGAATTTAGAAATCATTTAAACTTATGTTTTTAAAATTTTAAAACTGGAAATGCTGTTTCAAATGACCAACCCGAGGCTATCTCGAGTCACACCTGAGAAAAAGTGCTCATTACTTCGATTTTTTACCAAGATCAACCCGTATAAAAAATTTCCCACTTAAATTTGTTTATGTTTTGAATCTGCTCGGCGCATACGCAATTTCCTTCAAGCTATAACTCGAGCTAACATGCGAATTTCACTAATGCCACTTCTAGTCCGAGGTTTCTTCCGTAGCTGTTGCCACCTGACACCAATTTCGTCGTTGTGCACATGCACAAACCCTCCGGCTGGCTACGATCGGTGGTACTGTCGTAGACGTGTCGACGATGACCTCCACGAACCAGTCAAACACCTAGAAAGCCAAATTATCGAAGAAATCAAAATTTTGTCCCTAAACCCAACTGGAACAAAACATTGATCACCTAAAAATGCCACATCCTCCCTCCTTCGACCATCAGAGTTCGTGCGATCGAACCTAAAGCAGCAACGATGACTAACGCTTCTATTGGCGCACGTGCGATCAATCCGGGTCCTTTGATGAACTCGCATCATACAAATTTTATCGACCTCGTTCAAGTATGGGTTTAACCCTAATTTGCTGCCGTGCGATCGCCACGGCGAATAGAAATTTTTTGAGCATTTTTCTGACGAACTCCAAGCTTCCAGCAAGCCTCGACCACGATCTCGAGGTCCACAAACACACAGATCATCAGAATTTTACAAAATCCCATTTTCTGATCAACCTACAATTTCTCAGTCAAAACTGTATTAAAAAATTTGATTTAACTTTCAAAAATCATTATTTCCAATAACAATTCAGATAGTATTCCTGAAACTAAAATTTATGATATTCAAATTTTTACATAGTTTGAAATGTGGCTGTGTTTCAAATTTTCTAGGGAAAACTAAATTGTTTTTGCTTGATTTATTTTTAAAACATAAAGCATGTCAAAACAAACAATTTATTTTGTTTAGATTTCAATTCTTGAAGAAAAATAGAGAGAGGGAGATTTGGATTTAGACATGGGTTTACTCTGTAAACCTGAAACTAAGAAGAAACAGGGATGGATGACCCTAAATATAAACGTGCCCAGGCAAAGATACACATGCACACAAATTTGTTCATATGTAAAGGGTTCCAACATCATTTCAGGCATGCTTACAACAACAAATAAATCGGATTATACCCACCTGACAATTTTGAACAGAAACTTCCTGACTGGGTTTTAAAAATTTGAAAGCCTGGATGTTTATTTTCCTTACTTTGATCTTGAAATTTCTATCCGCAACTTGTTAATACAAATTTGCTTAATCTCTGTTGTATTTGTTTACTTAATTCATCAATAACAAACAAAAATTTCAATTTACTTACAGTTTGATTTTAATGCAATAGAGAACTTTGGTCTGCAGCTTGAAATCCTGGAACTTATTTAGTTTTTGAAACTTGATTTTTTTTTCTGCAACTGATTGATACAAACTTGCTTAGTTCTTGCTTTATTACTGATTAACAAATTCAAACTTAAATTTTAAAAAGATTTTACTTGCCTTAATTCAACTTAGGGGAACCCTGCTCTGTTTCCTGGACAAAACTGGAGCTTGGTTATATTAATCTGCAGTTTGAAATTTTGATGTTATAACTTGATTTTTTAATTACTATTTCACTTAGTTATGAAGTTTTAAACTTGCATAAGGTGTGGAAGTAAATTCTTACTTCGATGCTTGAGATGATTCTCAGGTTTTAAACTTTGAATTCAAGAGATGTTGTAGTTTCAGATTTTTCCTTTTCCTTTGGTGTTTAGGTTTGTAATGTTCACAATTTTTCTATTCTTTTCTTTCAGAAATTTGAGAAACTAAAGAATGAAAAAGAGGAGCTGAAAGGTTTTTATCAATTAATTTTTTTATTAATTACCTAATCGAATGACACTTGTTAATTGTGATGATGAGATTACTATACTTGTTAATCCTCTTGTTGCATGTTAAACACTTGTGCATTTTTCATGAGAAATATATTTATATTATTTCTTCTTAACTTCATATATTAATCTATTTACTTATATTATGTTTTTTTTTCTAATACTTGTATGTATTTTAATAAAATTTCATACCCTTATCCATTACATTACCTTTGTTAAATATTTCAAGTTAAAAGAAAATGTTCTAAAACAAATTTATACACAAATAAAAATTATATATATATATGTGTGTGTGTGTGTGTGTGTGTTACTTTCAAATCCAATTATTTTTAAGACTCTGTAATCTTACATTCAAATTTTATATATATATAATTTCCTCACAAATATGAATATGTAAACAAGCACCATTTTTTATTTGATGTGGAAAATTCCAAATTATTTTATCAAGACGTTTATTTAAATAATTAAATTCAAATTCAAACCTATTCATATACAAATTATATATATAATTTAAATTCAAAATAATTTTACAAACATTTGTTATTTCAAATTTCTATACTCAAATGAAATTGAAATTTTATTCATATAAATTATAACTCATTTTATTTGTTTTGAAACTTTTTAATTTAAATTCCAATAGTTCAAATGAATTTCCAAATTTTAAATTGTTAAATTTTAGGATGTTACACCAAACCTCTTCCTGGCCCAAGCTCTTTAAGTCAGCACTAATCACTTATTCCCACTTCTCAAGGGTAGACGACGACCATCCCTATATCCATGGCTATTATTTTTGAAGCCTCTTATGCCCACATTACATCCGAAGCTATGGGTGAGTGTCGTCTCTCTCCAGCCATCGTGCGACACATTAAGATGGGGATTGGTGATGAAGCCTTCAAGGTTGAAGTTCATATTCAAACATCTGGCTCATCCGTTTCTCCTTTCTCTCTGTTGCTCCAGGCACTTCGATTTACTTTGGAATCCTTTTCTAAAGTGTGCACCTCTCTTTCCCAACTAGCAGGTCAGCCAACTCTCCCACCTTTTCCTTCAACTGCATAAGGTACAGAAGCTACCGCTATCTTCACGCCTTCCACCGATGTCTCTATAATGGCTTCTAGCATAGTTCCTATTTCCATCCCGAGCCTAGGCACGATTCGGAACAGATAGAGTGGTGCAAAACTTGGAGGACAACTAAGCATCTATGGATTAATAGGTGGTGATTACTAGCGAGTCAGAGCCGAAAAATGAGATGACCATGCCACAAAGACTAGAGGAGGGAAATAAGGGGTTGTAGATGAATAAGGAAAATGAGGAGGGAAAGCGCAAGACTCCAATTACCATCACGTTGAAGGTGTCGAAAGAGGGGAGTGCGGTTGCCAGAGGGTCAGAAGGGTCTAGCCCCCTTGCAAGAGGAAAGACCGACACGAATAGCAGGAAGAAGATCCTGATTCTCCCTGGCAAGGGCAGTTAAGGCATAGGATAAGGCGGAAAGAAGTCGAGATGAGCTCGAGCACCGATGGGGTAGGGTACTAATCATCTTTATGTGTGTTTCTATGGTGTTAGATTATGTACAAGTACAGAGTTTATACTTATAATGTTTTTCCTTTTATTGTAGCATCAGTGTCGTCTATGCTTTTGCTTTTGATGTTTGAAACAGGCCAATATTGTGTAGGCATGGCCTCTGCTGTTTGATAATGTATACAAAATGATATAAGTAATGGAATAAATTAGCATTTCCACATTGATATCTCCTATGCACTTTTCTATGTTCTATGTACTGTTCCTATTTATATACCACCGTATGTGTATATAACATGATTGCTTGTCTCGTAATTTCCATATTATATACTGCTATATTGTATGTTATATGATGTGCTCAATTACCGCATTTTTGTGCATGTAAATAGTGTCAAATTGTGTAATTTGCAGTTATTTAGCATACTATTTTACTTAGTTTTATTGTGATTGCCAAAATTCTCTGTTTAGTATAACAGAACCGTGGAGTGATTTTTATCCTGACCAAGTGTTAGTGTGTTGTGTGCCTCCCAGTCCATGGGGCTAGTTACTCTAAACATTTGACACGTGATCGGATGCTCTAGGTGGCTCTCTAGTTGCCTCTAGTCTAAGATGTATTGTAGCTCTCATCTGTGGGAATTTGTAATTTGAATGCTCGATTCCATACACCTTGTACTTCGATTATAGTTGATTCTTTCCAAGCTCGGTATTGAGGTTCAATTTGCATACTATTTTTTTGTCTCTAGGGACTTGCAGACAGCTCAATCCCTTGGATTTTCTTTCCATATTGTCGATATCTGGGCGATGTTGAGTTTTAAGAGGTGAGGAATGACTTCTACCAATCTTGCAACTAATGAATTTTTCGATGTTTTCGAAGCAACGTTGGTACTTAGGAGATTTTGACAAACTAACGATGTTACTAAGTTAATGTCAATGATTTGGAGCACTCTTGAACACAATTCTATTGGTTCAAGCAGCGAAGCAATATGTACTTACTTTAGACGCAATTCCATTGGCTCAAGAAGCAAGAGAGTGAAGCATACTTGAATGCAGTTCAATCGGTTCAAGCAACAACAAAATAGATGCTTACTTGGATGCGGTTCCATCAATCCAAGAAGTGAAGAAATGGAGCGCACTCAAACGTAGTCCATTAGTCCAAGTGGCAAAAGAATAAAAGCTTACTTAGAGGTGATTCCATCAGTCCAAGAAGTGAAGAAACGGAGCACACTTTAGCACAGTTCCATCACTTCAAGTAGCAAAATAATGGATGTTTACGTGGACACGGTTCCATCGGTCTAAAGAGAGAAGAAATGGAGCGCACTTGATCACAGTTCCATCGATTCAAGTGGAAAAGGAATGGATGCTTCTTGGACGCGGTTGCATCGGTCCAAGAAGCAATGCACAACTTTTGGGTGCGTGTGAGGGTTGGCCTTCTTGATATTGCTGGACCAACATCGGTTCTCAGAAGGATAGGATGGATTTTCTCCATCGATCTGGCAGTTTGAGTCAATTTGATACCGTCGACTAAGCGGTTTGCTTACATGAACACGGTTGCATTAGTTCAAGAAGAAAAATGACTTTACTGATAAAATAAAGAGAAAGGAAAACCTTACCTATTTACAAATGCACCAGGTATCCCTAACGTTAGAGTTAGGGGTATGCCCTAGGGCAATTCTATAATTTATTACATATATTTACCTCGTCGACCAATCTTGTTCGAAATAAAGGTATTTTCTATTATATACTTGATATAATGTGGTTATAATAATTAATTAATTTAATTAAAAGTATATTTAATAGAAAATCCATAAATGGTGTGTTTAATGGTAGTAGTTACAAAGTGTTGTAATCATGAGTAATTTATCATAATGAAACAAATTTATCATTTTAAATGTTCCTAGACAAGATGCATCGAGATTGGATATCGATATATTCATTGAGACTAGAGTATGTAATGCTCTTTAAATGTTGGATAGTGTATTACTTATGACTGTAGGGGCACCTAAGGGTTACGTACTAATTGTTATTGGATAACTATGGAATGACCCGCTCGGTATTTTTCAGTTGGTTAATGTAACTTAGGTCAAACAGAAAATATCGATGCGACTAATTTACACAGTTATTTCGACTTGAGAATACTATGAGTCTTCAATATGAAAGCTCCATTTTGATTATAGTTAAACTATGGCATAACGTTAATCGAGTGAGTATATTTGGATCGAGTGGAAGTATTGGAAGTGAAGCATTATTCAAGAGAGAATTCAGCTCCTTAGTTATATAGGGCAAGTATCACGGTCAACTCATGTTAACCCAAAGTCAAAATCGATGGCCAGAGTAATTTGGTTGATAATAATTGTTATTATTGAACTAAGAACTCCGTGTTTGGATTATAGAGTTGAATGTGGATGATGTTGGAATTTTGACCATTACCAAATTCATCAAGTCCAAAGTGATATAGTTTTGACGATGAGAATCGACGTAAATAATTGTCACAACTGGTTAACGCCTATTAAATTAGAATGAATTTTTTCGAAAATGAGTAAGCGATAAATTTGACCATAATATCACACCACTTGCTGAGTGAAGTGTGAACGTTAACATTCGAATAGTTCGACGATAATCGCTGGTCGAACTTACACCTAAGGGTTACATAACCGAAATGATGAATTCTCTTTAGGTCAAAAAATTTAATTAGTTCATAATTGTTATAAACTGATTAAATAAATTAATATGTATGCAATATTAATTATGAATTTTTAATGTGATTTGAGAAATAAAATTGTTGCTTATATTTATAAAAATTATAAATATATTGATCGATATGTGATATCGTTAACAAAATATGTTAAATATAATTGCACATATTTAATTTATGTTAAATGAGCTCACAACCCATAAGGTTTGGAGAGGATAGGCGTTAGTTTGTAGAAAGATAGGAGGTGGCTGCAACATGTGTGATTAGGTTTTGAGATGTATGGTTGAGATCATTGTTTGCTCTCTTGTCCTATCCATATAAAAGCCAATTTCAAAACCCTAATTAAAATTAATTCATTTTTGAGCCACCATTTTCTTCTTCTCCATTTTAATGGCAGCAACTTTCCCATTAAATCATCCTTAAAATTCTTAAATCCAATTAAAAATTATAAATACTAATTTTCAGTAGAAGGTCTCAAATCCCGGATTAGCAATCTGACGAATTATGATTTGTTCTTAGAATAGAAATCATTATTCAACATGGACTCAAAGACTTCATTAGGAGGTGCGATTTTATTTATTATCATTATTTTGATTTTAATTTTATATGTAAACGTTGATTTACATCCAAATTCTCTATTTGTATTCAGATTTGTTTATTGTTTAGATTAGGTGATATTCTTGTGGGTGCATTTGTTTGTTACAATTAAATTGGCTATGTGCTTGTTATAATATTTTGTTTATTGATTTATTGTTGAATTAATTTTCTGTAAAAAAAGGTTTTAATTTCGATTTATATTAACACACACACGCAAGCACGCACATATATATAGATTAAATGTGTATAGATCTACAAATTATGAATATGTATAATTGTATAAGTTATCATATATTTTTAATCTTAAAATTTTCTTGTGATGATTTGTACCTATTATGAATCATAAAATATAAAAATATGTTATTAAATATGTGCATGTGTGTGTGTATATTATTATTTAATGATTTTGTGAATTGTTTATTATGAATAAAATAATTAATAGTTCAAAATTTTCAATTTTATATTCGCTGCACCGCGTAAATATTACAGTAAAAAATTTAGATTTTCTAAACTTGATTTATTATTTTAAAAATTAATCTACTTTCGGCTTGCAATCAATTAAAATATAAGTTCAATTGAGAAAATTGTAAAAAAAATTCTTATGGCTAATTACGAATCTAGAACCTTCAGAAAATGTTTCAAATTTCCATAACTTAATTTATTAGTTTTATGAATTAATTTATTTTTGAAATGCAATTAATTATTTAATAAAAAATATAACTTAAATTGATAAAATTACACCTAAACCTAAAATATGTAACTTTAGAATATTTTTTAGAATTTTTCAACTTGATTTCCCATTTTTAAGAATTTATTTGTTTATAGGCTATTATCTATTATTTAATGATAAATATTATTTTAATTGTAAAAATTCAATTAATTAATCTTAAACCAAAAATATGTTTCCAGATTTCCTAAAATTTAAAAACTTGTATTATTATCATATAATTACTTTTCATTTATTTTGTATGGTAGAAACTATTTTATTCGATAAACTATATACATACATATACATACATACCTACACACACACAGATATATATAGTATTTACTTTGACATATACAAGCACATGTTTGGACAAATTATAGTACACAAAAAAATGAGCTAATATGTTTGTTAATCCCAACATCTATTTACGGGCACATTATACTCTTCACGGATTATGATGTTACAAGCGCGTGTGCGCGCACACACACATACACACACGCACAAATATATATATGATACATATATATGTATACTTGTACAAATAAATAAAATAAAGTTAAATAAATCTCAAACTATAAATCATATAGTTAGAATACATATGGCCAAAGTAATGAATATTGCCATGAATAAATTATCAATATTGACATTTAATGAATCAATCAATTCAAATTAAAGAGAGAAAATGAAAGGTTTCTCTCTTTATTTAATACAATTAATTCTCTTAATTAATTCTTGTTTTAGGGAAAGAAATAAATGGTTTCATTCCCTATACATTAACACTTATAAATAAATGTTAGGTGTATTTTATATAGTATACATTTGAAATTAAATTTATTTAAACTTCCCTTAACTATTTTAAATAGAATAAAAGATTTTATTTAAATCAAAATCAAAAAATTTATAAATGAAATTTAGACTTTGTAGGCCCATTAAAAATCAAAAATGGTAATTTTTTATAATTCACTCATTTCTTCTACTGCTGGCTGGTCTAGTTCCTTCAATGGTATCAACGCGTAATAGCCTATGCGGTCTAATTTAGTCATATTAAGGCTAACTAATTAAGTTTGCTCTCTTAGTACGATGTCTAATAATGTCTAGGATTGGAATTGAGTAATCAAGTACCCTGCCTTACTTGGTTACCAGCCTGGCCTGAAAGGTGACGTGAGCTCAAATGTTACCCTTAATAGAAAAGGCCCAACTTAAATTTAGCCTTGGGTTAATTTTCAAAATTATTTTGAAAATTAAAGTTAAAATTTTAAATTTAATAGTTAGAATCAAAATAAAATTTATTTATTATAAAATTTATAATATAACATAATTTTTCAAAATGTTTGAAAAACAATTCACATTAATTTCATATTTTAAATTTATTAATAAAATGAATTAATTAAATATGTTAATTAATTAATACATATATGCATACATTATATATGTTGATATATGTTATATTATTTTAGAATGTTTAGGATAACATAAGTTTACATGTATGTATGTAAGATAAGTTTTAAAATTATTAATCAAAATTTTTTAATTGAATAAATTAATTAAAATTAATTAATTACATAAAATACGCATATATAAGATATATATATCTGTGTGTGTTACTATAAAAGTTAAGGTGTGCATTATAAAGTTTATAGTAGATATGTCAAATATAAATGCTGTATTGGAATTATAATATAAAATTAATTAAAGAGTTAACTAGTTAAAATTAATTAAAGAGTTAATTAGTTAAAATTATTTAAATAAGATTTAATTAATATAATATTATACATAAGACTATTATATAAGTTAATTAAGTTATATAAGTTATATAATAATTCATCTTATGTAATATGAATGTATAACAAAAGGTGGAATTTTAACGAAACCCTAAATAGACTCAAGGAATAAATACATACATAAATGTATGTATACCATGATTTATGATGTGTACGACACTTGAATCATGAGAGTGTTTCACAAGAAATACATTATTCCGTAAGTCGATATCACTCGATATAATGTATTGAAGATTATGAGTCTTTAATCTAAAGTTGTCCTCTATCATTTATATATTAATAGATTACTTGCATACTCCTTAGTTGTTGAGCTGTCCTCAAGCTAGGGATGTTATGTGTAGTTCTATTAATATATTGAATAGATGAGTAATATATCACATGTATTTGTTGAACTTTCCTCAAGGTACATGCATTATGCTTAGGCCGTCATGAAATGATTGGTCCGAGTGAATAGTCCTACTTTAATTTTTGAGCTTTCCTCAAGGTAAAGGCTGGATTAGGACAAGGTACCAAATGTTAGGAGTTGTATGTGATACAATCAACAAAGAGTTTTCCATCGCATGTGGGCCTATGATTTGTTGAGCTTTCATCGAAGTCTAGATCCCAAGGCATACGAGTCCTAACACTCACTAGTGAACTTGAAAGACTTCTATGTTTCGCTTAGGGTTTGATGAAACATAGAATACTATTGGGAGGCTTATTAGAAAAACGAAATGGTAACATTTAACCTTTCTAATATTGTAAGAACATATGCTGAATAATGTTATAATTATCTGCAATGATAACTTTGTGCATTTAATATGATTGATAAAACATTTATCAATTAACATATCCAAATTAAATTGAAAGTCGACAAATGGAAATATAATACGCACTATTAAATGCTTATTTCATGTTAATATTTTCTATACCTATGCAAGTGCCTAATTTTTACAACTACTTAATACGTTTGTAAAATGACCACTTATTTGTATTTAGTTTAGACCGTGCATTGCATTTTTATGAGTTTCGAACTCTAAAAGCAATACGAAACTATGGATATTTGATGCATATACTATCACATACAAATGTTATATTGTGAACGGTCACAGTTCGTAATGCACGATACTTCAATGGATATAGTTTATTCGAAATAAGTAGATAAACTATACTATGAGATCGAGTACGTAATTTGGTTGATTACATAAAAGATCATATTGTGTTAATTATAGCACACAAAAACTACAAGATAGATCTAATGTAACGACCCAGAATTTTAATTAATTAAAATTTGTATATTTAATTAATTTTAAATATTATTAAGTGAAATTTATAAGTCGAATAAATTTTATTTCGAATAATCGGATTTAATTGAATAATTAAATCGATAATTTAATATATTAAATTATGGAAATAATTGAAAATCGGGTTAAATATGATTGAAAATGATTTGTAAAATTTTATTATATCATATTGAAGTTAGAATGATGTTTTAGAACTTTTAAAATCGAATTAAGAGTTTAATTGTGAAAATTGAATATTTTAATATTTAATCGACTAGTGAAATTAGCCATTTTTCGAACAGTCTCAGAATTGGACGAAACTAGTTCCATTGGATCTGTAATAGTTTGTTATTATCGGATTTCAATTTTCATAGCAATCGGAGTTATCGTTTGATCGTGGTAGCTCGAAACGCATCGAAATTGTTTTAATATTAATTTAGCGAGTTACAATAGTCATTTTTCAAAAAGTCTCGGATTTCGATGAAACAAGTTTCATCGGATCCATAATGTGATATTATTGTATGGTTTAAAATTTCGTGTCAATTGGATTTACCGTTTTTCCGGTGCAAGCTAAAACGCCTAGAAAATCGTTTAATCGGTTTAATTATAAATCGAACGTTTATTGCCATAACTCGCACAGATGACCGAATTAGCTCTCGAAACAAGTTCCATTGTGTTCGGAACGTGGGGTAAACCTTAGAAACGCCAACCGGCACGCTTCGTTTGGAGTTCGGAAAATCCGGGATGAATAGTGTCGCACGAATTTTCTATAAAAGCCCCCTTTATTTCTATTTTTCATAAATTACAAAACCCTAGGTCAATTTTCTGCAGCCGCCACCCCCTTCTCATCAATGGCCAGAATTTTCTCCCCATCCCCTCAAATTATCTTCCAATCCGTCAATCTATACAAAAAAATTTCAACTAATAAAACGAAGAGCTAAGCAAGAGCTTCAATTTCATACGGAGATGATCGAAAACGGAGCGTCAGAGGGGAAGCTACATGGGGCCGACGGCCTGCTGTTGCGCACGACTTTCAAGGAGTTGCTGGAGGCCGAGTTCATCATGGTGGTGGCCGTGCGTAGCTCTTGGCGAGAGCTTCGAAGTGGCGAAGCCCGATCGTCTTCAAAACGTTCGTGGAAGGAGCAAAGCTCAACCCTAGTTTGGAATTATATGGGTTTTGTGTGCGTGTTCTTCCTGTACATGAACGTGAGTTTGGGAAGAAAGGGTGGACGGTGGAGATTTGCAGGCAGGGGATCTAGCGGCTGTGATGAGCTTAGGTTAAAAATTAAAAAGAAATATGTTGTAAATTATATAAATAAATTCGTGTAACTTCTAAAAATCATAACTTTTTCATACGAGGTCGAAAACGCGCGAAACCAGTTGCCTTGGAATCGTATGGACGAGCACTACGCTATGGAATTCGATTGGAGTCGTTTGGACTTAGTGAAAATTTCGGGTAAAATTAAACGTCCGTTTAATTTTATTCGAAATAAATCGCTAAAACGAAATTGAAATCAAGGTGAGAACTTCTCACTCAATCGAATCGGTTTCGATTTTATTTTAAATAGTTATATTTAAAATACTTGAATGCATGTTTGAATAATGATTGTTATCTATTGGTTGTTAAAATAGACATTATGCGCCGTTAGTAAGCGGATGTTATTTATTAAAAACATATACCGCGAATATTTCATAAACAGTGAAATTGGTATTATATATAATAGCAATATATATATATATATATATTGGCATATGTATATATTGCAGTTGTTGATTTCCCGCAGTATATAGCGGATGAGACCCTATTGCGCCGCCTATTAAGCGGATAATATTTTAAATCCCATATACCGCGATAATTTCGTACTGTAACGGAATTGGTATTGTGCTAACATCTTTGGATGCAGGGAAACAGGTTGGAGGGATCCAACTGGATTCCTCAACAGTATTTATTTGATTATGGATATTTTGATATTCGTTGATTATCATATCGATATATGATATCGTTGTTGTCGTGATTGACTATTTGGTATGTAGCATTATTGGGCCAAATTTTGGAATTTTAAAATGATTTTTAAAGTGATTTTTGAAGAGTATACGTTTATAAAATATTTTTTGGAATTGATTCATTTTAAATAAATAAACGTTATAATTTTAATGTTATAAAAATTATGATTTTTGAGAAAAATAGTTAAAAGTTGATTTTTGAAAATATGGGGTTAATGATTTTATAAAATGGTTTAAATCAGGATTTTTAAAATTATTGGAAAACGTTTAAATATAGGATTTATAAAATTTAATTATTTTGTAAATCAAAATGATGAAATTATAAAGGAGTTTAAAGGAATTTAAAAGAATAATATAAATTGATTTATATAAAAGATTTATAAAATGGATATTTATAAATTAGAATATTTTGAATTATAAAACGAGTTTTTATAAGTGTTAGAATGAATTGTGAATGAATTTCACAAATGAATGAAATTTATAGAATTATAAACGGTGAAGTTATAAATGGAATTTTATAAGCAGTAGGTTTATAAAATTTGTAAAGTTATTAAAAGAATGGTTTTGGATAAATAATTGAATCTTATAAGTTATAAGATTTATAATTATGAAGTTTAAAGGAACGATTTTGTAAATAAATAAATTATAAGCATTTAACTTATAATGTGAACTTTTGTTATATAATTGAGTTATAATTGGAAATAGGTTAATAAAGGAGACTTATAAAGGAAGTTGTTATAAAATAAATAGAAATGGAATTTATAAACGTTATTTTATAAATTCGCAACGACTTATTTTGATAAGTTAAATTTTATAACTTATTTATGGAGTTATATTCACGTTTTAGACAGTGAATAATCCTTTAAAATAAAATGTATAGAAATGATGAAATTGGTTAACAAGCATATTCACGTTTTTGAATAGTGAATAATATGTTAAAGAAAATGTTTGGATTTGGTGTTTTAAATAGAATTAAAACGATCTAACGATGTTTTTAAATGTATTGAGATTCGAAACCATAGATTTCAACGTTCGTTGTTGAAATAGACGTTTTCGAGAAATAGAAAGAAATGGTGGACTATAACACTGTTGTTATAGTAAATGATTTCCGAAAGGAAATGTTTGATTTAGTATTGGGATTTATATATCTATCTTAAATTCGAATCCCTATACTAGTGATTTTGGGACGTTGTAATGATGTTTTACGTAACATTCGTTTTGGCCCAAATAAATATGGTTAAGAGAATGATTTCCTTAAAGAATGAACTATATACTTAATTTCGATTTGAGTATATTGAATATTTTCCAAAGGTTGAAAATAAATAGATTTGTGAATAACTTATTAATAAATAAGTATGGAAATGTTTTTCCAATGCAAAATGAAACTTTTTGAGAATTTATCTTTTTGAAGATAAATTGAAAATGAATAATTGAAATCGTTTATTCATAAATATTTTGAAATATAAATTCACTATGGAATTTATAAGAGAAAAGGGGAATTTGTTTAAAAATAAATATTGATTTATTTTTGAAGTATGGAAATTAATTTACGGATTTGGAACGTAAATATAAAGTAAATCGTTAAGGATTTATTTAATTGGTTTAAATGAACCATGTTGAAATGAAAGTATTTCCGCATAAGGAAATGTTTGAAATTGTTTTCAAAAGTGGTAAAGGTGAAAAGTGATTTGAAAATTGTTTTCAAATGGTTGAAGTGTGAAAATTATATATCTTGTAAAGATATCTTTGGGAAATGAATAATTTGGAAAATTATTTGGAATCTGGTGATGTGTGCATATCCATTGATAGTTCAATAACCGACTATATATAATTACCTTTAAATAGGTATTTGTTGTGATTTGCTGAATTTGAATGCCACACTTATTTTTAAATTATTGCGCTCGTTATTCGGATCACCCATTCCGAATAGTGATACGACGTAATGGATAGCATTGATGACCGGTGTTGAAGACCGTACATTTTTGAAAGCGAAAGGACAACTCGTCGTATGTCTTTGCATCGACTGGTCCCCGGTATAGAGACTCCATATGTGATGGGAAGTCCGGTCGTGATTAGTGAATATCCGGATTGCAAGGACTTCTTTCTAAGTGCCTTCGGTTCTGTTCGATCCCGGAACGGACTTGTATGGATTGTATGTCTGACATTACAATTGAGATACAAAGCTGATTTCTTTCAAATATATTTCTGTTGGTGGCGGAGAATTTATTCTCTTAGCTTAACACCCTTCTCTGAGACGTACGAGCTCAGAGGTTATGTAGTTGATGGTTATCAGCAATATATTCCCAATTTGGTAAAGTGACATGCTGATTGTTGCTGTGAAATGATCATTGTGTTGATCATTTGTGATAAGATCATTTGTTTGATCGTTTATCTTTGTGATCATTTCGATGATCATTTGTTGACCCAAAGCATGGCTTTTGTATAAAGCATGGCTTTGTGGACGTGACTTCGTCGAGCCTCACACCCCGGAATGGTCAAAACAGGAAAGATGCAGCAAGGTTATGAGGGGTAGCTCCCTTTAGGGTATGTGCATTTCCTTCTGGAAAAGGGTGGTATCATGGTATGGAGCCCAGATACTTACTCATGTTGAAACACTTTATTTATGATTGTGTGATGATGGTTACGAGCGCTCGGATAAAGGTCCCAAAGGACCGGGGGATGGCATACTCGTGTCAGTAGTTACCCAGTTAGGGGTAACCCGGCCTTGTGTTGGCAGAGATCCGGTTTGGTTCTCGGGGACGTCCTTCCAGAGGCGTTCTCATGTGGCAATAGGAAGTTGCTTGGCCTGACCATTCGTTGGAAATCCAAAGAAACAATACGATCTTGTACGGTATTAGTTGTAGAACCTATCATTCACTTATGGTGGCGCCCCACTGTTTGGATGGTAGCTATAGTAGGCATAGTTCAAAATGTCTATGCTGGCTAAGATTTATATCTTTATTTTCGAAATGATTTTCTCTACACTATGCACTAGTAATAATATCAAATGTTCTTTTTAATGCGTATCAAGCATCTTTGACTATCATAAGGAGAAATCTCCTCCGATTCTGCGTTTGCATTATGTGTGTGTGCGGGAGGCCTTATGATAGTCTCATTTTTAAAAGCATTGCGAATTGACTTTAAAAATATTCCTCTATTTTGATTTTAAAGATAAATAAACTGTTTTGAGTTCTCACACCAGTCACATGACTGACTCGGAGTTTATTGTTTTCCTTCCTTGTAACGACCCTAGATTTTTATTTAATTTAAATTGATAATTAAAAGAAATTTTAAATAAAAATTATAAAATTAATTATAAATGGAAGCGAGTTTCCTCGATTCAAATAGAAAATATATAAAGTCATATAGATTTGAAAATTTGTATATATGTGAATATATATGTATATATTGGATTTTTAAATAAATTCTTAAATAAATGATTTTGAAAAATAAATAATATACTTTAGACACAAGTATAAAAATAAATAAATTGATTTAAAAATTTATAAATAATGATAATTTGAGTTATATAAAATATATGTGTATATATAGAGAAATATAAAACAATAATTTTTAAAGTAAAACTTATGATAATTATTTAAACTAAAAATAGAAGTAAATTTAAAATGCAAGAATAAGAGCAAATAAAAATATGTTATTTATCAAAATAAAGATAGTTTCTTTTATAAATTGTTTTAATTAAATAATGAGTTGTATTTAAATAATATTAATAGTATAATATTTATACAAATGGATTTTTATTGATAGAAATGGTTATTTCAGATTTATATATATATATATATATATATGTATGTATGTAGGTATTTTTAAAGAAAGCTAGGATTTGTGAATTTAAAATGAAATAAATTACAAACAAATGTATGCATACAAACATAATTAAAATAGAAAATTATTTGTAATACAAAGTAAACTAAACAAAATAACAAAACAAAACGAAAGATAAAAACAAAAGAAAAGGTAACAAATCAAATACAAGATACATTCAAGTATTCAAACAAAAGTAATAAGAGTAAAATAAAAATAGAAGTTCACTTATTTTGTAAAGTAAAATAATTCATATTTAAGCTATGAATAAAAATAAGAACAATTATATATAAAACAAAAACAATAAGTAAACATATATAGGAAGTATTACAAAACAAAAATACATACAAGTATGTACACTTGTAAAAAGAATACAAAGCAAAATATCCACAAACTAACTACATACATAATTTGAAAACAAAGTAAGATATATAAACAAAGTAAAATAAGCATTAGCAATAAATGTTTTCAAATAAATTTATGGTTAGCAATAAATGTTAAAGTTAAATTAGAATTCAATACATAAGTAAAATAAACATATGCATAAATAAGTACATACATGATTCAAAGAGTGTAAAGTAGATATGCAGGCAAGTGAAAGAACATTAAACAATGTAAGGTAAAGAAAAAGAAAAAAAAAACAAAAGAAAAGAAAGTATAAAAGTAATCAGGCAAAAGAATGTTGCCTGTAAAAAAATTGCAAAACAAAATCTTCTCAACACAAAACATATCAGCCGAGCAAATACATGCAAGTAGAAACAAATAAATAAAAATAATAACAACAAGTATGGAGAGGAAAGTATATCTGTATAAGGCAATAAATGCCATACACCTCAACAATTAATGCAACATACCTATTGTACTTAACCTCAACCTGCACACTATCTTTTATATACATCAACCCTCCTTTCAGTTCATTATCACAACTGAGTAAAATGGGAGCAAGCATCATAGTGAAAACTCAAACAAAAATTCAATTTAAACTTGAACAACCATTTAATCAGACAAAATGGAGATCAAAGGAGCAAAGAAGATCTCAGCAAGCATGCAAGTTCAACAATAACTAGCTCTGCTCTTTCCTAGGAAACATGTGAGTAATATCACTCTAAAAACAAATTTAAAAGTAAAATTTTGTTGCAAGTATGTATGCGGATGAGTATGTTTAAATTTATATACATATAAATGCCTGTGAATATTGCAAGCTTATGTGTACAGGCTGTTATTTTTCTCTGCTCTTTGTTTGGAGTTTTCAAAACAAAACTTTGATTTAAAATCCATTTCTACTTCATCTATTAAACATTTGAACTCGAGATCAAAACAAATTTTGTTTGTTCTGGTATGATTTATCATCTAAAAATGGTTGTGTGAAGAATAAAGGTATGTGGAGTGAAAGAACAAGTTTTTACAGTAAAAACTTAAGTCTCTGGAAATTTCGAATATCATGAATTATGGATTAAATCATATAGCTTGAATTTACATCCCAAGATAGGATTTTTGAAACAAATATAGTGATTTTTAGTTGTGTGTATCATGAGCAGTTTACGGTAGAACAAAATCTGCTTTGAAATCATTTTCTCGTGATTGAGCGATTCGAGTTGGTCGGGGTTATGTGAGGTGATGGAGGAGGCTATGGAGTTGCCAGGAAAAATGGCTGGAGGTGGAGAAGAAGACTGTGGCGATGATGGGGAGGAGTTTTTATTTCTAACCCTAGTTTTAGGCAATATCATGAAATCGATTCGTTCGTTCCCTCTGTTGCATCGAGTTCCATGGGACCACTGAGGATGGGTTCGTGAATGGTCAGAGCGTTCGTGGCCGGAAGTGCAGCGTTTCTGATGGACGGAGGAGCGAAGGGGAGGCGATGCCAGGTTTGTGGATTTGGGTTTAATTCAATCGAACTGCTCGATTTTGATTTGATGAATTTCTCACTTGTTTGGGTGGTCGTGAAGCTTGAAGGAGTTACCGTCGACTTGGCAACGTGATCGTGGTTGATCGGAAGAGCTCCGATGGGCCGTGCACGTAAACGTGTATCACTGTGTATCAGTGTGGTTTTTGTTTTGGAAATGGAGGAGAAGAGGTTGTATTGGGTTAGTTCTGGTTTTGGGGAAGAAGCAACGCGACTCGAAGTCGTACACGAGAAAATGAAGCTCGAGCTCGAAGTTGAACTCGAGTTATTTTGGCATGATACCGGGTCAATTTTTAACACTTAAAAAAAAAAAATTTGAAATTTATAAAGCTCGGGTAAGTTTGGGGAAAAACTCGAAGTTGTCTTCGGGTAGAATGGGGTTTGACTCGAAGCAGGGCCCGGGTTGGTATAAAAACAGTTTTTGAAACTTTAAAACAAAATTCAAGTTTTAAACATTTTTAACTCATTCTTTTAAATAATTGTTTTATTTAAGTATGGGATTGGTTTAAGGTTTAAAGTAAATTATTTTAATTTAATTAAGTTTTACTTAAAGATTTAATTAAAAAGATTAATTAATTAAAGGTTAATTAAGTACTGATAAAAAAAAATTAATTAATTTGTTGAGAGCTAATTTATTAATGATGAATAATTAAAGGATAATTATTTAATTAAATATTAATAAATGATAAAGATTGATTTAATCAAGTGATTGATCAATATTTAATACAAAGCATAATGTGATTGACTCAAAATGATAATTAATTTGAGATTAATTAATTAAAGGTTAAATTTAATTTAATGAAGTTGATTAAGGAATGATAATTAATCAAGGAAAAATTAATTAGAGTAATTAATTAAAGATAATTACTTAAATGGTGAATTAGATAATTAAAGATTAATTGTTTAATAATTAAGGTTGATAATAAAAGGTTAATTAATTTATTTTTAATGGATAATTAGTAAAAGATTAAAGAATAATTAATCAAAATGATTTGTAAATTATCAATGTTAATTAACCAGGACTTATAATTCATAAGAAATTAATTTGATTTAAATTAATCAGATAATTAACTGATTTTACTTACGAATATTTGGATTCTATTGGATGACTTGATTGTTTGATATCCCTAATATATGATGCTTTGTGATACATCCTGATTTATGTGGTGATCTGTAATTTACTATCTGTGACATATTTATCTGTGATTTGTATATAACCAATAAGCGTTACAGCTTATATCGCTTATCAATTATATTCCTGTATTCTGATCTGTAATAATTGTATGATGTTGCACTACTGTGTATAACCCCTGAACCACACCATACACACACAATTATGGATTTCACGAGGAAATCGATTAAGTCACAGATTTTTGAAATAGTTTAAATTTGAATATTTGAATTCAAATGTTTTGGAAATGGAATTGGAATAGAAGTGAAAAGCTTTTGAAATGGAATTTCAAAGATGGAAATTTATTTTGAATAACTGGATTAAGTGTTGGAATTTAAGTACTTTAATTTAAATTTGAATTCAATATTCAAATTGAATTCTGTAATTTGAAATTAGGGATTAATGATATTATACTAGTCATTATGAGTTAAACCATTTTTAAAGTATTATTTTGGGAATTTGAATTTAACTCAAGGATTTCAACTCGTATAAATGAATCAGATTTCCAAAATGAAAACTGTTGTTTTCAAATGATAAACACTTTTGGATAAGAACTGAGATTCCAGTTAATTAGGGGAATTTCAAGATTGAATAGAGAAATGATTTTTCCTAAGTTATAAATGAATTCTTTTTTTGAAAGCTATGAATTAAATCTGTTTATTTTTAACAGATTTAAATTGATGATTTGTTTAAATCAAATTGAAATGAAATTGTTTTGAAGGCTATAAGTTAAATCTTTGATTTAAAGATTTAACGAGTTAAATCAAATTGAAATGAAAATTGATTTGGAAGATATGTGAATGAATCTTTTGTTTAAAAGATTTAAATGTGAAAATTGTTTAAACCGTTAAAGGTTGTGAAAATGAATCTTTTTGTTTAAAGATTGAAAATGGTAATTTGTTAAACCATTTGAAAGAAAGTTTGAATTATTAAGTTGTGACTTAATTGAAATCCCATATCCATATGTTTTGAAAATATTTTCGCTCACTATTCGGTTTAACCGGGAAAGGACCTTTGTGTCGTATAACCCATTCCGAATATGTGATACGTCGTTATGGATAGCATTTGAAGACCGGTGATGAAGACCGGGTATTTGTGAAAGCGATAGGATGACCTATCGATTGTTTCTGCACCGAGTCGCGCCGGTATAGAAACTCCCTAAGTGATGGGAAAATCCGATCGGGATTGTGAATATCCGGGTTGCAAGGACTTCTTTGTAAGTGCCTTCGGTTCTGTTCGAACCCAGAACAGACTTGTATGGATTGTGTGTCTGACATTACAAATTGAGATATAAAGCCGATTTCTTTCAAATATATTTCTGTGGTGGCGGAGAATTTATTCTTTTAGCTTAACACCCTTCTCTGAGACGTACGAGCTCAGAGGTTATATAGTTGAAGTTATCAGCGATATATTCCCAATTTGGTAATGTGACATGCTGAATGTTGCTGAAATGATCATTGTGTTGATTATTGTGATAGGATCGTTTATTTGATCGTCTATCTTAGTGATCATTGTGTTGATCATTTGTTGACCCAAAGCATGGCTTTTGTATAAAGTATGCTTTTGTGGACGTGACTTCGTCGAGCCTCACACCCCGGAAATGGTCAAAACAGGAAAGATGCGGCAAGGTTATGAGGGGTAGCACCCTTTAGGGTATGTACATTTCCTTCTGGATAGAGGTGGTATCATGGTATGGAGCCCAGATATTTAACCTATGTGGTTACTACGAATTTATTACTTTGTGGTTGTTGGTTTTCGGGATCCCGTGAGAAAGGTCGTTTACGATCGGGGAATGGCGTGCTCGTGTCAGTAGTTACCCAGTTAGGGGTAACCCGGCCTTGTGTTGGCAGAGTTCCGGTTTGGTTCTCGGGGATGTCTTTCCAGAGGCATTCTCATGTGGCAATGGGAAGTTCCTTGGCCTGACCATTTGTTGGAAATCCAAAGAAACAATACGAAACTTGTACGGTATTAGTTGTAGAACCTATCATTCACTTATGGTGTCGCAACACTGTTTGGATGGTAGCTATAGTAGGCATACGATAATGGTCGTATGTTGGCTAAGATTTATATTCTACTTTCAAAATGAATTTCTTCTACACTATGCACTAGTAATAATATCAAATGTTATTTTTAATGCGTATCAAGCATCTTTGACTATCATAAGGAGAAATCTCCTCCGATTCTGCGTTTGCATTGTGTGTGTGTGTGCGGGAGGCCTTATGGTAGTCTCATTTTTCAAAAGCATTGCGAATTGACTTTGAAAATCCTTTGTTGAATGTTTTTAATAGATAAACTGTTTTTGTTGCTCACACCAGTCCCACGACTGATCCGGAGTTTATTGTTTCTTTCCTAAACTCTGGGTGCTCATTATTTTCTACACGAGCAGTCTAGAGTTGGGTTTTACAGATAGTTAGATATAGTGGATTATCTGGAGTTAGTTCAGTCTTTGGATCGCACCAGTCTTGCTTAGCTTGATGCATCGTTATTGGGAGTTCGAGCTATTGCTGGATTGATTCTTGGAAATGGAGTTGCAGTTTCTGGAGTTCTTCCTTGAAGACTAGCTTAGAGTTATTTGTTCCGCTGCTAGATGTTATCTATTTTCTTTCTGCTGCTATTTATTGTAGCATATCTCTGATGTATATTGATATCTATTGGATCATCTGTTGTATCAGATATTGTATCAAAGCTGTATATCAATGTATTATTCTTTTATTCCGCTGTGTTGTTTACTTAATGATTGTTATAAGCTCCGGCGAATTGGATTTGAACGGTCGAATCTACGGCATTCGAATACGATTTGAAGTATGGATGTCGATTTTTGAGCGGGCAAAATCCGACTCGTTACATTTGGTTTCAGAGCTAAGGTTAAACTTTAGCTCAGGAGTATAACACATTAAGTAGCTCATTAGAGATAGGGTGAAGTAAACCCTAGAATGAGTAATCCCTAAGATATCCGTTTGAATGCCTCAGTAAATTCTCTTACTATCCACTGATAGTAAGTATGAGTGCAAAAAGAGAACGAGATAGAGGACAGGGAAATACGACTATAAATGGTCGATACTCTGTAACAATAGTGGAAACAACTTTCTCTATCAATTTTCTTTGATTCGTTTCTAAATTCTTTTGAATTGCTTCGTGACAGCTCCAGAGAAAGAAGTTTCGGTGTAATGGCAGCCCTACGAATTGTTGTAGGAAATCTTTACTTCGTATCTTCATTGATTTCTTATCAGTTTCTGATTTAAACTTGAATGAATATAAATTGGAAATTTTGAATAAATTGGAAATTATAAATTGAGTTTAATTGGTTAATAGAATATGAAGATAATTTGAATTAAATCAATAAAACGATTATGTTTAAAACCAAATTTTGAAATTCTATTGTAATTTCTTAGGTTAATCGAAGTCCGAAGAGGGACAAATTGGTATATAATTTGAGATATTCCGACTTGAATTTGGAATTCATATCTTAAGTTTGAGGAATTGTAGAGATTGAGTCTATCTCTGTGTTGTTTCCGTGCCTGCAAATTTCGAGGACGAAATTCTTTTAAGGGGGGAAGTTTGTAACGACCCTAGATTTTTATTTAATTTAAATTGATAATTAAAAGAAATTTTGAATAAAAATTATAAAATTAATTATAAATGGAAGCGAGTTTCCTCGATTCAAATAGAAAATATATAAAGTCATATAGATTTGAAAATTTGTATATATGTGAATATATATGTATATATTGGATTTTTAAATAAATTCTTAAATAAATGATTTTGAAAAATAAATAATATACTTTAGACACAAGTATAAAAATAAATAAATAAATTGATTTAAAAATTTATAAATAATGATAATTTGAGTTATATAAAATATATGTGTATATATAGAGAAATATAAAACAATAATTTTTAAAGTAAAACTTATGATAATTATTTAAACTAAAAATAGAAGTAAATTTAAAATGCAAGAATAAGAGCAAATAAAAATATGTTATTTATCAAAATAAAGATAGTTTCTTTTATAAATTGTTTTAATTAAATAATGAGTTGTATTTAAACAATATTAATAATATAATATTTATACAAATGGATTTTTATTGATAGAAATGGTTATTTCAGATTTATATATATATATATATATATATATATGTATGTATGTAGGTATTTTTAAAGAAAGCTAGGATTTGTGAATTTAAAATGAAATAAATTACAAACAAATGTATGCATACAAACATAATTAAAATAGAAAATTATTTGTAATACAAAGTAAACTAAACAAAATAACAAAACAAAACAAAAGATAAAAACAAAAGAAAAGGTAACAAATCAAATACAAGATACATTCAAGTATTCAAACAAAAGTAATAAGAGTAAAATAAAAATAGAAGTTCACTTATTTTGTAAAGTAAAATAATTCATATTTAAGCTATGAATAAAAATAAGAACAATTATATATAAAACAAAAACAATAAGTAAACATATATAGGAAGTATTACAAAACAAAAATACATACAAGTATGTACACTTGTAAAAAGAATACAAAGCAAAATATCCACAAACTAACTACATACATAATTTGAAAACAAAGTAAGATATATAAACAAAGTAAAATAAGCATTAGCAATAAATGTTTTCAAATAAATTTATGGTTAGCAATAAATGTTAAAGTTAAATTAGAATTCAATACATAAGTAAAATAAACATATGCATAAATAAGTACATACATGATTCAAAGAGTGTAAAGTAGATATGCAGGCAAGTGAAAGAACATTAAACAATGTAAGGTAAAGAAAAAGAAAAAAAAAACAAAAGAAAAGAAAGTATAAAAGTAATCAGGCAAAAGAATGTTGCCTGTAAAAAAATTGCAAAACAAAATCTTCTCAACACAAAACATATCAGCCGAGCAAATACATGCAAGTAGAAAACAAATAAATAAAAATAATAACAACAAGTATGGAGAGGAAAGTATATCTGTATAAGGCAATAAATGCCATACACCTCAACAATTAATGCAACATACCTATTGTACTTAACCTCAACCTGCACACTATCTTTTATATACATCAACCCTCCTTTCAGTTCATTATCACAACTGAGTAAAATGGGAGCAAGCATCATAGTGAAAACTCAAACAAAAATTCAATTTAAACTTGAACAACCATTTAATCAGACAAAATGGAGATCAAAGGAGCAAAGAAGATCTCAGCAAGCATGCAAGTTCAACAATAAGTAGCTCTGCTCTTTCCTGGGAAACATGTGAGTAATATCACTCTAAAAACAAATTTAAAAGTAAAATTTTGTTGCAAGTATGTATGCGGATGAGTATGTTTAAATTTATATACATATAAATGCTTGTGAATATTGCAAGCTTATGTGTACAGGCTGTTATTTTTCTCTGCTCTTTGTTTGGAGTTTTCAAAACAAAACTTTGATTTAAAATCCATTTCTACTTGATCTATTAAACATTTGAACTCGAGATCAAAACAAATTTTGTTTGTTCTGGTACGATTTATGTTATCCCACTTTTTGGCAAAACTGAGATATCCAGAATTTACGGAAAAATAATTACTAGTCATGAATATCGACTGTGTGTTACAGGTTCACTATGAATATCGAGGGGTTTTTCCCGAGTCCATATCGAGCTAGAATTGATATGACACGACAGTCAAAGAAGCGGAAGCCAAAGTTCCAAATTTCAAGTTAATCGGAGCTCGTATACTCAAGTTATGATCGATACAATTTCAGGAATCAACCTCACGCAGAAGCCATTCGGCATGCCTCCACTCCAGATGTCATTCGGCATGCCTCCACTCCAGATGTCATTCGGCATGCCTCCACTCCCGATGTCATTCGGCATATCTCCTCCTTCACAACAACCGAATCAAAATACCCCCTCTTCCTGTCGAACCAACCTATACCGGATCAACACCAACCTCCAACACCGAACCGACCCAAGGTAGCACTGCCGAGCCAAGCTCCATTCGGCCTCCTTCCCATGCCACCGAACCAACCTCTCCAAGCACGGCCGAACCAAGCTTCGTCGAACCAGAACGCTGCCAGGCCAGATTGCTCCAGCCCAGGCCCACCAGCAGCTATATACATCCAAGACCCCTGCCCCCAACCTCACTCTATAAATAGAGGGGCAGGGTTACAACAATGGAGGGGAAGTTTGAGAGCTCAAGCCTGGAAGGAACTCTCAGACAACTTTAGATACTTGTAATCAAAGCTTTGTACTTGTAATCTAAAGAAAAAAGGAGAATAACATATAAAGTGGACGTAGGCACGTTCTAGCCGAACCACTATAAATCTGTGTGTCTTTTACAGTTTAGTCCCTGCTTTTTATATATTTGCATAAATCACCCAAATCACTAAATACAACACAAAATCAACCAACTCATACGACTTTGGGTGTTTGCGACCATTTTTTACGCAAACAATTTATCATCTAAAAATGGTTGTGTGAAGAATAAAGGTATGTGGAGTGAAAGAACAAGTTTTTACAGTAAAAACTTAAGTCTCTGGAAATTTCGAATATCATGAATTATGGATTAAATCATATAGCTTGAATTTACATCCCAAGATAGGATTTTTGAAACAAATATAGTGATTTTTAGTTATGTGTATCATGAACAGTTTACGGTAGAACAAAATCTGCTTTTAAATCATTTTCTCGTGCTTGAGCGATTCGAGTTGGTCAGGGTTATGTGAGGTGATGGAGGAGGCTATGGAGTTGCCAGGAAAAATGGCTGGAGGTGGAGAAGAAGACTGTGGCGATGATGGGGAGGAGTTTTTATTTCTAACCCTAGTTTTAGGCAATATCATGAAATCGATTCGTTCGTTCCCTCTGTTGCATCGAGTTCGATGGGACTACTGAGGATGGGTTCGTGAATGGTCAGAGCGTTCGTGGCCGGAAGTGCAGCGTTTCTGATGGACGGAGGAGCGAAGGGGAGGCGATGCCAGGTTTGTGGATTTGGGTTTAATTCAATCGAACTGCTCGATTTTGATTTGATGAATTTCTCACTTGTTTGGGTGGTCGTGAAGCTTGAAGGAGTTGCCGTCGACTTGGCAACGTGATCGTGGTTGATCGGAAGAGCTCCGATGGGCCGTGCACGTAAACGTGTATCACTATGTATCAGTGTGGTTTTTGTTTTGGAAATGGAGGAGAAGAGGTTGTATTGGGTTAGTTCTGGTTTTGGGGAAGAAGCAACGCGACCCGAAGTCGTACACGAGAAAATGAAGCTCGAGCTCGAAGTTGAACTCGAGTTATTTTGGCATGATACAGGGTCAATTTTTAACACTTAAAAAAAAAAAAAATTGAAATTTATAAAGCTCGGGTAAGTTTGGGGAAAAACTCGAAGTTGTCTTCGGGTAGAATGGGGTTTGACTCGAAGCAGGGCCCGGGTAGGTATAAAAACAGTTTTTGAAAATTTAAAACAAAATTCAAGTTTTAAACATTTTTAACTCATTCTTTTAAATAATTGTTTTATTTAAGTATGGGATTGGTTTAAGGTTTAAAAGTAAATTATTTTAATTTAATTAAGTTTTACTTAAAGATTTAATTAAAAAGATTAATTAATTAAAGGTTAATTAGGTACTGATAAAAAAAAATTAATTAATTTGTTGAGAGCTAATTTATTAATGATGAATAATTAAAGGATAATTATTTAATTAAATATTAATAAATGATAAAGATTGATTTAATCAAGTGATTAATCAATATTTAATACAAAGCATAATGTGATTGACTCAAAATGATAATTAATTTGAGATTAATTAATTAAAGGTTAAATTTAATTTAATGAAGTTGATTAAGGAATGATAATTAATCAAGGAAAAATTAATTAGAGTAATTAATTAAAGATAATTACTTAAATGGTGAATTAGATAATTAAAGATTAATTGTTTAATAATTAAAGGTTGATAATAAAAGGTTAATTAATTTATTTTTAATGGATAATTAGTAAAAGATTAAAGAATAATTAATCAAAATGATTTGTAAATTATCAATGTTAATTAACCAGGACTTATAATTCATAAGAAATTAATTTGATTTAAATTAATCAGATAATTAACTGATTTTACTTACGAATATTTGAATTCTATTGAATGACTTGATTGTTTGATATCCCTAATATATGATGCTTTGTGATACATCCTGATTTATGTGGTGATCTGTAATTTACTATCTGTGACATATTTATCTGTGATTTGTATATAACCAATAAGCGTTACAGCTTATATCGCTTATCAATTATATTCCTGTATTCTGATCTGTAATAATTGTATGATGTTGCACTACTGTGTATAACCCCTGAACCACACCATACACACACAATTATGGATTTCACGAGGAAATCGATTAAGTCACAGATTTTTGAAATAGTTTAAATTTGAATATTTGAATTCAAATGTGTTGGAAATGGAATTGGAATAGAAGTGAAAAGCTTTTGAAATGGAATTTCAAAGATGGAAATTTATTTTGAATAACTGGATTAAGTGTTGGAATTTAAGTACTTTAATTTAAATTTGAATTCAATATTCAAATTGAATTCTGTAATTTGAAATTAGGGATTAATGATATTATACTAGTCATTATGAGTTAAACCATTTTTAAAGTATTATTTTGGGAATTTGAATTTAACTCAAGGATTTCAACTCGTATAAATGAATCAGATTTCCAAAATGAAAACTGTTGTTTTCAAATGATAAACACTTTTGGATAAGAACTGAGATTCCAGTTAATTAGGGGAATTTCAAGATTGAATAGAGAAATGATTTTTCCTAAGTTATAAATGAATTCTTTTTTTGAAAGCTATGAATTAAATCTGTTTATTTTTAACAGATTTAAATTGATGATTTGTTTAAATCAAATTGAAATGAAATTGTTTTGAAGGCTATAAGTTAAATCTTTGATTTAAAGATTTAACGAGTTAAATCAAATTGAAATGAAAATTGATTTGGAAAATATGTGAATGAATCTTTTGTTTAAAAGATTTAAATGTGAAAATTGTTTAAACCGTTAAAGGTTGTGAAAATGAATCTTTTTGTTTAAAGATTGAAAATGGTAATTTGTTAAACCATTTGAAAGAAAGTTTGAATTATTAAGTTGTGACTTAATTGAAATCCCATATCCATATGTTTTGAAAATATTTTCGCTCACTATTCGGTTTAACCGGGAAAGGACCGTTGTGTCGTATAACCCATTCCGAATATGTGATACGTCGTTATGGATAGCATTTGAAGACCGGTGATGAAGACCGGGTATTTGTGAAAGCGATAGGATGACCTATCGATTGTTTCTGCACCGAGTCGCGCCGGTATAGAAACTCCCTAAGTGATGGGAAAATCCGATCGGGATTGTGAATATCCGGGTTGCAAGGACTTCTTTGTAAGTGCCTTCGGTTCTGTTCGAACCCAGAACAGACTTGTATGGATTGTGTGTCTGACATTACAAATTGAGATATAAAGCCGATTTCTTTCAAATATATTTCTGTGGTGGCGGAGAATTTATTCTTTTAGCTTAACACCCTTCTCTGAGACGTACAAGCTCAGAGGTTATATAGTTGAAGTTATCAGCGATATATTCCCAATTTGGTAATGTGACATGCTGAGTGTTGCTGAAACGATCATTGTGTTGATTATTGTGATAGGATCGTTTATTTGATCGTCTATCTTAGTGATCATTGTGTTGATCATTTGTTGACCCAAAGCATGGATTTTGTATAAAGTATGTTTTTGTGGACGTGACTTCGTCGAGCCTCACACCCCGGAAATGGTCAAAACAGGAAAGATGCGGCAAGGTTATGAGGGGTAGCACCCTTTAGGGTATGTACATTTCCTTCTGGATAGAGGTGGTATCATGGTATGGAGCCCAGATATTTAACCTATGTGGTTACTACGAATTTATTACTTTGTGGTTGTTGGTTTTCGGGATCCCGTGAGAAAGGTCGTTTACGATCGGGGAATGGCGTGCTCGTGTCAGTAGTTACCCAGTTAGGGGTAACCCGGCCTTGTGTTGGCAGAGTTCCGGTTTGGTTCTCGGGGATGTCTTTCCAGAGGCATTCTCATGTGGCAATGGGAAGTTCCTTGGCCTGACCATTTGTTGGAAATCCAAAGAAACAATACGAAACTTGTACGGTATTAATTGTAGAACCTATCATTCACTTATGGTGTCGCAACACTGTTTGGATGGTAGCTATAGTAGGCATACGATAATGGTCGTATGTTGGCTAAGGTTTATATTCTACTTTTGAAATGAATTTCTTCTACACTATGCACTAGTAATAATATCAAATGTTATTTTTAATGCGTATCAAGCATCTTTGACTATCATAAGGAGAAATCTCCTCCGATTCTGCGTTTGCATTGTGTGTGTGTGCGGGAGCCTTATGGTAGTCTCATTTTTCAAAAGCATTGCTGAATTGACTTTGAAAATCCTTTGTTGAATGTTTTTAATAGATAAACTGTTTTTGTTGCTCACACCAGTCCCACGACTGATCCGGAGTTTATTGTTTTTTCCTAAACTCTGGGTGCTCATTATTTTCTACACGAGCAGTCTAGAGTTGGGTTTTACAGATAGTTAGATATAGTGGATTATCTGGAGTTAGTTCAGTCTTTGGATCGCACCAGTCTTGCTTAGCTTGATGCATCGTTATTGGGAGTTCGAGCTATTGCTGGATTGATTCTTGGAAATGGAGTTGCAGTTTCTGGAGTTCTTCCTTGAAGACTATCTTAGAGTTATTTGTTCCGCTGCTAGATGTTATCTATTTTATTTCTACTGCTATTTATTGTAGCATATCTCTGATGTATATTGATATCTATTGGATCATCTGTTGTATCAGATATTGTATCAAAGCTGTATATCAATTTATTATTCTTTTATTCCGCTGTGTTGTTTACTTAATGATTGTTATAAGCTCCGACGAATCGGATTTGAACGGTCGAATCTACGGCATTCGAATACGATTTGAAGTATGGATGTCGATTTTTGAGCGGGCAAAATCCGACTCGTTACATTCCTAAACTCTGGGTGCCCGCCAATTTCCACACGGGCAGTCAAGAGTTAAGGTTTATCAGGATATTATGGAATTCAGGAGTTGCTGGAGGCAGGATGGATGACATTGGCGTATTATTAGTATATAGTATTTCTTTTTCCGCTGTTAGTTGTTGTTGTACACTCTGATGATATAATGTAATGTAATGTGATGTAATGTAATAACTGATATAGTTCTTTGTTTAAAGATTATTCATTTATTTATTATATGTTGTTCCGCTGCGAATTATGAGATTCTGATATTGTTCTTTCTGTTCTGTTCCGTTCTATTTTCTATCTTTTCTCTCTTCTTCTACCTCTTTTTTTTCCTTAAAACCCTAACTATTTGGTTTTTCGGCAACGAAAAATCGCGTATGTTACATTTGGTATCAGAGCATATGGTTAAGCGACAACCATGGTTCTGTTGGGTATTACTCATTAAAGATAGAGTCAGTAGTACTCTAGAATGAGTTTGAGTGTAATAATAGCTATGAGAGCGTATTTGTTAGTGAATATAAAATTATTTTATATTGTGATGATTGGTTTATTGAGTGGCATATGAACCTTCGTCAGCACGGTCTCGACAACTATGCCGAAGGGGTTTATAAACATTTGAATAGAACAATTCGACATAATATTGTTTTAAATTGGGTAAATGAAATAATTTTACCTTGATTATATTTTTATATATAAAGGAATAATTTTTCAGAATTATTAAAGTGTATATAAGTTGATTGTTTAGTTGTTTGAATAATCTTAATTGAAGAATAATTGTATAAGCAAAAGAATTATAAGAATGGAATTATAATTAAAGTGATTTACAATTGTGAAATAAACTTATATATATAAGAAGTGAAACTATATGAATATATTTATGAATATGAATTGTAAATAAAAATGAATTTAAAGTTAAATGGAAATTTACTTTAGAATTAGAATTTGAATTGATTTATAAGTAGGAATTTAAGTTAAGTGAAACAATGTGATGTTTATAAAATGAAATATAACTTAAGAGATGTTGAATGAAGTTGATTTTGGTATCAAAGTAAATTAATAAATTTAAGTGATAAATATGAACTTAAGTTATGTAAATGAAATCCAACTTTAGAAATTGAATTGAATGAATGGATTGAATGTAAATCAAATGAATGTAAATTAAGTTGATATGGAATAATGAATGTAAGTATTAATTCATTAAAATCTTATGTTATTGAAAGATTGAATGAAAATCAATTTAATTAAACCAATTGAAAGCAAAGGAATTTGGTTTTAATTAAATATACATTGGTTGTTATATGATTGTTAGTTGATTGTATATAATTCATTAAGTATTAATGAAATTGAGTTAATGAAATTGAAAGCTAAAGTAATTGAAATTCAATTGGAAGTTAAGTGAATCTTAAATAGAATTGAATTTGATTTGGAAGTGAACCAACTTGAATAAGAATTAGTGAATATAAACTAATTGGAAATGAATGTTAGTAAAAAAAAACATCCACTGTTAATAAATCAAATGTGATTAAATTGAAAACCTATTTCATTGAATATTAATGAGAATATGAATGAATATTAATTTGATATGGATTAGTTGGATGATAGTTGGTAGATGGTTGAATATATAGCTTTTGTTGCATTTGCTATGTTGGCATATATAGTTATTATGTTGCTATATGTTGTATATCGATACTATTGTTTATATACATGTTCTCATGTTGTTTGTTGAGTGTTTAGTAGGTGCGGATCGCATTTGCTTCGCATTTGGAGCTCGCTTTCGCGCTATATTAGCCGTATATGCTCGCTAATAAAATATAAGGTACATAACTCGGATTACATACCGTACTTTTACACTTTTTTCCCTGCGGGATGCCTCATCACTTGATGAGATGTATATTTGTGATATATATACTGTCATTTTTTTTTTCGGATCGAGCCGCGCAAAGGAGACTATGGCGAATTTTTTCGAAAATTTAAGGCGTTAGAATATTTTTGAGAAAAATTGGGAAAATTTTGAAAACTATAACTTTGATTTGGAATTGAAAGTTAAACGATAGTAGTTGGTTTTGAAAAGATAACTAAGTATGATTTGAAAACTTAGTAAAGTATTGTAAGAAGTTTAACTATGCTTTTGGGAAAGTTAATAGATTCTGTAACTTTTCTTACTTGTTAATTTCGAGGACGAAATTCTTTTAAGGGGGGAAGTATGTAACGACCCAGAATTTTAATTAATTAAAATTTGTATATTTAATTAATTTTAAATATTAATAAGTGAAATTTATAAGTCGAATAAATTTTATTTCGAATAATCGGATTTAATTGAATATTTAAATCGATAATTTAATATATTAAATTATGGAAATAATTGAAAATCGGGTTAAATATGATTGAAAATGATTTGTAAAATTTTATTATATCATATTGAAGTTAGAATGATGTTTTAGAACTTTTAAAATCGAATTAAGAGTTTAATTGTGAAAATTGAATATTTTAATATTTAATCGACTAGTGAAATTAGCCATTTTTCGAACAGTCTCAGAATTGGACGAAACTAGTTCCATTGGATCCGTAATAGTTTGTTATTATCGGATTTCAATTTTCGTAGCAATCAGAGTTATCGTTTGATCATGGCAGCTCGAAACGCATCGAAATTGTTTTAATATTAATTTGGCGAGTTAAAATAGTCATTTTTTAAAAAGTCTCGGATTTCGACGAAACCAGTTTCATCGGATCCGTAATGTGATATTATTGTATGGTTTAAAATTTCGTGTCAATTGGATTTACCGTTTGTCCGGTGCAAGCTAAAACGCCTAGAAAATCGTTTAATCGGTTTAATTTTAAATCGAACGTTTATTGCCATAACTCGCACAGATGACCGAATTAGCTCCCGAAACATGTTCCATTGTGTTCAGAACGCGGGGTAAACCTTTGAAACGCCAACCGACACGCTTCGTTTGGAGTTCGGAAAATCCGGGATGAATAGTGTCGCGCGAATTTTCTATAAAAGCCCCATTTATTTCTTTTTTTCACAAATTACAAAACTCTAGGTCAATTTTCTGCAGCCGCCACACCCTTCTCATCAATGGCTAGAATTTTCTCCCCATCTCCTCAAATTATCTTCCAGTCCGTCAATCTATACAAAAATCTTTCAACTAATAAAACGAAGAGCTAAGCAAGAGCTTCAATTTCATACGGAGATGATCGAAAACGGAGCGTCAGAGGGGAAGCTACATGGGGCCGACGGCCTGCTGTTGCGCACGACTTTCAAGGAGTTGCTAGAGGCCGAGTTCATCATGGTGGTGGCCGTGCGTAGCTCTTGGCGAGAGCTTCGAAGTGGCGAAGCCCGATCGTCTTCAAAACGTTCATGGAAGGAGCAAAGTTCAACCCTAGTTTGGAACTATATGGGTTTTGTGTGCGTGTTCTTCCTGTACATGAACGTGAGTTTTGGAAGAAAGGGTGGACGGTGGTGATTTGCAGGCAGGGGATCTAGCGGCTGTGATGAGCTTAGGTTAAAAATTAAAAAGAAATATGTTGTAAATTATATAAATAAATTCGTGTAACTTCTAAAAATCATAGCTTTTTCATACGAGGTCGAAAACGCGCGAAACCAGTTGCGTTGGAATCGTACGGACGTGCACTATGCTATGGAATTGGATTGGAGTCATTTGGAGTTAGTGAAAATTTCGGGTAAAATTAAACGTCCGTTTAATTTTATTCGAAATAAATCGCTAAAACGAAATTGAAATCAAGGTGAGAACTTCTCACTCAATCGAATCGGTTTCGATTTTATTTTAAATAGTTATATTTAAAATACTTGAATGCATGTTTAAATGATGATTGTTATCTATTGATTGTTAAAATAGACATTATGTGCCGTTAGTAAGCGGATGTTATTTATTAAAAACATATACCGCGAATATTTCATAAACAGTGAAATTGGTATTATATATAATAGCAATATATATATATATATAATGGCATATGTATATATTGCAGTTTTTGATTTCCCGCAGTATATAGCGGATGAGACCCTATTGCGCCGCCTATTAAGCAGATAATATTTTAAATCCCATATACCGCGATAATTTCGTACTGGAACGGAATTGGTATTGTGCTAACATCTTTGGATGCAGGGAAACAGGTTGGAGGGATCCAACTGGATTCCTCAACAGTATTTATTTGATTATGGATATTTTGATATTCGTTGATTATCATATCGATATGTGATATCGTTGTTGTCGTGATTGACTATTTGGTATGTAGCATCATTGGGCCAAATTTTGGAATTTTAAAATGATTTTTAAAGTGATTTTTGAAGAGTATACGTTTATAAAATATTTTTTGGAATTGATTCATTTTAAATAAATAAACGTTATAATTTTAATGTTATAAAAATTATGATTTTTGAGAAAAATAGTTAAAAGTTGATTTTTGAAAATATGGGGTTAATGATTTTATAAAATGGTTTAAATCGGGATTTTTAAAATTATTGGAAAACGTTTAAATATAGGATTTATAAAATTTAATTATTTTGTAAATCAAAATGATGAAATTATAAAGGAGTTTAAAGGAATTTAAAAGAATAATATAAATTGATTTATATAAAAGATTTATAAAATGGATATTTATAAATTAGAATATTTTGAATTATAAAACGAGTTTTTATAAGTGTTAGAATGAATTGTGAATGAATTTCACAAATGAATGAAATTTATAGAATTATAAACGGTGAAGTTATAAATGGAATTTTATAAGCAGTAGGTTTATAAAATTTGTAAAGTTATTAAAAGAATGGTTTTGGATAAATAATTGAATCTTATAAGTTATAAGATTTATAATTATGAAGTTTAAAGGAACGATTTTGTAAATAAATAAATTATAAGCATTTAACTTATAATGTGAACTTTTGTTATATAATTGAGTTATAATTGGAAATAGGTTAATAAAGGAGACTTATAAAGGAAGTTGTTATAAAATAAATAGAAATGGAATTTATAAACGTTGTTTTATAAATTCGCAACGACTTATTTTGATAAGTTAAATTTTATAACTTATTTATAGAGTTATATTCACGTTTTAGACAGTGAATAATCCTTTAAAATAAAATGTATAGAAATGATGAAATTGGTTAACAAGCATATTCACGTTTTTGAATAGTGAATAATATGTTAAAGAAAATGTTTGGATTTGGTGTTTTAAATAGAATTAAAACGATCTAACGATGTTTTTAAATGTATTGAGATTCGAAACCATAGATTTCAACATTCGTTGTTGAAATAGACGTTTTCGAGAAATAGAAAGAAATGGTGGACTATAACACTGTTGTTATAGTAAATGATTTCCGAAAGGAAATGTTTGATTTAGTATTGGGATTTATATATCTATCTTAAATTCGAATCCCTATACTAGTGATTTTGGGACGTTGTAATGATGTTTTACGTAACATTCGTTTTGGCCCAAATAAATATGGTTAAGAGAATGATTTCCTTAAAGAATGAACTATATACTTAATTTCGATTTGAGTATATTGAATATTTTCCAAAGGTTGAAAATAAATAGATTTGTGAATAACTTATTAATAAATAAGTATGGAAATGTTTTTCCAATGCAAAATGAAACTTTTTGAGAATTTATCTTTTTGAAGATAAATTGAAAATGAATAATTGAAATCGTTTATTCATAAATATTTTGAAATATAAATTCACTATGGAATTTATAAGAGAAAAGGGGAATTTGTTTAAAGCTAAATATTGATTTATTTTTGAAGTATGGAAATTAATTTACGGATTTGGAACGTAAATATAAAGTAAATCGTTAAGGATTTATTTAATTGGTTTAAATGAACCATGTTGAAATGAAAGTATTTCCGCATAAGGAAATGTTTGAAATTGTTTTCAAAAGTGGTAAAGGTGAAAAGTGATTTGAAAATTGTTTTCAAATGGTTGAAGTGTGAAAATTATATATCTTGTAAAGATATCTTTGGGAAATGAATAATTTGGAAAATTATTTGGAATCTGGTGATGTGTGCATATCCATTGATAGTTCAATAACCGACTATAAATAATTACCTTTAAATAGGTATTTGTTGTGATTTGCTGAATTTGAATGCCACACTTATTTTTAAATTATTGCGCTCGTTATTCGGATCACCCATTCCGAATAGTGATACGACGTAATGGATAGCATTGATGACCGGTGTTGAAGACCGTACATTTTTGAAAGCGAAAGGACAACTCGTCGAATGTCTTTGCATCGACTGGTCCCCGGTATAGAGACTCCATATGTGATGGGAAGTCCGGTCGTGATTAGTGAATATCCGGATTGCAATGACTTCTTTGTAAGTGCCTTTGGTTCTGTTCGATCTCGGAACAGACTTGTATGGATTGTATGTCTGACTTTACAATTGAGATATAAAGCTGATTTCTTTCAAATATATTACTGTTGGTGGCGGAGAATTTATTCTCTTAGCTTAACACCCTTCTCTGAGACACACGAGCTTAGAGGTTATGTAGTTGATGGTTATCAGCAATATATTCCCAATTTGGTAATGTGACATGCTGAGTGTTGCTGTGAAATGATCATTGTGTTGATCATTTGTGATAAGATCATTTGTTTGATCGTTTATCTTTGTGATCATTTCTATGATCATTTGTTGACCCAAAGCATGGCTTTTGTATAAAGCATGGCTTTGTGGACGTGACTTCGTCGAGCCTCACACCCCGGAATGGTCAAAACAGGAAAGATGCAGCAAGGTTATGAGGGGTAGCTCCCTTTAGGGTATGTGCATTTCCTTCTGGAAAAGGGTGGTATCATGGTATGGAGCCCAGATACTTACTCATGTTGAAACACTTTATTTATGATTGTGTGATGATGGTTACGAGCGCTCGGATAAAGGTCCCAAAGGACCGGGGGATGGCATACTCGTGTCAGTAGTTACCCAGTTAGGGGTAACCCGGCCTTGTGTTGGCAGAGATCCGGTTTGGTTCTCGGGGACGTCCTTCCAGAGGCGTTCTCATGTGGCAATGGAAAGTTCCTTGGCCTGGCCATTCGTTGGAAATCCAAAGAAACAATATGATCTTGTACGGTATTAGTTGTAGAACCTTTCATTCACTTATGGTGGCGCCCCACTGTTTGGATTGTAGCTATAGTAGGCATAGTTCGAAATGTCTATGCTGGCTAAGATTTATATCTTTATTTTCGAAATGATTTTCTCTACACTATGCACTAGTAATAATATCAAATGTTCTTTTTAATGCGTATCAAGCATCTTTGACTATCATAAGGATAAATCTCCTCCGATTCTGCATTTGCATTGTGTGTGTGTGTGCGGGAGGCCTTATGGTAGTCTCATTTTTAAAAGCATTGCGAATTGACTTTAAAAATATTCCTCTATTTTGATTTTAAAGATAAATAAACTGTTTTGAGTTCTCACACCAGTCACATGACTGACTCGGAGTTTATTGTTTTCCTTCCTAAACTCTGGGTGCCCACCAATTTCCACACGGGCAGTCAAGAGTTAAGGTTTATCAGGATATTCTGAAATTCAGGAGTTGCTGGAGGCAGGATGGATGGCATTGGCGTATTATTAGTATATAGTATTTCTTTTTCTGTTGTTAGTTGTTGTTGTTGCTGTTGTACACTCTGATGATATAATGTAATGTAATGTGATGTAATGTAATAACTGATATAGTTCTTTGTTTAAAGATTATTCATTTATTTATTATATGTTGTTCCGCTGCGAATTATGAGATTCTGATATTGTTCTTTCTGTTCTGTTCCGTTCTATTTTCTATCTTTTCTCTCTTCTTCTACCTCTTTTTTTTCTTCTTAAAACCCTAACTATTCGGTTTTTCGGCAACGAAAAATCGCGTATGTTACATCTAAGAACTCGATTGCTGAAATGTCAATTTAATTTGTTTATGCAAAGAACAACATATTTGATGTCCTTAAATGTTAATGATAATCAAATGCGCTTTCGTTAAGAGTTCATTATGATATTGTTGTACTGGTTTTCTTTTGAATGGGTTGACCATTTAGAAAGGATGTGACAACCCGGATTTTTGGACATCTGTTAATTAGAAATTAACAGGATTTAATTTATTAAAATACTAATTTGTAAATTGAACAGATGAAATTCTGATATATATATATATATATATATATATATATATATATCTGAATCTGTATATAGAAGAATCTGAACCATAATAAATGTTGGATTATAAATATTGGGATAGATATTTATTTGATAATCTCTTAATATAGTTACTTAAATTTACAAATGTATTCTTTTAAAAACAAATAATAATGATTGTTTATATATATATAGGTATAAATAGATTTTAATATAATTATTATTTTCAAATTGAATTTGTGTTGTTTAAATTATATATATATATATATATATATATATATATATATATATGTCTGTGTTGATTTTAAATTGAATTTGAATTTGGAATTGAATTTGAATTTAGATTTATATTTGAAATTTTAAAAGATATATATCTTAAGTATATTTTGGGATTAAATAACTTATATATGATTTATTTAGAATATAATTAGTTTTTATTATTTTCCTTTAAAGGGCTTTGTATAAATAAATTTAAAAGTACTTAATTAATAGGAAAATAAATATAAAATCTTTATATTCACATTTAAAAATAAATAAATGAATGAATTATTACAAGTGTTTGATTATAAAGGCTTGTTACAACATAAGTAATTTAATAAAGGACTGTAGTTGACAAATGTTAATAGATGAACAAGTGTCATTTTTTATTTTCGTTTTTCTTTAAATCTTAATAAATCCAAATTTACACTTTATAAAATCCTATCTACTTTCTTTATTTCCTTTTCCTATCTTCTCTTTTCAAAGAAAGAAAACTTATAATCCAAAACCTATTAACAACCACCAGATTAAACTAAAAATAACCTGTAAACACTTTAGCAACTCAAGAATGAAAAGTCTATAAATATTTTTCATCAACCTATAAACATTATCAGTCAAAGTAAAGCAAGAAAATTTGAATCAAGTTAATCAAGCAAACCCGCATCACAATCAAAGTCTTAAATGATCTCAGTAATAAAAGAATTTCCAATTTCAAGCATTTGTTTCAAGCCCTTTGATTCATCTTCTAATTGTGAGTAAACTATTATTTCTAAAATTCTTTTTAAACTTTGATTCATGTGATCAATGTTTGAAAAAAAATGTTATGGTAAATGATTTAATAAATGTACAAAATGCTTGCATGTCTGTATAGATGTATGAATTGATTATGCATGTCTGTATATTGATATAAATGTCTCTATTCTTAATGCAACAGGCTAAGATAAGTCCAAAATTTTAAAATATTTTTCTCTAATTTCGTGTAGCTGGTGATGTAAAAAAAATTGTGTTTGAATTAACAAGATCTAAGCTTTAAATATATTTTTAGTATATTTAGAAAGAAATTATCTGGAAAATAGAAATATACAGTGAAAGGTAAATTCAAGTCAAAATTTGATTGTTAAAATTCTAAATCTTGATTGTATGATTGGTTTCGTGTTTGAAAACCATGATTTTTGGTACGGATTTCGTGATTTTTAAGTTTATGAATTGGGAAATATTGTGTGTTGATCGAAAAATGAGATTTGATTGATTTCCGATGATCGAAGAGTGGTGGAAGGTCGAACTCGATGCTGGAGGTAGCTCGAGGGTAGAGATGTTCAGGAAAAATGGTGAGAAGGTTCCAAATTCACCATGGAGGCACGGCGGGGCGGTTTTAATGTTTAGTCTCCGTTTTTGGTCTGGAATGTTCGCGGGGAGATCTCATCATCGTGCTAGAAACGGGGTGAACAGGAGGTAGGGGAAGGGAAGATGGAGCCGAGGCGATGGCTTGGTCGGAGTATCAGATTTTTTCTGATGATATGAGGTGGTGATTCTAGAGGTTTATGGTGACTTGGTGTTTTCTGTTGGGTGTTGAATTTGTTCGAATTCAAATCAGGGTGGTTCGTGAGGAAACTGGGTAGTTGGATGGATCGAGGTGATCAATGGCAACATAGGATGGCGTCGGAGTTGGTCAGAACGGCACCGATGTCGTGTGCATGTACACGTGTGTACGATATTTTTTGGGTTGTGGTTTCCTTGTTGGGTAGGATGAGGCTTTCGAAAAAGAACTCGATAACGATGGAGTTTGGCTCGAGACAAGGTTTGTGATGGACTCGAGTGTGTACCTTTGAGTATTGGTAGGAAGAGATGAAGGAAGAAGCAAAATTTTGGGCCGGAAAGATTTGGGCCAGGGAGATTATAGATTAGATTAAATGAAGTAAGAAATTAAGGGAAAGAGAAAGTTTTTGCTTGAATGTTAACTCGGAGTTATGTGGGGTTTTGCTCGGGTTTCATTTGTAATAGTTGAGTTTAAATAAGGTAATTTTATTAACCAGTTTAATAAGGGAGTAGACTAAGTTTATCAAACAAATATGAGATGTACAAGTTTTCAAGCAGGTTATTAAACCAAGTTTCCAATTTAATTTATTGAACAAGTTTTCAATCAAGTTCAAAGATTTAATATTAGAGGTACAAGTTTTAAAATTATTTGGTAAAAAAGGTTATATGATTTGTTAACTTAAATTGGTTAAAATGCTTAATTTATTTTAAACATAAATTAAATGATTTAATTAGTAATTAAAGGTTAAATTAATTAATATTAAGGTTAATTAATTAAGGATAATTAACTAATGAGATAAATACTAGATGAAGTAAATAAATAAAGGTAAATTACTTGAGGAAAGTAATTAAGGATTAATTACTTAGTGTAATTAATTAAAGGATTGATTAATTAAGGAAATTAATTAAGGGATAGTTAATTAATGAGTATGATTAATTAAGGGATAATTAACCAATGTAAGTGGTAGATGTATAATTAATTTGAGTAGTTAATTAATTTTAAATGTAATAAGTCATTGTTAATTACTTTATAAGAGTAATTAAAGGATTATTTAATGTGATGAGGGAAGGCTAATTAGTTTGTGTAATTAATTGAGAATTAATTACTTATTGTAATTAAAGGATAATTAATCAAGGATGATTGATTAAGATGGATAATTAAAAGATGATTAATTAATTGATTTGTAATTAATCAATGTAAAGTAAAGGTAATCCAAGTGATTAATTTGATTAGAGATGAATTTAAATAATTTTGGAAGTGATCAATCTTGCTTATGAATGATTGACTGATGTTAAATGCCTTGAATTGGTTAATATCTCTGATATGAAATATGATATGATATGTTTGGGTGGACAGTGATAATGTGGTTATCTATCAATGATGAATTGCTGTGTAAAAGTGACATCATGTATTTAAAGTCGAATTGTATTTAATTGAAAAACTTGGGTTAAGATGACGAGATTCGAAGAGATCGGAGTCGGGTATCAGTAAATACTTGGAACCACTTTGATTTTTAATCTACCATAATTCTGTAGTGACTTTATATGTAGGCTAGAATGAAATAGTCTAAATATACTGGACCATGGGTACTTAGCGATGGATTTGTGAAATAAGTGTTGACTAATAACAAGTTAAGAACTCATAGAGGAGTACAAGTTACACCAAAATTTAAGTATGTTATAGGTTAGTATTTCATGTTATATGGGTTTACTCACGCTGGTTTCCAGCCTGACCCGAGTGTTACTTTGATGTAATGCTTGGGTCAGACCGAGTATTACAGATTTTAAGGTAAGGATGTTCTGAAGCTTAGGAGGCGAGCTGGATGGCAGGGACGTATGGAGTGCATTCCGCTGTGATATATTAGTTGTCTGGGACAGATTGATTGAACCTGTCCAGTGTGTTCTGTATATGTTGTAACTGATATATTGATGTAAATTTACCAATACAGTTTTCCTTTGTATAACTGCTATTTTATTTGATATTATAATTTGATCCGCTGCAAATGTGAGAATCTGTGTTTGGTGTTTTATGTTTCTTCTTCTATCTCTTTTCTTCTTTTCCTAACTATCCAGAATTTTCGAGATCGAAAATTTTGGGTCGTTACATTTGATATCAGAGCAGAAGGTTAAGCGAGAACCTTGGCTCTGGTGGGTTTACTCATTAAGGTTAGGGTCAATGGTACCCTAAAATGAGTTAAGTGTATATAAATATATGAGTGCGTACTTGTTATTTTCTTATATAAAGATTTTTAAATGATTTTATATATAAGTTTATATTTTGATATATAAAGCAATCATTGGTTGTTGGATATTGAAATTGAATAAGAATTATGTAATATATATAAATATATATAAATGGGAATTGAATAGATTGAACTATACAATTAAGATGAATTAGAATTGGTTCCAAACTAGAATATAAATGGTTATTGATGGAATTATTATTTTCCAATAATCAATGATAAAGCAAAATGAATTTTTTTAAGCAAGTAACAATTTAGATGAAATTGGCTTGTAATGGAAAAAGGATTTAAATTTTGAAGTTTTGAATTCCAAGTCTGAAAATATTTGAAATTGTTAACGGAAATAATAAATAATATTATTCAGACTATTTTGAATGTAGTCTTATTTTAAATAAGCGGTTGTTTGAAAACTTTAAAGGAATTTATTTTGAATTTAAAACCAAAGGTGGTTTAAATTTTTAAATATGGCTTGGTGGGCTAAGAAGTAAATATGTATATGTATGGATATACATAGCATCAAAGATGATTTAAAATAAACTCTAAAGGGTTGAGTTTTGATTTTCCCTGAAGTGTGATGTAAAAACCCAAAGTCATATAAGTCTTTGAACTTATGAGTAAGAAAAAATATTGATAGAAATTTAAAACTTGAAATGGAAAAATTAAATTAGTTTAGAACAAACAATCTGAATTGGAAATTTAAAGATGAAATTGAAATTTAACATGGGAAGTTCAATGGTGGATTTGAATGGGAAGTTTGTGTGACCTCAAAATGGGTTTGAGATCTGGAAATTGGAAATGAATGGATGTTTTAAAATAGTGTGGATAATATTATCCTATTGTTATTAATAATCTTTAAACTGTGAATTGGATTTGTTTAAATAAACGAAGAAATGGGTTGTGGTAATATATCCATTATTGAGATAAAAGAATAATTAAACTTTAGTTTGAAATTAAGGATATGGGAATACTTTGAACTTATGATTTGAATGTGAAGAATTTAATTTGTAAATTAAAATTGTTTAAGAATCGGTTTCAAAATTGGAAGATAAATTTTGGTAATAAATTGAAATTTAGAGATAAAATTGTTTTGAACTCTTATTTGAACTTTGAAAATGAGTTAAGTAAAGGCAATTTAAAATGGAACTTTGAGAATTGGACTCAGCATTTAATTATTTAAAGATTTTGAATGTTGATTTTAAAATAAAGGTTAATTTGATTTAAGGGGTTAAATCAAAATTTGAAATTTAACTCGAATTTATATAATTCGAGATCGTTTAAAGTTGAGATTTAAATTGCATTAGTTCAAATTGAACTTAGTTTGAATTAATTAGAATTGAAGATGGATAAGTATAAAATTCAAATTGAAAATTTGAATTTGATTAATCTGAAATGAAATGGATGTTGGATGAGTTCAAATTCAAATGGGAAGCGGGATTAATTCAAACAAAAATTGAAATGATTTGAAATTGAAGTGGATTCAATTTGAAATTTGATTTGAATAATTTGGAATTGTAGTTAAAGTTGAATAGGTTTAAAATCAAATGGAATTTGATTTGAATTTGGAAAGAAATTGAGGTTAATTCAAATTGAATTGGGGATAAATCAAGTTCAATGGAAATTGAAGTTACCCAAATTGGAATTGAGTCAATTTAAATGGAAATGGAAATTTAAATTGAATTGATGGGAATGGAGATTGAGAATTGAACAGTTTGGCTCTGGACTATTTTCATAATAAATTGTTTTAATATAAACCTATCTTTCCAAGCTATTTACTATCTACAACCTTTCTTTTTAAAGCCAAACTATTTTATACTTGTTTTACAATTATTTTTGGAACTATCTAACAATTTTTCAAACTGTCTTATAACTAATTACTATTTTTCAACTACTTTATAACTAATTACTATTTTACAACTATTTTGCAATTATCTAACTATTTTATAACCATTTGCCTGTTTTACAATTACTTAACTATTTTACAGCTATTTTAAAATTTATAATTACTTTTCAACTACTTATCTATTTTAAACTTTTTAAGTTATTTTCTAAATTTAAGCTGGACATAGTTCAAACTGTTTATGATTTGTTATCAATTGAGATAAGAATTGAAGTGATAATCTAAATGAGGATTGATGCAATAAGAATCAAAATGAATAGAAAAGAGAATTGATTTAGCCAATAATCAATGGAGATAAACGTATATTATTCTATTCGCATAATGATTTGCTCCAGATTCGAGCACGGAATTCCGGGATAGTACATCGATCCGAGTTCGGATTTTTCACTCGATTTTCGACTGCGAACATGGATATGGATTGTTGATTGATTCTGGATATTCACTATCATAGTTATGGTTATCTAAGGAGAATAACGGTTTCTGATCAAGAAACCAAATCTGAGTCCACACTAGAAAATCGGATGGACAATACTAGTTTGGAAGTGAAATTGTGTGATTGAGTGAGCGATCAAAGTGGTATATCGTACGGATGATATGTGTACATCATACGGGTTTGAATGAAATTAATATTGAAAATTTGTGGATAAAAACTGTAAAATGGTTTTTGAATGAAAAGTAATATGGTTAATAACTTTATAAAAGAGAAATCAAATTTGAATATTTGATTTGGAACAAACAAAGTTATATAACTTTGTTATATAATCGATAAACTTCCCTTGTTGATCTATAGCTAGAAGAAAAGGGTTTTGAAAGTATTTGAAGTATAAAAAGGGAATTTATACAAGTATGAAATGATCCAAAGGTTTTTAAAGTTATGTATATCTATATATATAAAGGATCTTTTGAGAATGATTTTGGAGAAAAGGTTTTTGGAAACCTATAGATTTTGGAAAGGCTTTTGATTATTTGGTGAAATCAATATTGGAATTTGGAAAGCCTGGTTTGAGAATTATCGATTTTGGAATAATCGATTTTGAAAAAAGGAGATTTATATGAGTACCGTAGTTGGTACTGCCTTGAGCCTCAAAGAAGGGGAGGCACTAAAGTGGATCATGTGAGGAAGTCCAGACAAACTGATGTTTCTGAGGATTATTGGGTACCGAAAGTCGAGGGTGCTGATGCCTACAGGGGCATTTGGGTTATGTTGTGACGAAAGTGTAACTCGATGTCGCTGCTATCTACTGTGAACCATAGCGAAAATCGTGTGGAGGTAAATGTCAACGGTCTACGCTTGATTTTGGCGAGAAGGCAACGTAACATCGGTAGACTACGATCTATGGTCGAGTGGAGTGGAGAAGTTTTATTCTTTTGGCAGCGAAATTCGAGGACGTTGATGCCTACATTTATATGGGTTTTTGGTGTGAAAGCAACGTAACCCAGGTTGTAGTTGCGATCTGTAGCGGGTTACATGGCATAATCGAGGGACGCGGAGTGCCTACAGTTATCTATGGATTTTGCCGGGATGGCAAGGTAACCATCAGATTAACTGCGACTGTGGATGGGGTTGATGATTTCCAAAGCATTCTCACCAAAGACGTTTCCTCTATTTTCAAAAATGTTTTCTATATTTTCAACAATTTTTTTTCAAGTATTTCAGTAGGTGTTGAAAGTGGGTCTGCTAAGTACTTATAGATTTTCAGTCTTACACCGGATCAATGTATGACTGAATTTCTGTGAGAACGAAGGTGGACTTGTTGAAACATCGAGTTATAAAAAGTATTTTTATAAAACTATTTTGGCAATATTAAATAGATTTCAAATTGTTTTATAATGTTCAAAGAGAAATTTATATGATAATAAGTATTGAATTAATTCTGGCTTTATTCCTTTCCGAGGACGAAAAGATTCAAAGGGGGGAGGAATGTGATAACTCGGATTTTTGGGAATCTATTAATTAGAAACTAACAAGATTTAATTTATTAAAATACTCATTTGTAAATTGAACAAATGAAATTTGGAAATATATATATATATATATATATATCTGAATATGTATATAGAAGAATCTGAACAACAATATACGCTGGATTATAAATATTTGGATAGATATCTATTTGATAATCTCCTAATATAATTACTTAAATTTAAAAATGTATTCTTTTAAAAACAAATAATAATGATTGTTTATATATATATATATATATATATATATAGATATAAATAGATTTTAATAGAATTATTATTTTCAAATTGAATTTGTGTTGTTTAAATAATTTATATTTGTGTTGATTTTAAATTGAATTTTAATCTGGAATGAATTTGAATTTGAATTTGGATTTTATTGAAATTTTAAAAGATATATATCTTAATTATATTTTGGGATTAAATATCTTATACATGATTTATTTAGAATATAATTAGTTTTTATTTTGTTTCTTTAAAGGGCTTTTTATAAATAAATTTAAAAGTACTTAATTAATAGGAAAATAAATATAAAAGCTTTATATTCACATTTTAAAATAAATAAATAAAATGTATTATTACAAGTGTTTGATTATAATGGCTTGTTATAATATATGTAATTTAATAAAGGATAGTAGTTGATAAATGTTAATAGATGAACAAGTGTCATTTTTTTATTTTCATTTTTCTTTAAATCTTAATAAATCCAAATTTACACTTTATAAACTCATATCTACTTTCTTTATTTCCTTTTCCTATCTTCTCTTTTCAAAGAATGAAAAATTATAATCCAAAACCCGTTAGCAACCACCAGATCAAACCAAAAAACCTTTAAACACTTTAACAACTCAAAAATCAAAAGTCTGCAAATGTTTTTCATCAACCTGTAAACATTGTCAATCAGAGCAAAGCAAGAAAATCTGAAGCAAGTTAATCAAGCAAACCTGCATCACAATCAAAATCTTAAATCATCTCAGCAAGAAAAGGATTTCCAGTTTCAAGCATCTGTTTCAATCCCTCTGATTCATCTTCTATTTGTGAGTAAACTATTATTTCTAAAAATAAATCTGTTTAAACTTCGATTCATGTGATTAATGTTTGAAAAAATGTTATGGTAAATGATTTCATAAATGTACAAAATGCTTGCATGTCTGTATAGATGTACGAGTTGATTATGCATGTCTGTATATTGATATAAATGTCTCTGTTCTTAATGAAACAGGCTAAGATAAGTCCAAAAATTTAAAATCTTTTTCTCTAATCTCGTATATTGGTGATGTAAAAACAAATTGTGTTTGAATTAAAATGATCTAAACTTTAAATATATTTTTTAGTATATTCAGAAAGAAATTATCTGGAAAATAGAAATATATAGTGAAAGGTAAATTCAAGTCAAATTTTGATTGTTAAAATTCCATGTCTTGATTGTATAATTGGATTCGTGTTTGAAAACCATGATTTTTGGTATGGATTTCATGATTTTTAAGTTTTTGAATCGGGAAATATTGTGTGTTGATCAGAAAATGAGATTCCATTGGTTTTCGATGATCGTAGAGTGGTGGAAGGTCGAACTCGATGCTGGAGGTAGCTCGAGGGTAGAGGTGTTCAGGAAAATGGTCAGAAGGTTCCAAATTCACTGTGGAGGTGCGGCGGGGCGGTTTTAGGGTTTAGTCTCAGTTTTTGGTCTGGGATGTTCATGGGGCGGTCTCATCGTCGTGCTAGCAACGGTGTAAACCGAAGGTGGGGGAAAGGGAAGATGGAGGCGAGGCGATGGCTTGGTTGGAGCATTAGATTTTTTCTGATGATCTGAGGTGGTGTCCTGGAGATTTATTGTGACGTGGTGTTTTCTGTTGGGTGTTGAATTTGTTTATGAATTCAAATCAGGATGGTTCATGACGAAACTGGGTAGTTGGATGGATCGGGGTAATCAACGGCAACATGGGATGGCATCGGAGTTGGTCAGAACGGCACCAATGTCATGTGCACGTACGCACGTGTACGGTATTTTTTGGGTTGTGGTTTCGTTGCTGGGTAAGATGAGGCTTTCGAAGTAGAACTCGAGAATGATAGAATTTGGCTTGAGATAAGGTTCATGATAGACTCGAGTGCGTACCGTTGAGTATGGGTAGAAAGAGATGAAGGAAGAAGCAAAATTTTGGGTCGAAAAGATTTAGGCCAGGGAGATCATAGATTAGATTAAATGAAGAAATTAAGGGAAAGAGAAAGTTTTTGCTTGAATGTTAACTCGAGGTTATGTGGGGTTGTGCTCGGGTTTCATTTGTAATAGTTGAGTTCAAATAAGGTAATTTTATTTACCAGTTTAATAAGGGAGTAGACTAAGTTTATCAAACAAATATGAGATGTACAATTTTTCAAGTAGGTTATTAAACCAAGTTTCCAATTTAATTTATTGAACAAGTTTTTAACTAAGTTCAAAGATTTAATATTAGAGGTAAATGTTTTAAAATTATTTAGTTAAAAAAGGTTATATGATTTGTTAAAATGCTTAATTTATTTTAAACATAAATTAAACGATTTAAATAGTAATTAAAGGTTAAATTAATTAATAATTAAGGTTAATTAATGAAGGATAATTAAACAATGAGATAATTACTGGATGAAGTAATTAATTAAAGGTAAATTACTTAAGGAAAGTAATTAAGAATTAATTACTTAGTGTAATTAATTAAAGGATTGATTAATTAAAGAAATTAACTAAGGGATAGTAATTAATGAGTATGATTAATTAAGGGATAATTAATCAGTGTAAGAGGTAGATGGATAATTAATTTGAGTAATTTATTAAGGTTAAATGTAATAAGTCATTGTTAATTACTTTATAAGAGTAATTAAGGGATTATTTAATGTGACGAGGGAAGGCTATTTAGTTTGTGTAATTAATTTGAGAATTAATTACTTATTGTAATTAAAGAATAATTAATCAAGGATGATTGATTAAGATGGACAATTAAAAGATGATCAATTAATTAATTTTTAATTAATCAATGTTAAGTAAAGGTAAAACAAGTGATTAAAGTTATTGATTAATTTGATTGGAGATAATTTTAAATAATTTTTGAAGTGACCAATCTTGCTTATGAATTATTGAATGATGTTAAATGCCTTGAATTGGTTAATATTTATGATATGAAATATGATATGATATGATATGTTTGGGTGGACAGTGATAATGTGGTTATCTATCAATGATGAATTGCTGTGTAGAAGTGACATCCTGCATTTAAAGTTGAATTGTATTTAATTGAATAACTTAGGTTAAGATGACATGAGATTCGAAGAGACCGTAGTCGAGTATCAGTAAATACCCAGGACCACTTCGATTTGTAATATACCATAATTCTTTAGAGACTTGATACGTAGGCTGGAATCAAATAGTCTAAATGTACTGGACCATTGAAACTATGTATGGGTACTTAGAGATGGATTTGTGAAATAAGTGTTGACTAATAACAAGTTAAGAACTCATAGAGGAGTATAAGTTACACCAAAATTTAAGTATGTTATAACTTAGTATTTCATGTTATATGGGTTTACTCATGTTGGTTTCCAGCCTATCTCGGGTGTTACTTTGATGTAACGCTCGGGTCAGACCGAGTATTACAGATTTTCGGGTAAGGACGTTTTGGAGCTCAGGAGGCGAGCTGGATGGCAGGGACGTATGGAGTGCATTCCGCTGTGATATATTATAGTTTTTCGAGACAGATTGATTGAACCTGTCCAATGTGTTCTGTATATGTTGTAACTCTGATATATTGATGTAAATTTACCAATACAGTTTTCCTTTATATAACTGCTATTTTATTTGATATTATATTTTGATCCGCTGCGAATGTAAGAATCTGTGTTTGGTGTTTTCTGTTTTTTTTCTACCTCTTTTCTTCTTTTCCTAACTATCTGGAATTTTCAGGATCGAAAATTTCGGATCGTTACAAAGGAAAATGAACATATAAGAGTAAATGTGATTTAAGGTATAGTTAGGATAGAGAGAGTGAATAGTTATTTCTTCTTTATTAGGAAACAATAGAAACGAGAATTGTAATAATAATGATTGATACTTAACATTAGAATGAGAAATATGATTTCTATTCCAAAATTTATTTTCATATAAAAAATTATTTTTTCTATGAAATTTGTTTCTTTGAGATCAAGATATTTGATCAAAGAACTCTCCACGGTAAATTAGTTGTAGTATATGAAATAAACAAATCAATATTAAATGATGACCTCCGAATTTAGTATGCTATCATAATAATGGAAGAAATAGTGGGAGCATGTCATATAACACTTATTGATCGCATCAAACTACAAAAATTGTTTTCATAAAGCGTACCGAACATTATTTATGAAATAATGACTATTTTTGGTTATCGATTGAAAAAATAAACATAGTTATATTTCTACAAATATTATGAATAATCATTAAAAAAAACTATAATATGGTATTTGTTTTCATAACAAAAGTGGTGCATTGGAAAATACAGAAGTATTTGATATTATTTAAAGTTATTATGGGACTTAGTTTTGCAAAAATAATTTTATTATATGATTTTGAATCATATGATACTTGTTAATTATATCTCAAACAATAAAGGACTAAGCACCCATTTAGTGTGAGCATCGTAAGAGTTGATGAACTTTTCGAATTGATACATATAGATGTATGCAATCATAATTCTATAAATACCAAAACGGTTCCACCTATTTTGTTATATTCACTAATGAGTCTTCATCGACATAGACATGTGTATTTTATGCACATGTAGTATGACTATGGTAAACTCATTGAATATGAAACAGAAGTAAAAATGACATGCGATAGAAATGATTCAGTTTGGTCGAATGAGTGAGTATATTGGAAAAGGTTCCAAACATGTCTAAAATGAACAAAGATTCAATCTCAAAATAACTCCTTCATGTGATACATAATGAAGCATCGATATGGAGTAACTGAACTTTGTTGGACATTGTACGAGTAATTTTGAGTGAACTTGAGTTAGTTTTTTTCTATAAGGTACTTTAAGAGTAGTACACAATGTTAATATTATTTCATTTAAATAATACCTTACAAAATCTTACTAGGTTAGGATTTATTAGAAACTCCAACATATCCTAAGCTAAGGAGTTGGCATGTTGTGCGAGTCGAAAGATTGCACGTCATAATTGTTTGTGAGGGATCTTGTATGAATCTCCCCAAAATGATTTTGGAAAGGACTGTCATTGAATGAAACATATATGTTTTGAACATAATCTTTGTAAACTAAAGCCAAATCAGTTTTATAAATAAAGAAATTCATAAACCGTTAAGAAACAATTCTTGTTTCAAGATATACCAACTACATTGTGAAGGAATTTCTTTGGGAATTATTGGTAGTTAAATGGAATAATATTCGATCCATAGATGGAACTGATTATATGAGATGAAATGAAATTAACTAACCTAAATGAACACATAGCATTAGATTGTCTAATAAGTATTCTCGTACATCGAAGAGAAACGGTGAGTTTCTTATTAATGTTGAAATTTTATAATCCTCGGTTGTTTAATTAAATCATTAAGAGTGTTGACTCTATATGGTGTGATGCCGAAAGAATTTCAAATACACTACCAAAATATGATTTTGGTGGTCATAACCGAAGGAATGTGATTCATCTGTCTAATTTCTGTCTTTATGAGAACGACTAATACAGTTGGAGTTAAATGAGCAATTTTGATAAGAATAATATCGCAAATTTCAATTTTCGAATTTAGCATAATAGGTTCAGTATTCAACATGCTCAAGTTAATTCGGATTTGCTCACAAAATTGTTGCTTGATAAGACTTAGTATTTTGGTACATAGGTATTGAAACAGAAAAGTCTAAATAACGATTTAGAGTAAGCTATTTAGACATATTAACCAAAATTGTCTCGAAGTCAATGAGAGCGATATTGAGTTTGTGAGTCTTTGGATAAGATCCAACGAGAAAGTATCATTTTATAAGCATCAAGATTGAATAAGTATTTTGATAGAAATCATATTGTTTGATTTTCAGTTAAAGTGCAGAGAATGCGTGTGTCCATAAGAAAGAACGTTAAAAGGTACATTGGTATTTCGAAACTGTAAGTAAACAACATATTATTGATTTTAATGGTGTACTTGAATTGAAATCAACCTTTGTTGTTTTGATACTCAACTTTGGATGATAAATTAAGTCTTTTATAGTATAAAAGATATTAGGAAATGTCTCAAATCGAGATGTAAATACACCTTATTAAATTGTTTAATACGACTTTCTTATCCATCAACAATAAGAATTATCATACATGTTATGTTGGTTATAATATCATGATTTTTTATGTATTTGATACACGAAGCAAATATCAAATCCAAATTGATATCACTATATGGTTGTTTGAATTGTTCTCATGTATCTATGAAATACTAGAAAATTGTTTAGAGAAATGAAAACTCCTTATAAAGGAGTGTTTGAACTTAAACACAATAAGTTATATTGAGTATAATATGCGAATAATAAATTCAAATTAAGAATCTTTAAGTTGGAAACGTACCAAATGAAAGATCGTGGTTAGTTCAATGAAAAAGGGTAAGTGCATCGTCTTGAATAGCGCCGTAATAAAAACAAAGTATATAAATAAGTAAGTGCATAAATTTATAACTAAGCCGATTCCATATGTTGAGAATCTCATAGCATTATTATATGATAACAATGTCGCGATATAGATCATAACAGAACCTAGAGCTTACTAGAAGTCAAGGAATATACTCCGAATTGTACCATATGATAAAACAGTTTATCACCATTGAAGAAAGTTGATTGATAGAGTAGATAATTACAACAAAATAACATACCAATTCAAAAAGGGACCGACCCAATTGTTTTTGAGAAAAATAATTAGAGATGTTGGAACAAATATATAATTTTAAATGTTGTCAAGATGCATCAAGACTGGATATTGATGTATCCGTTGAGACTAGAGTACGTAACGCTTTCCAAATGTTGGGCAGTGTATTATTCATAGCTGTTGGGGACTCGTAGGGGTTACACACTAATAGTTATTGAATAACTAGGAATAACTCACTTGGTAGTTTTGTTAGTTAATATTACTAAGGTCAAAATGAAAATATCGATGTGATTAATTTACATAGTTGTTTCGACTTGAGAATACTATGAATCTTCAATATGAAAGTTCCACTTTGATTATAGTCAGTTCATGGCATGGCATCCATCGAGTGACTGTAGTAGGGTTGAGTGGAAGTATTGGAAGTGAAGCACTATTCAAGAGTGGATTCGTTTCCTTAGTTATATGGGGTTAGTATCACGATCAACTCAAGTGAACCCAAAGTCAAAATCTCTGGCCAGAGTAGTTTGGTTAATAAAAATTGTTATTATTTAATTAAGGAGTTTATGTTTGGAGTATAGAGATGAATGTGGATGATGTTGAAATTTTGACCATTACCAAATTCCGTAAGTCCAAAGTGATATAGTTTTGACGAAGAGAATTGGTGTAAGTAACTTTCACAACTGGGTAACGCTTATTAAATTAAAATGGGTTCTTCTGAAAATGAGCAAGTGATAAATTTGACTATAATATCACACCACCTGCTAAGTGAAGTATGAACATTAATGTTCGAATTGTTCGACGTTAATCGCTGACCGAATATACATCCAAGAGTCACACGATCCAAACGATGAATTCTCCTTAGACCAAACAATTTAATTAGTTTATAATTGTTATAAATTAATTAAATAAATTAATATTTATGAAATTTTGGTTATGAATTTTAAATATGATTTGAGAAATAAAATTATTGCACATATTTATAAAATTTATGAATATATTGATCGATATGAGATAATGATAACAAAATATGTTAAATATGATTGTACATATTTAATTTGGGTTAAATGCGATCACAACCCATGAGATTTGGAGAGGATGGCGTTGCTTTGGAGAAAGATAGGAGGTGGCCACAACATGTGTGATTTGGTTTTGAGATGTGTGGTTGAGATCATTGTTTTCTCTCTTGTCCTATCCATATAAAGTTCGGTCTCAAAACCATAATTACAGGCTAATTCATTTTTGAGCCGCCACTTTCTTCTTCATCATCATCATTTTAATGGTATCTCCTTTCCTCTAAAATCATCCCTAAAATTCTCAAATCCAACTCAAAATTAAAAATACCAATTTGTAGTAGAAGATCTCCAATCCCGAATTAGCAACCTAACGGGTTGTGAATTGCTTTTAGAAGTGAAATCATTTTTCAATGTGGACTCAAAGGCTTTATTAAGAGGAGAACTTTTATTTATTATCATTGTTTTGGTTTTAAGTTTATCATATAAAAGTTGATTTACATCCAAATCCTTCGTTTGTATTCAAATATGTTTATTTAGATTTTGTGAGATTTTGGTGGTACATGTGTGTGTTGCAATTAGATTAGTTGTGCGCTTGTTATAACATTTTGTTTATTGATTTATTGTTGAATTAATTTTTAGAAAAAAAAGTTTTAATTTTGATTATATATATATATATATATATATATATATTAAATGTGTATAGATCAACAAATTATGAATATGTTTAATTGTATATATGTTTATATATCATATATATTTAACCTTAAAATTTACTTATTATGATTTTTACCTATTATAAATCATTAAATATAAAAATAGTTTATTAAATTTGTATGTACATATTTTATTATTATTTAAAGATTTTGTGAATTGTTTATTATGAATAAAATAATTAATGGTTTAGAATTTCAATTTTAAATTTTTTTTATTTCCTGCGCCATGTAATAAGATTACAGTAAAAAAATTATATTTTTAAATTTAATTTCTTATTTTCAAAAATTAATTTAATTTTATGCTGCAATCAATTATTTAATTAAAAATATAATTTCAATTAAGACAACTGTACAAATTTTTCTTAAGGATTCAATATGTATCCAAAACCTTCAAAAAAAGTTTTAGATTTTTATAACTTAATTTATTAATTTTTTGAATTAATTTATTTTCCAAATGCAATTAATTATTTAATTAAAAAAAATAATTTTAGTTGATAAAATTCTAGAAATGTTTTCTAAGCCCAAAATAAGTCTCTGATACCTTTAGAATTTTTTTATAAATTTTCAACTTGATTTCCTATTTTTAAGAATTAATTTGATTACGGGCTATTATTAATTATTTAATAATAAATATTTTTTAATTGTTAAAATTCCATAAATTAATCTTAAGTCCAAAATGTGTTTCCAGATTTTCTAAAATTTTAAAAACTTTTATTATTATCATATAATTATTTTACATTAATTTGTTATGGCAGAAGTTGTTTTATTCAATAAATTATATACATATACATACACACGTATATATATTTATATATAGACACATGCACACACACAGATATATATATATATTAGTATTTTGTTTTGACATATTATACAAGCATGTATTTGGACAAATTACAGTACAACGGGAAGAGCTAATATGTCCGTTGCAATGTAAATCTAAGCATCTATATACGGGAACATTATACCCTTCAAGGATTATGATGTTACACATGCACACAAATATATGTATGAGATATATATATATATATATATCTATGTATGTATATGTACTTGGATAAATGAATAAAATAAATTAAATTAAATCTCAAATTACAAATTGTATAATTCGAATTCATACGGACATAGTAATAACTATTGCCGTGAATAAATTATTAATAATGACATTTATTGAACCAATGAGAAAATGAAAGTTTTCTTTCTCCATTTACAATTAATTCTTGTTTTAGGGAAAGAAATAAAAGGTTCCACTCCCTATATATTAACACTTATAAATAAATGTTAGGTGTATTTAATACACTATACATTTGAAATTAAATTTATTTAAACTTACCTTTAACTATTTCAAATATAATACTATATTTTATTTAATTTTTTTTTAGAAAAGTTCTAAATTAAATTTAGGCTTTGTAGGCCCATTAAAGATCCAAAATGGCAAAAAGAATTTGAAATTCACCCATTTCTTCTGTTGTAGGCTGGCCCAATTCCTTCACCTAGATGGATTATTTGCAGAACTAGGAAATACATAGATAAGCACTAAATAAAATAGTGTTGCAGCAAGTCACTGTTCCAAGTATGGGGAATTGGGATTCCATGGACCGTTGTGAGCATGAATGTTCCATGTCCAAGTTTATAGCCGAGAACATAGTATCCTTCCCAATTTGGGCCAAGTGTCCCCGTACCAGAGAAGTATCATTTGAGGACGAGATTTCGACTTCGTAGGTACAGTTGCAAACTTTGATGTTGAAGTGTCGTGCCACTCGCTTTTGGTAAGCAGCTGTCCTTAGCTCTACTTCCACTCGCTTATCATTGATCTAATTCACTGACTCGAGTAAGTATTGCTCATTTTCTAATTGATTAAAGTATTGTCTCTAATGAGAGGGGACCTCCAATTCCATTGGGATCATGCTTCTGAACCATATGCCAGGGCGAATGGTGAGTGCTCGCTCGCTCGTAGATTTATGTGTTGTTCTATAAGCCTATAGTGTAAGTGGAAGTTCATCACCCAGTTTCCTTTAGCTTTTGCTAATCGCTTCTTGATGGTGAATTTGATGATTTTGTTCACTACTTCTACTTGCCCATTTGCCTGCGATTGTACTACCACAAAGAAACTCTGCTCGATTCGTTAACGCTTGTAGAATTTCTTGAATTATGCACTCTCGAACTGAATTTGATTGTCTACAATGATTTCCAGACAACAAAGTAATTCATATCAACGATAATAGTCGAGAAGAAACTAATTTGGCTTCCTTATAAAACAATACAGCTACTTAAGTCAATCCATAAATGAGTTTTATATGTATCAATATTCAAATAGACGGTAACTCTAGTATCAAGACAGTTCAACCACAGAAAGATTCAATAAATGTCCAGTCGAATATTCAAGTTATGACTTTTAATACAAACACAAATGAGAATACTATTTCTTTAGCTATTGAAATGGACACACATGCAATTGACGAAAGCAGTAAAGAAGGAAATATATATTCTTTTGAGTTGCCTGATGCAAATGTTGATTCTCCTCCATGCATTGCAAAAATTGACCAGAGAGCTGAAACCTAGAGTGGCAACAGACCAAAATCTACTAGAAAAATTCGAACTTAGGAAGTTTCTTTTGATTTTAAAGCTACCTCTTCTTCTGATGTTAAGGAAAACCCTGCATGGACCATTTTGGTTAATCAATTAAAAGGGAAAAACAAAAAAAACAAAAAAAACATAGGACTTTCGGGGCTGCTGTCTCCTCAGTTGACAGTAGCACTTAAAATACTAGTTTATAGATGGAGTTCCTTTTTTGGAACATCTGGGGTATGAATGCCCTACCTAAACAAATGGAAATTTTGCAATTGCTTAACAGTAAAAGATATTCTTTTCTCGATTTTCTTGAAAACAAATTATCATCAGATAATTGATAGTTTTATGGTCAAGATTGATAAAAAATTGAAACATTCTCATAATATTTCCAATAATAAAAAAAGTAGAATTTTAATCATGTGGGATTATTCACAATGGTCAAACATTATTTTACACTCTAGCGATCAATACATTTTTGTATCCTACATAATGCCAATAGCATTAGCATGTTGTGTACAACGGTGTATGCTTTCAATGATGAGGTGAAGCGTTTGGAGTTATGGAACTATCTAGTTGAGAAATCTATTAATTTTAATCTTCCATGGATTGTGGAGAGCGATTTCAATTCTATACTTTCGTCTAATGATAGAATTAATAATGGGCTCTATAATTCAATTGGTGATCCAGACTTTATAGGTTGCATTAACTCGTCTAAACTTGTGGAACCAGAATTTACTAGTAATTATTTTACCTGGAGAGATGGCCTCAATTTCTCTATTCACAACAAGATTAATTGTGTTTTTGTTGATCACTTATGGATAATTAGAATAAACAGAGAAGTGTGTTTTCTCTGATATACTTTTGGTCATAATCCGAACCATCATGTTGAATGCATCCAAGCCCTTTAGCAGATCCAACGGTTGATATATCATCTATTTGCTTCTTTTGGATACTGGGCTTAAAGCCCAATTTACTCTTCTGTATTGTATAAATACTATTGTACAAAATCGTGTAACTTAGTTTGATTCATATAATAAAAACTCTCAATTGCTCAAATATCAATTGTATAAAGATTTCAGTTCTGTACTGTTTTTCTAACTTGGTATCAGAGCATACAAATTTGTGCAATCTGCACAAATTAAAATTGCAAGTCCATCAGTAAGATTTCATCACGTGGACTCCTCTCATCAAAGATTCAAAGATCTCTTCACTTGAGAGTTGTGGCTGTTTACCAATAGTCAGTGCCTCGCCAAAACACTGTTGGCTGCATCAAACTATCAGCAAAAGCGTTGAATTCTAAACCAAAAGAGCAAACCGATCAAGAATATCAAGGAAAAATCAAGAAGTTGAATCAGGGGCATCAAGAAAACTCATCAGAAGCAACTGGTTCACAAACAATCATTCAAGTTTCAACCACAAAAGATTCAACCATAAAAAAAAATCATCATCTAAGTTTGCAAGAAGCCATCAAGATTCAACCACAAAAGATTTCTTGAAATTCTCAATTCAAAGTAAACTCAGGTTCAGAATTTACATACCAATTTCCTGTTGATCTGAATTATATCAATCATCATGTCCAATCTGGATGACATAACAAGCCCGATGACATCTCAAAACCAATCTCAATCAGATCCAGTGAATGATCTGATGAAGGCAATAATCAGGCCACAAAGTCAGATGATATCCATACAGCTTGATGAGTCAAATTTTCTGCTCTGGAAATTACAGGTAGAAACATCAATCAGGGGTTATGGATTAGAAGACTATGTTTTTGGTACAAAAATCACTCCACCAAAGTTTGTTAAAGATAGTGAAGACAAACTAGTACCAAATCAAGAATACATAGCACACCAGAGGCAAGACAGTCTGGTATGTGCTTGGATGATGTCATCCATAAGTGCATCAATCTTACCACAGCTTATAGGGTGCAAAACTGCCCAAGAAGTATGGACAACGATTGAAAGAAACTTCACATCTCAATCATCTGCAAGAATCATGCATCACAGAAGACAACTACAAAGTATTAGAAAGAATGACATGACAATGAATGAATATTTGCTCAAAATCAAGAACTTATGTGATCAACTAGCATCAGCAGGTCACAGAGTATCAGAATCAGAGCATGTTCTGCACATAATTAGTGGATTAGACAATGATTACGAAGCTGTTGTGGCTATCATTTCCACTATGGAACCTACACCATCATTACAATTTGTATATTCTACTCTTCTCTCACATGAAGGAAGAGTAGAACATAATAAAGCAATCAGTTCAGATATCTCTGTCAACTACACATTCAACAAAAGCAAACAATATTCTAACACCAGAGGACAATTCAACAATTTGCAAAGAGGTGGAACATCCCACAGAGGAAGAAGAGGAGGCAGAAGCAACTCCAGCAATAAAATAAGATGTCAAATATGTGAAAAATATGGTCATGGAGCAAATAAATGTTATTTTAGATTCAACAAAAACTATACTCCAGCACAACAAGGCAGCAGCACAAATATAAACTTAGTGACTGTACCAAAAGACAACAACTCAACTCAAGCAGAGGTCTTAAACACTGAGTCTGCAACAAATGATGATACTGCAGATGACTGTTGGTACCCAGACTCAGGAGCCACCAATCACATAACAAATAATCTCAACAATTTGAACTTGGGAAACAGAGAATATAAAGGTACGCAAAATCTTTCTGTTGGCAATGGTAAGACTGTGCACATTACACACACTGGAAATGCAAGTATATTGGGATCCAAACAACTTATTCTGAAAAACTTGTTAAGGGTTCCCTCTATTAAGAAAAATCTAATGAGTGTTTCCCAATTTGCAAAAGACAATAAAGTATATTTTGAATTTTATCCTGAAACATGCATAGTTAAAGACATACTAACTCAACAAATTATCTTGCAGGGTAAAGAAAACAATGGTCTGTACAGATTTGATTTTTCAAATCCAAAAACCTCTAAAAATGAGGAAAATTCTCTTGTATTGACTGTTACTAGTGATTCTAAAAACAGTAATAAATTTGAGTTGTGGCATCGCAAACTGGGACATCCCAGCATGAAAGTTGTAAAACATGTTATGAATAGTAATAACATTTCATTTAATAATGTCTCTGATTCTTATTTTTGTACCTCTTGCCAATTGGGAAAAAGTCATAAACTTGCATTTCCAGATTCTCACACAAATTACACAAGGCCACTTGAATTAATTGCTAGTGATCTATGGGGACCAGCACCCATTAGCTCTGATTATGGTTACAAATACTACATATCTTTTATAGATGCTTATTCAAGATTTGTGTGGATATACATGCTAAAGTCTAAGTCAGAAACCAGTAATATTGTGACACAGTTCATTACCAAGGTTGAAAACATGACTGGAAACAGTGTATGTACTTTTCAGTCAGATGGTGGAAAAGAATTTCTTCCTTTAAAAAGTTTTTTTGAAAGAAAAGGAATAAACCATCGAACTACATGTCCATACACATCAGAGCAAAATGGTATTATTGAAAGAAAACATAGGCATATCGTAGAAACTGGTTTAACTTTACTTGCTCAAGCCTCAATGCCTCTAAAGTTTTGGCCAGAGGCATTTAATACTGCTGTACACTTGATAAATATACTTCCAACAAAAATTCTCAAGTACAAGTGTCCACAAGAAGCATTAACTAGAATAAAACCAGATTATGAGCATCTAAAAATATTTGGATGTCAATGCTTTCCTTGCTTAAGACCTTTTAATAAACATAAATTAGATTTTAGGTCTACCCCTTGTACTTTCTTAGGATATTGCAACAAACAAAAAGGGTACAGGTGCTTAGACAGCAAAGGAAAAATATATATATCTAGGCATGTGAAATTCAATGAGCAGGTGTTCCCTTTTAGTAATGCTGAAATCAAGACCACTGAAAAAATAAGAAGTACAAGGTTCATTCTACCTGATCTACCTGATGAGATGGAAGCTCAGCCTTCAACACAGCCTGTAAAAAATGTTATTAGCACAAGCTCTCAACATACCATGACTGCTAGAGAGTCAGGTCAAGAGCAAGCTGCACATGAAGATGATAACATCAGTCAGAATCTCCAAAGTCAAGAAGCAAGCAGCACAAGTCATGATCATGACATGGTCTGCAGTAGATCAGACAACAGTTCAGACAATACAATCAGAAATAATATCAATACCCATCCAATGTTAACTAGAGCAAAATGTGGTATTTACAAACCAAAAATTATCAACAATATGGTTCTTCAGGAAGAACCTTCATCTTACATAGAAGCTACTCAAAGTGATAAATGGAGAGCAGCTATGCAAGATGAATACAATGCTCTAATTAACAAAGGAACCTGGAAACTGGTTAATAAACCAGCAAACAAGAATATAATAGGATGTAGATGGATTTTTAAATTAAAGAAAAATGCTGATGGCTCAATTTCTAAACACAAAGCAAGGCTTGTTGCAAAAGGGTACTCACAACAATATGGGTTTGATTTTTCAGAAACCTTTTCCCCTGTTGTGAAACCCTCTTCAATCAGAGTTATTTTAACAATAGCCTTGAATAGAAATTGGACCATCAGACAATTAGATGTTAATAATGCCTTTCTTAATGGTGTGTTACAGGAAGAAGTATTTATGGAGCAACCAGAAGGATTCATTCAAAAATCAGACAAAGAGATGGTGTGCCAACTCAGTAAAGCAATTTATGGATTAAAACAAGCCCCAAGAGTCTGGTTCAACAAGCTCAAATCAACACTTATGAAATTTGGCTACAATTCTTCAAAATCTGATAACTCCATATTCATTAAAATTAATAATGTATCCACTACTTATATACTAATTTATGTTGATGATCTTATTATTACAGGGAGCAATGAATCAGAAATTAAAAAACTCACAGCATTGCTCAATTCAGAATTCTCAATTAAGGATCTGGGAGACTTGAACTACTTTCTAGGAATTGAAGTACAAAGAATTTCAAATTCTGAAATGCATCTCAATCAAAGAAAATACATTTCAGAAATATTATCAAAAACCAAAATGGATAAAGCAAACTCTCTACCAACTCCAATGATTGTGAATCATCAGCTTTCTAAGTATAAGGGTGAAGCAATTCAAAATGTCAAACAATACAGGAGCATAGTAGGTGCACTTCAATATGTGACTATAACAAGACCAGATATAGCATTCTGTGTAAACAAAGTTAGCCAGTACATGCAGAATCCTACTGATATTCACTGGAGAGCTGTAAAAAGAATTCTCAGATATTTAAAAGGAACAATTGATCATGGTCTTATCCTGAAAGCAAGCAGCACTCTTAACATAAATGCATATGCAGATGCTGACTGGGGGACTGATATAGATGATCGTAAATCAACTTCAGGCTACTGCATCTATTTAGGTAAAAATCCAGTATCATGGAGTGCTAAAAAACAAAACACCGTGTCAAGATCCAGCACTGAAGCTGAATTCAGATGTGTGGCAAGTACAGCAGCAGAAGTTTTGTGGTTAGAATCACTTTTAACTGAACTCAACATCAAATCAGATAAAGCTACAATCTGGTGTGACAACGTTAGCGCAATTTCTCTAACATCTAACCCAGTTCTTCACTCAAAAACTAAACATATAGAGCTAGACCTCTACTTTATCAGAGAGCAAGTTATTAGCGGAAAATTAAGAGTAGGATACATACCATCGCCGCATCAAAAAGCGGACATACTTACAAAACCATTATCGATGTCAAATTTCTCCAGATTAAAAGAAGAGCTCAATATTGATGTCGCTGACCCTAGTAGAAGATCTCAGAGGATAATCTTCATACCAGAATGATAAGTTTGATGTTCCATTTTTTGCAGAAGAGGCCGCCGCCATGTTTTTCAATTTCGTGCAAACCCTAGCTACTCTGGTTTGAGGGGGGGAATTAGAATAAACAGAGAAGTGTGTTTTCTCTGATATACTTTTGGTCATAATCCGAACCATCATGTTGAATGCATCCAAGCCCTTTAGCAGATCCAACGGTTGATATATCATCTATTTGCTTCTTTTGGATACTGGGCTTAAAGCCCAATTTACTCTTCTGTATTGTATAAATACTATTGTACAAAATCGTGTAACTTAGTTTGATTCATATAATAAAAACTCTCAATTGCTCAAATATCAATTGTATAAAGATTTCAGTTCTGTACTGTTTTTCTAACTTGGATGGATACATTTAATCAATTTGGTATTGATTTTGGCAAACACTCTATTAGTGACCACTGCCCTATTAATATCTAATTCATGCTCCATAACACGAAGAAAAATAAAATATCTTTCAGGTACAGCAATTTCTGACACCTTAACGAAGGATATCAGTCATCTCTCCATGACGCTCTGGTTCAAGAATTTCATGGTACTCCTCTCTACATTCTTCTATGAAGATTAAAAGCAGCTAAATCTTCACTGAAGACTTGGGTTAGAAGTAAATGTAACATTTATAATGTGTTTGATCAAATGAAAGATGAGGCTAATGAATTGTATAAACAACTAGTTCAATATCCTTTGAATAATAATTTGATAGAACAATACTCCTCAAAAACTGCCCAGGTTCAATCAATTATGTGGAAGATTGCTATAGAAAATGAGCAACGAATGAAATTAAACTGGTTAGTTAAAGGGATGGACCAACTATTTTTTTTTACAACTGTGTTAACGTTCTCAAACCTATTCGAAGAAGTAGTTATATTCTTAATTCTAATGGATCATGGTCATCAGCATCAGAAAACTTGCACAGGAAGCTGTTAAATACTTCTTTGATATTCTTTCATCATCTCAGCCTACAATGCAATTTCCAAGCATCACGTGCAAAAAAATTATTTTTGAAAATGCAAGGAACAACTTATGCAAACCATTTCAATTAGAGGAGATAAAATCTGCAGTTTTCCATATTAATGATAACAACATCCAAGGGTTAGATGGCATTAATTCGAAATTCTACAAAGTTCACTGGGAGCGAATAAAAATGAGATCTGGGATGCTATGAATGGTATCCTTCAAACTGGTAAAATAATAAGAGATATAAATCATACATTTATTTGTCTTATTCCTAGAAAAACCTGATGCAATTGATATACCTGACTTCAGACCAATCTCTCTATGCAATGTCTCGTATAAGATTTTAGCCAATCCTCTCTGTAATCAACTAAAACCTTATACGAATGACCTTATTTCATATAATCAGAATGCTTTCATCCCTGGAAGACTTTATACGGAGAATTCCTTACATGCATATGAAATGGTTAGGGGATTTAACAGAAATGACTCAAACAATTTTTGCCTGAAAATTGATTTGCATAAAGCTTATGATAAAATAAGTAGAGATTTTATTCATCATATGCTGATTTCCAAAGGATTCCATATGTTATTTGCTAACCTTATTTATGAGTGTATATCTACTCCTTTCTCGGTGTTAATTGATGGCTCCCCTTTTGGTCTTATTGAGAGCTCGAGGGGATTAAGACAAGGAGACCCACTCTCGCCATACTTATTTGCTGTCACTATGGAGTTCCTCATAATTAATCTAGATGTGGAGCACTTCAAAGGTAATATCACCCCTATTTATAAAATTGATCCTATGATCACCAATTTGTTGTATGCAGATGATATTTTAATTTTGGCCAAAGCTAACATAAAAAATGCAGAATGCATTATGCACATTATACAGATTTTGAAATGTTTAACCGGCCTTGACTTAAAGGAAAATAAATCCACTATGTTCTTCAGCAAAGGGGATAACAATGAGCAACAAATAGCTGATATTTTAAATTTCAATATTGGAAATCTTCTTGTGACTTATTTAGCTATTCCATTATCTAACAACAAACTTAAAGCAAGAGACTTTGGATACTTAATAGATAAAATAAATAATAAAAAATCAGCCATTGGAACAATAAAATGCTCAATATCAATGGTAGAAATGAATTAGTGAAAACTTTTATTCACCCAATGGTTTAATTTTGGTCAAAATTCACCTCTTCCGTGTGACTGTTATTAAAAGAATCAACTCACTATGTGCTAATTTTATCTAGAAATCGGAAGTTTATAAATGAACTGGGAAGATGTTTTAAAACAAAAAATGAGGGTGGCCTTGGTATTAGGAGATTTGATGATATTGCAAAGGATTTTGCAATTAAATTGATCTGGAAATTTATTCAAAGGGATTCTGTCTGGGATAAATGGATGTGTAATAAATACTGCAAAAAGAAAAATTTATGGTCTACTTCTATGAATAACAATGCATCCTATATTAGAAAGTTTTACTTAGAGCTAGACAATGGTGTAAAGGTCTAATTGATAAAAAAATTGTCAATGGTGAAAACATTGACTTTGGCTAGATCCATGTACTAATGGAACTTCTTTGGTGGAAAAATATAGGTTGCATTCCATGTCTTTGTCTGGTGATATTAATAGAAAAGTCTCTACTTTTATTTCTGGTAATGAATGGAAAGAACATTTTGATTATGTTCCCACTCAGATACAAAATACAGTGAAAATATTAAAATTCATCATCAAACGTAACAAGATTTCTGGTTTTTCATTCCTAGCAATAATGGTCAGTTCAGTATTAAGTCAGCCTAGGGTCATATCAGAAGCAAGCATTCAGAATTTAATTGGTCCAATATTATTTGGGACAATTATTATGCTCCTAAAATGTCGAATTGTTCTCTTCTAGCAAAACTTAACGGATTAAACATGAAAGATGGAATTATCAGATGGAATTATGACATTGATCAATCTTACATGCTCCGTTTAAACCAAAACGAAGACAAGGACCACTTATTCTTTAATTTCACATATTCTAAACAAGTTCTAGAAGAAATTATGCAGAAACTTCAAATTCATCTCGGAAATTCTTTTGAATTTAACCATATTTTGGAAATAATGTGCCAAAACTAGACTAGTAATCTTTTATTTAACCACATAAAGAATATTACTTTCACTAATCTGATTTGGCACATATGGTGTGAACGTAACTCACGGACTTTCAAAAGTATGCCAGTTAAAGTAAGAAGTATGCTCATAATACAAGATTGCAGAAGCTTAATTCAAAATAAAGTGGATTCCAAGATGTTAAGTAAATACACTAAACTTATCTTGTCTAATTTTGGCAATAAAATCAACCCAAACCCGGAGCTCCGTCTGCCTTGAACTCAATGTTGACTTCCACTTTCGATCAGCCATTAATTTCTTGCTTCGCTCGAGTTTTATTCTTACTGCCGTTATTGTCTTAGGTGATAGATTTTTTTTAGATCTGATTTTAGTAATGGAAAGTGATCGTTCATCTCTCTCTTGCTTATGGATACGCATAGCCTTCTATCTGGAATTGTTTTCCATTTTGTTGTAGGGTTGCTACACGTGTTATTGTTTTTTCTTTTGTTTTTATTGGTTTTTTCCATGTTTTTATTTGTTTTGGTAGCCCAGGTTGATCGTATGGATGGTTTTGAGTGTGTATTTCTTTATTTTACTTCTCTATCTATTTGGCAACATGGGTTCATGGCCCTTTTTTTGTTGTATTGTTAATATATGGACATGATATGTACTCTTTTTCCTTGCAAGGCACTCACTTAGGCTAAGGGGGTTGTAAGGTTTTAACAAGGCATATTATGGAAGTGTGTGCAAACCTTTTTCATCTCTAAAGTAACTTTTTTCAAAAAAACAACTTCCATTGTGACAGAACTACCTTTGTCTCCTGCTCTTCTCCATCTCAAGTGCTGAATTCCACAATGAAATTAGCCAATGCATGTCCATTAATTTTGCTCTAGGGATGATAAGTCAGGTCATATTGGCTCAATTTAACATTCTACATCAAAAGTTGCCCCCTTGAAGTCTTAGGTCAATAAAGTACTTGTTTCAAAGGTTGATCCATCAACACTTTAACTGGATGAGCTTGGAAATATGGTCATAGCTTTCATGATGCGATCAGCAGGTGATAGGCCAGCTTTTCCAACTTTGGATAGTCTTTCTTGGCTCTAGTGAATCGCTTACTAATGTAGTAAATGGGCTGCTGGATCCTAGCTTCTTCGCGTACCAGTGTTGTGCTCAAAGCATGAGTTGACACTACCAAGTAGATGAATAGGTCTTCCCCGTCCACCGGTTTAGATAGAACCGGTGGAGTCCCCATATGTCATAATAGTTACTCAAAAGTGGTGTGGCGGGTCTGTTTCCATTCAAAAAAATTCTTACCCTTCTTTAATGCATTTTAGATAGGTATACACTTGTCTGTTGCTTCAGAAATGAATCGGATCAATGTTGTGACCTTTCCATTCACACTCTACAACTCTTTTTTTGTTGCAAGGACTATGACATTCCACAAGATAGTTATTTCTTATGATTTTCTTCAATGTCCCTAGCATTCACGATGAAACCTAGATATTTCCCATAAGCCACATCGGAAGAGCATTCCAATGGGTTAAGCTTCATTCCATGCTTTCAAAGAATTTCAAATATTTTTGAGAGGTTATCCAAATGATTTCTAAACACAAGTGATTTGACTAGCATGTCATCCACGTAGAGTTCCATTGTTTGTCCAATCTGATCCTTGAACATTGTGTTCACAACCCGTTGATAAGTTGCCCTAGGTTCTTCAGGCCGAATGGCATCACATGGTAATAATATAATTTGAGGTCGATGATGAATTCAGTGTTCACCTGATCAGGTTCATGCATCATAAACTATTTATATCTTGAGTAGGCATCCATGAAAGTAAGTAGTTTATGCCCTACAGTTCCGTCCACGAGCTGGTCAATTCTAGGTAGTGGGAAGTTGTCCTTTGAGCAAGCTTTGTTCAAGTCTTAGTAGTCAACTCATGTTTGCCACCTCCTATTTGACATTTTAACTTGAACATGATTTGATACCAACTCAGGATAAGCCGCATCGCGGATGCAACCACTAGCCAACAGTTTATCTTAGTACAATGGATCGCTTCGAACTCGGACTGCATCGCTTTTGCCTTATTGGAGTAAACTTGGGATCGATGTTGGGTTCATGACACGCTATCTTCAACGATATCCCACATATATCAAAATGCATCCAAGCGAACATGTCCAGGTTGGCGTGAATAAATTTGATAAATTCTTATTGTATTTTGATCCTAGGTTGTGACCCTATTTTTAAGACTCGAGTTGGGTCATCCATGTCGACAGGGACTGACAACATTTAATAATATGTGTGTAGGTTTGTGTGTGTATATATATAACCAGTTTAATAATATGGAACTAATAAACAAATATCATGCACATTTATATACACGAAGACAATACACAACTGAAGTAACAAATCTATCATCTCAATATCAATAACAATTCACACATACAAGCGTATAAACAATTCAAAAAAAACACAACTAGCCTAGGTCACCAATCTAACAATTATGTATTATTTATATTATTTTATAAATGCCTTTCACTTTTATAAAATAATGCATTTACCTTTCAATCGTACTATAACTAGTTTCACTTAATTTTTCTAATTAAATTAAGTTTAGCTATCAATAAGGCCATCAAAATATTATACAGCTTATCTATCATATATACGTATGTATGTATGTATGTATGTATCGTTAACCTAAAAAAATGATCAACACCCTGGAGTATGAAATGAAAGCACCAGCCCTGATAGAACAAAGCAAAAATAACAAAAAATAATAGAAAAGTAAATAAGACACATGGATTTTATAGTGGTTTGTCTGTTAACTATGCCTGCATCCACTTTGTAGTTTTGATTATTGGTTTGATCTAGCATGAATGAGATTACAGGGTGATCGAGAAAGAATTAGTCACAAGTATAGGGGTTAGACTGATTCTACGTCCTAGAATTGCCTAGAGTAGCTGCCTTGGTGATTGTGGTGTAGAGAAAGAGTTGAAGAAGAGATAGTGCTTCCACGTAATGATGGCAGAAACCAGATCCTTTCTCGGTTGCTCTATGGTTTGTATTTATAGAGGTAGCAATCATTTTGAATTAGAAACCCGATACCAAAGAAATCCAGGCACTGGCCTAAGATAACACAACAAATATCGTGACGACCTAAATGAAGGTTTAGACACGATACCAATTCAAGCCCTTGACTCGGGGACGAGTCTATTCCTTAGCCAATCTTTGCTAAATCCTTTTTTTAGCTCCTTACTGCATCTAGACTCCCTCTATGTAATTTGGTAGGTTATCGATGAGTTTTGAGTATCATTCTTCCATGACTTGGATTATCATGCATCCTGGACCATCACATCTTCATTTCTTACGATTGGCTCACCAAAACTCTACGAAACTTCATGAATATGCATAGGTAGACTAGGGATCACTTAGGAAAAGCTGGAAGATGCCATGATGTGGCATTTAGACTCGTTGCCGAGTCAAGGTGGTTTACTCGGCCCGAGTTTAGTACTTAGCTTATTTTGGCTTTATACTTTCTTGAGACCTTCCTCTTGTCCTTCTGAGTGTCTCTACCAAGTTTTTAGTCAATCTATCTTTTTACCGAAATTCTAACTCCTAATGATTTCATCTTGGTTAAAAACACGGTTAACATGTATATACATTTAACTCAAACCATTTCTTAAGGTCTAAAGTTAATAAATCATGTTACTGTAATGCTTAAGATTTTATAATCTTAATCAAACCCACTAAATAACATAATACTTCTTTTGTAATTTCTGACTTTTTAAACCACCTTATAAAAATTCACTAGTTAGTTAATTGTTGAATTACACCACAATAAACCAATCTCAAGACCAAATAACTTCAAAGCCATTTTAATCTAAGTTTAACCAACCAAAATCACTATTTTAGCCTTACGACTTATTTTAAAGGTTAAACTTCTAACTTTCGATTTGTAATAAAATATATAATAATAATTCTAACATTTAATATAACTATGAGTTATAGTTTAATTAGTTTATAATTATGTTATCAATTAATATCAACTCTATCTATCTCTATTTGACAAGAATAGAAAACAATATATATAGGATCTTAATCTATTATCCCGAATATCTACTAAAACCAAATCCAATCGAATGAGGAAATTATTATATGGGGATTTATACCGAAATATAAATTCAGAGTTATTATTCCGCTCACTTGAGCAATAATGTCTTATGTGTCTGAATCTAGTCCAAGCCAAACCATATCATAGATAATCTTACTACGAGTGTAACGGTGATGACCGCATCTCAATTGAACCTCGTAGGCAAGAGATATGAATTAAATACGAGTTGAATAATCAATTTGTTAACTAAAGTTAATTAATAAAAACTAATTATCTCACCTATTCCCTAGTTTTCTTCTTCCCCAAAATATGCACTTTCAAGTGCATGCATAAACCCATGGTCGTGCATTCACCTCTCCAATTTGTCCACCAATGTTCCACGAATCAGCGAACAGTCGATTTCTACGTGTTCCTCTTCACGTGCTCTCCACGGTGCTTTTAGACATCTTAAGCTCGCCCACGTTCATAAAAGTCCAACGTCTCACCTCCCCCTTCCTGCATGGAACGTCACACCCACTCCAATGCAATCGAGGTTTGAGAAAATTGTACGGGAAGGTGCATATTGCTACGAGAGACTCAACAGTTCTGTCTGTTTTACCTAACTCGTCCTCTACACTAATGGCCTCCAAACCTAGTCATGGTAGCTCAAAGTTGACCCCAACCAAGCACGGCTGCAACCCTCAATGGCTATAGAGCTCTCCCCTCTTCGAGTCTAAGGATCCAACCACCACCACACTTGTCCCCTAGATCTCTTGGTTTAATTCATTAAAGAGGAGCAATTATTTACTGTAAGTGTAAGGAGGAGGATAGAAAAATAAAAATGGGAAAAGAAGAAAAGCGAGTCCTAAATATCAGGGTATGGAGATGTGTTTATATAGTATAGTATATATTTTTATTTGATTTCTCAAATAATTTGCCACCCGTATTGAACTCATACGATAACATATCACATTGAAATGCCACAAAACTCATCAGGACACATCACCTCATTTTTCGGCTCTCGATGGTATAAATTTCGTCGTTATCCGAGATGGTGCTTCACGATGATAGTTTCAAGTATATTGAGGTCATTTTGTCCATTGGATCACACGATTCCGAAAATTCTTCAACTGTATGTCTCATAATAAAGTCCTCATCCCAGAAATACGAGCCATTGGCCAAAACCCCACTGGACCTGACTAAGCACATTGTTATAATATGTATAATAATACGTAAATTGTAAGAATACTGCGACTCTAGTACTACAATATTTATATCATTTTGATTCGCAACTCGATTCAGACTAAACAGAAGTGATGTCGAATTCTAATTCTAGCGTATGTGGAAAATCAAATTTGGACCTTCAATTGATTAACTATTCAATATTCAAATTAATTTTTTAAATATCCAATCGATTGAAAAAGTGCATGCTTTTACATTCTCCCCTCCTTAAAATAATTTTATCCTCAAAATTCCTGAGTATGACACTATAACCCGAATGACCAAAATTTAAAAAGCATTGAATAAAAATCCCAACCCTTAGGATTTCAAAACTCCTCTTGTTTTGGAAAAATTCGGCAGCACCTCCTTTGTATGGCTAGTTCCTAGAAAAATCCCAAAACAATATATACACACACACATACATGTGCGTGCACGCACACACATCTCATTTTTGAGACATCCCATATCTGAGGCATCTCATTTTTGAGGACATTCAAGCATATATGTATGTATGCATGTATGTATGCATGTACGTATGTATGTATATGTATGTGTGTGTGTGTATGTATGTGTATGTATATATATATATATATATATATATATATATATATATATATATATATATATATTTACATATATGTAACGACCCGAAATTTTAACACATTGAGAATGAGATATTTAATTATTTTAAATATTCAAATGTAGTATTTTCAAACTTAAACAATCAAGTTTTATATGATAAATAAGAATGGCAAAATTATTTTTAATATTGAATAAAGATTTTGGAGTTCCATTGTAAAGTTGACAAAAGTCGGATTCCAATAAAGAAGATAAATATTCATGAAATTTATTTAAAGGATAAATGATTCTTTTTATATATATATATATATATATATATAATCGATATCAAGCTCATTTGACAATAATTGCAATTTAATTTATAATGGTTTGATAAATATATAAAACTTGTTTTATAAAGTTGACAAATTTCGTCGCATACCAATCGTTGTCGTATTTTTACACATAGATTTCGATATTATTTTATATTATTTTATAGGTCAAATATACTTGTTTTAATTATTTAAATATAATAAGAAATTTATTTTGAAGTTTGGTTTACATAGATAAATAGTTTAACAAAACGTCAAAATATGACCGTAAAACGTTTTGTCGAAAATCAACGTTTTATTCAAAATAAGTTGCCGCAACGTTATCGCACCATAACATATTTTAACATATATATTACACATTTTAATAACATAAAATGTTTACTTCAACTAAATAGGATTAGAAAACTTCTAGGAATCATTAGTAAAAGTAAGTATGGATTAACAAAGGTAAGAAAAAGTAAACATCAAATCACGTCAAATCAAAATCAACATAATTATGATATTCTTTACTTAATTTTTAAGTTATTAAGACATAAATTAAGAAGTGAAAGGATTATGTTATGTGTCGAAAAAGTAGAGTTTGCTTTAGGTTAAGTAAGGCTAGTTTGGTATTCTGATAAGATGTTATTTTGGTAAATTTACCACTTCTTTCTTTTTCTATAAATACCCACCTCCGGCTTACTTTCATTCACATTTATTCATCTTTTTTTATCAAGCTTCCTCACCTTCTTCCCCTTCTCTTTAATGACTTCCAAGCCATAGGAAAAAAAACATAGAAAGAAATAATGTCAAAATATTTACAAAATATTCAAAAGAAATCAATATTCATCCTCTTCAAATCAAACTCAATATTTTACCTCTACTTCTATTGGCCAAAACTTCTACAAATCTGAATAAAAATAAAAAATTCATTTTTCCAAATCATGTATTTTTCTAGTGGCTACAACTTTCATGTTGACCACTTTATCTCACACTGAAGCTAACTATGTCAAAAATACACTTCTTTCAAGTGCATTTTCTGGTCCAGTTTTTAAACCAGAGAATATGCCATTTTGTTTTGATCATAACTTAATCATAACAAATCCAAATTAAGAAATAATTTTTTATACTATATGAAATTCCAGTGGCTACAACTTTTATGTTGATTATGTTTTCCAGTTTTGAGGTTTCCTATACCTGAAACTCAATTCTTTAAAGTGCATTTTCGGGCTTCATTTTTGTCAATTCGATTGTACTTCTTCTTCATTCTATCATATCTTCCTCAAAAATAATCAAAATCAAGTGACTGTTTTATTTAAATTCAAGAGAAAATAATTTTCAACAACTTTACAGTTAATAAGTTTTTCAAATTATTGAGATTAAGAGAGTCAAAAACAAGAGAGAAGATGGCCTATTTTTTGGGCCTAATTTTAAGAATTCAAGGTCAAAGCTCTACCACTTCTTCTCTATACTTTCGGCCCACCTCCATCTCAATCCTGGGCCAAGCACTTCAAAGGAATGGAAAGTTGTTTCCTAGTGTTTAAACGGATTATGGATTAATTAGTGAAGTGTTGGTTGATTAGAATGTTGGTAAGAAGTTAATCGCTTTGGTTTATGGTGAGAAACTCTATTTAACATCTCTATTTACATATATACATGTTTGATGATGTGTTGTGATTCTTATGGATTCTTTATGCTTTGATCATCAAGTATTGATTGTTTGATGTGATTTTTAAATTATTTTACCAAGTCATGTTAATACACTTCGATAAACACAATGGAAATCACTTATCTTTTGAAAATGAAATAGTGTATGTGGAATGCTTAATCCTTTTGGAAATAGTTTTAAAATAAATTAGAAATGATTTATAAACATTTAATATGTTTAAAGGAATAAAAGAAGAAAATTAAGATTTCATCTTGTACATTTTGAAATATGTCCTAGTCAATTTCCTAGAAAAAATCACCATAACAGGAAATCCTTTTAAATGAATGTTTTTAAATATGGAAAAATATAGAATAAATTCGATAAATCTATTTAAATAGTTTATAAGTGATTTGAATTGGAAAATATGAGTTTTCAAATATATAAAAAGTTGATTAAATCAAATACGCTTATATAGCACTTTCCACAGCACTTTTATGATACGAATTGTAAAACTTTTTGAATATGAGTTTAAACGTAACAATATTTTCCAGAATCAATTATGAATGTTTCTAAAAGGAAAAACAGGTGTTTAAAAGATAATTTGGAATCTTTAAAATCAATTCCGAAATAAAGATGATAACTGAGTAATTCGAAAACGACTAGTACATTTGTCCTACTTGTTAGATCTGGGAAGATAAAACGAGGTGTAAGGTTAGGGATGGAGAAACTAGTGCCCTGAACTTACCTAGCCTATGTTTTCTTTTCTTAGGCGAGGGGTGGAACAGATTGAAAGGAAAGCCCGAATGCTCTAAAATAAAATGATTGCATTAAGTTTTCCAAAATAAAAGAAGATTAGTATTATCCAAATTTAAGCAATCTCCAAAATGAATAAATTATGACTTGCATTGCATAGATATAATCTTCTTATACTTGATATTAAAATCCGAAGAGGGAACTCGTCCTACTCATGGAACTTAAAAGGTGATTTCATCGTTATCCCACCCATAACACTTATTAAATTCGAAAATTGATGTGGATTAAAACTAGAATGATTTCTATGATCCTATTTACTCAAAAAATATTTGCTAAGATTGGTTTAGGTTTTATTGTAGATGATGTCTTAAATAACATTGTTTATGACCCGCCTAAAAGTTAAGGAATTTGGATCGAGAGTTAAGTAGGGGAAATTGAAATGTTATCCAAAGAAAAAGAACGAACTACATAGAATTGCTCTAAGACAAAATAAAGAGATTTCGAAATCATCTGAAAACCCCTTTAAACTAATTTTTGAAATAAAACATGTTGAAGGCAAAGATCATTGAAGACAAAGATATTCATGAAGTTGGATTACTTGCCATTAGTCCCTAGAGGTGACTTTTACCATATTTTAAGTGGTAGTAGTACTCTATTATGAAAATCTTTGATTTGCAAGAATATGATTTGAGGTTAAGAAAGAAATCCTTTATTGAGATTTAATAAATTATTTGGGAATATTTTCCTTAAGTTAAAAGTTATAGCTTGAATATAAGAAATATTTGATTAATATTTAATGAATGATTTGGAAAAAATTTCCTAAGTAAAAGAGAAAATGATTTGGAATTATTTCAGGATTTAAGAAAGGTTTAAATAAACTAAATGATTTGATAAATGAGGCTTAATGATTTCATATGCTCTAGAAAAGAAGATGGAATAAATTTAAAAGAATATATCTAAGAAAGATATTTTATAAAAGATAAAGTAATTGACTGATGATGGATATCCACATATGAACTTAGCATCTTTTAAATCGATAAATGGATTTCAAAGGAACCAGGTATCAAATTTTCTTGGTTATGTTCAGCATGATAGGGGGTTCACGCTTTGTGAACAATGACGAAGCTTAGACTCTTACCCCTACATGTCCCTAGTGTGAAAGGGTTGGTTGATAGTCGAGAAGCTTGTCGTAAAATCAGATTCAAGGTACCACATGTAGTCACCTCCATGTTGAAAACCAGGAGTACCCCCTTGTTGAAAAGCAGAAGGGTAGCGGGATGGTTGAAAAGCCTACCGAGGCGGGTCTAAAAAAAATCGTTCATCACATTTGGTATCAGAGCTGAAGGTTAATCGAGAACCTTGGATTTGGTGGGTTAAAGACTCATCGAATATAGGATTAGTAATATCCTAGTATGAGTAACTCATTATAGATAGGGTTAATAACATCCTAGAATGAGTTGAGAGTATTATATATGAGCACGTATTTGATAATGTTATATATAAAGATTTTGTTTTAAAAAATTGGTAAATGAAATAATTTTACCTAGGATTATATTTTTATTACAAAGTATATATTTTGAAAAGTTATATAGTAAGAAATCAAGATTAGTGAAATTTAAATATGAACATCTTGTAATTAGAATTTCATAGTTTGACTATAAGATGTTTCATAAAGATAATCGATAAGCAAGAAATCCAATAAGGTAATTAAGATCTGTAATACTTATTCCAAAATAACAAATTAAGAAATGATAATGTTAAGCTACTATCATGAATTGATCAATTGTTTAATTTAAAAGTTAAAGTACAAATATCTTGTGAATTAAATTTCATGATTTGGATATAAGATGTTTGATAATAAGATTGGTTTAAGAAATGAAAATATAAGACAAAAATGTATTTAACAAATACAAAATGATTATGTAAAAGGATAATATAAAAGGGAGGAGGGTTTAAATTCAAATAATTTAAAATAATTATGGTAATTTAAATGAAGTTAATTAATATAAGATGAAAAAAATTTATAATATAGATTTTATAAACAAAAGTAATCTCTAAAGGATTTTGAAAACGGTATTATTTCAAATAAAAAGAGATATTTTATGATAAAGAGTTCGAATGGATCGAAATAAACTAAAAAAATGGGCAGAAGATGTGTTCAGATGGTAAACACTTCTCCTAAGTATTACTCTTCTTATTAAGAGAATATATCATATTATTGGTAGTACCCAGTTCCTTGGTGTTATTTAGGAGTTACTCGATCAATATAATTTTATTAAGTTAAAGAGATAATGTGAATCATTAATTGATAAATTGATTAGTAATATTTATAAAAGTGTTTAAACCAAAGATAAATTTGGATTCACTATTTGATAATATAAAGCAGGATTCCCGATGATTTTGGACAGACGAAATTATTTGAATCACACCCAACTCTATCTAAGGAATTTATGAAAACTTTTGGTAAAAGATAAACCATTACGAAATGTTTTAAATAAATGAAATTGGATAAGTATAATTTTAAAATATGATTATAAATAAAAAGAATTTAAAAGTGGAGAAATTTATAATAGCATTAAATCAGAAATAAATTTTGTAATTACGAATTTTAAATCATAGCAACCTACAAATTCACCCGGATATAAAACCGATCAGGAATTTGGGATATATATATATATATATACATATATACTGTTAGGATGGAAAAAGGTATTATACAAAAATAGATTTAAGTCATGAACTATTCATACACTCAAGTAAAATCATGACTCTTTAAAATGTAATTGTAACCTAGAAAAAGTTTTGTTAATGAATTCTACCATTAATAAGGATTTGGACTTAAGTTTTAAAAGTGATGGATTTACACAGTTGTGTTCATAAGACATAATAAACTTAAGTAATAATTTTACAAGATGATTCATAAACAATATTAGTATTAAAGAAAATATACGAAAGAAATGAATGAAAAATAAAGGATGTGAATAAAGAGAATTTGGTATAATTGAGAAAAACTAATAGTAATTTATACGTAAATCATTACGTCATACAAATTTTGATCTAATATCCAAGTACGAAACTTTAAGGCATTTACGCTGATCTAGAAAAGAATTTATAAGTCAATTTCTTGATGGAGCATTGACGATGTTTTGTGGTTAGTTACTTGAGTCTTCTATCATAGTTGAGAGCTATGCAAGGAAAGCAAGTGTATTTGATCTAGAAGCTTGATCAGAGACCGCACTAGAGGATTGAAAGATTGATACTAGTTCGGAAATAAAGTTGTGGATTCGAACAGAAGATCAAATCAGATATTATATACGGATGATTTAGGTACATCTTATGGGTTTAAGTTTGTGAAATAATGATTTAGGTAAAATATTGTGGGTTTAGGTTCAGGGTAATTTCAGGGATGAAATTCTTTTAAGTAGGGGAGAATGTAACGACCCGAAATTTTAACACTTTGAAAATGGGGTTTTAATTTATTTTAAATATTCAAATGTAGAATTTTCAAACTTTAACAATCAAGTTTTATACGATAAATAAGAATGGTAAACTTATTTTTTATATTGAATAAATATTTAGATTTCTATTGTAAAATTGAAAAAAGTCAGATTCCAATAAACAAGATAAATATTCATGAAATTTATTTAAAGGCTAAACAATTCCTTTGTAATATCTATATAATCGATATCAAACTCATTTGATAATAATAGTAATTTAACATATGAAACTTGTTTTATAAAGTTGACAAATTTCGTCGCACACCAGTAAATCGATGTCGTATTTTTACAAATAGATTTGAATATTATTTATATTATTTTATAAGTCAAATATACTTGTTTTAATTATTTAAATATAATAAGAAATTTATTTTGAAGTTTGGTTTACATAGATAAATAGTTTAGCAAAAACGTCAAAATATGACCGTAAAACGTTTTGTCGAAAATCAACGTTTTGCTCAAAATAAGTTGCCTCAATGTTATTGAACCATTGTTAATATGTTTTAACATATATATTACACAATTAATAACTAAACATGTGTGACGACCCGAACTCGATGTCCGACAAACAACATCAAATTCGTATCGCCGGAGCTTGCAACAACATTAGATGATAAATAACACAGCGGAAATAAAGATGATATCACTGATACAACATGAATACAATATACAATACATCAATTTGATACAATGATAATCATCAACGTCAGAGAATACAATACATAAAACAGCGGAACACGATACAATATGATAAGTCTTCACATAATCTAATACTGCAACTCTGATCCAAAAGCTCCAAAGACAAAGCTCCCAAAACTCAAAGCTCGATCCACCATCAAGGTTGCACCAAGATAAGCAAGTCTGTCCGTGGACTCCAAAGACTCCAAAATGATCAAATAGAAAGCTGAAGGCTACCAAAACGATATCTACTACCTGACTATCTGAAAAACCAAACTCTAGACTGCCCGTGTGGAAAATGGTGGGCACCCAGAGTTTAGAAAAGGAACAATAAACTCCGGGTCAGTCATGGGACTGGTATGAGCAAACAAAAACATTTGATCTTTGAAACAAACAAAAGGTTTTAAGTTTTTAAATCCGCAATGCTTTTTGAAAATGAAACTACCATAAGGCCTCCCGCCACACACACAATGCAAATGCAGAATTGGAGGAGATTTCTCCTTATGATAGTCAAAAATTCTTGATACGAGGAAATTTCTTTGATATTATTACTATAAGTGCAAAGTGCATAAAAACCATTTCGAAAGTATAATATTAATCCTAGCCAGCATAGACATTTCGAACTATGCCTACTATAGCTACCATCTAAACAGTGGGGCGCCACAATAAGTAGATGGTAGGTAATACAACTAAAACCGTACAAGGCTCGTATTGGGTTGAATGGATTTCCAACAAATGGTCAGGCTAAGGAACTTCCTATTGCCACATGGGAATGCCTCTGGCGGGACGTCCCGAGAACCTACTCGGCTCTCTGCCAAACAAGGCCGGCTACCCCCTTCCCGGGGAATAAAACCTCAGACATGTCACCCCCGGTCCTTTGGGACCTTTAACCGAGGATCCTCTACACCAACAACATCACACAGTAATAAATATATACTACAGTGCCCACATGAGTAAGTATCTGGGCTCCATACCATGATACTACCCTTTTCCAGAAGGAATGATCATACCCTAGGGGAGCTGCCCCTGAAACCTTGCCGCATCTTTCCTGTTTCGACCATTACCGGTTTGTGAGGCTCGATGAGGTTTCGTCCACAAAGCTACGCTTTTTCACAAAGCCATGCTTTGATCACAAATGATCATCAATCACACAGAAGCACTTAGCATGCCACACTACCAAATTGGGAGTATATCGCTGATAAATTTCAACTACATAACCTCTGAGCTCGTACGTCTCAGAGAAGGGTGTTAAGCTAAGAGAATAAGTTCTCCGCCACCAATAGATATGTATTTGAAAGAAATCGGCTTTATATCTCAAAGTGTAGTGTCAGACACACGACCATACAAGTCTGTTCCGGGTTCGAACAGAACCGAAGGCACTTCCGAAGAAGCCCTTGAAATTAGGGTATCTACAATCCCGATCGGACTTCCCATCACTTAGGGAATCTCTATACTGTAGCTACTCAGTGCCGAGACAATCGATAGGTCATCCTATCGTTCTCGCAAATACCCGGTCTTCACCACCGGTCTTCAAATGCTATCCATAACGACGGATCATTATTCGGAATGGGTTATATGACACAAGGTCCTCTCCCGGCTAAACCGAATAACGAGCGCAAAATTTTAAAAACATATGGATATGGATTTCAGTTAAGTCACAACTTAAATTCAAAACTATTTCAAATGGTTTACACAATTTACCATTTCAAATCTTTGGACAAAAAGATTTATTTCACAAAGTTCACCAAGTTTCACAAAGATCCATTTACGGATTTCAAAACAATTTCCATTTCGAGTGGATTGATACATTTAATCTTTAAATAAGAGATTTAACTCATAGTTTTCAAAAAAATCGTTTCCAAAGGTTCATTCATAACTTGGAAAACTGTTTTTCAATTCAAACTTAAAATTCCTATAATACCAATTTGGAAATTCATTTCTTATATGAAAGCTTTTATCATTTGAAAACAAACAGTTTTCATCTTGGAAACCAAACATTTAAATTATACAAGTTTCTCAAACTTGGGTTGAATTTAATTCTCAAAACAACACTTTTAAAATTGGTTTAAAAACCCATATAAACTTGTATGACCTTTTACTTCATAAATTCTCAAAATAGAATTTAATTTCAAATTTTGAATCCAATTTTAAATTGAATTATTAAGTTTCAAAACTTTATTAAGTTATTCAAAATAACTTTTATTTTAGAAATTCTTTTCCAAAAGTTTTTCATTTTAAAACCCGATCCATTTTCAAAATCATTTAGATTTAAAAATTCAATTTTTACAATCTATTTCAAAAATCTGTGACTTAACAATTTTTACGTGCAATCCACATTTGTGTGTGTATAGTGTAGTCCAAGGGGTTTTACACAATAGTGCACACATCTATCATAAGAATATCGATAAGCGGTATAACTCATAGCGCTTATCTTCATTCACAGTTTCATAGATAAAGTAAATTTATCAATCACAAAGATTTACTAATATGATTCGATGTGGGTTTCGGATAACCAACTAGAATCCGACTCCCTGTCGCATCGAAATCAAATTGTCATTTATGGGTCAAAGGGTTTGCATATATAACAATATATTCATCATAGATATAACAACTCAGCACAAAGCATTTCAAAACATCACGTCACATATCGAATATATCAATCCATCGCATAGCATCCAATAGCAATCAAATTTCTACAACTAAGATGAATAATTTGGGTGGTTTCTAAATTTATCAACCACATGATTATTTTCATTAATAATTCTTAATCGATGATTAAGTTTATCAACTACAATTGATTTAGTTTTTTAATCACCCTTATTAATTAAATCATCTCTAAATTATTTAAATCTAAATAAATTGACCCTAAATTATTTAAATCTAAATTTCTTATTCCTTAATTAACTACTTTAATTAATATACCTTTAATTATAGATAAATTAATCATTAATCTTTAATTATCTTCCTTTAACTACTTTCACTAAGTAATCACTATTTTAATTTAATCACTCATTAATTACTTAATTGATTAACTTAAATTGCTAATTAATATACTTAAATTAATAAATGCTCAATTATTGATTAATTTAATCTTAATTATAACTAATTATCCTTTAATTGATTTTTCTTAACTATTAATGAATTAATCTTAATTACAAATTACTACTTACCATTATAAATAAATCATCCTTAATAACTTTTAAAACAACTAATTTATAATAAAAATTATCTTAATTGACATTTTAAAAACTTTCCTTTAATAAATTTTAGATCAAATCGTAACTTAACATTAACTAACACTATTTATCAAATTGATATTAAATTTTGTACAACAAAATACTTAAGGTGTTTTAGGCAAATTCATCAGGAACTGGACTCGAGGCAAGCTGCTCGTTTACCCAAGAAAAACCCACGTTTCTTCCCAGTTTCCCCGAGTTCTTCTCCCACCGCTCTTTTCTTTCGCGCTTCTCCTTCTTCTACTTTTTTTTTCCAGTTGAGTTAAATTTAAGTTTTCAACTAAACGAAAACATCAGGAGCCCGCGTACTCGAGTACGACCTCGAGGCAACATCATTTTTACTTGAGAATCAACTTGAGACATTCCCATCCCCCAACGCTGACACCAGGTGATACGTGCACGTGCACGGAGCGGCGACGCCGCTCTGGCGATCGAGAAGGCTCCCCACAAGTCACAAATCGACACGCAAATCGGTCTGAAAATCCAAATTGGCGAAATTAAGTTCTGGAGGAAATCAAGCTTCCAGACCAAAACTCGAACACCCCTTCTTCATCTAAAACCGCCTCGACAAAGTGAACCCAACCACCAGAAAATCCCCAACTCCGGCCTTACCTCACACACTCCATACGCTACCCCTCCTCTGAGTTTCGTGCTGCTCGATCCACTAGGGGAGGCGCGGTGAGCACAAATTCGAACGCCAAGAAAACTAGGGTTAAAAACAAATTCCGATCGTCGCCGTCACCACCGAGGTCGTGACCACCCCCCATTATTTTTCCTGTCACCCCGGTAGTCTCGCCCACCTCTTCGCCCAACCCTGACCATCGAAGCTCCTTCAGTCGCCTGAAATTGGCAGAAAACCAATTTCCGTTCAAGTGAAAAATGCTCTTGAAATACAAAATGAAAAATCGACATTTTAGCTTTAAAAATCCTATCTTCCAATACGAATCCAAGATATAAACTCGAATTTGAAAATTGTTAGTTTCGAATTTATCCAAAAATGAGAATTTTTACTGTAAATTGTTATATTCAAAATATTTACTTAATATTTTTTCATAACATTGTTTGTAAAAATAGATTCACATTGTTATAAACAATTTCCTTTCTGGAATCATAGTTTGAAACGATCTATATATGAAGATATGAATTTTCTTGATTAAATGGTAACCTGTAAAGGTTAAACAGAGAGTTTCATGCTTAGCACAGACATGCATCTACTTTCTTCATATATATAAACACATGCAAGCAAATTTACACAATCATACAAACAGTATTTAACTTATCATTTCAAATAAAATTCCAATCATCAAGAAAACCAAGCAACTCAGGTTTTAAAAAAAATATGGTTTGCTCACCTTGGTTGATGATGAACAGAGAAGAAAAATTGTTGAATTTTGTTGCTTTGATTTTCTTTTTCCAGTATTTTTCTTTGCTTTCCTTTTGATTTCTTTTTCCTGAATCTGCTATATCCTTTGCCTTGAATTTGTTTTATGATTTGAAGCCTGTTCTTCTGTTTTTTTTTCTTGTTGCCCTGCTTTTGAATCTTCTGACTTATTCTTTGCTTTTTAATCTGAGAACGTGACTTCTTATGTTGATTCCAGTTTTGAAATGCTTTGGATGACTTCTACCAGATTTCAGATTGAATGAATTACTTACTTTTGTGTTTGCCTGATTTCTTGAGTTGCCTAATAGTTGTGTGAACTCTCAGGTTTTTCAACTTTGTTTGTTTTTTTTTCAGTTCGAAGAGAATTTTGAATTCTTGAGTGGTAGATGGTTCTTGCTTTAGCTGATTCAAATCTAAAGTTCTGATTTCTTTTCAAGTTTTTGAGAAGTGGAAAGGCTGGCTATCATTATTTGCATGTTCCCCAAAATTTGATTCAAGAGAAAACAAAATTTCTTTGCCACTTGTACAAATTTTTCTTTGTATGATATACACTTGTAGCTTGTAGGGAGAATTATGTTTAAATCCCTTGACTCAAATTGTTTTTTGTAAATTTTAGTTTAATCCTTCATGTAATTTACAATTTCATGTATACATACGCCTTAATTTTTAAAATTGTTTATGCTTATATTTTCATTTGTTTATATCCTCTTTTATATTTATATTTTACACAAGTAAATCTTTATTGTTTTCACATTCAAACTTAAGTTTTAGCTCACTATTTCTATATACGACTATTTTATACATTTTATATTCATGCATTTTTTTATCATTTATTTTTGAAAAACAATATTTGTTGATAAATTACTTATTCTTATATTCCAAATCAATTTGCTATTTATCTTTAAATCCATATTTATTTTTAAATCAATTTTTTTTATTTATAAAAGTACTTATCTCTAAATTTTAACCAAATCCTACTTATAATCTAAAATTTTAAAATCATTCAAGAAATTTCCTAATTAACACATGAATAAAATTCATAATTTATTTTAAAAATTGAATTAATTACCAAATTAATCGTAGTTAATTTTCAGGAATGTTACAGATTCCCCCCTTAAAGAAATTTCGTCCCCGAAATTTGCTAGGGAGACGAGGAAGAATAGATGATAGATAAAGAACGATTGATCAGATCAGATCGAAATATTTATTCTGCATTCGGTTTACCAAATCAGAATATCAACAAATATGAGAATTAACTCATTCAATTACGAAAAAATTGGGTTATTTAATCTACGGAGTATACATAGGTATTGGTTAGTTCGAAGGAATAACTAACCGCTCGTAGAATATATCGAAACCCAATGAAACAGACGAAAATGGATTCGACTACGATCTCAGATTCAAGATTTAACTTATTTATGATTTGCTAAGAAATAAAACTAGGTGTAGCTCCTATAGCGGACAAACTTGAAAATTTAATCGTAAACAAGAAGGTTACCTTATAAAATTTCCTTTTCTTTATCAGCCCTTGAGGTTGAAGAATCACCCCTGACTGTGTATCCCTTTGCTACTAGAGCTTCCTTCCTTACCGGACAGTCGTTGATCCTATGTCCTAGCTTGCGGCAATGATAGCATCCCGTAGATTCCTGATCTGGCCTCATAAATGGCTCTCTCAATTCTGGCTTCCAATTATTCTTACATTTATCTGAGTAGTGGCCTTTCTCCAAGCAGTTGAGACAAGTGACTTCTTTAAGCTTTTTCTTTCGAGAATTCTTCTTTTCTTTATCTTTCCTCGATTTCTTTCCACCAAATTTCTTTTTCCTCCAATTCAGATTACTTGTGTTTCCATCCTCCTTTGGAACTTCTTGTTTGTCCAGAGTATCCTATCTATAACCCATATCAATTAATTCAGAAAAGGATTCTTTAACGTGAGTAGTCATCCTCTCCTGGAATTCCTTGTTCATTCCCCGAATAAACTTTTCATTCTTCTTTAACGATGCATTTACCAATTCTGGACCGAATTGAGATAATTCATTGAATTTGTTCAAGTATTCTTCAAATGATAAGCTTCCTTGCTTCAAATCTATAAACTCTTGGTACATTCTAGAGATACCAGCAGACGGCATATATCGCTGCTCGAACACTTTCTTGAAACAACTCCAAGTGAATTCATCCGCCGGTTCATCTAATGTAATAGTTTCCCACCAAGCCAAAACCTCTTCCTGGAGTTGCCAATAAGATATCAATCGCATCTGGTCATCTTCCAACCTTAGTCCTTTGAAAATCCTTTCACATGATCGAATCCAGGCTTGTGCTTCGATAACTGATTCTTTGCCTGTGAATGGCTTTCCACCAAGTCTAGAAAAACTTCGATATAAACCAGCTAGATTTGATTGAGATTGAATAGGAATATCTGTCGTTGCAGGGCCTTGACCAGTTGAAGTGGTACTTGCCTGTCTCCAATCTCGTCCTCTTCTTCCACTCATTCTCACTATCTGTAATAGTAAGAAAACCGATTTAGGCATTCGGATGAAATATCTTAGGGAATAACAACAGATAAAGGGAATAGATTGAGAAATTTGGATTTTGGTTTCACTGGTTACACTCATTCTAGGGTATACTTCACCCTATCTCTAATGAGCTATCTAATGTGTTACACTCCGTAGCTAAAGTTCTTACTCAACCTTTAGCTCTGATACCAACTTGTGACGACCCGAACTCGATGTTCGACAAACAACATCAAATTCGTATCGCCGGAGCTTGCAACAACATTAGATGATAAATAACACAGCGGAAATAAAGATGATATCACTGATACAACATGAATACAATATCCAATACATCAGTTTGATACAATGATAATCATCAACATCAGAGAATACAATGCATAAAACAGCGGAACACGATACAATATGATAAGTCTTCACAGAATCCAATACTGCAACTCTGATCCAAAAGCTCCAAAGACAAAGCTCCCAAAACTCCAAGCTCGATCCACCATCAAGGTTGCACCAAGATAAGCAAGTCCGTCCGTGGACTCCAAAGACTCCAAAATGATCAAATAGAAAGCTGAAGGCTACCAAAACGATATCTACTACCCGACTATCTGAAAAACCAAACTCTAAAATGCCCGTGTGGAAAATGGTGGGCACCCAGAGTTTAGAAAGGGAACAATAAACTCCGGGTCAATCATGGGACTGGTATGAGCAAACAAAAACATTTGATCTTTGAAACAAACAAAAGGTTTTAAGTTTTTAAATCCGCAATGCTTTTTGAAAATGAAACTACCATAAGGCCTCCCGCCACACACACAATGCAAACGCAGAATTGGAGGAGATTTCTCCTTATGATAGTCAAAAATGCTTGATACGAGGAAATTTCTTTGATATTATTACTATAAGTGCAAAGTGCATAAAAACCATTTCGAAAGTATAATATTAATCCTAGCCAGCATAGACATTTCGAACTATGCCTACTATAGCTACCATCTAAACAGTGGGGCGCCACCATAAGTAGATGGTAGGTAATACAACTAAAACCGTACAAGGCTCGTATTGGGTTGAATGGATTTCCAACAAATGGTCAGGCTAAGGAACTTCCTATTGCCACATGGGAACGCCTCTGGCGAGACGTCCCGAGAACCTACCCGGCTCTCTGCCAAACAAGGCCGGCTACCCCCTTCCCGGGGAATAAAACCTCAGATATGCCACCCCCGGTCCTTTGGGACCTTTAACCGAGGATCCTCTACACCAACAACATCACACAGTAATAGATATATACTACAGTGCCCACATGAGTAAGTATCTGGGCTCCATACCATGATACTACCCTTTTCCAGAAGGAATGGTCATACCCTAGGGGAGCTGCCCCTGAAACCTTGCCGCATCTTTCCTGTTTCGACCATTACCGGTTTGTGAGGCTCGATGAGGTTTCGTCCACAAAGCTACGCTTTTTCACAAAGCCATGCTTTGATCACAAATGATTAACAAATGATCATCAATCGCACAGCAGCACTTAGCATGCCACACTACCAAATTGGGAGTATATCGCTGATAAATTTCAACTACATAACCTCTGAGCTCGTACGTCTCAGAGAAGGGTGTTAAGCTAAGAGAATAAGTTCTCCGCCACCAACAGATATGTATTTGAAAGAAATCGGCTTTATATCTAAAAGTGTAGTGTCAGACACACGACCATACAAGTCTGTTCCGGGTTCGAACAGAACCGAAGGCACTTCCGAAGAAGCCCTTGAAATCCGGGTATCTACAATCCCGATCGGACTTCCCATCACTTAGGGAATCTCTATACCGTAGCTACTCAGTGCAGAGACAATCGATAGGTCATCCTATCGTTCTCGCAAATACCCGGTCTTCACCACCGGTCTTCAAATGCTATCCATAACGACGGATCATTATTCGGAATGGGTTATATGACACAAGGTCCTCTCCCGACTAAACCGAATAACGAGCGCAAAATTTTAAAAACATATGGATATGGATTTCAGTTAAGTCACAACTTAAATTCAAAACTATTTCAAATGGTTTACACAATTTACCATTTCAAATCTTTGGACAAAAAGATTTATTTCACAAAGTTCACCAAGTTTCACAAAGATCCATTTACGGATTTCAAAACAATTTCCATTTCGAGTGGATTAATACATTTAATCTTCAAATAAGAGATTTAACTCATAGTTTTCAAAAAAATCGTTTCCAAAGGTTCATTCATAACTTGGAAAACTGTTTTCAATTCAAACTTGAAATTCCTATAATACCAATTTGGAAATTCATTTCTTATATGAAAGCTTTTATCATTTGAAAACAAACAGTTTTCATCTTGGAAACCAAACGTTTAAATTATACAAGTTTCTCAAACTTGGGTTGAATTTAATTCTCAAAACAACACTTTTAAAATTGGTTTAAAAACCCATATAAACTTGTATGACCTTTTACTTCATAAATTCTCAAAATAGAATTTAATTTCAAATTTTGAATCCAATTTTAAATTGAATTATTAAGTTTCAAAACTTTATTAAGTTATTCAAAATAACTTTTATTTTAGAAATTCTTTTCCAAAAGCTTTTAATTTTAAAACCCGATCCATTTTCAAAATCATTTAGATTTAAAAATTCAATTTTTACAATCTATTTCAAAAATCCGTGACTTAACAATTTCCACGTGCAATCCATATTTGTGTGTGTATAGTGTAGTCCAAGGGGTTTTACACAATAGTGCACACATCTATCATAAGAATATCGATAAGCGGTATAACTCATAGCGCTTATCTTCATTCACAGATTCATAGATAAAGTAAATTTATCAATCACAAAGATTTACTAATATGATTCGATGTGGGTTTCGGATAACCAACTAGAATCCGACTCCCTGTCGCATCGAAATCCAATTGTCATTTATGGGTCAAAGGGTTTGCATATATAACAATATATTCATCATAGATATAATAATTCAGCACAAAGCATTTCAAAACATCACGTCACATATCGAATATATCAATCCATCACATAGCATCCAATAGCAATCAAATTTCTACAACAAAGATGAATAATTTGGGTGGTTTTTAAATTTATCAACCACATGATTATTTTCATTAATAATTCTTAATCGATGATTAAGTTTATCAACTACAATTGATTTATTTTTTTAATCACCCTTATCAATTAAATCATCTCTAAATTAATTAAATCTAAATAAATTGACCCTAAATTATTTAAATCTAAATTTCTTATTCCTTAATTAACTACTTTAATTAATATACCTTTAATTATTGATAAATTAATCATTAATCTTTAATTATCTTCCTTTAACTACTTTCACTAAGTAATCACTATTTTAATTTAATCATTCATTAATTACTTAATTGATTAACTTAAATTACTAATTAATATACTTAAATTAATAAATGCTCAATTATTGATTAATTTAATCTTAATTATAACTAATTATCCTTTAATTGATTTTTCTTAACTATTAATGAATTAATCTTAATTACAAATTACTACTTACCATTATAAATAAATCATCCTTAATAACTTTTAAAACAACTAATTTATAATAAAAATTATCTTAACTAACATTTTAAAAACTTTCCTTTAATAAATTTTAGATCAAATCTTAACTTAACATTAACTAACAATATTTATCAAATTGATATTAAATTTTGTACAACAAAATACTTAAGGTGTTTTAGGCAAATTCATCAGGAACTGGACTCGAGGCAAGCTGCTCGTTTACCCGAGAAAAACCCACAGTTCTTCCCAGTTTCCCCGAGTTCTTCTCCCACTGCTCCGTTTCTTTCGCGCTTCTCCTTCTTTTACTTTTTTTTTTCCAGTTGAGTTAAATTTAAGTTTTCAACTAAACGAAAACATCAGGAGCCCGCGTACTCGAGTACGACCCCGAGGCAACATCATTTTTACTCGAGAATCAACTCGAGACATTCCCATCCCCCAACGATGACACCAGGTGATACGTGCACGTGCACGGAGCGGCGACGCCGCTCTGGCGATCAAGAAGGCTCCCCACAAGTCACAAATCGACACGCAAATCGGTCTGAAAATCCAAATTGGCGAAATTAAGTTCTGGAGGAAATCAAGCTTCCAGACCAAAACTCGAACACCCCTTCTTCATCTAAAACCGCCTCGACCAAGCGAACCCAACCACCAGAAAATCCTCAACTCCGGCCTTACCTCACACACTCCATACGCTACCCCTCCTCTAAGTTTCGTGCAGCTCGATGCACTAGGGGAGGCGCGGTGAGCACAAATTCGAACGCCAAGAAAACTAGGGTTAAAAGCAAATTCCGATCGTCGCCGTCACCACCGAGGTCATGACCACCCCCCATTATTTTTCCGGTCACCCCGGTAGTCTCGCCCACCTCTTCGCCCAACCTTGACCATCGAAGCTCCTTCAGTCGCCTGAAATTGGCAGAAAACCAATTTCCGTTCAAGTGAAAAATGCTCTTGAAATACAAAATGAAAAATCGACATTTTAGCTTTATAAATCCTATCTTCCAATACGAATCCAAGATATAAACTCAAATTCGAAAATTGTTAGTTTCGAATTTATCCAAAAATGAGAATTTTTACTGTAAATTGTTATATTCAAAATATTTACTTAATATTTTTACATAACATTGTTTGTAAAAATAGATTCACATTGTTATAAACAATTTCCTTTCTGGAATCATAGTTTGAAACGATCTATATATGAAGATATGAATTTTCTTGATTAAATGGTAACCAGTAAAGGTTAAACAGAGAGTTTCATGCTTAGCACAGACATGCATCTACTTCCTTCATATATATAAACACATGCAAGCAAATTTACACAATCATACAAACAGTATTTAACTTATCATTTCAAATAAAATTCCAATCATCAAGAAAACCAAGCAACTCAGGTTTTAAAAAAAATATGGTTTGCTCACCTTGGTTGATGATGAACAGAGAAGAAAAATTGTTGAATTTTGTTGCTTTGATTTTCTTTTTCCAGTATTTTTCTTTGCTTTCCTTTTGATTTCTTTTTCCTGAATCTGCTATATCCTTTGCCTTGAATTTGTTTTATGATTTGAAGCCTGTTCTTCTGTTTTTTTTTCTTGTTGCCCTGCTTTTGAATCTTCTGACTTATTCTTTGCTTTTTAATCTGAGAACCTGACTTCTTATGTTGATTCCAGTTTTGAAATGCTTTGGATGACTTCTACCAGATTTCAGATTGAATGAATTACTTACTTTTGTGTTTGCCTGATTTCTTGAGTTGCCTAATGGTTGTGTGAACTCTCAGGTTTTTCAACTTTGTTTGTTTTTTTTTTCAGTTCGAAGAGAATTTTGAATTCTTGAGTGGTAGATGGTTCTTGCTTTAGCTGATTCAAATCTAAAGTTCTGATTTCTTTTCAGGTTTTTGAGAAGTGGAAAGGCTGGCTATCATTATTTGCATGTTCCCCAAAATTTGATTCAAGAGAAAACAAAATTTCTTTGCCACTTGTACAAATTTTTCTTTGTATGATATACACTTGTAGCTTGTAGGGAGAATTATGTTTAAATCCCTTGACTCAAATTGTTTTTTGTAAATTTTAGTTTAATCCTTCATGTAATTTACAATTTCATGTATACATACGCCTTAATTTTTAAAATTGTTTATGCTTATATTTTCATTTGTTTATATCCTCTTTTATATTTATATTTATATTTTACACAAGTAAATCTTTATTGTTTTCACATTCAAACTTAAGTTTTCGCTCACTATTCTATATACGACTATTTTATACATTTTATATTCATGCATTTTTTTATCATTTATTTTTGAAAAACAATATTTGTTGATAAATTACTTATTCTTATATTCCAAATCAATTTGCTATTTATCTTTAAATCCATACTTATTTTTAAATCCATACTTATTTTTAAATCAATTTTTTTTATTTATAAAATTACTTATCTCTAAATTTTAACCAAATCCTACTTATAATCTAAAATTTTAAAATCATTCAAGAAATTTCCTAATTAACACATGAATAAAATTCATAATTTATTTTAAAAATTAAATTAATTGCCAAATTAATCATACTTAATTTTCAGGAATGTTACAACATGTTTACTTTTACTAAATAGGATTAGAAAACTTCTACAAGTCATTAGTAAAAGTAAGTAAGAATTAAAAAAAGTAAGAAAAAGTAAACATCAAATCACATCAAATCAAAACCAACATAATTACGATATTCTTTACTTAATCATTAAGTGACTAAGACATAAAGTAAGAAGTAGAATGATGATGTAAAATGTGGAAAAAGTAGAGTTTGCTTTAGGTTGAAGTAAGATTAGTTTGGTGATTTGGTAAGAGGTTATTTTGGTAAATTTACCACTTCTTCCTTTTTCAATAAATACCCGTCTCCTTCTCACTTTCATTCACATTTCTTCTTCTTCTTCTTCTTTTCTCAAGCTTCTTCACTTTCTTTCTCTCTTTAATGACTTCCAAGCCATAGGAAAAAATTAGAAAGAAATAATGTTAAAGTATTTACAAAATATTCAAAAGAAATCAATGTTCATCCTCTTCAAATCAAACTTAATTTTTCTCCACATTTTACCTCTTCTTCTCTTGGCCATAACTTCTTCAAAAACGAACCAAAATATAAAATTATTTTTTTCAAATCGTGTAATTTTCTAGTGGCTACAATTGACCACTTTGTCTTATTCGAAAGTTAACCATGTCAAAAATAAACTTCTTTCAAGTGAATTTTCTGTCCCAGTGTTAAAGCCGGAGAATAGGCTTTTTTTTTGATCTTAACTTAATCAAAACAGAGCCAAATTAAGAAGTACTATTTTTAACCATATGAAATTCTAGTGGCTACAACTTTTATATTGATAATCTTTTCTAGTTTTGAGGTTTGCTATACCAGAAACTCAATTCTTTGAAGTGCATTTTCGGGCTTCCTTTTTGTCAATCCGACAATACCTCTTCTTCATTCTATCATATCTTCCTCAAAAATAATAAAAATCAAATAATTATGTTTTAAATTCAAAGTAAAATAATTTGCAAAAACTTTTCAGTCAATAAGTTTTTAAAATTTTGAGATTAAGAGAGTTAAAAACATAAGAGAAGATGGCCTGTTTTTCAGGTCTAATTTTGGGAATTCAAGGTCAAAGCTCTACCATTTCTTCTCTATACTTTTGGCCCACCTCCATCTCAAGCCTAGGCCAAGCACTTCAAAGGAAGGGAAAGTTGTTTGCTAGTGTTTATATGGAGTATGGATTAATTAGTGAAGTGTTGGTTGATTAGAATGTTGGTAGGAATTTAATCGCTTTGTTTTATGGTAAGAAACTCTTAACATCTTTATTTACATATATACATGTTTAATGATGTGTTATGATTTCTATGGATGCTTATATATGCTTTAATCATCAAGTATTGATTGTTTGATATGATTGTTAAATTGTTCTGCCAACTCACGTTAATACATGTTGATAAGTACAAAGAAAATCACTTTCCTTATGAAAATGAAATGGTGTATATGGAATGCTTAAACCTTTCGAAATAGTTCAAAAATGAATTAAAAAATGTTTTAAAAACATTTAATATGTTTAAAGGAATAAAGAAAGATAATCAAGATTTCATCTTGTACATTTCAAAATATGTCCAAGTCAATTTCCTAGAAAAAATCGCGCTGCAGTTAAGTGACCATAACGAAAATCTTTTTAAATGAACGTTTTTAATTATGGAAAATTATGAAATAAATTAGATAAATATATCTAAATAGTTTAGAAGTGATTTGAATTGGAAAATATGAATTTTTAAATATAAAAAAGTTGATTAAATCGAATAAGATTATATAGCGCTTTCCACAGCACTTTTATGCTGCTAATTGTATAACTTTTTGAATATGAGTTTAAACATAACGATTTTTTCAGAATCAATTATGAATGTTTTCAAAAGGAAAATTAAGCATTTAAAGGATAATTTGGAATCTTTATAATCAATTCTAAAATAATATTGATAACTAAGTAATGCGAAAACGAATAGTACATTTGTCCCGCTTGTGAGATCTGGGAAGATAAAACAAGGTATTTAACAAAGGTTAGGGATGGAGCAACCGGTGCCCTGAACTTAACTAGCCTATATTCTCTTTTCTTAGGCGAGGGGTGGAACAGATTGAAAGGAAAGCCTGAATGCTCTAAAATAAAATGATTTTATTAAGTTTTCCAAAATAAAAGAAGATTAGTATTATCCAAAATTTAAGCAATCTCCAAAATGAATAAATTATGACTTGGATTGCATAGAGATAACCTTCTTATACTTGGTATTAAAATTCGAAGAGGGAACTCATCCTATTCGTGGAATCTAAAAGATGATTTTATTGTTATTCTGCCCATAACACTTGTTGAATATGGAAATTGATGTTAAGTAAAATTAAATGATTTCCATGATCCTATTTACTCAAAAATGTTTGCTAAGAATAATTTTAGGGTTTATCGCAAACGTTGTCTTAAATAACGTTGTTTTTGACCCGCTTAAAAGTTAAGGAATTTGTCGAGAGTTAAGTAAGGGAAATTGAAATATTATCCAAAGAAAAAGAATGAATTGCTTATAATTACTCTAAGACAAAATAAAGAGATTTCGAAATCATCTGAAAACACCTTCAAACTAATTTTTGAAATAAAACATGTTGAAGACAAAAATCATTGAAGACAAAGATATTCATGATGTTGGATTACTTGCCATTAGTCCCTGGAGGTGAAATTTACCATATTTTAAGTGGCTGTAGTACTCTGTTATGAAAATCTTCGATTTGCAAGAATATGATTTGAAGTTAAGAAAGAAATCTTTTATTAAGATTTAATAAATGATTTGGGAATATTTTCCCTATGTTAAAAGTTATAGCTTAAATATAAGAAATATTTAATTAAGATTTAATGAATGACTTGGGAAAAAATTTCTAAGTAGAAGAGAAAATGATTTGGAATTATTTCAGATTTAAGAAAGGTTTAAATGAACCAAATGATTTGATAAATGAGGCTTAATGATTCCATATACTCCTGAAAAGAAAATTGAATAAATTGAAAAGAATATATCTAAGAAAGATATTTTATAAAAGATAAAGTAATTGACTGATGATTGATATCCACATATGAATTTAGCATCTTTTATATCAATAAATGGATTTCGAAGGAACCGGGTATCAGTTTTGGGCGATTCCTGTCCGAAAACCACTTCGAACCAATCTATACATTCGAATGTGAAGACATGTTGAAGATGATGATTATTGAAGACCGTGGATCTTCATAGCGTGAGGACTGCTTGTTGACATGCTTTGGGTAACTCTCATTATAGAGTTATTTATAGTAGTGATCTCCTTTATGTGTAGATCTTTCGGATCACAAGGACTACTCCCTACTAGTGGTAGTAGGAGAGTGCCTTCAATTTGTCCTGTTTCTTGAGAACTTGTATGGACGTTTGTTTGACATTGCATTTCTAACAATTACGTACATTGGTTTTTACAAACGTACATTGGTAGTGGCGGAGAAGGCAACTTCCCTTAGCTTAACACACCCTTGAGACGTATGAGTTGAAGGGTTGTATTTTTGTGGAAGGCAATTAGTAGTCAACGGAAATGGAAATATGGCATTCAAAGATGTGATAGATGCTATGTGAAAAGGTAACCGTTGCCTCGAGCCTCATCAACCGTAAATGACCGAAACAGGATTTGATGCTGTAAGGCTAAGTGGATCATTCCCAATTAGGGTGTGATCATTCCCTTCTAGATATATTTCTTCCCGCTATGAAATTCAGAATGTAAATTAATGTGGTTAGTATGCTCGGACGCCCGGTTTAAAGGTCTATAATGACCAGGGGATGACATATTCGGTACTACCTAGTTAAAGCGGTAGGCCAGTCTTGTGTTGGTAGAGGGCATATGTTCTGTGCCTCAGGACATTCATCTAGAGGTGTACCCATCGGAAGGCAGTCCCTTCACCTGGTCATTTGTATGGAAATCCATTCTCCAATCAGAATCTACGATTTTATTTGTATTGGGTAATGAATAGCCTCCAAATGCTATATGGGTAACCATTTCAGATAACATTAATAAATGTTTTCAAATAATGTCTTTAGAAATAATACCAAATGTTTTGATATATAAAAGTATTTTAGTTATCATAAGGTAAAAACCCATCCGTGTTTATTTGTGGGTGTGATCTTTTGAAACGCTCTTTCTTTTCAAAAGATTTTATTTAAAGGTTGATATATGACACTGTCATTTATTATTGAGTTTTTCTAACGCTGGTTATCAAGCCTGATCTGGGTATTTTTAATACTCGGGTTAGATCCGAGTAGTTTCAAGTTTAGTCAAAGACGGTTGAAGTTTCCAGAGGAAAGCTGGAGATATTCATCTATGTATGAACATATTCTAGTATCTGCTGTGCTTTGTTAGTTTTAGTTTGATGCTTGTCAGCAATTGTAAGGACAAATGTTTATAACTGTCCAAGCTGAATTTAAGTTAGGCTTTGATATATTATTTAAAAGTTTTCCGATGTAAAGATATTTGTTCAATATTATATATTATTCCATTCGTTTGAGATTCTGTTCTGTCTATTTTTCTTTATTACCCTTGATCATCCATACTCCTATGCAACTTGGGTCGGACAAGAGTGGATTATTGTCGGCTCAAAGGGTACGGAATTGTGGGTCGTCACAATATATATATATATATATATATATATATATATATATATATCTATGTATGTATGTATGTATGTATGTATGTATGTATGTATGTATGTATGTATGTATGTATGTAATGTATGTATGTATGTATGTGTAGATATACACCATCTACAGTGTAAATCTATATATACCATCTATACTATAAATCTTACATGCCTCTTTAACAACAAGGGCATGCCATTTAGATGTGAATCCGAGCGAATAAGAATCCCACTAATGCGTAACTGCTTCCATGTACCTAATCGTGTAATCAACGAAGAGGAAACACAATTACAATATTAAACCATGGATTTAAGCATGCTAAATCATATATAGCAATCATTTCATAACTATGTTACAATTAGTTGTACAAAAAACACATCTAATGCAACAAGCATCGCAAAAAAACATATTGTAACAACCGTGCAACCAGCACATCTAATGCAACCAACATCTTTGTCAATAGGTGTAATACTTTGGTGTCACCCTTTTTTGGTGTCAGCATGAACTACCAAAAATGCCCCTTTATAGATATTATTAGAATTTCACAATCGCATAAAAATTGGATCTAATAAATAAACTTACTTTACCAATTCAAACCGCCATTTTACAAATATTACCAACTTAAATCTTAATATCATGTAAAAATAGGATCTAACAGATAAACTTTCTTCACCAATTCAAAATGTTCATCTCTAAACATTAACAAATCATATCACTTAAAAATAGGATCTACCAAATAAATTCGCTTTACAAATTCGTTCTTTCTTAAATAATAACAAAAATAAAAATTAGAAAAAAAATTATATGTTACAACATAGAAATATAAACCAAAACTAACTATACATTATTTTAGAGAAAAATATGATTAAATAAATATAATTTGTAGATAAATTATTCACACGCAAAGCGGGTGCCGTAACGCTCTTCTTAAATAAACATGTTACAACAAACTATACAAATGGAATCTTTGACAAACATGTTACCATCAAAAACAACAAGAACACTTCTAAAATAAAAGCAACAACAAAGTAAGCTCTACACTATGTTTTCTTACATTTTAACAAAACAAGAAGGAAAAAAAATTCCCTTAAGTTATTAGAGGCATATCAATACAAAGCTCTGTCAAACACAGACAAGCTTAACCCCATTGTTCCGAAGCCATATAGCCTTATTCTAAAAAAAACATAAATATTCCTTTGAGATCTAAAGCAATATCCGGTTCCCATCAACTTTCCCTAGTCGACGCATTATGACAATGTCACTAGAATTTCACACCTATACAATCAAAATTCACAAATTACACCATGCACTCCTTATACGAAAAATGAAAATTAACATAATACGCTAGTAATAACAATCACCAATGAACAATAAATAAGCGATAAAAATTTCAATAAACAAAAATAAATAATTTAATCAATAATCAAGCAATAACAAGCAATCAAGAAGCAACCAAAATCAATCAACAAAACAAACAATCAATCAACAACCAAGTAGCAACAAGCGATCAAAAAGCAACAAAAATCAATCAATAAAAATAATAATCAGTCAATAATCAAGCAACAACAAGCAATCTATAAGCAACGATTACCATACAGACAACCCATAATTCTAAAGGAGTCTATGACAACATGCACGGTAAATAATAATAGTCAATGTATGCATGCCAAGCTATAAACACCCGTGAATCTATTCGATGTCCAAAATGCTTAAGTGGTGCGATTCCTTTCATGAATACAGTACATGAACACTATCACCCCTCCCACTCTAAAAAAGGAAAACTTTTGTGATATGCTCGATCATCGATCCTCAAAACTCTCGAATAAACCTAACAATCTAAGTCTCAACTTTCTTTTCCGTTTCGAATAGAACTTGTTCTCCAAAAGAAAAATGTTCACTAATAAATCATTATTAAATAATAATCCATAAATGCTTGGCCCCGCTTGAGTTCAAACTCACCTCAAACGCACAATGATAACAAGGATAATATAGTAAGGGCACTACAACGCTCATCTATGCAAGTATCATATCATCACTTAGAAGATTATTCGAATCATCACAAACCTAGTCAAAAAGTCCTTTCTCGAAGTCTCCTAGGCTATCCGAACTATACTCTATAGTAAATAATTTTACAACGAATAAAGATCATCTAGAATAATATATGATACCTGATCCAATCCATCGTTCACTCGCAAGATTTCTTTGTTAAACTAGGGTCGACCATCCGATTCCTCTTATGTGAATTATGATCCGATTCTTTGGTTCGATCCCTGAAATTTACTCACAGAACTATAGTCGTGCTTCAAAAATCGCTTAGTCACCCTGGGAATTCGATTCAAGTTCTCGCCTTTATGAATCAAGGAAAACCCTTGCCTTACTGGTGTAAATCACCTAGAAACATTATGCTCAAACTAAGGATTAAGAATTAGTACGTGATTGGGCCGATCCTTACAAAAAAAATGCAATTCATGGGCTTAATCCTATTACTTAAGATTTTATAACACTAGATTAAACACTTCTAACATCAACGACTCATTGCACAATATATAAGTCATCCACTCGGTTCTTACTCAATCCTGGGCAACCATTAGATCCTACAAAATCCAAGTCACACTTCACCGAATAACTCCACTTTGCTCAAAAGCTTATGCATCAAGTTTAATCGGCAGTACTCTCGACCATTGCATATTTGCTTAATAGCCAAGGTTACTCATACAAGATTAATATAAAAGAATTTACCTACAATACAAGGGGTCAAGAATTGTATATGACTAAGCAATAAATTCCAAATCCATGCTTTAAGACCTTAGGTAAGCTTCCTTGCCTACTTCAAAGCAGCAATAACCATCTCCACTCCGCATTTAGTCAAAAGGCTAAATTGGATAACATACCCCTTCATTGATAATCTACTCTACTACAAATGATGAAATGCTTGAGCTACACGTCCCTTTCGATATTAGAAATAAACCAAGACCTAGAGCGACTTCTAGAATAAATCCTAGTCATGGCCTGTACGTCAATCTCTTCTATTACTATGCTCCAAGGCTACATGACCTCCAACGTCTACCGCAACTATCGGAATATTCGTGGATGGAAAAACATCCCTTGCAGTATTCCAATAGTCTTTGAACCAATTGAGCATCCCAGACTGCTAATTTATAGTCGCTCGTGCAACTAGCGAATGATTAAATCTAAGTTAAGGGTATAATTGTTATATGCGGTATTATACAGTAGAAGAATACTAGTACACTTTCTCAATATATTTCCATCTACCAGGTTGCTTAACTCAAACTGGTCTACTGATCCTAAATGTTGAGCTTAAGCTCTGATACCAACTGTAATGAGCCATCCTTCGTAACACTCAGAATCAATGTCGAATGGAAACGTCTGACTCCTAAATATCACAAAAGACAGTCTGTCAGAGTAAAAATCATACTAAGGCATATCCATAGAATATAACAACATAATATTAATATATTGAATACATATTAGGATAACATAATAAACAATATATAAGAGACCGCTGATTAGAGTAACCGATAAACAAATATCACTATAGAAAGTTAGAACATAATATCTGACGCAACAAGTCTTGTATCTAAGTAACATGTCTATCATGTACTACCATAATATCAAGTATGTTGAGGCTTGGTTTTGATTCATGAAACAAAAATATCACTACAACAAACAGATTTGATGACTGCTACGACAAAAGGAGAATATATACTATAAGGAGACAAGACTTCAAAACCGGTGCATCAATTATATTATTTTAGTTTTGAGTTTTAGGTTAATCTTGTTAAAATCTCTCCTCGATTACATATATATCAGCTGTTATATTTAATCATCTTATTCTCAAATATTTTATACATATATATAAGCATATAAAATATATAAAAAGTGTTTAAAGTTATATATATTATTATATCTGTGTAAACTGTGCAAATTTCATAGATTTTACCAGGTCAGTCGACTGACCAGAGGTTCAATCGACTGATCTTGAAAAATCTGTGCAACATGCAAAGGTGCACAGGTATACAGATATATATTTAAAAATTCGTTTGAATATTCATTCGACTGACCCAGAGTTTCAGCTGACTGAATTTCTATAATAACTACTTTTTGAAATGACATGATTTTTTGTGAAGATTTACGAACCTCTACGAAAAGATTTGGACGCAACACTTCAATCGAAACTCTTCATCAACAGTCGCTACTTTCTAACCTTTATAAATACATATTCCAACTTGATTCAAAATCACTTACTCATAATATGATTTACTACCGAATTTTCTTATCTCTAATCTAACACTCTTGAATCTATTCGCTGTTATACTTTCAATCATTCTGCATTAAAGCAATACTATACATTTATGTTCTTCATATATTTCAAGTATATATATTTATACTCCAGGAGAAGATCATAGGAAGGGTGTACTACAAGTGAAAAATCCGTGTTATTAAGAACACACAAAGTCAAAACTATTTTTTTATTTGTTGAAGTCCCATTCTGCTGCTCAGGCATGTGAAGTCCTCTTCAGCTGATGAGGCAAAATCATGTTCTACTACCCAGGTCCCTATTTGGATGCCCATGGGTTGTAATAACCTGTTTCTCCCAGGGCAAGTGAGGGTTGTTGTTTTAGTGAAATTCCAGAAGGAGTCTGGGACTGGACATAGGATGGTGCTTCAAACCAGTATAAAAATCTCTGGTGTCATTTTACTTATACTGCTTTTATATTCCACACTATTTACTATATTATTATCATCAGTATACCCTGTATTGTCACACATCCATATTACATGATCCATAGCACACTTTTATTTGGTTTCAAAGCAAGGTCATCATATAACCGTAACACAGTTATCTGATAATCTAATAATATGGACACTAACACTAGCACCAGCACTAGCATTAACACTACCTTCATTGAAGGGCAATCCACTGCACGTCCACCACTATTTAATGGCATGAATTATAACTATTGGGTCACACGAATGAGAATATATATGCAAGCAAATGATTTTGATTCATGGAATATAACTCAAATAGAATATACTATTCCTACCAAACAATATTCTACTTGGTCAAATACATAGAAACTAGATGCCACAGCTAATGCAAAAGCCATGAATATGTTGTTTTGTGCCCTAGATAAAAATGAGTTTAACCTGTTAGCATGTGCAACACTGCATATGAAATATGGCGTACACTCAAAGTTACACACGAAGGAACCAATAAGGTCAAACAAAGCAAAATATCCATGCTCAAAAGTCGGTTTTAAAATTTTAGAATGATAGAAAATGAATCTATTAATGATATGTACTTAAGATTTCAGTATATCCATCATTCATTAGTAGGACTAGGAGAAAAATATTCATACTTTGATATTGTATCCAAATCCTTAACACTTTAACCGAAAAATGGGAAAGAAAAGTTCTCGCTATCGAAGAAGCAAACGATATTTCCAAAATAACTACGGAAGAGTTAATAGGAAATATAATGTCCTATGAAGTGAATTTGCAAGCTAAATGAGTTCAAGCCTAAGATAAAAAGAATATAGCATTCCGTGCAGAACAAGAAGAGTCAGATTCAGACGAAGACGACCTAGCCTTTATTGCCAAAAACTTCAAGAAATTGTTGAAATATAGAAAAGGAAATAGAAATAATGGCAAGAGAAGCTCAACAGCAATAAACCACTAGCTTCATCAGTTATGGAGGGCTTTAATTATCACACAAAGGGGCATATACAGGAGGACTGTCTAGATCAAAAGAAAGAATATCGAAATAAAAAGAAGGACAAATTCAGAATAAAAGCCTTTTCAGTTACATGGGATGATTCAGATTCCTCCTCTTCTTCTGAAAGTGAGAGTGACATCGATAATGAACAAGCCAACGTATGCATTATGGCCAAAGATAATGAGGTTAGTGATTTAACTTTTGATGATATGATAGAGATAAAATCTGAATTATTAGATACTTTAAAAAATCTCAAAAGAAGATATAAAGAGACAGTAGAAAATCATAATAAGGCAGAATTTGAAAGAGATATGCTTAAAGACGAGAAGAAAATATTGAAAGAAGAAATTGAGAAAACTCAAGAATCTCTTTCAAATGTTAATTCTCAACTTATATTATTGATTCAATAAATTGAAACTCAAAATGAAAAGAATGATGCTCTTGTTTCTAAAAATCACGTTTTAAAAACAAATGTTAAAATGGTAGAACTAGAAAATTCAAGTCTAAAGTCCAAACTAGAAGGAATCACTAAAAACGTTTCAAATTTTAATAAAGGAAGAGAAAATTTATCTAGGATTATTGAGAATTCACAATCTATTAACAATAAAAAATTGGTTTAGGTTATAAGAACAAAGTCAAGAATTTAAAATCTAGTAATTCAAAAGTTATGTCTAATAAAACATCCACATCTTCAAGACTAGTTTCTAAAACTGTAAATATATTGGTACCTAAACTAATAACAAGTTAATAAGAAAAAAGTATATTAGTTCATTTATAGAAAATGTTCATCATAATAAAAATTATATTTATAAAAGGGATATTAAACCCACTTGGGTTTGGTTTCCTAAGACCTAACTCTTAGGACCCTATTAAAAAAAGTGGGTACCAATGTTATCTCATATTTTTTTAGGTCCCACTCAGGAAAAGAGGAAAATGGATACTCGACAGTGGTTGCTCAAAACACATGACAGGAGACAAAGAGATGCTGATAAATATTACATACTCAGATGGAGGTTCTGTCAGTTTTGGAGATAATTCCAAGGGCTATATCATCAACAAAGGCGATGTGAGCAAATAAGGTACATCTAATTTACCTCTTATTACAAATGTTTTATTAGTTAAGAATCTAAAACATAATCTATTAAGTATAAGTCAATTATGTGATAAAGGTTTTAAAATATCCTTCTTTGAAAATAAACGTAGTATCTTTGATCAAAATCAAAATCATATTTTCAAAGGAAATAGAGATAAAAACATCTACATTGTTAATACGAAATTTAATCATAACTCAGACATGTGTTTAATAGCCAACGAAAATGATCCCTAGATATGGCACAAACGATTCTGTCATATTAATTCAAAATCATAAATAAAATTTCTAAAAATAATCTCGTAAAAGGATTACCAAAGATGAGTTTTAAAGTTAATAATATATGTGACTCGTGTCAATTAGGTAAATTAACTAAATCCTCGTTTAAATATAAGAAAATCATTTCAACATTACAACCACTTGAATTACTTCATATGGATTTATTTGAACCTAATAAAATTCAATCCATAAATCACAATGAATATGTATTCGTAACAATTGATGATTTTTCTAGATATACCTGGACTATCCTTATGAAAAATAAAAGTGATACTTTTGAAAATTTCAAAACATTTGCTAAAAAATCGAAATTTAATAGTTACTAGAATTAAAATTATTAGAAGTGATCACGGAGGTGAATTTGAAAACATACAATTTGATAACTATGGTAAAAAGAAAGGAATATTTCATAATTTTTTATTTCCTAGAACTCCACAACAAAATGGAGTAGTAGAACGAAAGAATTGAACTCTACAAGAATGTGCAAGAACTTTACTTAATGAAAGTACATTACCAAAACATTTTTAGGCAGAAGTTGTTGCAACTGCCTGTTATGTTTTAAATCGTGTTTTTATCAGACCCCTCGTGAAGAGTACACCTTACGAACTTTTTATCGGTAGAAAACCAAACATATCGTATTTTAAAATATTTGGTTCAAAATATTTTGTATTAAATACAAAAGATCAGCCTGGCAAATTCGATTCAAAATGTGACAAAGGTATATTTCTTGGATATTCTAATCGAAGTAAAGCTTATCGAATTTTCAATAAACGAACTAATGCTATTGAAGAGACACTCCATGTATCTTTTGATGAGAACTCTAAACTTGCTTCAAAAAAAAAATAACAATGAACTAATTGAGGAAAATGGAGTGATGATCCCTCCTCCAATTGTTATGCTAGCTGGTTTGGACTATTGGTCAGAGTACTTGGTTGGATTCTTTCTAGACTTATCTCATCGCCTGCTTGATGCAGCTTCGGTTTGTCATAAGGTTTGGAGGCTACGTGGTGATCTTCGTGTAAGGCTGGTTGATTCCATGTATTTCCTTTTATTCTCCTCCGTCGAAGATCACTATCGTTTTCTCGAGGCTAAGCCATGTTTTTTTGGTGGGCAACCTTTTATTATTGCTCCTTGGTCTTCGACTGTTGCTAGTGCTCGAAGTCAAGTCCTCTCTATCCCCGTTTGGGTCTACTTTTCCCACATCCCCTCTGCTCTACAACCTTTACTTGGATTAAATTGGCTAGCTTGTAATGTAGGTAAATTGAAATGTTTTGACACAAATACGGTGGCGCGCGATAAATTGATGTTCGCTAAGGCTCTGATCGAGATTTCCCCTTCTAAGCCCCTTCCTCCCTCTATTCCCGTTCAGTTAGCTGTTGGGCATGTTGTGGAAGTCCGTGTTCGCTATGGCTGGGATCCTGACATTTGTTCAACCTGTCACTCCTTTGGCTACCTGGCAATTGACTGCTCGCATTCTGCTATTTCTGCGGGGGCTTCTAAGATCCCTCTTCCTCAGCCTCCGCTCAGGAAATGGGTTCCTAAGTTTTCTCCTCAGGTTGCTCCTCCTGCTCCTTTATTTGTCCCAGATCCGCCTCCTTGTTCTGTTGCTCGGTCTACTTCCCCTTCATCTTCCGTGGCTCCTTCTGGTGGTTCTATGGTTCCTCATCGTTTGCCGGTTGTTTGGGACGAGTCTGAGAGATGTTGGGTTGATCACATTTCTGATATGCGTTTGAACCCTTGGATGACTCCTATTTTCGATTTGTTTCAGATGATCAATTAGACCTTAGATGCCTTTATTACGTGCCTTCTGGTGGCTCCTTAGTTCTCGATGTGGATGGACCGTATGCGGCTTTGAATACTATCTTGCTTGCTGATTCATCTTGGGATCGTTCCTTCATATATTCATCTGATGTTGTGGCTTATGATCCGTCTTGTTGTCCTTTTCCGCCCCTTTGCTGATATTTTTGGGAATGTCCTTGTTGTTTCTTCCCATGTGATTGTGGATGTGGGTGATTCTGCCTCCACGGAGGAGACGTAGTCTAGGCGTTATTTTGTAGCTGTGGCATGTTTGTCACACTCCATAGCTTTATTTTCCATTTCACAGCAGTTAAGGTGTTTTTACCTTTCTCCTGTATCTAATCTTTTTATTACGTTCGTAAAAAAAAGTGGACGGTCCACTTACAAACCGGCTGGCCTTGCCAGACAATTATTCTATATTTTGCAAACATTAGTCTTTATTTTATGGCTTGTATTAAAACAATCACCCATTTTTGTATTTGATGACTTAGTTTATGGAATTTTTAATGTATGAATGGTCGTTTTCCTTCACAATATCTATGACGTTATGGCTTCATACATTTATATTACTTGTTCCTTTTTGTTGATGACAAAGGGGGAGAAATATTATTACTAACATTGAGAATGCAGGATATAGAGTGTCAAAGATTCTGGGGGAGTAAGTATTTATATAATATATATAGTCGAAATCTATATTTATTTACAGGTTATCATCAATCAAAAAGGGGGAGAATGTTGAGACTTGATTTTGATTCATGACACAAATCTATCACTACAACATACAAATTTGATGACTGCTACGACAAAAGGAGAATATTTACTACAAGGAGACAAGACTTCAAAACCGATGCATCAATTATATTATTTTAGTTTTGAGTCTTAGGTTAATCTTGTTAAAATCTCTCCTCGATTACGTATATATTAGCTTATTTATTTAATCATCTTATTCTCAAATATTTTATACATATATATAAGTATATAAAATATATAAAAAGTGTTTAAAGTTATACGTATTACTATATCTGTGTAAACCGTGCAAATTGCACAGATTTTACCAGGTTTGTCACCTGACCCAGAGGTTCAGTCGACTGACCCAGAGGTTCAGTCGACTGACCCAGAGGTTCAGTCGACTGACCCTAGAAAATTTGTGCAACATGCACAGGTGCATAGATATACGGATATATATTTAAAAATTCGTTTGAATATTCAGTCGACTGACCCAGAGGCCCAGTTGATTGAATTTCTACAACAACTACTTTTTGAAAAGACACGACTTTTTGTGAAGAGTTACGAACCTCTATGGAAAGACGCAACACTTCAATCGAAACTCCTCATCAAAAGTTGTTGCTTTCTAACCTTAATAAATACATACTCTAACTTGATTAAAATCATTTACTCACAATCTGATTTACTACCGAATTTTCTTATCTCTAATCTAACACTCTTGAATCTATTCACTATTATACATTCAATTATTCTGCATTAAAGCAATATTACACCTTTCTATTCTTCATATTCTTCAAATACACACACACACACACACACACACACACACTCTAGGAGAAGGTTATAGGAAGGGCGTACTATAAGTGACAAATCCATGTTATTAAGAACATACAAAGTCAAAACTATTTTTGTATTTGTTGAAGTCCTGTTCTGCTGCTCAGGCGTGTGAAGTCCTCTTCGGCTGCTGAGGCGAAATCCTGTTATGCTGCTCAGGTCCCTGTTCGGCTGCTCAGGAGTTGTATAGACCTGTTCCTCCAGGGAAAGTGAGGGTTGTTGTTTTAGTGAAATTCCAGAAGGAGTTTGGACTGGACGTAGGACAGTGCTCCGAACCAATATAAAAATCTCTGGTGTCATTTTACTTATACTGCATTTATACTCCGCACTATTTACTATATTACTATCATCACTATACCCTATATTATCATACATCCATATTACACGATCTATAGCACACTTTCAAAGTATATATCCAAAGTATCGACTTTGCTTCCAAAGTGCCCGAATTGCCCTAGAAGAGTATCCCCGAGAGCATTTTTCTCCCAAACTACTTAATCGAGTAACCAAGAGTTGCCATGATACAAACAGACAAAGACAAAACGCAGGTCAGACATAAAGCCTGATGTGAAGGAGAATTATCTAAAAAATACTTTATATTAAAATCATATACAAGAAAACATGAAACTACCGAAGTACAACCGGTTCACTTTAAAAACATGGCATAAGGATAATCTAGACGGCCTATAAAAAAGTAACCTCAACTTAAAGTAGGGAATCATACCATAACTTGCTCTCTATTATCATCGTGTCAGCATACTATTATAGTATGAATGATATGTAATAGTATATTGTGATAAATATACAAATGAAGGGGTAATATAAATACCATTATAATGTTAAAAACTAGTTAATTTGCCACACACAACTACATACAACCTAACAGTAAATCATGAATAGAGAATAAATTAATACCCATCATTACCGACGGCTAGAGTCCGCTACAAACACCAACTGATCCAATGAACCCGATCGAAGCATCTGAAATGCAAAAAAAATACAGTAATATAACATGCTACTAACATAACATCTCCATATCCAAAACTAAAAACAGATATCTATAATTGATACCCATCCTGAATTTCCATTAGGTACCAAAGAGATCTATCGAGAGCCACAACTATACTGTTAACTCCCCTAAAAACCAACACCTCAAAATAAGTTAGCCTATAGGTCATGTCTTAGAACCCAAGATTACTATGAAATAGTATATGACCTACTCTACATTGGCGTCCCAATCTCTTTTGCCCTTCTTTCGTGATATAGGTCACGCACCTCAATGGTACAATGGATTTCTTTACAAAGCCGATATCATCCGATTGTCTATAGGCAGACAATCTAGATTCAAGCTACCCCCCGTACACCCTTCCCATAGTTATACGCAATACCAATGTATTATCGTCCCCTTATGAATCGTGATTCATTCTTATGGTGCCTTGCACTATCCTGTTGCCCCAAGTTAGGCATACCAGACCAATATATATAAATTGTCTAAACCATGCAACTACAATTATATACATACATACATACATACATACATACATATATATATATATATCACTTAAACCACATATTGATATATATGTATAATATATTTGGTCCATAATTCGGTAATCCCAAGTTGAGCACACCGATCTATGCATACGCTTAAATTGCGTATCAATAAATCACATTGAATTGCCATTAGCTATAAAAGAGAATATTAAGAGCCACGACTATATTGTGGACTCACATGGAAACCAATATCTCAAAAAAAAACTTGGGCTATAGGTCTTGTCAGAGCACCCAAGAGTACTACTGCAACTTCAGCCACTCTGATACTCGAAAATGGACATCGATGATGCTGCAGTCATCACCAATATCTTTTTTCCAACAACAAGCCGAGTATAGTATTATTTTGCATAACACAATTGAACAGAACATCTAAACATATTTTTTTCCATCGCATCAATTTGGTTACATAATTCATTACAACAACTTTAAACCAAACCATTCCCACATATGAGAAATTATATATAAGAAATTTAGAGTAGTGTGTGTTCGACATATGAAGATGCCAACACCACACCCAACCAGTTATAAATCCTAGTTTACACTACGGAATTTAAAAATACTTTTATTTAAATAGCAAGCCTCCTACTACATCTTGGAAGTCTTTATTCGCCCTTTTGAAAGAAATCCATGGCCAATCCATAAACTCAGCCTATTCCAATGAGTACCTATGAATTTATGGGAAATAATAAAAACATGGGTTAGACAGATATGAGTAAAATCTTTTCCCTAGTCATCCATAGTGATACTATCTGCTAAGCAAAATAAGTTTTCCCCTCACTTTTTCATCGTCAATATGCTTCAATATAAAAACAATAATATATATCTCAGAAAGCAACTATGTGCATGCGTTCAATTAATAAGCGTACCCAACAGTTGTTACCTAATTAAGAACTATCTTATTTATATATATCAAGTCAAGTTAAGTATACCCAATACTTATCACCTAGATATAAACCAAGTCATATAATCATTCATTATTCATTCATCCATCACCTAATATCTTATTTTAGGCTTTCTTCAATAATGTGGCGAACGAGATTTTCAAATCTCGAAAATCTACACTAATACATCCTTGGTATTCACGTTCCACAAATTCAAGTGTTGGAAACACCGATTGTTAGGGAAAAAGAAAATAAAGGTATAATAGAATAGAAAACAAAACTCACACGAATGGAATAACATATATTATTTCAATATAAAATCTTTACAGCGGAAAATTTTGAGTACAATATCTGAGTCTAACCTAGATTCAGCCTGTCCGGTTGTAAACTCTTTGTCCTTACAAATGCTAAAAAATAAAAACAAATGAGATAGATGTTGCGTATAATAGAATACGTCCATACATATATGAAGATCTTCAGCTCTCCTCTGGAAACTCCAAGCATCTTCAACTAAAACTGAAGCTACTCGGATCTAACCCGAGTATTAAAATTACCTGGATCAAGCTTGATACACCGGCATGAGATACTCGAAATTTTAAATCTATATATCATACTGATGTCAATCAAAACTTTTGAAAAGAAGGGTATCTCATAAGACCACGCCCACACATAAATACGGACGGGTTTTTACCTTATGATAACTAAACCACTTTTGTACCAAAATAATTTGATATTATCTTTAATGACATTCCTTTGAAAACACTTTTCAAATAATATATCAAGACAGCCGAAATTATTATATTGATTAAATTTGACAGATTACTAGCTACTTTTTAAAAGTAGGTTCTACAATCAAAACCATAAAAGCACAGTATTGGAATTGGATTTCAAGTGACCATTCGGACCCAAAAAGTCCATGCACAACACATGTTTTCGCATGGCTTTACACGATCTCTGTTAGCCTCCAAACTACGCTATTACACTACTATGGATCATAGTATTACTCGCCTAGGCTTTACATGGTCTCCGTCAGCTTCCAATATCTGTCCATTCATAAAATAAGGAAATAAGTTCCTAAATATCTCCCCCCCAATAGTATCCTAAGATATGTCCTTTAAACTACATAATATCGCACACCATTCCTGGGATGTGAGGCTCCTAAGGCTATGCTCCAAAAAGGCCATGCTTTGCTTTTTGCAATGTCATGCTTTGATCATCATAGATTCCACTTTGAATGCCATATTGTCATTCCTTCGATCACTAATGACTTTCACGAACATACAACCTCTACGCTTGTATGTCTCAGAGAAGGGTGTTGAGCTAAGAGAAGTTCCTTCACCGCCGTCAAACAGATGTACGTTTGTAAAAGTCAATGTTGTGATCTTAGAAATACAATGTCGAACGTTCGTCCATACAAGTTCATTCCGTGACTAAACGAAACTAAAGGCACTCCTCCTACCACATCCTGCTAGAAATTATCCCTTGGATTAGTAGCAATTAGTCCTTGTAACCAAAAAAATTCATAACAGAGCACTACTGCCACCATAAATATACGATATGGTAAATGTCACCCCGAGGGACTAGTGGCAAGCAGCCCTTCATCATGAAGATCCCCATCTTCATCATATCTTCACTTTCAAACGTATACATTGGCTTAGAGAGGTTTTCAGATATGAGTTACCCAAATCCAACCTCGATCCCTTCGAACCAATCATCGATTGGGAAGATGTTAAATTCATATGTGATTGTCAATCATCATTTGATTTAATTCATCTTTTTATTCATTCAAAAGTATCTCAGAGAGACATATTGTTTTAAATTATTTTATTTATCTTCTTAATAGTATGTGGAATCATTAAGCCTCATTAATCAAATCCTTTTGGTTAATTTAACCTTTTCTGAATGATTCCAAATTATTTCATCCTTTACTTAGGAAAATATTTCCAAATCATTTATTTAAATCTCACATTGGAAAAAATTATTGAGTAAAAAGGATCATGTAATTTATACTAATTCTACCCAATATCAATTTCCGTATTCAACCTTTATCATCCTTCGAATAGCGGTGAAATCACCATTTAAATTCATACGAATAGTTGTAATTTTGACAGCACTTCCTCCTTTTTTCCTTTCTCAGAGCTCCTCGACTTGCTTCCTTATCCTTTGGTGCTTTCAGCCTTGACCTCGGATGAGTGGTGCTCGGCCTTATCTTGGGATATAGGGGTGGAGTGAGCAGTAGAGGGGATAGGGAGGTGTTTGTATTTGATTATGAGGTCGAATGATAACATATATATATATATATATATATGTCTATATTTTTGTTTTCTCTTTGATATTATTTCTTCATAATTTATCTAAGATGGAAGCCGCCAAAAAGCTAAAGAAAGAAGAGGAAGGAGATGAAGAAATGAGTGAATGAAGGAGTGAATGTATGCTTGTATTTATAGGCAAAAAGAAGTGAAAAAATATCTAAAACACCATAATTATCCATCACCATCACCAAGTGCATCCACCCCCTCCATTTCCATCATGTTCCCCACGTTACTACCACTATGTGCCTCCATCACTTCACTCTTCTTGTGGTATGTGCATTTGACTTTTGATGGCTTAACGGTTATGTTCTGGAAAATATTTTAGATATTTTTAACTTTATGTATATATAAATGTTTAAATGTGTGGTGTATACATATATGGATATACGTATAATTTAAGGTGTGTGTTTATGTCTTATATTTGTGTACATGACATATCAACAATGTTGCACTGACTCCGAACAACTTTTGTTTGATAAACCGTTGCCAATCGGAGAATCGATTTCCGATCACATTTTCACTTATGCATTAAATTACATATATATGTAAACAAAAATTGAAAATAAATTTTTAATCATTTTTAATTAATAAAAATGATCTCATTTGAATTATAAAATAATATAAATCGATATTAACAATTATTTACAACAATTACTATTATACCGATAAAGCGATATCAAATTTCTTATATTTTTCAATACAGCATATATCTTCATAAAACTATTATAAATTATTTATTATCACTTTATAAATATTTAAAATGAATTATAATTATTTAAAAACAATTATTTGAATAACTATAATAATTATTAAATCATTAAATCTCAAATTTAAAATCATAAATCAATTATTAAATAATGGTATTACTGATGACATCATAAATACATTAAATTTCTCAAAAATAAAATAAATAATTGTATTTCATAGTCTTGTTCAATTAAAAAATTAAGTGTATGTATCAGGCTCCTGTGCGATATTTGATGATTATAGAGTTGTTTATCGATAAAATGGTTTTTAGTCATTTTAATGCTATTTTTCCCAAATTATATATTTTTGTGAATACTTATTACTATTATTATTTATTGTCCAAAACATCATAATCTATGTTAAAAAATCTTATATTTAAATATTTTAAAAATAAAATTGAGTTATCAAATTGATAAATTTGCGGGTCGTTACATACTTCCCCACTTAAATGAATATCATCCCCAAAATTACACTAGAACAAAATCCAAAGGTATTTGCGCAAAATATTTATTTTTAAAACTACATTCTTATGATGTATATAGATCATCCGATTCGATCTATTATTTGAATCCACAATTTTACTTCCGAACTAGTACTGATCCCCCAATCCTCTAGTGCGGACTCTGTTCAGGCTTTCCAATTAGAACTTTTGGTTTTCCTTGCATAGTTCTCAACCATGATAGAAAACGTAATTATCCAAACAAAAACTCTCATCAATGTTCGTTGTCAAGAATCAAGTGATAAATCCTTTTTTGGACTGGTGTAAACATCTTTAAGTTCCGTACTGGAATTTTAGATCAGAATCGTGTGACGAAATGATCTACTTACAACTTTTTTTTAACTTTTTCAAATCTTTATGAAAACATCTCATATAACTATTATTTTTCATTTAATTTCCTTTATAAATCCTTCATTTTTTTAAAAATATTTATACCCAAAAATATTTCTATCTCTTTTGCAGAAGAAATCGATTATCCATTATTTAGAATAATACCGCTATAGTTCTTATTTCAAAATTCCATTGAAATTTCTTTGTTAGTAAGTCTCATTATAAATTTAATTCCAAACTTATTTATATTACATAACTTTCTCTTTTATACCTTTCCAAAACATTAGGATATGGGTTCTCAAATCCATCTTTCTCAAACATCATTTTATTTTTGCTAATTACACTTTATTTTATATGATATATTCTTAAACAATTTCATAATTTAAATACTTTTTAAAAAAGACGCTTCTTCGTATTAAATAATCTTTTTATTTCAAAATGTCTTATTAAATTTGATCAGATATAGATAGAAGTGCTCCGAGAGGATAATCCAAAGAGAAGTTTATTAATTAACATCATATTTATACATCTATTCCTAGCCTTTACTACAAACTTTTAGAGGTAACTCCCTAGGGAATACAGCTTATCATACATCACCGTCTTATATATAAATGCTTAAACTGCTATATATACTATTCTTAGATCCCTTTGAGGTATATGGTGCTTTATCTTTGAGGCCTAAGTCAGCTGCCCTCATTTATGGATAGTCCTTCATTAAATTTTCCCCCGTTAGCACCAAATGCATGTCTGGGGACATTCTTTGGCCATATTCCCTAGTCCCTTGCAATAGTAGCAACCTTTTACCTTTCTTGATCGAATTCTTGGTTTCTTCTTTGTTTTAGGGCACCCACGTAGAAAATGTCCTTTCCTTTTACACTTGAAATAGAATATATCAACCTAAAAGATTTTTCTTTCTTCTTTTTCTCTACTTTCCTTTTATCCCTTTCCTATCCTTACACAAAACTACATAATGCCCTTCTTTACCACATTTATAATAGAAGACGCTGGCATAAGATCATAGTTTTAATTTTTCTTCTGCTTTTTTTGTTACATATGCTCTTCTTGCCTGCTAGGGAGTCATCTAAAACTCATTACTTAGAAAATAAGACATATTAACCTAAGTGATATGCCAAGATATCATTAGAAGGTTTATACTATTTATTTCTTGATTTAAAAACCTTTTATTCAAATAAATAAATTCACCTTGTTCGGATTTGAACTTGCCTTTAATTTACCAAGTGTTCGATACCGTTTGCCCAAGCCAACATATAATTGATACTTAGAAGATTATTCCCACCATCACCAAACAGATCAAGACCTTATTCTTAGAACTTTCCAAAGGGATAACATCTTATAAATTTTCCACATCACAAAAATATTTATGGTTTTTTATATGTAAGATATACTCCTTTAAAACAGTGTTTTGATTCACCTTGTTTAAGTATTTAGGAATCCCACTCGGTTACATGGACTCTTTATGCGTTGACCAGAATTCATAAACCACTCAACAGATTAATCACCACAAAACATTTTTATTTCAAATAACAAATATGCGCTCATATATACAATACTCTCAAATTCATTCTAGGGTGTAACTAGCCCTATCTCTAATGATTCATTCATTCTAGGGTGTAACTAACCCTATCTCTAATGATTCATTCATTCTAGGGTATTACTAACTCTATCTATAATGAGTTTGACCCCAACAAAGCCTAGATGTTGCTCAACCTAAGCTCTAATACCAAATGTGATGATCTATGTGACGACCCGAAAATTTTAAACATTTGAAATCGAGATATTTAATTGATTGTAAATATTTGGGAGTTATTTTAACTTGAATTTCAATTTTTAACTATGAATTTGGAAAATAAATTATTGAATTTAATTATCGAAGTTGGGTAAAAATTTGAATCTTCAATTTTAAGCGTGTTAAAAAATATTTTGATGGCTTAGAAAATTCATATTGATAATAGTGAATATAATGGAAGCTTTAGAACTGAATTTGAAAATGATTTGTTCAGTTTTGAAATTATATCGTTTAAATCGATATTTAAAAATAGCCTTACGAGCACTGTCTCGGAATTTGATAAAACCAGTTCCATTAGATTCGCAATATTACATTATTATCGGATTTCAATTTTCATAGTGTTTGGAGCGATCATTTGGCCGTACAATAAGAAAACGAGATGAAAATTTATATCGAAATTTAATTTAATAACTGGGTTTAAAAAGCTATCCTTTCCATACGACCGAATTAGGCCTCAAAACCTTTTCCGTTACGTTCGGAATAGGCGTATAACCTTATCAACGCCTGGCGGCACGCCTTGATAGGAGGTCGGGATTTTGAGTTGCGTAATTTGAATCGATTAAAAAAATTTAAATTTAATTTAAAATATAATATATATGTTTAATATAATGATGTTTCATAAGGAAAATTACACGTATTGAATTTTCGAGCACGCGTTCCCTTTGTTCTACACGCGTCATTTTAAAAAAAATTAAAATTAATTTTAATGCCGAACATTTATCTCGACAGCAAAATCGAACAAAAAAAAACAAAGCTTTGAAAAAATTTAATGGTGAACGAAGTCATTCCTTCATTTTAAAAAAATTATAGAGTGATGGCCGCGATCTCAAATAGAAAGGGGGTTTCATTCAAAAAATTAGAGGAAGAGCAATAATGGCAGAGATCGAACGAAACCCTAAATTCCCCTTTTGTTATCACGAACTATTTTAGACATTAGAGGGAAAGGTCGACCAGGCTTCATTTCGTAATGTCGAGCGTGACAACTTCGGGCGAGCACGGCCAGTTCGCGTCGAAGTTAAAGGGTTGTCGCCATGGGGTCATTCGCGAGCAGCTGGAAGCGACGGCAGTGGAGGCTAATGGGTGAGGCATGATCCAGTGCACGCATGCGATGCCGTGAAGCTCGGCATCGTTATGGAGTCGAGTTCGTTCGTGGTTGTGGTTCATGGAAGGTCTGGGCTAGTGGCCTCATGCTGCGGTGATCGAGTGAAATGGGTCGCTGGCAATGTCATGCAGTCGTTGTTCGTGGCTAGGGTTTGGTGCAGTATGGTATAAACCCAATTTATTTTTATTCTATGTATATAAATATTAGGAATTGTAACAGTAGTAAGGTCAAGTCTTGTTTTAAAAAAGAAAAAGAGAAAAATGGAGATAAAATTGTTTTATTAAATTATTTAGTTTATTTATTTACTAAAAATAATTTGTTAAAGTAAATTTAATTTTTAATTAAATAAATTTATTAAAAAGGATTTAAAGTTAAAAGTATTAGTTTAAAATCAAAATTGTTAGTTAATTAAATTTATTAAAGGGAAATGGGTTTAAGAAATTTAATTATTAGTTTAAATTAAATAAATATATTAAATGAAAATTAATTGTTCGATTTGTTTGAATATTAACAAACGATATGATTATTTATACAAGGTCAAAATTGCAAATAAAATCAAGCCGGAATGGGGACGGATTGCAAAAAAAAAAGGTGAGATCTTCTGACTCAATTGGAATTCCCAATTAAATTTTAAATAGTTAAATTTAGAATTGTTGAATGTGTGCTTGGATGATAAATTATTATCAGTTATATTAGATTAGACCTTATGCGCCGCATAATAGCGGATGGTATTATATTAATCCCATATACCGCGATATTCCACCTCGAAGTGAAATTGGTATTATATATGTATTTGGAGTGATCGATTTCCCACATTATATAGCGGATGAAACCCTATGCGCCGCATAATACCGGATGATATTATATTAATCCCATATACCGCTATATTCCACCTCAAAGTGGAATTGGTATTTAATTGTTGTAGCAACGTCTGTGGATGCAGGTAAGAAGGTTGGAGGGATCCAATTGAATTCCTCAAATAATTGAATTTGTTTCAATATTGTATGTTTCTTTATTTATAATCTGTGTATGATTATGTTTGTGATTCAAATCGTTGAAGGCTATAGTTTAGCCGAAATATATTTTTGGTATCGTTGGATACCAGAAATAAATAAAAAAAATTGGATATTTGAAATTTAAGTAGAAAATCTATAGTGAAATCCTATTGAATAAATTCCAAAAATATGGGAATGGATTTTAATAAATGAACTTCACGTAATATTATTCAAAAGTTGAAGAATTTATTTTAAAATATGGATTTTAATATAGTTTAGAAGAGATAAAGGAATTTATTTTAAAAATAAATTCAGAAATTGATTTGGTGTTAAAAAAATTAAATCTTTGGGAAATCAATAAAAAATGATTTGGTATTTGAATGAAAATCGATTTGGTGTTTGGAATAAATTTAGAAATCAACTTGGAATTTGATTTGCCGTTTAAAATAAATGTTTGGAAATCGTTTTGAAAATTGTATATCACTAGATATTTAGAAAATTTAAATTCACGAGGGAATTTAAAAAGGAAAGGTAAATTTGTTTTAAAAATAAATACTGGTTTGTTTCTAAATTGTGGAAAGAAATTTGCGGATTTAGCATATAAGTTGAGATAAATCAAGAAGAATTTATTTATTGATTTAAAATGGTCCATTTTGAAATGGAAGGTGTAATTTCCATGGAAAGCCGAGTATGTTTTTAAAATAGCTTTTGAAATATAAATTAAAAGTTCTATAGTTGGTTTTAAAAGAATATTTTGGAGAAATTAGTTTCTTAAGTTATTTTTGAAATCTTTAAAGTAAATATTTATTTAATTAATTATAGAAGTAATGATTTAAAGATTTAATTGATATTGGTTTTAGAAAATGGGTATTTAAATAGTTATACCCTATCTACAAATTTTATTTTTAATTAGTTTGGACTTGAAGTTATATGAGATACTGGTAAAGTGTTTTCATATCTAATATTTAAATAAGTGTTTAGAAATAGTTTTATTATAAATGTTTCCAAGTATATTTTGGATAAGTGATTTAAACTATTTGAACTCGGCAGATTTTTAGTGGAAACGAATAATATTTGGAAATATATTCGGTGTAAGAAAAATGATTTGAAATTTGTTTTCAAAGGATTGAAATGTGGAAAGTAATTTGAAATTTGTTTTCAAAGTGTTGAAGTGTTAAAAATATATTTTGCGAAGATATTTTGAAAATAAATAATTTTGGAAAATTATTTAAATCTTGCCGATTGTTGTGAATATAGTTTGATAGTCATTATTGTAAACATTGATTGTTAGTTAAAAAACCGACTATCAATATTGGCCTTTAAAAGACTTTTGAATTTCGATGCAACCGGGGGTCGGATTCCAAATGGATATTCGAAAACCACATCGAATCTTTGTGTTGGATCTTTTATTTAAAAAGATCAAAGTGGAAATTTGTTGTGAATTACTGGTATTTGAACGTAACACTTATTTTTGAAATAAGCGCTCGTTATTCGGATTAGCCGAGAGAGGACTTTGAGTCATAAAACCCATTCCAATAATGATACGACAAAAAGGGATTGCATTTAAAGACGGTGTGGAAGATCGGGTATTTTCGAAAATGAAAGGATTACCTATCGAATGTCTATGCATCGGGTTACTCCGGTATAGAGATTTTATCACCCTTTGTGATGAGGATTCCGGACGTGATTAGAATATCCAGATTTGCAAGGGCTTCTTTGAAGTGCCTTCGATTCCGTTCGACCGCAGAACGGACTTGTATGGTTGTTTGTCTGACATTACACTTTGAGATGTAAAGCTGGTTTCTATCAAATACATTTCTGTTGGTGGCGGAGAATTTATTCTCTTAGCTTAACATCCTTATCTGAGACGTACGAGCTTAGAGGTTATGTAGTTGATGGTTACTAGTGATATATTCCCAAATTGGTAATGTGGCATACGAAGTGTTGCTGATCATTTGTTGATCGAAGCATGGCTTTGTGAAAAGTGTAGTTTTGTGGATGAGACTTCGTCGGACCTCATAGCCCGGAAATGGTCGAAACAGGAAGGATGCGGTAAGGTTATTTGGGGGTAGTGCCCCCTGAGGGTATGTCATTTCTTTCTGGAAAAAGGTTGTATCGTGGTATGGAGCCCAGATATTTAACCTATGTAGTTGCTGCAAATTTATTGCTTTGTGGTTGTTGCATTGTGGTCGAGGATCCTCGGATAAAGGTCGCTAACGACCGGGGGATGGCATACTCATGTAGTAGTTACCTAGTTACAGAGGTAACACGACCTTGTGATGGCAGAGAGCTGGTTAAGTTCTCGGGACGTCCCTCCAGAGGCGTACCCATGTTACAATAGGAAGTCCCTTAGCCTGACCATTTATCGGAATTCCAATCTCCAATACGCGCCTTGTACGGTTTTAGTTGTAAAACCTGCCATCTAATATGGTGCTATAGTAGGCATGCTACAATGGTACATATGCTGGCTAAGATTAATATTATACTTGTAAATGTTTTCCACTATGCACTAATAATAATATTAAAAAGGATTTTCGTATCAAGCATGTTTTACTATCATAAGGAGAAATCTCCTCCAATTGTGCGCTTGCATTGTGTGTGTGCAAGCCTTATGGTAGTTTCATTTTCCAAGAGCATAGCGGATTTCATTTTTTTCTTTGTGAAAATAACTATCTTTAAGATCTCACACCAGTCCCATGACTGACCTGGAGTTTATTGTTCCCTTTCTAAACTCTGGGTGCCCATAATTTTCCACACGGGCAGCCTAGAGTCAGGTTATCAGTTATTCGGGAGTGAAGTCAAAAAGTTGCTATGGAGGTCTGGAGCAAGCTGGATGGCGAAGCGTATCTATTGTACATGTAATATTTCTTTTCTGCTGTTGTGTTGTTGTAAACTCTTATAATGTGATGTATAAACTTATATAGTGCTTTTTAAAGATTATTCATTTATCTGTTATATTTGTTCTGCTACGAAATGTGAAATTCAGTTGTTGTTTCTGTTTCTTCTTTTATCTTCTTCTTCTTTAACCCTAACGGTTCAATTTTCCAGCATTCGATGGTTCGGCATTTGATACAGTGGATGTATCGATGTCGACTTTCGTGCGTGGAAAAATTGGGTCATTACAAATTTGGTATCAGAGCATTTGGTTAAGAGACAACCTTGACTCTGGTGGGGATTACTCATTAGAGATAGAGTCAGTAGAACTCTAGAATGAGTTTGAGTGTAATAATAGATATAAGCGTGTATTTGTTAGTGAATATAAAATTGTTTTATATTATGATAATTGGTTTGTTGAGTGGTATATGGATTCTTGTCGGTATAGGGACCTCTAAACACTTGAATAGAACAATTCGACACGATATTGTTTTAAAATTGGATAAATGAAATAATTTTACCCAAACTATTTTTGTATAGAAAAAAAAATCAATTTTCCATAAAATATTATAGTATATGGTTGCTTCGTTGTTAGGAAGTGATAATATTAAATTATTATCATTGATTATTGAATAAGAAATTGAAATCATAACTTAAAACTGAGAAATAAAATCCATATACAAATAGGATTTGTAAATATGAATTGTAAATGTGATTTATAATTTGCAATAGAATTCCAGAGGAATATTTGAAAATATTTTTGAAAGGATTTGAAATTTTAGAAATTAAATCCCTTTTTAGTTTGAAAATGATTTTCAAAGGTTTTGGAAAAGTGTTTTGAAGGGATGAAAGCACTAAACTATTTTCGGTCGCTGGAAAATAATTTCGGTGATGACTGCAGCATCATCGATGTTCATTTTCGAGTTTCCAAGAGAGGAATTGCTGTAAATTTATTTTAAATGGGAGTTGTTTGCAAACTGGGTTTGGTTTTGAAAATTCAAAAGATAATTTGAATTGATTTCAAAAAAAAAATGATTTTGGAATGTTGGAAAGACTCCGGAATTTTATTAAAATTGATTATGGAATAATAAATAAGTTGGGGACTTAGAAAAAAATTCAAATTGAAAATGAATTTAAACTTAGATTAATTTGAACAAAAGTAAATCTGCGAAGTAAGTCTGGTAGACTAAGTGGATTGAAATTTTGAGTCGAATAAAATGATGGTACGGATTCAAAATGAAACTGGAATTGAATACTGAAATTCGTTTTGAATTTGTAAGTATATTGAATTCATATGAATTTGAAATCCAGTTTAAATATAAGAAGTTATAAACTCCAATGGTGAAGTGAGAAATAAATATAAGAAGTTATATGAAATATTTATTGGATTTAAGAGATAAATGGTGAAATTCTTAAGAAAAATTTGGAATTGGAATAATATTCTAAGCTAATAAGTGAATGAAGATTAAACTGGAAATTGTGAAATGATGATTGTGAGTGTATAGAAATGAAAATCAATGTGAATAATAGAAAATAAAATTGATATAGCCAATAGTCAGTTGGAATGAATACGTAGGATGTACGTATATTATTTTATCCGCATAGGGATTCGATCCAGAATTCGAGCATAGAATTTCGAGATAGTTATATTGATCCAAGTTAGAATTTTTTACTCGATTTTCGACGGCGAACCTAGATATGGATTATTGGCTGATTCTGGAAATTTTCTATCATAGTTTAGCTGTGCAAGGAGAATGACAGTTTCAGATCAAGAAACCAGATCTGAGTCCGCATTAGGAAGTTGGGTGGACGATACTAGTTTGGAAGTGAAATTGTGTGATCGAGTGAGCGATCGAATTTGATAATTACGTACGAATGATATAAGTGCATCGTATGGATTTGAATGAAATAAATATTCAAACTTTTGTAAAGAAATGTGCAAAATGGTATTTGAATGTTGTAATGGGATATTATGGCTAGTAGGATATACAGGTGTGTTACAACAAAAAGATAAATTGGGATTTGATTTCGAAGATAATTTAACTGCTCGACAAAAAGGTATGTAATTGAATTTCAGTATGAAATTTGATGATTTTCTTGTCCAGCCGCTTGGCTTTTCGTTTTCTTTTTGAATCTGGAGGCCCATGGTGCCATTTTGTTGTCGTACCGAGCTAGCCGCGCAAAGGAGACGTTGGCAAAAAATTTCAAAAACTTAGGGAGTTAGAGAGAAAGATTTTGAGAAAATTTTGAAATTTAAAAAAAATTGAATTTGAATTTAAATTTGAAGGGTTAAGAAAACAATGTTGTGTGGAACTTATGCTTGATTTTGGAAAGCTAGTTAAAGTGATAATGGGTTGTTAATAAAAAGGATTTGTTTTGGCCAAGTTGAAGGTACTTTGCTTATTCACTCAATACCTTTTGCAGCAGTGTATGATACTGGGGCTACACACTCTTTGATCTCCCATGATATTACACAACAACTAAAATTGAATTGTATGATTGTTGATAAGCCACTATTTATTAGAAGCCCCATAGGTAGTTCATGTGCTCTGGGTATGATGTGTATGCAACTAGGGTTAGATATAGGGGGACATGTGTTTAACTCAGACCTATATGTGTTGCAATATCCGGGCATAGGAGTTATTCTAGGAGTTGATTGGTTGAGTAAATATAAGGCTATCATAAATATGGAGACATCCACCATATCATTGAAAATTCCTGATGGACAAAGAGTAGTTTTTCTTTGTGAGGCAAACAAGAATAGAAATACAGCCAACCTTTTTACATTTCTAGTGAAAAACCCATGCCTGCATTAGAAGAAATCCCCATAGTGAATCAACATATTGATGTTTTGGTGAAGTTAGGGGAGTTCCAAACCACAGACTAATTGAGTTTTCAATCAGAATAATTCCAAAAGCTATCCCAGTGGTTAAAAGACAAACCAGAATGGGGCCTAAGGAGTTGATAGAATTGAAAAAGCAATTGCTTGAATTAGAAGAAAGAGGCTTTATTAGACCCAGTAGCTCATCATGGGGAACACCAATAGTCTTTGTTAAGAAACAAGATGGATCCCTTAGGTTATGTATTGACTATAGGGAATTAAATAAAGTCACAATTAAAAATAAATATCCCTTACCAAGAATTGATGATCTCTTTGATCAATTGAGTGGTGTAAAAATATTTTCTTGGCTTGATTTAGCTTCAGGCTTTCATCAAATGAAAGTAGAAGAGGAAAGCATTAAGTATATAGCCTTTAACACAAGATATGGACTTTATGAATTTTTAGTAATGCCATTTGTCTTGACAAATGCTCCTTCTTATTTTGTTGATTTGATGAATAGGATTTTTAGAGAATACTTGGATAAATTTGTATTGATATTTATTGATAACATACTAATTTATTCTAAGTCAGTTAGAGAGCATGAAAATCATTTGCATATGGTATTTGAGAAACTGAGGCAGGAAGACTTAAAAGAAAAATTTTCAAAATGCACTTTTTGGCAAAATGAAGTGAATTTTCTAGGCCACATTGTATCCGAAAAAGGAATATCTGTGGATCCCAATAAGGTCATTGCAGTGCAAGCTTGGAAAAGACCTACCAGTGTCACTAAGGTCAGATCATTCATGGGAATGGCTGGTTGCTATAGAAGGTTTATAAAATATTTTGCAAAAATTTCAATCCCATTAACCAGATTGACTAGAAAAAATCATGTGTTTACTTGGACTGAAGAGTGTGAGAAAGCCTTTGGGAAATTAAGGGAAGCCCTAGTGCAAGCTCCAATCCTTAAAGTACCTGAAGGGAATGAAAACTTGGTAGTGTATACTAATGCAAGTGGACAAGGACTTGGGGCAGTATTGATGCAACAACATCAAGTGATAGCTTATGCTTCTAGGCAATTGAAACCAAGTGAGGTAAGATATGCTACTCATGACCTTGAATTAGCTGCTATAGTGTATGCTCTTAAGCTATGGAGACACCACTTGTTAGGGGCAAAGTTTGAAGTTTACACAGACCATAAGTCACTTAAATATTTATTTTCACAAAGAGAATTGAATATGAGGCAGCAAAGGTGGATTGAGCTCCTAGCCTCTTATGACTTTGAAATATTATATACCCCTGGTAAGGCTAATAAAGTAGCAGTTGCCCTAAGTAGACAACATGCTAACGTGGCTAGATTAATGATAGAAGAGTTTAACACTTTATCATTGTTAATTGATTTAGAGATAGAAAGTGATAAGGTGGAAAACATGAGCCTATGCAGTGAGTATGTAGAAATGGGAAAGTTAAGCTTTATCACTCTGGAGTCAGAATTGAAAAAAAAAAGTTGTAAAGTTACAAGATCAAGATCCATTTTTATTTGAAAAGAAAATTCAGATATTAAATGGTGAAGCAGTGGAAGGTTTTCAGTTGAATGGTCAAGGCCATTTGAAGAAAGGAAAAAGAATATGTATTCCAGCAATTGATGAGCTGAAGCAAGAAATCTTGGATGCTTACCACAAAAGCAAATACACTATACACCCAGGAAGCATAAGGATGTATCACAACCTCAAGAGGGATTATTGGTGGAGTGGTATGAAGAGTGCAGTGGCAACCTATATATCTAAATGTATGGTTTTCCCACAGGTGAAGGCTGAGTATCAGAAATCCTCAGGGATTCTCCAACCTCTGCAAATACCACAGAGGAAATGGGAGGATATATCAATGGATTTCATTGATGGTTTTCCTAGAACTAGGAGGGGAAATGATAGTATTTGGATAGTGCTTGATAGGTTAACCAAGTCAGCCCACTTTATACCAGTTAAGTCAGAAAGAAATGCATGTACTCTAGCCCAATTGTTTATCAAGGAAGTGGTCAGACTACATGGTATACCAAAGACTATAGTAAGTGATAGAGATACCATCTTCACTTCAAAATTTTGGCGGAGTTTTCACAAGGCAATGGGGACTGATTTGTGCTTAAGCACAGCATACCATCCTCAATCTGATGGTCAAACAGAAATTGTGAACAAATTGCTTGAAGACATGTTAAGAGCTTGTGTATTGGATTGGGGAGGAAGTTAAGAGGATCATATCTTTTTAGCTGAATTTGCATACAACAATAGCCATCATAGTAGCATAGGCATGGCACCCTTTGAAGCTCTCTATGGGCAGCCATGTTTATCACCCTTAAGTTGGCTTGAATCTGGGGAACAAGTGGTCTTAGGGCCAGAGAATGTGAAGGAAACTTCAGAGAAAATAGCTTTGATTAGAAAAAGAATTGCCTCGGCCCAAGATAGGAAGAAGAAATATGCAGATAAAAGAAGGAAGGCAGTACAATATGGTGTTGGGGATGATGTATTTATCAAAATATCACCCATGAAGAAGGTTCTAAGGTTTGGTTAACAAGGAAAGCTAATTCCTAGGTACATAGGGCCATATAAAATTCTAGAGAGAATAGGAACTGTAGTCTATAAGCTGGAGTTGCCAGAAGAAATGAGAACAATGCATGATGTTTTTCATGTGTCTCAACTAAGAAGGTGGGTTCATGATAAGGAGGCAATCCTAGAATCCCCTAAGGATGTGCAGATTGACCCCAGGATGATTTATGAAAAGGAGCCAGTGGGCATAGTTACTAAAGAAATCAAGAAATTGAGAAACAAAGAAATTAAATTAGTGAAAGTGCAATGGAGTCTTGACCCAAATGATTGCACATGGGAAGTGGAGGATAAAATCAAAAATGATTATCCACAACTGTTTGATTGAATGAAAGGTAAAATATATATATATATATATATATATATATATATATATACTGATGAATGTTTTGATTGAAAATGCATTGTGATTTTTGTTTTGATATGCATTTAGTCAAATGATTGGCTTGAGGATGGTTAAGATAAGAAAAGTTGATTTTCTAGATTGATGGTACTTAAGTTAAGTATGAGAGAATTGTGGGACACAATTCCTAAAAGGAGGTGTATATGTGATAACCCTGATTTTTGTGAAGTAATTTCATGATTTAAATTAGTTTAAGTTTGTTTAAAAATTGCATTGAGGGAAAAAATATATAAATAGGAATGGAAACTGTTTTGCAAGTGCATGGTTATGTATGTGTGCATAAGATAGTGCACACACATGCACACATTCTTCTGCATAATGAAATAGGCAGAAATCAATATATAAATTAGAATAAATAATTTAGAAATACATATGTATGAAGACATGATTATGCCTTTAATAAGTTTGGCACAAAGAAAATAAATGTTAGGCAGGAATAAATACCTGCAAGAAAATATTTAGATACTTAAAGTTATTTAAAGAAAGAAAATAAGGACTTAGGCAAAATAGGCATACATATATTATATGTGCACAGGAAAGCACTTGCTAGAAGGAAACAAAAATTTGCATGAAAATGGTATGAACCTTGTGACGATAACGGATTTTGCCTGCTCGAAAATCGACATCCATACTTCAAATCGTATTTGAATGCCGTAGATTCGACCATTCAAAACCGATTCGCCGGAGCTTATAACAACATTAAGTAAATAACACAACGGAATAAACGAGTAATACATTGATATACAATATCTGATACAACCGAATGCTACAATGAATATCAATATACATCAGAGATACAAGAAAATAGCAGCGGAAAGAAAATAGATAACACTAGCAGCGGAACAAAATAACTCTAAGATAGTCTTCAACGAAGAACTCCAAATCTGAACTCCATCTTCAAGAACTAATCCAGCAATAGCTCGAACTCCCCATAACAATGCACCAAGCTAAACAAGACTGGTGCGAACCAAAGACTGAACTAACTCCATATAATCCACTATATCTAACTATCTGAAAAACCCAACTCTAGACTGCTCGTGTAGAAAATAATGAGCATCCAGAGTTTAGGAAAGGAACAATAAACTCCGGATCAGTCATGGGACCGGTGTGAGCAACGAAAACAGTTTATCTTTAAAAACAATCAACAAGAGAATTTTAAAGTAAATTCGCAATGCTTTTTGAAAATGAAACTACCATAAGACCTCCCTCCACACACACAATGCAAACGCAGACTTGGAGGAGATTACTTTTTATGATAGTCAAACATGCTTAATACGCAGAAAATTTCTTTGATATTATTATTATAAGTGTACGGTGCAAAAAAAAAACATTTTCGAAAGTAGAATATAAATCTTGGCCAGCATAGGTACCATTATATTATGCCGCTATAGCAACCATATTAGATGGCAGGTTCTACAACTAATACCGTACAGGGTTTCGTATTGAAGATTGGATTTCCAATAAATGGTCAGGCCAAGGAACTTCCCATTGCCACATGGAAACGCCTCTGGAAGGACGTCCCAAGAACCTAACCGGATCTCTGCCAACACAAGGCCGGGTTACCCCTAACTGGGTAACTACTGACACGAGTATGCCATCCCCCGGTCCTTTAGGACCTTTAACCGAGCGCTCGATAACCAACATCACACCATAATAAATAGAGTGTTTTCCACATGAGTAAGTATCTGGGCTCCATACCATGATACCACCCTTTTCCAGAAGGAAACGAACATACCCTAAAGGGGCGCTACCCCCTAATAACCTTGCTGCATCTTTCCTGTTTTGACCATTCCGAGGTGTGAGGCTCGACGAGGTCACGTCCACAAAACTATGCTTTGGTACAAAGCCATGCTTTGGGTCAACAAATGATCAAAGTAATGATCACAAAGATAAATGATCAAACAAATGATCCTATCACAAATGATCAAACAATGATCATTTCACAGCAACACTTAGCATGTCACATTACCAAATTGGGAATATATCGCTGATAACCTTCAACTACACAACCTCTGAGCTCGTACGTCTCAGAGAAGGGTGTTAAGCTAAAAGAATAAATTCTCCGCCACCAACAGAAATGTATTTGAAAGAAATCTGCTTTATATCTCAAAATGTAATGTCAGACACACAATCCATGCAAGTCTATTCCGGGTTCAAACAGAACCGAAGGCACTTCTTATGAAGCCCTTGCAAATCCGGGTATTCACAATCCCGATCGGACTTCCCATCACTTAGGAAATCTCTATACCATAGCTACTCGGTGCAGAGACAATCGATAGGTTGTCCTATCGTTCTCACAAATACCCGGTCTTCACCACCGGTCTTCAAATTCTATCCATAACGACGTATCACATATTCGGAATGGGATATATGACACAAAGGTCCTCTCCCGGCTAAACCGAATAGTGAGCGCAACATTTAAAACATATGGATATGGGATTTCAATTAAGTCACAACTTAATAATTCAAAACTTTTCTTTCAAATGGTTTAAACCAATTTCATTTCAAATCTTTTAACAAAAGATTTGTTTCAAAAAGATCAATTCATAGATTTCCAAAACAATTTCATTTCTATTGTATTAACTCGTTAAATCTTTAAATCAAAGATTTAACTTATAGCTTTTCAAACTGTTTCTATAACTTGGAAGTCATTTTCATTTTCAAACTTGAAATTCTTTTTAACACAAATTGGAAGTTCATTACTTATGTGAAAGCTTTAATTATTTGAGAACAAATAGTTTTCGTTTCAGAAAAATCCAATTATATTTGCACAAGTTAAAGCCTTAATTTGTATTCATATTCCCAAATTAATACATCTAAAATAGTTTAACTCATATATAACTTGTACAACACCTTTTAATCCCTGGTTTCGAATTATAGAATTCAGTTTCACATTTTGAATTTAAATTTAAATCAAATTATTTAAATTTCAAACTTTATCAAGTTATTCAAAATAAACTTTATTTTTGAAATTCCATTTCAAAAGCTTTTCACTTTAAACCCAATCTTATTTTCAAACCATTTGAATTTAAAAATTCAAATTAAAACTATTTTCAAAAATCTGTGACTAAATCGATTTCCTTGTGAAATCCATATTTGTGTGTGTATAGTGTGGTCCAGGGGTTTAACACAATAGCGCAACATCATTCAATCATCACAGATTAAAAACACAGAAATATAGTTGATAAGCGATATAACTATAACACTTATCGTCCATTCACAGATTCACAGATAATATAAATGAATAAATTATACACAATCCAATTCACAGAACAAAATATCACAGAACAAATAGGACAATTAATTCAAGGCATCACATATAATACGATCATTCCTAAGTAAGGTCAAGCATTTGATAATCATTTATAAGTAGGATTTATTAATTGTTTAATCCTAATTAATTCAATTTATTTCCAATTAAATAAATTGCTTCTGAATCAATTATCCAATCTTGATTTATTAATTACAAATCACTTGATATCAATTTATTAATCAATCACCTTATTTAATTAAATTATTCTTGATTAATTCATTACCAACCATTTATTTAAATTTCAAATCCTTATTTAAATAAATGATCTTCATTTACTAATTAACTTATCCTAGATGAATTAGCTAAAACCTTGATTAGTTTATTTGAACTCTTTAATTAATCAATCTCTATTTATTTAAAGATAAAAACTTTTCTTATTAATGAATTAAGTTATCATTAACAAGTCACTTAAACAATTAAATTCCAAATTTTACCTTTAAAATTTTATTTTAAATTTAAGATTAAAAATGAAGACAGTCTAACTTGAACCAGGTTTTAAACAATTTCAAATCCTTTTTATTTTACAAGAAATTTTCTTTCTTTATACTAGAAGTTAAAAGGATTTAAGCCCAATTTCATTTAAATTCAAATCCATTTGATTGATTTACTTTATCATTAAAACTATTTAAACAATTAAAAAAAAAACTTTATTTATTTTGAAAACTGAGATTCCAAATCTACTTGAACCAGCTTAAACTTGCATTTATACTTGTTTTAAATCCTTGCTTTTCATTAGACTTAGCTTTTAATTTTATAAAAAAAAAACTGGTAACAAGTTCTCTGTAAAATGTGAAGCCAACCAAAACCACCCGAGACAACATCAACAGCTTTGAGAAAAAAAACCCAACCCACTTCGAGTAAATATTTCATTTGCACGCAATATACTCCGAGTTCCTTCCTTCTTCTCCAAAATCGTTCGAACTCAGGCTGCTTCGAGTCATTCAAGCTAAAACTCGAGCAACGTCCCATGTTCTCTCTTCTTCCCCAAAGACGCAACCCACAGCCAAAACCCAACAGCCCAAACGTGCACGTGTATGTGCACGAGCGCGGCCGACCACCGGCGATCGTCACGACAATGCTCCACGACCCCACGATCTCCCTCGATCACGAAGATGTACCCAAATTTCGCGAAAACCAACTGAGTCGAAATCGAGATAAAATCTCGACCAAACCAAAACACAACACAACGGAAAACTCGCCTTCCACATCGCCTCCGACCTCGAAACCACCGGCCACCTTCACCGAAGCCGCGACACACCTTCCAGCACCCATTCCCCCACTCGCAATCCCCTCCGGTCAAGTATTCCAGACGTAATGTCACGACATCCAAGCCGAACTATATTATAAGCTTAAACCCTAGTTTAGACGATTCCAAACGATTCACATACTGGAAAAATTCTTGAATATTTTTCCCATCATCACCCATCCACTAGCAAGCTTCGACCAAAGTCCTAGCTTAAATTATCATGTTGTTCTTCGGCAAATCACTAAAACCCAACTTTCGAACAACCCCGAACTACACTTCCCACCCTTATCTAAAAATTCCAATTCTTGTCTTAAAATTCAAATCAGAGTATAAGGATTCAAATCGCATAATTGAATTCGAGAATTAAAACATTTGAATTTTTGTATATATGGTGATGTTCTCAGTACTGTGCTTTTCCAGTGCAAAATGCAATTTGGTTTGAACTTTAACAATTTTAAAACTAAACCAATGATATAACCAATATATGTATTCCAACTTAGGTTTAAATCTAATCTTTAAATCAGGAACAAATGAATTTGATGTTTGCTCACCTGATTTGCAGGAAAGAATAGAGGCCTCTTGTCTTGCTGATGATAATTGTTTTCTAGTTGTAGCTTTCCCTTTCTTTCTTTTTATAGATGATGATGTTTACATTCTTTTTTTTCTTCTGGTTTATGATTTACACTTGCCTTATTGTCTCAGGATGCATGCAGGAAGATTAAAGAAGAATGCTTGCATGCTTTTGAATTGATTCCAGATTGAAGAAATGTAGGCTAATGATTTGAAAAATGAACTTGCAAGCTAAAACTCCCCCCTTGATCTCTGGTTTTGGGTTTATTGTTTTGATAAATTTTGTTTTAGTTCTGAAATAATATTCATTTCAGTTTTTTTATTTATTATTTGCATAGCTTATGGACGAGCACAATGTGGAAAGACAGGGATATAAAGCAAAGAAGGGTACAGGGTATACATTTTGTACAAGTGATGTATATATTCTTTTATATTTGTTTGTACCATAGGCAGAGATCTTTCTTTGTTCATGGTGGCTGAGATAAGAAACAAGGTGGCTAGCATTTAATGCCAAGTGCTTTACTTTTTCAAGCCTATGCTTTGTTTATTTGTAATACTTGGTGGCTGCATTAATTTGTTTGTACCATATTATTATTATTATTATTATTATTATTATTATTATTATTATTATTATTATTTTTAATCTCAGTTGTACAAGATATGAAGATATTTCCCTTATGCTTTGTCTATTTAGCTCGGCTGAGATGATGTAGTATTGGGCTAGAGATGAAAGCATTTATTACTTTGTTTATTTCCTTGCATTCTTTTCTTAACTTACATTTGTATTGTTAACACTTTATATTTTATTTGCTTTACCAGGTTTGTTTTTACTCCTATATGTACATAACATAACTTACTTGCTTGTCTTGGCTGTACAAATATGTAAAGGTATGGTTTGGATTATTTTTGTATTTGTTTTAAAGGCATATTTTATTTACAACGTTGTTTCTTATTTTGTTTAGTTTACTTTGTATTGCAAATAATCTTCTATTTTAATTATGTTTGTAATTTATTTTGTTTTTAAATTCACAAATCATAGCTTTCTTTAAAAATATACATATATATAAATAAATCTGAAATAACCATTTCTATTTATAAAAATCCATTTGTAAAAATACTATACTATTAATATTGTTTAAATACAACTCATTATTTAATTAAAACAATTTATAAAAGAAATTATCTTTATTTTAATAAATAACATATTTTTATTTGAATTTGGAAATACTCGAATCAATTTATCATTTAATTTTCACAATTTTAAATCAAAAATGAATTTAATTATCAATTTAACAGTAATTAAATTCGGGATCGTTACAAACCTTAAACAAACACTTTATCCATTTCCAGCAATTCTTTTGCTTTGGAAAATCAGAGTAATGCATATAACATGACCGAGGTAAGGTTAATGAGATAAAACTTATTTCTGAAAATAAAAACAAGGACCACATACCCTTTTCTTTTATCAAAATGCGAGGCAGATCATGTTATAGGGTAAAAATGACATTGGGTAATTTCATTAAACCCTAGAAGTAGACAGGGTTTTATATAAGGAGACTTAGTGTAGTGAGATCATTCACATTGGCTCTTCATCATTAAAGAAAAATAAAAACATAAGCCAGAGAAAAATGAGGAGCACCGGCCATTAGAATAAGAAGAAGGCAGAAGATTAACAGAAAGAGAAAAAGCTTAGGAAAAGAGAGATTAAGGTGAGTAACCTCACTGGAAACTATGGCATTAAGTCCTGAATATTGAGGCAGCCTAATTGAATTTATATTTCACTTTTGCAAGCTATGTTCATTTTTATGATTTGATGACTTTGGTTTGTTAATAATCTGCTCAAGTGAAAAATCTTTTATAGTGATTTATCCAGTATGAAAGAGTCATGGATTTCATGTTTAAATATAGCTATCTGTGGTTTGAGATAAAGTATCTTTTATTATGGTATTTCTTTATGCATTTACTTACTTAAAAACCCAGGATTTATGTTGTAAATATATGGTCTAAAAATGAAAGAAAAGGTGGGGCTGCAGCATTGTGTTGTTGCTTATGTCTCATATTAACGAAAACAAAGAAAGACGTAGAAGTGCAATGTTATACATGTGCCGAGCTTCTATGTTTTATGAACTATCCAAATCAGTACGTAAACTTATGGTTTAGCCAGATCATAAGGATCTGATTGAACTAGAGGTAAAAGGAGGCAACCAGAAAAAAAAGAAGAAAAACTATCTATGACCATATGTTTATAACTTGATCCATTGAAACCCATAGACAAAATAAAATGCTTAGAAATCACATCTGCTTGCATGATTAAATGCTTGTTTATGAAAATTATGACTTACAAATCTCTGGATGAATACATGTTGGCTAAATGTTATTTCTCTGATTGAAATATGATATGCAGAAGGGATTAGCTCAGTAATGAGAAAAAAAGGGAAAGTACCACTTGGTAAATTAACTAAGGACTTTTGGATCTTAGGGCTACAAAATATGGCTTGGCAAGGTGAACATTGCAAGCTCATACAGGTATGCTTATACCCAGGGGCCTGAGTATGCTGGGTTAACAGAGATATGTCCCAGGCAGTTTGTGGTTTAACAAGAGAAAGTAGCTAAAGACCGTAATATGCTTGATAGTAAACAATAGAAATAGGTTAATGAGAAGGCCTGGGTAAAATCCCTGATGGCCACTAACCTGGTAAGAAAAGACTTGATGGTTTAATTAATGAATGTGTTGATTGATTTATGATGTTTTATGGATGGATCCTATGATTGTTTTCACTAAACTAAATCATTGAATTATATACAATTTGTTTTGCCCCAATGTACATGCATCTGTCTCACAGAAACATGCACAAGGATGGTACCCAGTTTCTTTATTCATTTAAAGTATTTTAATATAAACAAGAGTCATGTAAAATCATGTTTTCAGTTAGATTACTCATACCAGACATTAGTCTGACCCTAGTGTGTTTTATGCACCATTGGGTGTCTCATGTTTACATGGGGCAGTTCACGGTGATTTTGCAGGAAAGTAGAGATTTCTTTGATCACGCTTTGGATGCTTAACTGCTTAAGGAATTAGATGCTATATATTTAAAGATTTACTAGATATTTATGTTGAATTATGTTAAGCTACTTTGTTTAAATTTGCTTAGAAAACTAATGTATTGTTATCTACTGTTTTGCAAGTGGTGAACCTATATGTGTATCAGCTGAAACTTTTGCGTTTGGTTTTGCAAAATGTTTTACTAAGTAATGAAGGTCTAAAGCTTTCAGAATAATCAATTTATAATGATAGAAAACCTGAGATTGTAAGGATGTATAGATTGAATGAACAATCAAGTATTGAACGCAAGAAAATCCATGTTTAAATTGATGTAAAAATATGGCAGAAATAAGGTTTAGGGTTGCTTTGGAAAGAAAAAAAAACAAATGACATATGTTTTGTTTAAGAATAAGTGCAAACTGAAAATGGCTAACATGACCATTTTATTGAGCCTGGGTTAAGCCAACACTAAAGAACTTTAAATTCAATTTTCAGTAAAGTTTTACAACCCAAATATAGGGTAGACTCTGTCATATTTATTAACAAGAAAATGCAAAAATTAGGTACTTGAATTCTTCCAGTGACAGACATGCATAGAAAAATGCACACACATGCACATGTAAGAGCACAGTTCATACGGTAACAAAATTATGGGAAATACATGTAAAATGCTCAGTCTTGAGACATGAAACCAATAGCTATGCAATGAACTAAGTGTGCCTGAAAAACCTGTTTTTTTTAGAAACACTTTTGCTATGTGGGGATTACTTAATGATTCCCAAACAAATTTCTGCTTCCAAACTTCTGTACTCTGATTCAAATAGAAAGTAATTTGTATATCTTTACATATGTAAGTTTAAGATAATTTGAGAAAAACAATATTTTTATATTGGCATAAAGATCCTGGATAGAAGAAAATTAGAATGCAATATTTCTTGATTGGATGACCACTGTGCATATTTATTTATAAAAAAAAACTTTAGGCTAAGAAAGTGGGTCATCTCAGGTATAACATTACAAACGCCTGGCGGTATGCCTCGATAGGAATTCAAAATTGCAAGTAGCATTTCCATGACAATTTGAATTTAAATTTAAATACGAGTAGATACTTTACTTGACTAGTCAAATTAATTTCACATCAGCCTTTTTCCTGCCTTTTCCAAAGCACGGTAGCCAACCTTCTCCTGCACGCCACCTCCTTTCCACATCACGTTCTTTCACTTCACAGCCGAAATCCAACTATTCAAACAAAGAAAAGAAAAAAGATTCAAAGGATAGGAAAAATGGCCAAAGCCGGGGGAATAAAAATCAACGTTCGAGAAAAAAGAAGAAGAGGGCATTTGAATCAAAATTTAATCTGTTCTTCCTCCCTTCTTCAAATCAAATTTGCATCATAAAAAAGACGAACGAATCGAATTCGTTCGAAAGCAAGTTTCGTAATCGAAGGGGGCCCGGTTTCATCGCAGTAGCATGGGTCATCTGACGTGTCGTTTGAGGGGGAAGACTCGCGATTTGAGGTTCAGCAACATCGTCATGGCATGGTATCTGGGCATTTGTCGCGACGAGGAAAATGGTGGAGTTTGATGATCTCGTTCTCCAGCGGCAGTAATTAGGGGTGCTTACGGGATCGGCATTTGGGCGATGGGAAGTGAAGGAAACGGGGTGGGTGATGGAGGCCGTAGACATGGTGAAGACGAGCGTCGATTGAGGGGATAAGCTTCGGTAATGATTTCAGCTAGTTTGAATAATTTATTTACCAAGTTTACATGCTTATAAAATTTTAATTTTTTAATTTCAGATTACCTTAGTTAACTGTGTTATTAGAAAACGAATGAAAAAAAGTAAAAAATAATAATAATATATAAATGATATTTTAAAACATGAATTTCGAATATTTGGGTTTTGAAAGTTTAATTAAATTTAGATTTTTGGAACTTGTATAAGCAATTTTTTTTTACATAAATAAACAAGGATAAACAATATACGTACACACACACATATATTTATAGATAAGATTTTGAAAAAGGTAGGAATTTTAAATGTTGAAGAGTTTACATAAAAATTAGATCTTTAAATCTATATGGATTATATATATATATATATATATATATATATATAGTTTCAAAAGATAAATAGATATACACATTTTAATTCTACTAGTTATTTTAAAGTAACATATGAAGGAGATAAATTAGTCTAATTAATTTATTTTAATTATTTTAGTTATATAAAAAAATTATTTGAAGGAAAATTGGTTTAAATTACATTTTTAAATGTTAATAGATTGTTTGGTTAGTTCAAGTATTAATAAGCCATACAATGTTTGTACAAGGTCCAAAATCGTAGGTAGACAAGCCGGTTTGGAAATGGGTGGCAAAACAAAAACAAAGGTGAGTTAATCTCACTCATCTGGTTGCTATTTAAATTTAAATGGTTAAATTTAAATATTTGGTTGAATGATTGAATTGATTGAATGTGATATATTATATAGTAGTATATAGTATATATTGGAGTGATTGATTTCCTGCATTATATAGCAGATGAGACCCTATACGTCGCATAATAGCGGATGATATTATATTAATCCCATATACCGCGATATTCCACCTCGAAGTGGATGGTATTGTGCTAACATCTGTGGATGCAGCGAAATAGATTGGAGGGATCCAACTTGATTCCGTAAAATTATTTAGATTGTTTAATATTCTGTGTTATGAATATTTGATATTCTATGATGAATTACAATGACATTGGAATATTGAATGCTATGGTTTGCTTGAATATATTTCGGTACACCGAGTTATCAAAATATATAGAATTGGATTTTTGAAAAGGAAAATAAAAGAGTGAAATTTTAAGTAAAATAATCATAAAGAATTTGAATAAATTTAAGAATGAACTGGATAAGAATACAATTGATTTTAAAATTCTAATAAGTAATTCCGAGTATGGAAAAAGGGAATTTTGAATAAACAGAAAAATAATGAATTATAAACCTCAAGTGATATTATTTAAAGGAATAAAGAATTTATCTTAAAATTCAAGGTTTAAATTTATTTGGAAGGATAAAGAAAAAATTTGGAAAATATGGAATTGGTATTTTCAGTCAACAAGATTTCAAATCATAATGAAGAAATAAAATCTGAAGTTAATGGATTTTGGGGTAAATGGAGTAAGTAAGGAAATTTATTTAAAAATGAAGTAAATTGGAAATCAATTTGGAGAATGATTTAATTGCGTAAAACCAAGATTTTTAAAAGAGAAGCGAGACTTTGGAATTTATAAACTGGTTTTATAATGGTGAAGTAATATATCAGTGGATATTTGAAGAATAAATTCATGATGGGAATTTGTTAAAGAAATGGGAAAATTTATTTAAAAATAAACAGTGATTTATTTTTAAAGGATGTGAAGAGAAGTATATTTCCCTGGATAGCCAAGTACGTTTCAAAGTAATTTTTTTTAAATATAAGTTAAAAGTTTTAATGTCGTTTTAAAAAGCATGTTTTAGAAAATTTATTATTTCTAAATGTTTAAATTCTGAAGTAAGTATTTTTCAAATCTATTATCGTACTAATTATTTAAAGGTGACTTAGTATTTTATTTTAAAGAAGAAAATCTATTTTTATTTTTTATCAAGTAACCTCATTTTAAATATTTTTAAATTATATATTTTAATAAAGAATTAAAGTAGTTTTTCTAAATTTAAATGTTAAAGTATATTTTATAATATAGTGATTTAAATTATTTTAAAATCTAAAGTGTTTGTACTTGGTGATTTCCGTGGTAGTCGAAAATATTTGAGAGAATGGTTTGAAACTGTTTTCAAAAAAGGGATTGAAAAGTGGAAATATATCTTGCAAAGATATTTTGAGATTAATAAATAATTTGGTGAAATTACTTATGGTTGATGGTTGTTTGTGAATGTTAATTGATAGTTAAATAACCGACTATCAATATCGGACCATGCGATGATCGTTTCGAAGGGACCGGGATCAGGATTAATTTCTCGAAAACCACTTTGATTCGGTTTGTATGTTTTCATGAGGAAGACGAGTTTGGATTCGAAGATGGATCAGTGAAGTGCAAGGGCTAGTCGCTTCTAATCCTGAGGAGATTCCAAAATGGACGTAGTAGGAGTAGTGGCTTCGGTTCCGTTCGAATCTGGACAGACTTGTATGGATGAATGCTTTCAGAACATCGTCACGTGGATGGTGAGCTTTCAAACTGAAACGATCTAAAAGGTAATGCTTAGCATCAAGCCTCATCAACCGGAAATGATTGAAAATCAGGGGTTATGTAGCTAGGCTCGGTGGGTAGCGTCCATTAGGGTGAGGTCATCCCTGTCTAGATGTCCCTTTCTATTCGGCTTAGTGGCGCGGTTGCTGATCCCAACCGTGGGTGATCTTACTCGGGATTATCCAGTAAGGGATAGTCCCGGTCTTGTGTTGCAAGGGATTGGGAGTAATCCTCGGTACGATGATCTAGGCCACGTACTGTGACAGGTGGTACCCCAGTGCCTAGTCATTAGTTGGAAATTCATTCTCCTTACATGCCTTTTTCGGTTTTGTTTGTATTAACCACGACTGTGGCTAGTAGCTAGAATTTAATGAATGTAACAATTTCGGCTATTTTAAGTATTTGTAAATAGACCCTATTATAATATCAGAGGATTTTAATAAAAAGTGTTTTGGCTATCGTAAGGTAAATACCCGACATGTTTATTTGTGGCGTGGTCTTACGAGACGCTTTTGTTTTCAAAAGAATTTTTGAAACTTTAATAATCAATTTGACTGTGATTTCTCACGCTAGTATTCCAGACTGACTCGGGTGTTATTTAACTATAATTCTCGGGTCAGACCGAGTATTATAGATTACAGGAAAGGATGCTATGGAGCTCAGAAGATGGGTTGGATGGCAAAACGTACTCCCGTAGTTGTTTTAAATATTCCGCTGTGTATTCAGATTGTGAGGACAGGTTATGATTATTGTCCAGTTGTGTATTATGTATACTCTGATGATGTAATGTATAAAAAGATTTGTTTTTGTGTAAAGATCATTTATTATCTATTATACTTCATTCCGCTGCGATGGTTAGATTCTGATGTTGTTTTCTATTTTCTTCTTCTACCTTTTCTTCTTTAACCCAAATGGTTCGTATTTCCATTCATCTTGAGTTGTTTGTTGGAGAATAGCGTCGACTCAAGGCGTATGGAATTTGCGGGCCGTTACAGTTGGTATCAGAGCATAGATTGGCGATTACCTTGGCTCTGGTGGGGATTGATTATTGAAAATAGAGTCTGTAGTACTCTAAAATGAGTTTGAGCGTATTAATAGATATGAGAGCATATTTGTTAATGGATATAAAATTGTTTTTATATCATGTTGATTTATCAGTTAAATGTTTATGGATTCTGGTCGATATATGGGACGCCGTGTTATCGATATGAATTTCTAAACTCTTGAACAAGATAAATCGACACAGTATTGTTTTAAATAGGTTAAATGAAATAATTTTACCTAAATTATTTTTTTATATAAATAACTAATTTTATGTACATTATTATAGTTATATATGGTTGCTTGGTTGTTAGGAGACGATAATATTAAATTATTATCATTGGTATGCAAGAATTGAATAAGAAATTGAAAATCATAACTAAAAACTAAGAAATAAATTCATATACAAAATGAGATTTGTAAATGTAAACGGTAAATATGATTTATAATTTGGAATAGAATTCCAAAGAAGTATTTGAAAATAAATTGAGATAAAAATTCCGAAGAAATGTTTGAATATAAATTGGATGGATTTGGAATTTGGAATTTTTGGGAAAAGTTTAAATTCCTTTGGGTTTGCAAATGGTTTTCAAAGGTTTTGGAGAAATAATAGTGGTAGTATTTCGAAAATTTTTTTGAATTGGATTTAAATTTGGTGAGGTTTGGAATTTAAAAATATTTGAAGGGTTACAAAGAGATAAAAGCATTGAACTCTTTCGATCGCTAGAAAATAACTTCGGTAATGACTGCAGCATCATCGATGTTCATTTTCGAGTTTCCAAAGGTGGAAATCATGCTTGAATGTTTAAAATGTGAAATGTTTGCAAAAACTGGGTTTGGTTTTGAAATTCAAAGAGATAATTGAATTTACCAAGGGATTTTGGATATAATTGATTTCAAATAATTTTTGAAATATTTAAGTGATTATTGAAGGCTCTGGAATTGGTTTAAAATGAATTCAGGTAGTTATTGATAATATAAAATGAAATAAAATTCTTACTTAAATAAGTGGAAGTAAGTTGAATTGGAGTTTATGAAATAAAAATGCATGCTTGGCTAAATAAGTGTATAATCTCGAGTAAAAATGAAATATGAATACAGTCAAGCTTAAAATGGGTTGAAGTATGAAAAATATAAGTGTGAGATTTATATGAAAAAAATGGTGAAGTAAAATAGTAAGCCAAAATAAAATTGTTTTGTATTTTGGAAATAAAATAGAAATCCAATTCATGTGTAAATGAGTTAAATGTAAACTTGGATATCAATTTAACAAACTGAGAATGGGATTAAAATTTAAATGGATAAAGAGAATGGGGTAATTGAATTTAATGAGAATCATATAAAATAGAAGTAAACTTAAGTTATGAAGTTGAAAAAGTTTGAAGAAAGTAAATTACTTAAGTTTAAAAATAATAGAAGCTTGGCTTCGAGTAAGGGTGAAAGCCCATTAAATAAAAGTTTGGGTTAAATTAATTTGGGAAACGGTTATTAATATTAGCATGGGTTTAAAAGAAACCAACGCGGGAATGAATGAAATGCAAGTGGATGGTTTGTAAATAGGTTAGAATGGAATAAAATTTAATATAAATGGTATTGGAATCAATTTAAAATGATTATAAGCTTAAGTAATTGTTCATTCACATAAATATCGCCGAATTTGCATAGAAATACTTGTCATTTGATGAAAATGAGATTAAATAAAATTCTATGAATTAATAGAGGTAAATAAAATTTATTTTTGGAATCAATTGGAATAAATATGAGTTGTTTGGATTAAAAATGAATTGAATGTAAGCACCTGAGTTGCAAACCATTTAAATTGAATGAAGTGTATATGAATTGGTTGTAAACAATTAAAATTAATGTCGGAACCTTATAAGTTGCTTATAAATATTGTTTAACCTGCATTGCTTATAGAAACTCGTATGTTTGCTAGTTAAATATGTTAAATGTTGTTAAATTACATGATTTTGGCACTTACATGCTTAAATTAAGTAGTACAGGTACCGGGAAGGGGTTTGGCTTGATTTGGACGAGCTAATTGCCAAAATAATAAGCCACTTGCTTAAAAATGCTAAATAAAGGTACGCCTACGCAATAAAAATAGGAAATATGAACTATTTTTGTTTTTCCGACCGTGTGGGTCGATGTATATATATTTATAACCCTTGTCAAATTGAAAAAGCTCCTCCGTACAAAGGAGACTCTGCCAAAATTTTCCGACAATTTTGGGAGTTAAAAAAAAAATTTGAAATTTTTTTGTTAGTGATAAAACGATTTCAAATTGGAAATTGAAATAAATTAATGGATGAAACTAATTCAAAATAATGATATGAATCAGTTATAAATGGAAGATAAAATTCAATATTCAGAGTTGAAGATAAATTGAATTCATATGGAAATGTGAGAACCAATTTGAAAAGAAGTAGATATAAACTAAAGTGGTGAAGTGAAAATAAATATAAGAAGCATATAAAATACTTATATTGAACTTAGGAAGAAATGATGAAATTCTTAAGTAATATGGGTGTCGGGAAATATATTGAAAAAGATTTGAGTGAAGATTTAATAAAAATATGTGAAATGATAAGCGTTGATAAGTGAATAGAAATCAAAATGAATGTGAATAAAAGAGTGGCTATAAATACGTAAGATGCATGTATATTATTTTTATTCGCATAGCAATTTGATCCAGATTCGAACACATAATTTCGAAATAGTTATATCGATCCGAATTAGGATTTTTCACTCGATTTTCGACGACTAACCCTGGATATGGATTTTTGATTGATTCTGGAAATTTTATATCATAGTTATGACTATGCAAGGAGAAGTACATTTTATGATCAAGAAACCAGATCTGAGTCCGCACTAGGAAATCAGGTGGACGATACTAGCTCGGAAGTGAAATTGTGTGATCGAGCGAGCGATCGATTTGATATTGCGTACAAATGATATATGTAGATATTAAAATTTTGTAAGGAAGTCAATAAAATGTTTTTGAATGTCGTGGTTGGATATTATTGCTATATAAGATATACAGGTGTTTAAAGGAAAAGAAATTAATATTTTGATTTCAAAAGATAAAGGTGAATTGCTCGGCAAAAGGTATATATTTAATTTTTTTATGAAATTTGATTGGGTTTTTGATCTAGCCACTTGACCTTTTGTTTTCTTTTGGATTTTGGATGCCCGTAAAGGCATTTTGTAGTTATACCGAGCTAGCCGCGCAAAGGAGACATTGACGAAATTTTTCGAAAATTTAGATAGTTAGAAATTTTTTGAGAAAGTTTTGATAATTTAAATTTGGTTTTAAATTTAAATTTGAATGGTTAGGTAAGAATATTAGTTGGAACTAATGAAAGAAGTTTAGGAAGTTAGTGAGGTTGAGGAAGTCTTTATTAAAAGGTGGTTTTGGGTATTGTTAAAAACTGTTTGGTTTTGGGAAAAAGTAAACGGGTATTGGACCATTCTTCCTAACTAGTAATTTCGGGGACGAAATTCTTTTAAGGGGGAGGAATTTGACGACCCGGGATTTTTGAATGTTTGAAATCGGAATATTTAATTTATTTTAATATTTAAAAGTTAGTTTGTAACTTAAATTTCAAATATCACCATTATTTGGAAATTTAATTATTGGATTTAATTACTGGAAATGGGTAAAATGTTGAATCTGGAGTTTTAAGACTATTAAATATTATTTAAGGGTTTGTAAAATTTATATCGACAGTGCTGAAGATAGTAAAAGTGTTGAAATTAAATTCGGGAATGTTTTGTTAAGTTTTAATTTTATAGTTTAAATTGAATTTAAGCCTTCCGAGGCACTGTCTTGGAATTCCATCCAGTTCCATTGGATCCGTAATATTGTATTATTACCGGGTTTCAAATTTCATAGTGATTGGAGTAGTTGTGTGAGCATACGGTAAATAAACGCGTCGAAATTAAAATCGAAAATTCAATTTTAATAACTGGGTTCAAAAAGCTGTCTTCTCCATACGATCGAATTGGGACTCGAAACCTTTTCCATTGCGTTCGGAATAGGGGTATAACATTACGAACGCCTAGCGGCATGCCTCGATAGGAATTCGAAATCGTAAGTAGCATTTCCGTGACAATTTGAATTTAAATTTAAATATGAGTAAATACTTTACTTGACTAGTCAAATTAATTTCACATCAGCCTTTTTCCAGCCTTTTCCAAAGCACGGTAGCCAACCTTCTCCTGCACGCCATCTCCTTTCCACATCACGTCCCTTCTTTTACTTCATAGCCGAAATCCAACTATTCAAACGAAGAAAAGAAAATAAGATTCAAAGGAAAGAAAAACGGCCGAAGCCGGAGTCAACGTTCGAGAAAAAGAAGAAGAAGAGGGCATTCGAATCGAAATTTAATCTGTTCTTCTTCCCATCTTCAAATCAAATTTGCATCATAAAAAAAGACGAACGAATCGAATTCGTTCGAAAGCAAGTTTCGCAATCGAAGGGGGGCCCGGTTTCATCGCTGTAGCATGGGTCATCTGACACGTCATTTGAGGGGAAGACTCACGATTTGGGGTTCAACAACATCGTCATGGTGTGGTATCTGGGCATTGGTCACGACGAGAATAATGGTGGACTTCGTTGATCTCGTTCTCCAGCGGCAGTAATTAAGGGCGCTTATGGGATCAGCATTGGGGCGATGGGAAGTGAGGGCAATGGGGTTGGTGATGGAGGCCATAGATATGGTGGAGACGAGCGTCGATTGAGGGGATAAGCTTCGGTAATGATTTCAGTTAGTTTGAATAATTTATTTACCAAGTTTACATGCTTATAAAAATTTAATTTTTTAATTTCAGATTACCTTAGTTAACTGCGTTATTAGAAACCGAATGAAAAAAAATAAAAAAATAAAAAAAATAATATATAAATGATATTTTAAAACATGAATTTCGAATATCTGGTTTTTGAAAGTTTAATTAAATTTAGATTTTTGGAATTTGTATAAGCAATTTTATTTCTACATAAATAAACAAGGATAAACAATATACGTACACATATATATTTATAGATAAGGTTTTGAAAAAGGTAGGAATTCTAAATGTTGAAGAGTTTGCATAAATCTTTAAATCTGTATGGATTATTTTTATAAGTTTATATATATATAGTTTTAAAAGAAAAATAGATATACACATTTTTAATCTACTAGTTATTTTAAAGTAACATATGAAGGAGATTAATTAGTCTAATTAATTTATTTTAATTATTTTAGTTATATTAAAAAAAATATTTGAAGGAAAATTGGTTTAAATTACATTTTTAAATGTTAATTGATTGTTCGGTTAGTTCAAGTATTAATAAACCATACAATGTTTGTACAAGGTCCAAAATCGTAGGGAGACAAGCTGGTTTGGAAATGAGTTGCAAAACAAAAACAAAGGGTGAGTTAAGCTCACTCATCTGGTTGCTATTTAAATTTAAATGGTTTAATTTAAATATTTGGTTGAATGATTGAATTGATTGAATGTGATATATTATATAGTAGTACATAGTATATATTGGAGTGATTGATTTCCTACATTATATAGCGGATGAGACCCTATGCGCCGCATAATAGCGAGTGATATTATATTAACTCCATATACCGCGATATTCCACCTTGAAGTGGAATTGATATTGTGCTAACATCTGTGGATGCAGTAAAATAAGTTGGAGGGATCCAACTTGATTCCTCAAAATTATTTAGATTGTTTAATATTCTGTGTTATGAATATTTGATATTCTGTGATGAATTACATTGACAATTGGAATATTGAATGCTATGGTTTGCATGAATATATTTCGGTACACTGAGTTATCAAAATATATTGAATTGGATTTCTGAAAAGGAAAATAAAAGAGTGAAATTTTAAGTAAAATAATCATAGAGAATTTGAATAAATTTAAGAATGAACTGGATAAGAATACAAGTGATTTTAAAATTCTAATAAGTAATTCCGAATATGGAAAAAGGGAATTTTGAATAAACTGAAAAATAATGAATTATAAACCTCAAGTGATATTATTTAAAGGATCAAAGAATTTATTTTAAAATTCAAGGTTTAAATTTCTTTAAAAGGATAAAGTAGAAATTTGGAAAATATGAAATTGGTATTTTCAATCAACAAGATTTTAAATCATAATGAAGAAATAAAATCTAAAGTTAATGGATTTTGGGGTAAATGGAGCAAGTAAGGAAATTTATTTAAAAATGAAGCAAATTGGAAATCAATTTGGAGATTGATTTAATTGTGTAAAACCAGGATTTTTAAAAGAGAAGTGAGACTTTCGAATTTATAAACTGGTTTTATAACGGTGAAGTAATATATCAGTGGATAGTTGAAGAATAAATTCACGATGGGAATTTATTAAAGAAATGGGAAAATTTGTTTAAAAACAAATAGTGATTTATTTTTAAAGTATGTGAAGAGAAGTATATTCCCTGGATAGCCAAGAACGTTTCAATGTAATTTTTTTAAAATATAAGTTAAAAGTTTAATTGTCGTTTTAAAAAGCATGTTTTACAAAATTTATTATTTCTAAATGTTTAAATTCTGACGTAAGTATTTTTCAAATCTATTATCGTAGTAATTATTTAAAGGTGACTTGGTATTTTGTTTTAAAGGAGAAAATCTAGTTTTATATTTTATCAAGTAACCTCATTTTAAATATTCTTAAAGTATAAATTTTAATAAAGAATTGAAGTTGTTTTTCCAAATTTAAATGTTAAAGTATATTTTATAATATAGTGATTTAAATTATTTTAAAATCTAATGTGTTTGTACTTGGTGATTTCAGTGGGAATCGGAAATATTTGAGAAAATGGTTTGAAACTATTTTCAAAAAAGGGATTGAAAAGTGGAAATATATCTTGCGAAGATATTTTGAGATTAATAAATAATTTGGTGAAATTATTTATGGTTGATGGCTGTTTATGAATGTTAATTGATAGTTAAATAACGACTATCAATATTGGACCATGCGATGATCGTTTCGAAGAGACCGGGATCGGGATTAATTTCTCAAAAACCACTTCGATCCAGTTTGTATGTTTTCGTGGGGAAGACGAGCTTGGATTCGAAGATGGAACAGTGAAGTGCAAGGGCTTGTCACTACTAATCCTGAGGAGATTCCAAAATGGATGTAGTAGGAGTAGTTCCTTCGGTTCCGTTTGAACCCGTGACGGACTTGAATGGATGAATGCTTTCAAAACATCGTCAGGTGGAAGCCTCATCAACCGAGAATGACTGAAAATCAGGGGTTATGCAGCAAGGCTAGGTGGGTAGCGCCCGTTAGGGTGAGGTCATTCCTGTCTAGATGTCCCTTTTTATTCGGCTTAGTGGTGCGGTTGCTGATCCCAACCGTGGGGTGATCTTGCTCGAGATTATCCAGTAAGGGGTAGTCCCGGTCTTGTGTTGCAGGGGATTGGGAGTAATCCTCGGTACGATGATCTAGGCCACGTACTGTGACTGGTGGTACCCCAGTGCCTAGTCATTAATTGGAAATCCATTCTCCCTACATGCTTTTTTCGGTTTTGTTTGTATTACCCACGACTGTGGCTAGTAGCTGGAATTTAATAAATGTAACAATTTCGACTATTTTAATAAGTATTTGTAAATAGACCCTATTATAATACCATAGGATTTTAATAAAAAGTGTTTTGGCTATCGTAAGGTAAAAATCTAACATGTTTATTTGCGGCGTGGTCTTACGAGATGCTTTTGTTTTCAAAAGGATTTTCTAAACTTTAATATTCAATATGAGTGTGATTTCTCACGCTGGTATTCTAGACTGACTCGGGTGTTATTTAACTATAATGCCCGGGTCAAACCGAGTATTTTTAGATTACAGGAAAGGATGTTGTGGAGCTCAGGAGATGGGCTGGATGGTGATACCTACTCACGTAGTTGTTTTAAATATTCCGCTGTGTATTCAGATTGTGAGGACAGGATTTGATTACTGTCTAGTTGTGTGTTATGTATACTCTGATGATGTAGTATATAAACAGATTTGTTTTTGTGTAAAGATCATTTATTATCTATTATATTTCATTCCGCTGTGATGGTTAGATTCTGATGTTGCTTTCTATTTTCTTTTTCTACCTCTTCTTCTTTAACCCAAATGGTTCGTATTTCCTTTCATCTTGAGTTGTTTATTGGAGAATAGTGTGGACTCAAGGGGTATGGAATCTGCGGGCCGTTACAATTGTCTAACTGCGTAGGAAATATGGCATACACTCGTAGTGACTCACGAAGGAAGATCTCAAGTCAAAGAATCTCGTTTTGCCATGCTGAGTAGCAAATACGAGAATTTCACAATGGCGAAGGAAGAAAATGTCAAAGAAATCTACGGATGACTTTCCAATATCGTATACAAATCAAAGGCTCTTGAAAAATTATATACAGAATTGGAGATAGTCCGAAAAATCCTCAGAGTCCTTCCACGAAGTTTTGATGCCAAAGTAACTGCCATTCAAGAATCAAAAGATTTGAAACGAATGAAAGTTGAAGAACTCATCGGAAACCTCACCACTTACGGGCTAGAGTTGAAATTCAAGGAAGAGCGTGATGGAGAAGGCATTCGAAAGAAATCAATCTCTCTAAATGGGACAACTAAAAGCGAAGAAGATGATGATGATGGTGAAGCAGAACTAGCACTATTAATAAGAAGATTCAAAAGGTGGAATCACAAATATGAAAGTCCGACCAAAAATCATCAAGTAAAGAGCAGATTAAACAAAGCACTAGACAACCTAGAAGAGTAGAAAATCATTTTTCACAAATGCAATAAACCCGGTCATATCAAGCCAAATTGTCCCTAAATCGACTAAGCAAAGGAAAGAAACTGAAAAGGAGAAGTTTTGCAGCTACTTGGGATGAAAGCGACGAAGATGGAAGTGATAGCACTGGCAGTGAGAGTGAAAAAGAAAATTTGTGTCTTCATGGTGAAATAACCGACAGTGATGATGACGAGCCAAGTGACTTATCAAAACTTACTCATTGAGAATTAGTTATATATTTTCATGAGGTAAATGGATGTTTGAACGACTTAGGAAGAAATATGCTAAAATTGAATCACAAAGAGATAGTTTGATTGAAGTAAATGATCGGCTTGAACAATTAGTTAAAAACTATCAAAATAAGTGCCCTAAGTATGACAAGTGTCCATTGTGTGAAGAAGAAATTAAAAAATCAGAAATTAATATAAAATCACTTGAAAATGAAATTCTGATTTTGAAAGAGAGTGAAAATATAAGAAGAGAAAATTCTATTAAAAGGTGCACACAATTGTTAAACGAAAATGAATCTCTCAAAACATAAGTCCAACAACTATCAACGACTTTAGATAAATTTTCAGAAAGTGAGAAACCGTTGAACATGTTATTAGGAAAATAAACTGTTAATACAGTTAGGCAAGGACTTGGGTATAAATCTGAAAATGTTAGAAATAAGATTAATCAGGTATATTCAATGTGCACAATTTGTAGAAAATTTGGACACAATCAAAACAATTGCTGGTATAGACCCAAACACGTGAAAAAAATTCCAATTTGGATTCCAAAAGGCACAAATATAAAATCTCTCGAAGTTAAACAAATTTGTATGCCGAAAGGAACATATATAAGTAGTTTTGGGTCTCCACAAAATTATATTTCAAAATCAATTACCACTAACAATCGTGGACCTATAAAAACAAATAGGTCACTAAACTCTCTTCTTGTGTAGGTATGCTGGCAGGCTAAGGAACAACATCAATGGTACTTGGATTTTGGCTATTCCAGGCACATGACAGGCGATAAATCAAGTTCCTTAGCCTCGAAAAGTACAGAGGTGGCAGAGTCACAATGGGTAACAATGAAAAGTGTAGAATTGTCGGTAAAGGTAAACTAGGTAACAATACATTTACCTTAAATGACGTACTATATGCTGAAAATCTGCCCCACAATTTGATATCAATTAGCCAGCTATGTGATAAAGGTATGAATGTTATTTTTGATTCCGACTTGTGCAAAATTGTCGACAAATCATCATAAGAAATCTTACTTTTAGGTAAGAGGAAAGGTAATATATATTCTCTATGTTTTGATGATCTCACCCTTTCAAGATGTTTGGTAGCTAAGGATATAGAAGTAAATTTATGGCATAGACGATTAGGGTATGCTAGCATGAATTTGTTAAACAAATTAAAAAGGAAAAACTTGGTAAGAGGGTTGCCATCACATGATTTCGAAATAGAAAATTTATGTAAAGCATGTACCTTGGGAAAACTTAAAAAATCATTGTTTCATGCCAAAAACAATGTAAGCACTTCTAGAGGTTCTTGAACTAGTTCATATGGATCTGTTTTGACCTAACGACATTGCTACCTTAGGTGATAAGAAATATTGCTTTGTGTTAGTTGATGATTACTCAAGATATACATGGGTATATTTCTTGGCTAAAAAATCAGAAACTTTTTCATACTTCACAAAATTCACAAAATTAGTTCAAAATGAAAAATGAGTTCCTATTGTTTCGTTAAGAAGTGATCTTGGTGGAGAATTTGAAAATTATGAATTTGAAAACTTTTGTGACGAAAATGGATTTAAACAAGAATTTTCTGCACCACGTACTCCACAACAAAATGGAGTAGTTGAGAGAAAGAATCGAACATTGCAAGAGTGGGCTAGCTCTATGATAAATGAGTATGAGCTACCTTTGCATTTTTAGGCAGAAGCAGTAAATACACCTTGTTATGTAATGAATAGAGTAATGATTAGACCGATTCTTAACAAAACACCCTATAAGCTATGGTTCAAAAATAAACCAAACATTGCTTACTTCAAAGTATTTGGATGTCCGTGCTATATTCTCAATACAAGTGATCAATTAGGAAAATTCGAAGCAAAAGCCAATGAAGGCATATTCATGGGATACTCTTCTAGAAGCAAAGCTTATAGAGTCTACAACAAAAGGAATAAAACAATTGTGGAGTCAATCAATGTGAAATTTGATGAAGGCGTTAATGAACAGGAAATGGTCAAAAGCAATGTTAAAGAGGAGAACGAAAAAGATGAGAATGAAAAACCAAAAGAAACTGCAACAACAAAAGAAGTTCGAAGGAATCTAGATCCAGAGAGATTGAAATTCAAAGAAGATCATCTTGCAGAATTGATAATAGGAAATCCTATCACAGGTGTTTAAACTCGTTCCTCCTTTAGAAATTTGTGTGATCTGTGTCTATATAGTGGATTTTATTTCAGAAATAGAACCCAAAGACATAGATACAACTCTTAATGATGAAAACTGGTTTATGGCTATGCAAGAAGAGCTAAATCAATTTGAGCGAAATGATGTTTGGAGTCTAGCACCTAGACCTAAGGATTATTCGGTCGTAGGAACAAAATGAATTTTCAAAAATAAATATGATGAATCTAGAAATGTGATTAGAAATAAAGCTAGATTAGTCGCTAAAGGATATAATCAAATTGAAGGAGTTGACTTTGATGAAACTTTTGCACCAATAGCTAGACTAGAATCAATTAGGATATTGTTAGCTTTTGCTTGCTACAAAGGATTTAAATTAAGACAAATGGATATTAAAAGTGCCTTTCTTAATGGAATTTTAAAAGAAGATGTATTTGTTGAACAACCAGAAGGTTTTTGAAAGTCATGAATATCCTAACCATGCATATAAGCTTAAAAAGGCATTATATGGATTAAAACAAGCTCCTAGAGCTTAGTATAAATGCCTTAGTACTTATCTTCTTGAAAATGGGTTCAAAAAGGGTTGTGTAGACACCACACTATTTCTGTTGCATGAAAATGATGATCTTTTGATTGTTCAAATATATGTTGATGACATCATTTAAGGTGCTACTAACAATTTGTTGTATGAGAAATTTGAAAAATTTATGCAGGAAAAGTTTGAAATGAGCTTGGTTGGAGAGTTAAAATTCTTTTTAGGATTTCAAGTCAAACAAAGCGATAAAAGTACATTCATTTCTCAAACAAAATATATTAGGGAACTTGTCAACAAATTTGGATTAAAAGATGCTGAACCAAACCCCATGAGCACAATAATTAAACTTGACAATGATGAAAAAGGTAAGTCAGTTGATCAAAAGCAATATAGAGGTATGATTGGATCACTCCTTTATCTTACCGCTTCTAGACCTGACATCATGTTTTCTGTCTGCTTGTGTGCACGATTTCAATATAACCCAAAAGAATATCATTTAAAAGCCGTTAAAAGAATTATAAAATATTTGTTGCACACCCACAGTTTGGTCTTTGGTATCCAACAAATGATAATTTTGAATTAAAAGGATTTTTAGATGCGGACTATGCTAGAAGTCTAGTTGATAGAAAAAGTACTAGTGGTGCATGCTTTATGTTAGGACATTCATTAGTTGCTTGGTCAAGTAGGAAACAGAATTGTATCGCGTTATCCACCACAGAGGCAGAGTATATTGCTCTGAGTGGTTGCTCTTCTCAAATCTTATGGATGATACAAACTTTGCAAGACTATGGTCTAAATTTTAAACGTGTACCACTAGTGTGATAGAAAAAGTGCAATTAATCTCATAAATAATCCCGTACATCACTCATGAACAAAACATATAGATATTAGACATCATTTTATTAGAGATCATATTTCCAAGAAAAATATCTGCATAAATTTCATTTCAACCGATTCTCAATTGGTAGACATTTTTACAAAACCTACCAGAAAATAGTTTTTGTAAACTACGTCTCAGCTTTGGTCTTTTAGAAATTTGATTTTCTAAATATTTAACTTTTTTTTCTCCGTACTAATTATTGAAAAATTAAATAGTAATTAAAAAATTGATGAGTGTTGATATTAATCATATATTATAACTCAAGATGGTATAAGTAGTAAATTTCTTTGGAAATTTAAATAGGAGTTATAAAAACTCTTTATTGATAAATATTCCATGACCATTTCCATTTCTATCATATTTCTATCGACCATCACTCATCATAATCCTTTATAATATGTCAATATGTGGTGATTTAAACAGGAATCATTCGTTTTTCATTTTATATTAAAATAATAATAATAATAATTATTATTATTATTAAATTAATAATCCAAAGCACTCAATCTCATTTAAAAATCCTCATGGTTATGCGTGGGTGAACTACTTGGAATTTTTGACCATGTGCTTCCATGCTCATTTAAAAGTCCTCACGGTTATGCATGTATGGAACGCATATCAAAATTGATTTATAAACAAGTTGATTCTAATCCCATTTAAAAGTCCTTACGATTATGCGTGGTTAGATGAAACTTGAATTCATTTTTTAAATAAAAAAATGGAATACTACTAATCTCATTTAAAAGTCCTAATGGTTATGCATGGTTAGTAGATATTCAAATTCCTGATATAAATATACCACAAATAGACACAACTATATGGTTTTATATGATGACATCATCCCTATCATTCTAAAGTGGAATATGCTTCAAAACAGAGTACTTATGATTTTTTTTAATTTTTATTGAAATATAATATTTATATTCGATTGAGTTTTAATGTTGTATTAAGATATATCACTTTATCTCTGTTTTTCCAACACTATTACTCTTTTGCTGATAACAGAAGGTGGAGAGAAAAGTTAAGATTTTGTCAAATAAAATCAAGTAAAGGTCAATTTTTTTTTTTGCATCTAGGCTCATTTGCATTATATGAATATATAAAGGGGGAGCTTTGTGCAGAGATAGAGCATTCAAATAGGGGGAGCAAATTGAATCATCAAATAGACTTAACAAATTCAAAATCTTAGATATGTGTTTGTTATCATCAAAAGGGGAAGATTGTTGAATATGCGATTGTATGATTTTTGCTTGATGATAGTAAACATATATATATACACATATATATTCATTTAATGTATTTGTTAATGTACTATTTTATTTTTTTCACATAATTATATAAATATTTGCTAAATAAAATAAATAACACAGAGTTTAAATTCAAACAGATATTTTATTCAAACAAATATTTATTACAATTTTGAATAGTACAAATTCGAGCTCTCACTATACATACACAATTTTTGATTACAATATAAGTTCAATTACATCACAACCTTTCATTTACAAATGTCCTCACTACAATTCACTCATTTACTCGTATATATCTTCAACTTCATTCCAGATTGAATCCAGCATCTGAGCAATTGCAAAAATACACACTGACGTAGAAAATTGAAAATAAAATATTTTGCAGTATAAAATAAAATGTAATTTTGAAATTAATATTTGCCTCGGTTATTTGGCTTGTTCGTCATCATTTAAATTTGAATTCATCATGTACGAACAACTTGTGACATGCATAGTGTATCACTGTACATACCACAAGGCCGTGTACACCGATATATACACTTGATAAAATTACAGGAACATGTGAGCATAGATCAAACCCAAAACGCCGGGTTCAACTCAAGTGCAATAAAAATAATTTCATAATATCAAAACGAGGTCAAATTCGAGCTCCAAGCTGGATTCGACATAGGTGCAAGTTCATGAAAATGGCCAATACAACTAAAACAAGCCTCAACCAAAATCCAAATGTAAAAATGCAATATGAACCAAACAGTGCACAAAGGCAGTGGTACAAACTACATGAAGACAATGCACAAACATATGCATACACACACATATGTATATACACATGTATACATACATGTAGTGACAGCAAAACTCAAACCAGCCACGGTATGGAAGCAAACCAGACCAGTTCAGGTTAAAGCAAGAAAGTACATATGAAGCTAATAGTGCCAACAGATCAAAACAACTGTACATGAACATTTGCAATAGAAGAAGGCCAGAGTACAGGAAAAATGAAAACAGGCTAGAGGAATCACGGTGCAATAAATATTACAAGGAAATACAACACATATATACATACATAGATGTATGTATACACATGGTAGCTGAAACAAAAGGCTCAAACTCAACTACAACCAGATTTCATGAAACCAGAGTAGTGCAACTGCACAAGACAGGTTAACATGAAAGTAATATGAAAGGCAACAAAGATCAGGCAACATGAACACAATACAACAGTGATGAGCAAGTGCACTCATATATATGATATCAATTCAGAGCTAACTGAGTGCACATGTCGACTGTGTCAATGCTACATCAACCAGACTATATACATGAACTGGGTCGAAGACTTATGAAAAGCAAGTGATACAAGACCAACAATGCAACTGTATAGAGTACAAGTTAAAGACTGCAACACTACAACTACAAGTGACAATGTCAGGCCAAATCAAAACCAAAGTATTCACACTAGAGATTACAAACTATGGCACAGAAGCACATTTGTTACAAGTTCAAACTGCAAAGCATAAAATTAAAGTGGACAATGGAAACATCATCATGTAACAAAAATCAGATATATCACAATTCGAATGGTACAAGCAAAATGACCAGAAACTATATCAGTGCAATGGTGATGGCCAAAGACATTATCAAGTCATGGAATCGCATAAACAAAGTCAACTGGTCGAAGTCAACAAGCAACTATTAATTATAGTTTCAAAATGGTCGAAATCATAGATCAACAGTTTCAAACCAAATCAGTGACGGAGACACAAAAAAGAACCAGATTATCAAAAATTCCAAAATGGCCGAGCATTGAAAATGCTACAGTATATTTAACAGTTTTATCAAAGCCGAAGTTCAAACCAAAATCAACACCGTGGTAGCCAAGAAATCGAAATCAACACCATGTCAATCAAGAAATCATAAATATACGAAATTGATAAAGTCAGAATCAATCTCAAGCATCCAAGCAAAATCAATGGCCGAGATAAATAAAATGACAAATTCAAACAAACGAGAAATTAGGAATTCGAATCCTATATAAACCCATTCATCATCGGCTTTCAAATCCATCGAGTTCAAGTATTCAAACCAGAGAGAGAAAGCATAAATTACATACCGGAATCAAAGTCGAACTCAATCAAATAGAAGCAGCTGAAAGCATCTCAAGAGTCGATCAATCGACAGAGCAAGGAAATCGAAAGCAATTACTTGATCGATCTAATTAAAGTCGGCGTCTTCAAATTTGTTCAAAACCCTAATTTTTAATCAGAGAGGAAGGAACGAGAAAGCCACCATTTTTGACAAGGAAGCGGACCGATAAAATAAAGGGAATAATATTTCACTTAACAACAAATTGGGCCGGCCTTTACTTTTTGTGTTGGTTTATAATAAAAGGCTTATAATTTGGGTTTTTCCTTTTGTTTTAAGTTGTGTTTAAATTGTATTTTCCATTTTAAACCGTTGTAATTTCTAGTCGTGTGACTAGGGGACAAACTACGTAGCGTAGTTTAAGAATTCACAACTCAGTGGCTGAGTTGTGGCAGGGTTTTGAGCGTAGAGTTAAGTTAGTCAATAGCGGGTGTCGCGAGTTTACGTGTGTAAGCGTGTGACTACTTAATTTCTAGTAGAAACCTTGTGGGCAGCACGTAGGAAGGTTTTTGCCTAAGCTGAATAAATTCTGTGTCATTCTATTTCTGCATTTATTCTGTTATTATCTGTGCTACTATTATTTTGAGTGTTGAAATTATAAGCAACCACAATAATATTTATAATTAATAGTATCACCCTATTCACCCCCCTCTAGGGTGAAATCGATCCTATAGCTTGGTCGATTTCTAATAATACAAATTCAGGATTATATTCCGTCAGTTGCTGTCTATGTCAGATTCTATGAGACAAGTAAGCTTTGGCTATCTGATCTGGTTTCGATCTTAAAAGCTTCAGGTTTGAATTCAATTTCTGTCGATTCAAAGACTGAACTTTAGAAATATACATGTACACGTTTGGGTAAATGTTCTTGTCATTGGGTCCCAAATGCGTTGAACGTCATTGCATTTTGCATATATGTACTTTACATGACTCCCATGCCCATGTTTGCATGCATATATGATCATAACCTATCCTTTCTTTAATTTTTCTATTTTTCCTTTTTTCAATGTATGTAGGGATCGACATTCCTTTAGCCGACCCCCCATCCTTTTTGTGTGCTCATAGGGATCGACGTTTTCGTGGACGATCCCTTCTTCCTCTTTTCTGACTTTATGAAGAAAAAAGGCAGGCCGACCACTCCAGCTTTATATATAAGCCAACATTTTCCATCCCACTCTTTATTTCATTTCACTCCTATTTTCTTTTATTAATTTCAAGCTCGGTCCCAAACCCTCCTCTTATAATCTTGAAAAAACCGACCCTTTCCTTTCTTCTTAAACACCGCCTTCATCCATAAACTAGCCTTTCTATTTTTCTTTAGATCATCACTCCGTTATTAATTTGAATTGTAATCCAATATCTCCCCTTGAGCAGGTCATTTTCTATATACTTAAGTAGTTTTTCTCACCTTACCCTTTAATCTCATGATGAGACGATGAGTTCTGTTCGTAATTGTCGTAGGCTAAGTTCAGAGGAGATGAGATTGATGATGGCGATGCAAGGTTCGGTGATGTAGGAGAGGAGGAGAAAGAAAAATGTGAAAGATGAACGAAAGAAAGGGATCGGTTATGGTGACGCATGGTGGAGAGGGATCAGAGTAAGCGTTGAAGCAGAGGGATTGGTGATGTTGTTGTTATGTAGGTGACGGAGAGGGTTCGGTACTAAATGTTTGAGCGAAGTACCTGAATATTGAAAGACGGTGATCAGTTGTTTGTGGCTTGCATGGAGGGATCGGTAGTTTTACTTAAGTGGGAATGTCGATGAATTATGAATGCGGCTAAGTGGAAGGATCAGTTGTTTTAGAGTATGGAAGAATTAGTTGATTTGTGAAGTGAAGAGGGATTAATTGTTTTAAGGGATAGGGATCATCATAAATAGAGGTCGGCATACATATGGGTCGGCATACATAGGATCAGCTATTTGTACTTGGCCGATTCTATGCTTTGAATTGAACTTGAAAACCAATCCCTATTCGCTTGTTTGAAAGATTGAAACCAATCCCATCCTAATGAACTTGAATATGTGATGATAATGAACAACGGGTCTTGCATATCCAATATCGAACTCGAAATTGAACGACCAAACTCCTGGGAGTTAGGGCAAGAACTAAAATTTAACATATAGATTCTAATAATGGACTTCACACTTTGACATGTCAATGGTTAAACTCGAACCTTACACAATCGATCAATCTAAATGCTAGTTAGGATGGTCATCGATGACGTTCACTCTGGTCGAATCCAAAGTCTCCTCATTTACTTTTGCTTTAATTTTGAACTATTTATATCTGCACTACACAATAATGCACCACACTAGCTTACACTTAGCACATGGTGTAGGTAAAATTTTCTAATTTGATTATCTACTTAGTTTAGTTGATATGGGCTCCAAACGATCGGAGTGTCTAACTGCAATGCCTTCCAGACAATCTTCACGACAAAACAATACCAAAGCTGAGCCAAGTTCTACAACTGTTTCCAAACTCTCCCTTGATCGTCAAATTGAGCAAATGGAGGTTTCTGGCCTGTCAACCGACCTTTTTCCTGATGCTACCATCCTTTCGGCAGAAGATATAAGGCCTTCTCCCGAAGTTGGAGAATGCGCTATATTTTTAGATAACCCGACAGATTCCCAAGTCTCCAGAATTGGCAAGGCCGCTCTTCCCAAACCATGCTCTAGACATGGGATTCCATTTGGAGATGTTCTAGTCCTCTCAGTAAATATTAGGGTTCATTTGCCCCTAGGGATACAAGGCATGTAATAATTCATATGTTGGGCCGGATGCGTGCCGCCTTTCAATACTTTCATCCATGAAATGCTAAATTATTTTGCAATAGCTCCTGCATAACTGCACCCGAATGGTTATGCTTTCCTCCATTTCCTACTTTTTACGGATGTTTTGTTCTACCCGCCATCTTTTAAGGACATCAGGTATATTCAAACGACGGATGGGAAGCATTTCTTACACTTTTCTCGAGCCTTCACCTAATTTTCAAGTTTTAACTGGCACTTGGAACAAGCTCAGCATCTTCAAACATGAATGGTTTTTCATCATTGTCCGCATGGCTTTGTGTGGTGATGGTTGGAAGGATGTAAGTGTTGTCTTCACTTTACTCCCATATTCTTTAGTTCAAGTCATATAACGAACTAATTTATAATTTGAAAATCATATGTGTCCATCCACGTCTATAAGGTGATAGCTTCTTAAGGGTAGTTTCTGTAATTCATGCCGCCCTAGTTGAAAACAAGTACATCAGATCCCTTGTAACCGATGAATTGTTATCTCCGTTTGGGCTGCTAGAAGAAGGTTGCAGCATTGGGCTTCTAGGAAGTTCTACACCAATAAGAAATGTGGAGGAACAAGAAAGCGGCATCGATAGCCCTATTGTTCCCCTAGTCGAGGGGGTTCAGGATGACGCCGAAGGGCGAAATTAGAGGTGTCGAAACCAACAAGCTTGGTAGAGCTGATGTAGGTCTGGGCACAGCATCTGTGGTCGAACCATCAAGGTGCGCAATATCACATTACAACAAGGAGAGAAAGAAACTTGCATATAACTCCGTAGGAGAAAAATGCCAATGAGCCAGAGTTTATCGTCACCTCCGTTGATGAAGAGTCTTCTTCCCATCACCTAAAAAGTTTGATGGAAGGGTTCTTGAATTTTCCGATCCCTAATGATATCATGGCTCTTGACTTCCCCAACATCAGTATTGCGGGGCTCAATTCTCCTACAGGAGTGGTCACGACATTCTTCTCACTAATAAAAGGGAGAAAACTCCTATGAGCAAGGCTACAGCTAGTCCGTTGGGGGGACACAAGGACACTCACAATCATGCGTAGTTCAATGCATGATTTTCATCTATCTTTCATTCAATGGTCACTTATGCACTCTTGTTTGGTTTGTAGGTGCGATGTCTCAATCTTGTGCTTTTAATCGCTTGAGGAGCTCATCAACACAGTATGGATCAGGTTGCGGTTCAGAATCGGGTGGGCGTACAGAGATAAATGACGGTCGGGAAAGAAGTCATCGTTCAAGGGAGTCTTCATCTTCTAAACATAAGTCCCAACCAATCATCTCATTACGAAGCTTAGTTTAATCTTCCTGTACACAGCGGTGATCAGACTTCTTTCCATGCTCCTTAAAAAGTTGTGTCGCCTAAGCAGTAGTCCGATTCATCTGGTTCCAGGCAGTCTCACGTTCATAGGTCAAGCAAATGCCCACATGTTACTTCTTATCCTGCTTGGCCTACCGCAGCTCCTGAGACTTTCGTAGCAGAGAAATTGGTTGATTAAAGCCAACGTTCCAACAATTTGCTTCGACGGGATTAAGTTCCTTCCTTCTATTCATGCAATTCCAGGGAGTGCAAAAGTGAGTTCCCTTGCATGCGTCAATTACATTTTTGTGCAGCATGAAGCATTTCAATACCTAGTTGAAAAAATCTCCGAGGTGCCTTTCAAGAGACAACGTGAAATCGATCATCTTAAACTAGAGCGATCCATAAAGAAGATATAATTGAACATCAAGATAATGAGTTCTCGATGTTGATAGCAAAAATAACCACAATAGAAAATAGTGCCTAAGAAACCTCTAAGGCGATTAGTCATCTAGAAACAACTCATAAAAAGGAACTGGATGCTATCCTCAATTGCAACGGTGTGATTCCTTTGGAAATGATACACTACAAAAGGAGAAAAATATTCTAGACTGCCGCATTGAGAAGCTCGAAGAACTCCTTAAAAAAGAGAAAGAAAAGAAGCTCGAAGCCTAAGAGGATTTGCTGAGACATTGCGAAGAGGCCGTCGAAGCCCGAGGACCAAAAATTAAGCTTGATGAATAATCGCTCATATTTAAGTCCTTAAGAAGTGGCAAGGGAAGTGAACCGCATTGAGATTAGAGAGTAGATCGAAGCCCAGTTATAAAGAAGCAGGTTGAAACGAAATTAAGGACACGATCGATCCTTTGATCGTGAAATATAATGCTAAAGTCTTAATTCACCATGATATGAGTTTACTTGGAGAGGGCTATCTTGAATCGCTCACCCAGGGCTGGGAATATATTGCTAAAATGAAGAAGAAAGCCCTTGGTGAAGTTGATTTAGATAAAGAGAAGTTGGTGTGGAAGTTTCTTCGCGGGGATGAACATTTAGACCTTGTTGCTGTGAGAGTCTGATACTTAAACATTTTAGCACCTTCCAATAGGGGGAAACATTGCTGAGTCTTTGGAGTTCGGTCCAAAAGGTTTAATTTTTTATTTTTCTTCCAAAAACTCAAAAAAATCCAAAAACTAAAGAAGAATTTTCTTTTTTTAGCGTTTTTGATTTATTTTTAAAGAAACACTATAAGTTAAATATAGGTTTTGGTCATTATCTTCAAATTTAAGTTATTTACTCGTCAGTATTTTCAATAAAAAACGAAGTTATCATAACAAATAAACTATAGTTTAGCTTGTTGTTTTGGTTAATAACACAGTGTAACTATGAAATGGATCCTTAGTTGATTATCAAAGTGGTATTTTCATTTCTTTTCAATAACAAATAAAATCAAATAAGTAAAAATAGTGCTAGGATTTCAATTGATTTCTCTCTCATTATTTGCAAGAAAAATTACACACCTAGCTCAGGTAAACCGAGGCCAGATATACCACCCATGCATTGCCTTTCAGGCTTATGTGAAGGGAGTACAGAGCATGGTGAGTGCACAAACTTTCGTGCATACACCTATCGACCGTAGGTGGTTTTTATTAAGTCTATTTTTTTACATGTGTTTCATACATGCATAACCGTGAGGACTTTTAAATGAGTATGAAAGCATATAATCAAATATTCCAAGTAATTCACCCATGCATAACGGTGAGGACTTTTTAAATGAGAGTGAATACTTTAGATGTTATTATTTTTTTATTTTATTTTTTATTTTTTAAGAGAGAGAGAGTTTCACAAAATCATCTTAGCACCATTTAACTTAGAAGATAAAAAAATGTTATATCCTTTACTTTAAATTCACCACTTTTAAAACAAAGATTTTCAATTAGGATGTATTTCATAATTAACACGTATGAATCTTCCTATATACTAGTTAAACCATTGTTATTTATAATACAACTTCATTTTTATTTTTGTTAAGACAAATAAATTTTCAATAATTTCAATTTAATAAACCAAAACCATATATTTATCCTATAGTATTTCTTTAAAAAAAATCAAAACTGCTAAAAAAAGAAAAATTCTTCTTTTGTTTTGGATTTTTTTGTGTTTTTGGAAGAAAAATAAAAAATTAATCTTGAAAAATCAAGAAGAAGATGAGTCTCCTCCCACATTGATTTTGACTGTGTCCCCACAGTCAACCTAAGTGAAAGGAACGTTTATTATTATTTACATGAAAATGAAATGTATTTACACGACATCAGAAAGTATATTGCCAAAAAGTAAATGAAACGGTCTTCCAAAGACCGATTCATTTGTCTCATCAAGTATTCGAGACATAGCTTAAGCTCGAAAAACCAAACCATAAAAATTTTTGAAGTCGAATGTGGATTTGGAAAAACGAATGTTTTTTATTAAAAATCTTACGACTTGTTTTATTTTCGATGATTTTTGGGGTAGATATAACGAATGATTGAAATTCACATTTATTTTCACCAAATTGAAATTCAAGTTTATCATTGAAAACTTCTTTCAAACTATCGATTTTAAAGTCAAAATGGTGATCGAAATATTCCCCATCAAAATTTAATGACACATTTTCTAAAAGTCCATAAAACTCGCGTTCGTTAAATTCATCTTCCTTCGTTGGATTATCAACTTCATCGCATGTACCCATTTCAAAATCCAAAATTGTTGTATTCAAATTTTTAGAATCGAGAAAAGGATGATCGAATTTTAAATTTGGTTCCACACCCTCCAAAGAATTGAAATCCAACTCAATCACCATGTTTTCAACAACTTCGTTAAGATTTTCGTTTTCAATTTCGAAAGTTGTTATCTGAAAATCAACGATTTGGGTAAAAGGTGGATTATCACTTGACTTGTCATACGTTGGAATTTGAGTATGTTTATCACGTTGATTCAAATATGTTTCGAAGAACAAATCCATGTGATCATTGTACATTTCATTCATTTTCTCAACAAAGTCAAATTCGTAATTATTAACTTGAAAATTTTCGATTTGGACTTGTTGAGAACAAGAATTGTCAATTTCGATAAACGGTAGATTATTATTTGATTCTTCGCAAATTGAGATTTGATTATGTTTTTCATGAAATTTTTTGTATTTTTCAAGTAATAAATCCCCGTTATCTTTTTCCATTTGCTCAAAAAAGTCAAATTCATGATTATTAGTTTGAAAATTTTCACTTTGAATTTGTTGATAACCAAAGTTTTCAATTGTATCATGGTCGAGATTATTCCCATTGCCAAAATTATTTACAAATTGGTTCACATTTTCATTTTGATTTTAAAACTCATTTTGGAGTTCAAAATTGAATTGGCATGGGTTATACTCGAAATCATTTGAATTTTGAAGTGAATCCAAATTTTGATTATTTTGAAAACTTTGATTCGAGTTTGCGCACAAATATGAATTACACAACTTATTTATCATTTGGTTTTGTTGTGTAGCGATTTCAAGTAAACATGAAATGCTATTTTCATGATTTGAAGGTTGGTCATCATTTTGAAAATTTTGAGGTTCAAAATTCGAATCGTTTAAACAATAGTTGTTGTTGAAATATCCATTAGAATTTGAAGTGAAATTATATGGATTAAATTGATTTTCACAACTGTTGTAAAATTCATGTATGTGGGGAAAATCAGACATTTTCAAGAATGTTTGTGTTTTTATTTTTGTAAAAGAAAAATATTTACAAATGGAATTTATTTTTCAAAAGGGAAATTGAATTTTGTTTTGTTTTTTGGTTTTTCAAATTTTTTTCTTTGTTCTAAAAAGTTTTTTTTTTTTGGTTTTTCTAATTTTTTTTTTGAAATTTCAAAAAAAAGGGATTTAAAAATTTCCAAGGAAAAGGAGTATTTACATTTTTTTAGTTTTGGATTTTGAATGTTTTATTTTTGTTCTTTAAATATGCATGAATTAATGCAAGGGTTAATTACAAATGATTTATCCTAAGTTAAGCCAAAATTGTATAACTACAAATTGTCTTAAATCAACAAGATAGTTCTCAGCCAGGTAACGGACAGGATTTATCGGTGCACCACGAATCACCATAGCAATGTAGCCGTAGGTTTAAGTACCTTCAGAGGAACAACCACTATAATATTTACGAATCACCGTAATATTTATAAATGGTTATTACTCTGTCGTAGCCTAGACACCAAGAAATTAAATTGTTCAAAGAAGACAAATTGTCGATATACAATTAAGTGTTGTCGATGTCTAACCGTTTCTATTAATCAAAATCTAGGATGAAATGCAAAGCAGAAATAAACGTGTAGTAACAATGCAACTACGAATGGAATTTTTTTATATGAAATGCAAATGCAAGCAACCAACAATGCAGTTCAAATAAAACTAGGGATGAAAGCAACAACAAAAAAATAGCAAGCAAGCATTTTTTTTTGCAAGCGGAGCGGCAATTTTCAGCAAGCTATTCTTCCTTTATTTCCTGCTTTAGCAACCTGAAAATTAAGAACAAGATATATACAATTGTTGTTGTTATTATTATTATTTGGTTGTTTTTTTTTCTTTTATAAAGGAAAAGTTTTGGAAGGAAAACTACTCTAAACAAAATTTCTTTTTTTTTTGTTGAAAAGGAAACAAAATTTAAAAGTGAAGTTTTACTTAAAAAAATAATATTCTTTATTGTAAAAAGGATGAACTAAGTTAGATAAAACACAATTAAAACAAACAAAAGAAAGGAAAATGCTAACTCAAGCCCAACCCACAGGAATGATAAACCCGATCCACTACCCAAAACAAATTGCTACTTCAGAGGAAAAAATACTGTAAATAAAACGCCTCCCACGACTTCAATTCCACAATAAAAAAAATCACTTCTTCAATTCGAATTCACAGAAGTACAATTTCAAGTCGCAATCAAAATCAAAGTCGAATTTAGATTTGAGGGGATTGGACGCGTTCAGGTTCGGTTTGAAGTTTGCGTAGTGATTGGAATTAGGGTTCAGAGATTTGGTTCGCGGTGGGATTGCAGCATGATGGAGGTGATTTGGGGATTATTAGAAGCAATTGGTTTGCTGCAGGAGATTGGATGTGGGGTTGCGGTGATTTGGAGAAGGCGGGTTGTGGATTGGGTTCGATTTTGGTTGCTGGAAGAGGTGCCGGGTGTTGAGGCGATCGATTGCTCGAGTTGCGTGATGAGGCTGCAGTCGATTTGGGTGATTGGCAATTGGTGGAAATTGCGATGGTGATGGTTGAAGGTGGCGATTTTGGGTATGAGGAGAGTTGCGGTTGAAGTCGCGAGTTGTCTTGGTGGGTGGCGACTGTAGATGAGGGCAGAGTGGTTAGCAACAGTGAAGATGGTTGTTGAATTGGCTGACGCGACAGGGGGAGGAAGCAGTGAGTGGACTTGGATGTTTGAAAGTGCTGGCAAATGAGGAGTTGAAGGTAGATGTTGAATATGTATGGTAATTTTCTAGTAGGCTGTTGCGTAGGCTAGGTTGATGGTGGCTGTGATGGAGTTGATGCGTGACAGTGAGGTGGTGTGATGAAGGTTGAAGTCTCAGCAAGCAAGGGGAAGGGATGTTGTTTGGTGTGATAGCGGAGGTTTCGAAAGTTGCGGTTCTGGTAGGTTGCAATTTGGGTTTGTCGGTTGGAGTTTGATGGTTTGTATTAAAGGAATGACTGAAATGAAGTGCAGAAGAAAGACAGGTACGTTGGTATATTGTGATATGTAGGAAGAAGTGTGGCAGAGAATGGCAGTAGTACAGGGAGACGGTTCTGGTGATATGAATGGGATGTTTAACTGTGCAGGTACTGCGTTGAGGGTATGAAGATGATGGAGTGATGGTTACTGCTGTTTAATAGAGGCAGTATAACAGGGGGAGGGGATGGCAGTAGCATTTAATGATGACAGAGAAGATATGACAGTGGTGGGAGTATAGTGAATTGATGCAGCGAAATCTATAATTCCACAAGGGATAGGTCGGCCGCGACCTAAGGAAGGACTTTTGGGTCGTCTACGACTCAATGAGGGTCGTCCACGACTCAATGAGACACGGGAAGAAAAGCTGCAAGCTAACAAAGAGCTAAGTCGTTCGGAGGAAGCCACACTTTCAAATAACACAGGAATTTTAGGTCGTTCATGACCTAGTGGAGAAGGCTTAGGTCGCTCGCGACCTAACGAGTCACGATCCAAACAAGAACGGAAGAAGGAAGATGCCGAGAGATCGCTACCAGGTGCATTGGTAACTCGTCCAAACGAGTTAACGACTTATGGCCAACGACTTAATGCAGATGACTCGTGTGAGGACTTAGGTCGTTTGGAAATAAGTCGCTCGGAGTTAAATCACTTGAGAGATATGCCGTGTGGGGCTTAGGCCGCGTAAAGTGATGAAGAAGTTATTCTCTTAGGTCGCTGAGTTTTAAGTCGTGAATGTAGGGTTGAAATAAGCTGTAATTCGTGAGTCGTCCGAGCTTGTAAGTCGTGAGTCGTGTCATTTGTTGAATCGTATCTTTTAAGCCATCTGTGTATATATGTTGTGATGTCACTGAGCCGTAAGTCGCGGCTTGCTTAAGTCGTGTGCAATGTTTGAGTCAGTTGAGTCGTTGTACTGTATGTATGAGTTGGGATGTTATGGCTTGAGTCGTGTACATATGCGTGTGTTGTAATTGTAGCGCGTAGTACCTGTTAGCTCGGCAACGACCTAGATGAGTCGTGAGTCGTAGGGGAGTGCTGAGTCGGAAACGACGTAAAGCTTAGGTTGAGAAACACTATAAATAGGGAGTGAGTTGTACATTTCAGTGGTTGATTTTTGAATAAAATTTCTTGTTGATTGCTTTGTGCTTTCAATTTAAATTGGTAGTTGAGTGTAATCTCCTATCTCCACTTTCGGTTATTCGAGTGCGCTCGAATCAACGATTGTTGAAGCCGATTCGCGGAATCAAGTGCGCTTGATCAACGCTTGAAGAATTGAAGATCTTCTTTCACGGTATCGTGCGCGATCAACGTGACGAGGATAGCTAGAATTCGGTGTCTTTGTGATCAACGAATTTGGCATTTCAGTATCTTCAATCCATCGATTGCTACATTTTCATCGTTATACCCTTTTCTGTTAATCCGCTGCGTCAGTTTTGGTATCGGAGCTTGACTTAGCCAATCATAGTTAAGACGAGTCTTGGAGCCAAGGAGTTTGAAGTTTTGGTGTTCATCGTGTTCATCTTGAAGTTGCAACAAGTTAGAAACTTTCAATCCATTTCATTTTGGATCAAAGTTGGAAAGTTGTTTGAATTTGAGCCGAGAGTTTAAAGAGTAGGCTGTGTATACTTGTGAAAGTAGCCGAGCCTAGGTGAAGTTTGATTTGTGTTGAAGTGTTGAGGCCGAGCCAAGTTAGTGGTTGAGCCGTGACTTGTTGTACAAGTTAGAGTTGGAGTTTGAATTGTGAAGTGTTTGTGATTGAGTAATCATGCCGCCAAGAAGAGCTAATCGTCATCAGAATGTTGAAGCGTTGTATAGAAGAGAAGAAGCCGAGCAAATGGAACAACGTATCAATGAGAAATTTGATGAAGGCATTGGAAAGTTAGAGAAGTTGATGAATGATTTGAATCAAAATCAAAGGAGGAGATCACCAATCTCGAACCATGGAGGAAACCGAGTTTCACCATCGGTTACGGAAGCGAGGAGGGTATCACCGCAATCATTTAGAGAAAGAAGAGAGACATCAATTTCATCAAGGAGAGATCACCATGACTATGGACATGAAGAGAGAAGAAGTCAACGTGAATTTGACAATGAGGCGTATAGAGATGAAGAGAGACATAGTCGAAGAAGCATGCCTGAACGAAGGGATGATAATGGTCGAGATCGATATAGACGTACATTTGATTATGATGAAGAGGGTGATAGAGCTAGCATTCATTATCGAGATCGAGACCAAGTTCGAAATTCTTATCGGGATGTAGAGGATGATCGTCGATGGGAATCGGGTATGAAGATGGAAATTCCTGAATTTAAAGGTGGAATGGTAGCAGAAGAATTCTTGGATTGGTTGTCTAATGTTGAAGAGATCTTTGATTTCAAGGAGGTTCCGGAGAATCCTAGAGTAAAATTGGTTGCTACTAGGTTGAGGGGTAGAGCTTTGGCGTGGTGGCAACAAGCTAAGCTTACGAGAGAGAGAATGGGAAAGTCAAAGATTGAATCATGGGATAAGATGAAGAAGTTGATGAGAGCTACATTTCTACCTTACAACTATCAATCACTCATGTACCAGAGGTTACAAAATCTAAGGCAAGGGACGAAGTCGGTTAATGATTATGCAGATGAATTTTACCAACTCATTGCCAGAAATGATATTATGGAGACGGAAGAACAGCTAACTGCTAGATTTGTTGGAGGGTTGCGAATGCAGATCCAGGATATGGTTAATATGTTTGATCCTAGGTCAGTGGCAGAGGCACATCAGAAAGCGTTGGCTTGGGAGAAGCAAGGAAGGCGTGGAGGTGGTGTGTTTACTAATTCCAATAATCAAGCGAAGGGTGCTAGTGGAAGTTCTAATGTTCCTAAACCTGTTACAAAACCAGTAGTGAAGGAGGCTGAGAAGGCGAAGGTTAATAGCAGTCTCAAATGTTACAATTGTCAGGAGTTGGGTCACAAAAGCAATGAATGTCCAAAGCCGAAGAGGAGAGCAATGGTTGCAGAGGTTGAAGAAGAGGATGTGGAAGCAGAATATTCTAATTCACCTTATGTTGAGGAGGAAGACTTATTGTTCGGAGATGAGGGTTGTAACCTTATGATGAGGAGGTCATGTCTTACATCAAAGCAAGAGGAGGATTCTAGTTGGTTGAGGAGCAATATTTTTCAGTCGACATGCACTATTCTGGGAAAAGTTTGCAAGTTCGTTATTGATGCTGGAAGCTGTGATAATATTATCTCTACAGAAGCAGTAAGGAAGTTGAACTTGAAAACTGAGAAGCATCCTAAACCGTACAAGCTAGCATGGTTAAGGAAGGGAGGTGAAGTGAAAGTTGGACGAAGAGCTTGTGTGAATTTTTCAATTGGAAAGAAGTACAAGGATGAAATCTGGTGTGACGTTGTGGACATGGATGTGTGTCATCTGTTGTTAGGCAGACCATGGCAGTTTGATAGAGCAGTACAACATGATGGTCGTGCTAATAGTTACAGTTTCATGTTTGAAGGTACTAAAATCACTTTAGTTCCTAAGAAGCAACAACAGAAGGAAAGCAAGTTGGAGGAGATCGAAGAGCTGAAAACTTTGTTATCATTGAAGGAGTTTGTTAAGGAAGTTGAAGAGGAGCCTGAAGTGTTTTTGTTGATTGGACGAGAGTGTAATGAAGTGGTTGAAATTCCAGAAGAAGCGAAGCCAGTATTGAAAGAGTTTGAAGATGTATTTCCAGAGGAGTTGCCAAAGGAGTTACCGCCACTGAGAGATATTCAACATCAAATTGATCTTGTTCCGGGAGCAGTTTTACCACATCGACCACATTATCGAATGAGTCCGAAGGAACATGAGGAGTTACGAAGGCAGGTGGAAGAGTTGTTAGAGCAGGGACGTATTCAGGAAAGCTTGAGTCCTTGTGCAGTACCAGCTTTGTTGGTGCCGAAGAAGGATGGAACATGGAGAATGTGTACCGATAGTAGAGCTTTGAACAAGATTACTGTTTGCTACAGATTTCCTATGCCAAGGTTGGATGACTTGCTAGATCAGTTGAGTGGGGCTACTATCTTTTCGAAGATTGATTTGAAGAGCGGATATCATCAATTCGAATTAGACCAGGAGACGAATGGAAGACAACATTCAAGACGAGGGAAGGATTATATGAATGGTTGGTTATGCCGTTTGGTCTATCGAATGCACCAAGTACATTTATGAGGGTGATGAACCAAATTTTCAGACCGTACATTGGGAAGTTTGTTGTGGTTTACTTTGATGATATTCTGATTTATAGTGCAAGTACAGAGGAGCATGTAGAGCATTTGAGAAAGGTGTTAATTATTCTTCGTGCGGAACAATTTTACGCAGCCACGAAGAAATGTGTATTCATGACTCGAAGTATTTTATTTCTGGGATATGTTGTGTCAGGAAAAGGTATCCAGGTGGATCAAAGTAAAGTTGAAGCTATTAGAAATTGGCCACAGCCGAGGACTATCACTGAAGTTAGAAGTTTTCATGGGTTGGCATCATTCTACCGAAGATTCATCCCACACTTCAGTAGCGTGATGGCACCAGTTACCGATTGCATGAAAGGAAAGAAGTTTGAGTGGTCAGAGGAAGCAGGGGTTGCTTTTGAGAAAATTAAGACACTATTGACGACGGCACCAATTCTAGTTTTACCGGATTTTCAATTATTGTTTGAGCTACATACCGATGCATCAAATGTTGGAATTGGGGGAGTCTTGAGTCAGAGTGGAAAATCCGTTGCTTATTTCAGTGAGAAGTTATCAGGAGCAAAGATGAGATACAGTACATACGATGTTGAATTTTATGCTGTTGTGCAAGCTGTTAAACATTGGAGGCATTATCTATTTCAGAAAGAGTTTGTTCTTTACACCGATCATGAGGCGTTGAAGCATTTGCAAGGACTGGATAAGATTTCTGCGAGACATGCATCATGGATTTCTTATCTGCAGCAGTTTACTTTTGTCGTTAAGCACAAGTCAGGGGTGACGAACCGTGTAGCTGATGCTTTGAGTAGGAGGAGTCATTTGTTGACTACAATGAAAGTTGAGGTGATAGGGTTTGAGTCATTGCCAGAGTTGATTGACGAAGATCCTTACTTTGCAAAGTACGTTGAGAAAGTTAAGGATGGAGATACTGATGAATTTATGTTGGTTGATGGATTCTTGTTTAATGGAAATCGGTTATGTATTCCAGAGAGCAGTTTGAGATTGAAGATTATCAAGGAATTACACGAGGAAGGACATGTAGGCCGTGATCGTACTTAGCATTTGATTGCTCAATCTTACTTTTGGCCGTCGATGAGGAAAGAGGTTGAAAGGTTTGTAGAGAGATGTCATATATGTCAGGTTTCGAAGGGAACAGCGACAAATGCGGGATTGTATATGCCGTTACCTGTACCAACTAAACCATGGGTTGATATCAGCATGGATTTCGTTTTGGGTTTGCCGAGAACTCAAAGGGGGAATGATTCTATATTTGTTGTGGTGGACAGGTTTTCGAAGATGACACATTTTATTGCCTGTAAGAAAACAGCGGATGCAGTTCGAGTGGCACAATTATTCTTTAAGGAGGTATATCGATTGCATGGTTTACCGGAATCTATTGTTTCTGATCGGGATACTAGATTTTTAAGCCATTTTTGGTTAAGTTTGTAGAAGATGGTAGGAACAAAGTTGAATTTTAGTAGTGCTTATCATCCGCAAACAGATGGGCAAACAGAGGTGGTGAATAGATCGTTGGGAAATTTACTGAGATGTCTTGTGAAAGACAATTTGAAGAGTTGGGACATGAAGTTATGCCAAGCAGAGTTTGCTCATAATCATGCAGTGAATCGTAGTACGGGTTTCAGTCCATTTCAGATTGTATATTCAAGTTTGCCAAGGGGGCCGTTGGATTTAGCAGTAGTACCACAACCGAAGGGGACGGTTAAACGAGCTGCTGATTTTGTTGAAAGTTTGACGGAATGTCATAGAATCGTTCAGGAACGATTGGAAAAGTCGAATGAGAAATATAAAAAAATTGCAGATTTGAAGCGACGAAATGTTGAATTTAGCAAAGGTGATTTGGTTTACGCTGTGTTAACGAAGGATCGTTTTACAGTAGGCGCTTATAACAAGTTGAAAGCCAGAAAAATTGGTCCTGTAGAAGTTGTGAAACAGATTAATGAAAATGCTTATAAATTGAAGCTACCGAAGGATGTGTACACTTCTGACGTATTCAATGTTAAGCACCTCATACCATATTATGGAGATAAACTTGTTATGGAAAAAAATAATGAAAATTCGAGGTCGAATTTCCATCAAATGGGAGAGGATGATGCAGCGAAATCTATAATTCCACAAGGGATAGGTCGGCCGCGACCTAAGGAAGGGCTTTTGGGTCGTCTACGACTCAATGAGGGTCGTCCACGACTCAATGAGACACGGGAAGAAAAGATGCAAGCTAACAAAGAGCTAAGTCGTTCGGAGGAAGCCACACTTTCAAATAACACAGGAATTTTAGGTCGTTCACGACCTAGTGGAGAAGGCTTAGGTCGCTCGCGACCTAACGAGTCACGATCCAAACAAGAACAGAAGGAAGATGCCGAGAGATCGCTACCAGGTGCATTGGTAACTCATCCAAACGAGTTAACGACTTATGGCTAACGACTTAATGTAGATGACTCATGTGAGGACTTAGGTCATTTAGAAATAAGTCGCTCGGAGTTAAATCACTTGAGAGATATGCCGTGTGGGGCTTAGGCCGCGTAAAGTGATGAAGAAGTTATTCTCTTAGGTCGCTGAGTTTTAAGTCGTGAATGTTGGGTTGAAATAAGCTGTAATTCGTGAGTCGTCCGAGCTTGTAAGTCGTGAGTCGTGTCATTTGTTGAATCGTATCTTTTAAGTCATCTGTGTATATATGTTGTGATGTCACTGAGCCGTAAGTCGTGGCTTGCTTAAGTCGTGTGCGATGCTTGAGTCAGTTGAGTCGTTGTACTGTATGTATGAGTTGGGATGTTGTGGCTTGAGTCGTGTACATATGCGTGTGTTGTAATTGTAGCGCGTAGTACCTGTTAGGTCGGCAACGACCTAGATGAGTCGTGAGTCGTAGGGGAGTGCTGAGTCGGAAATGACTTAAGGCTTAGGTTGAGAAACACTATAAATAGGGAGTGAGTTGTACATTTCAGTGGTTGATTTTTGAATAAAATTTCTTGTTGATTGCTTTGTGCTTTCAATTTAAATTGGTAGTTGAGTGTAATCTCCTATCTCCACTTTCGGTTATTCGAGTGCGCTCGAATCAACGATTGTTGAAGCCGATTCGCGGAATCAAGTGTGCTTGATCAACGCTTGAAGAATTGAAGATCTTCTTTCACGGTATCGTGCGCGATCAACGTGACGAGGATAGCTAGAATTCGGTATCTTTGTGATCAACGAATTTGGCATTTCAGTATCTTCAATCCACCGATTGCTACATTTTCATCGTTATACCCTTTTCTGTTAATCCGCTGCGTCATGAATGAAGGCAATGGAGTGGCAAGTTGATGTTTGGAAGAGCGATGAATGGTGAAGGTGTGGTAACAGTGGGAAATTTGGCAGTCTTGTTTGTGGCAATGATGTCAATGTTGTGATGTAGTTTAGGCAGTTGACAGGGTAGTTTTCAGTGGGTGGTTAATGGAGATGACAGGGGAGAAGGATATGCAAGTTGTAGAGAAGTGGAACACAGTGAATAATGTGAAACAGAAATGCAGAGAAGTGTTTCAATTGCACTGCACTGTGAAATGAACAGTGAACTGTGTTGTTGTTTTTAAATGTAAAGGAAAAAAAAGTAATTGAACTGTAAATTGTAAAGAAAATGAATAGGAAATAAAATGTTTTTGTTTTTGTTTTGAAATTTTGTATGCCCTTTTTTCTGAATGGAAATAGAAATGCAAACGCAAAATGAAAAACTACAAACACACAAACAAATGCAAGCACAAATCAAACACACACAACTTTTTTAAAAAAAAAAGTGCACTCAACACACAAAACAAAACACAAGAAAATCAAACGAAAATAATCCAAAAAATAAAAAATCAAAATCAAATCAATTCCCCGGCAAAGGCGCCAAAAACTTGTTCGTCGACGGAAATTCTATCGAGTTAGAAAACCGTCGAATGAATTTAAATTAAAAATAAACCGCAAGCGCACGGTGTACGAATGTAGCACGTGGCGAATACGAGTTGATCCGCAGGGAATTGATGATTTTAAATTTCTAGTCAATCAAATTAAACCAAAGTTGAAGAGTGTGATTAGCTAGAAAATGAAGAAAACTAACGCAAGAAAATTGATAAAATATGAGAGTAGAAAAACAATTTATAGAATAAATCCACTTTCTATATCATGTAGTTCAACACATATGAAATCATGATATCTCTTTCCTAGTCATTAGTGAGTTTAATTGATGCATTTATCATAAGCGTGGCCTAATTATGTTATTAATTTACACACTTAAACCATCAAACTTTAATGCACCCTCCAACCCACTTACTAACTCTCATGAAACTTGACAAAGAAAATGAAAATGAATCTATTTTAAGTATGGCCTCTTAACTATTGATTAGAAACATAGACCATCAAATTTTAATTTCAAATCACTTTCATATGCCATAATCATATTTTGATGAAGAGGCATTTGTGTTAGTGATTGTTTAAGCATAGCCTATTTGATGTCAACAATATAGACTATCAAATTCAAAGCAAAAACAACAAATAAAACCACTTCTTTCATCATCATTAGGCACAAAAAGAGAGCATGAGTTAACAAATAGTTGAAGCTACATAATTAGAGAGCTTCATTACCCCTAAATTGAAGGGGTTTACCTTCTCATATTTTTCATTTAATTAACAAATGTAGCTTGCAACATTAAATGAAAACAAAAGGAAAAGAGAGCAAAATAAAAAAAAACTAACTAAAAAGAAATAAACACTAATCTACTTTGCATGAATGTAAAGTAGACAACTAACATAAAAGTAAATAAACAAAAGAAGAGAAGAGCATGTAAATAAAAGAGAATTAACATTGCATAAAAGAAAGAAAAATTACATGAAATAAAATGGCTAAGTAGCCATGGACAAAGAAGAGAGAAGAGCTTTGTATTTTGAGCCTAAACTAATGAAGAGAGGAAGAGGAGGCTAAGAAGAGAGACTAACTAAGAGTTACATGAAACATAAGGGGTTATTTATACAAGCATGAAACCCTAATCCATAAATTGGGAAATGACCAAACTACCATTGAGAAAGTGTGGAGGCCAAGTAATCATTAGCTTCTACTAATCATCATTTAAGTGTACATGAAGCCATTAATTCCATAAGCATGTGCATTAGCCTCTAACTTGTACATTAAGGTAGGTGGGTAAGTGGGGTCCTCTATGTTCTTCACTTTGAATTATTTCCATCTTCTTTCCTTTGTAATTATTTTGTGCATGCATATGTCTTCATGAACCCACTCCTATTTAAGATCAAATTCCTACAAAAATATATGTAAATTTCCAATTAATTTTTCTCAAAGAAATATATGCATACAAATGACCTTTTAGCCCCTATATGAAGATGGATATGTTACAATTTGGAATTAATATGGATTTTGGTTAAAACAAGTTGAAATACCCAATATGATCATTTATTTAATTTAAATAGATTCAATATAGTGGTAAAAATATGCACATTTACGTGCACATCATTCGGTCCAAAAGGTACCCCTGCGCTTCAAACGGCTGGAGCGTCAGTTTCTCTTGGTCCGAGACAGGACCTGAGCTACAATTTAGATGGACCCGGCTATCACTCAACGGTGCTGACTCAAAGCACTCCCGCGGTAACTGAAATTTAGCCGACTACAAGCATCTCGCTTGTTTCTACATTATTTGAGAGATTTCGTTCCTCATGGCCAACAGTCATGGGCTTATCATTTTGTTTTCACGAACCTGGTCCTCCGGGCCCCAGTTAGACTCCAGGTGTGGTGTCTCCATGGAGCAACAATCGACATGTACTGAAATTCGGACGGCCATCGACATTCCAGGACCCGACGCTTAAATTATCGAGGCACTTGATGATAAAAAATCGATGACCCGCCATTGCCAGATGAATCAAATGACGTTGTGATCACTGATGCCACCGAACATACCAATGAGTTTAGCTTAAAAGAGTACATCTAGAGAGAGGAGTTGCTGAAGAAAAAAGCTAAAGCCGAACCCTTTGACATGTACATCAACGATCCAAATCTCATCCCACTTCAAGTCATTCCACTCGATCGGTGGGTTGCCGAAGAACTCCCTCCAACCTCCAAGAGTTCTCCTGCCAAGGGTGGTTAAGGATCAAGGAAAAGGACAGGCGGAAGTTCGGTTGGTGACACTCCTAACAAATCTAGAAGGGAGAAAGGGCACAAGAAATAGTTGTTGCCTCAGTTTAGTTTGTATATAGCTTGAATAGCTGTTTTTCTTTTTATTGGTCATGATTGTGTAGGTACGGTCCCTGTTTTTGAACAAAATTATATCACAATTTTGAAGTTTAACATGCAAATAAAGTTCTTTATTTTTTGTCAAACTCCTGTGTGAATTTTGTCTAAGTGATCGAGCTATTACTTGTCCATTCAATGTACTTGTAATTCATTACCATTAATTCGGACAATCGTTCATCATTTCTCACTCAAGACTTTATGTAGTCGTGGTCTCAAGTTGTATCGGACACCGAGCTCGAGTCCTAGTGCTACACGGTCGGATTCAGCATTTTATGTGATTATACTCCTTCCCCCAGTCTCGAGTTAGCGGAGTTAGGTAATGGATGGTCGAACTCCATCCTTTGCAAGTTTGTACTCCTCCTGTCGGTTTTAGGTCGGAGTTTATGGAACGGTGAGTGGTCGAACCGCACTCATCTATTTTGATTGCATTCATATTTGTACTCTAGGGTTAAGAGTTAGTCTGAGGGTGGTTAGATTGCACCTAACCATTTGTTTATACTCATATCCACACTCTAGGGATAAGAGTTAGTTTGTAAAATAATCATACCCTATTTTCCTTAATTGATTGATTTCCCCTCAAACTAAAGGTTTGGCTTAGCGGGCGATTGGTCGTATAACGATCGATTGTCTTTCTCAAACGAATGGTATTCCATCCATCGGGTTATTAACGAGAATTCTCAAATGATTTTGATTCCTCATTGGTATTCCATCCATTGAGTTGTGAATGAGAATTCTCAAATGAATGGTCGGACCATTCTCATTTTATTTAGTTCAATTGTGAACTTATGTAATCCGCTAGCTCCAGACTCTAGGAACATGCTCAAACATGTCAATATTAGTTAGTTAGGTATCGTAACTAATATGTAATGTTACAACAATCATAAATATAAAGGAAATTTCTAACGTTATTTTCCAAATGGAAAGAAATGACATAATCTGTCTTATTTCATATATGGAAAATCAAACGCTAAAGAAATTTTGGAAATTCAATACAATGAAATGAAAAAGAATAAACAAAGTGAAATAGCATCGTAAATGCCAGCTATTCTACATCCTTGGGAGTGTGACGCCATCAACAGTCACTAGCTTGAAAGTTTCCTTTCCAAGCCGCTATTCAATGACATATTATCCTTCCCAAGTAGGATTCATCTGCGATGGGGTAGCAAAAACCCGACGAGATCGCCGTTTCAAAGGTTCTAGATCAGACTTTAGTATTGTAGTATTGGGCAAGTAGGTATCCATGTGTAGCTGCCCTTAAATCAGCTTTCTCGCGCTTCTCATCTATAGAGTCTAGAGATTCTAAGAGGAGATTTCTATTTATTCTAGGATCGTAGTAGGTTACTTGATGAGAAGGGACTTCAAGTTAAACAAGAATAAAAGCTTCGGAGCGATAAGCAAGGGTAAATGGAGTATGGCCAGTCGCAGACTTGAGGGTAGTTTTGTAAGCCCATAATGCTTTGGGAGTTCATCCACCCACTTGCCTCTAACCTTTTCCAAATGCTTCTTTAGGATAGTCTTTATGATTTTATTCACAACTTCAACTTGTTCATTTGCTTGAGGGTGAGCAACTGCCGTAAATCTCTTCTCAATATGATGTGAATGGAAGAAGTCTTTGAATTTAATGCTGTCGAATTGGGTTACATTATCAGTCACATTGGTTCATGGAAGGATAAAACGATAGATAATGTTCCAGAAAATAAAGTTGATTACTTTCTTTACCATGATCATGGCTAAAGGTTTCGCTTTTTCCCATTTGGTGAAGTAATCAACTATGACGATGGCGTACTTCGCACCATCTTTAGAGATCAGAAAGGAGCCGATAATATCTATGCTTCATATACAAAGCGACCACTGACTGACCATTTGTGTGGTTTCAATTCGCGGAGCTCTTGGAACTTTTGGATACATTTGGCATTTGTCACATCGCCTAGTATAATCAACAGCATTTCAGTTGACAATCAGCCAATAATACCCATAACAAAGTATTTTCTTTGTTAGGGTTTTACCCACAGCGTGATCGCCACATTTTCCTTTGTGAACTTCCTTTATTATTTCATCATGAGAGATACACCGGAGTAGGGGAACGAAAAACCCTTTGTATACGTGACTCCTTCCTGAATGAAATATCGTAAAGCTTTGTGAAGGACTTGTCGCCTTTCATTCCTTTGTTTAGGAAGACTCCTTATGGCAAATAGTCTTTAATCGAAGTCATCCATGACTCATTCCCAAACTCCGTCTCCAGTACCCAGTCGATTTCCTTCTGGTTTATGCTCGAAGTGTCTAGTACTTCGCCTGGAACCAAGCCCATCTATTGTGCATCTCCAGTGCTAGCAAACTTTACCAATGAGTCAGCCTTTTTGTTTTGATCTCGGGGAATGTGCATGATGTCATAATACTCAAAGTCGGTCAATAGATCTTAGACTAGGATAAGGTACGGAACGAGTCGTTGTCCTTTAGCTTGGCAAGCTTCTCTGAATTGGTATTCACTAACTAAGAGTCCCAAAAGATTTTGAGAGATTTTATCCCTAGTTCTTTGGCTAGTTTGAGTCTAGCAATCAAAGCTTCATACTCAGCTTCACTGTTCATTGCAAGGAAGTTAAGCTTCAACATGCAGCTAATTGATCGATCTTCAAGGGTCACTAGCATGAATACAGCTTTAGAACAATGGTCATTGGATGCTCCATCCATATACATTTTCCATCGAATGGTATGGGTTCCACCAGTCTCTGGGAGATAATCTTATGTAGTGAATTTTGTTATAAAGTCCGCCAGTGCCTGTCCCTAGATAGCTCTACGAAGGAGATAAGTAATGTCGAATTGACTCAGTTCGATGTTTCACTTAAGTAACCTCCCAGGCATCTCAAGTCTTTGTAGGGCTTGTCGTAAAGGTTGGTTGGTGTAAACATTGATAAGATGAGCATGAAAATAGAGCGGCGCTTCTGCGAAGCAATCAACAAGCACTATACCGATTTCTCTATCTTTGGATAGTGTCTTTCAACTCCTGTTAATCATTTGCTAACATAATAGACCGGTCTCTGGATCCGATTTTCATTGCGAACCAGTGCTTCACTTATGGCATGTACCAACATGGCTAATTGGATATATAAGTCTTCATGACCCTCCGGTTTTAACAAGATGGAAAGCCTCTCTAGGTAATTCACCAAAGCTCGAAATGCATCTTCACAATCCTGGGTCCATTCAAAGTTCCTTTTCCCTCTTCTAATCAATTTGAAGAAAGGAATGCATTTAAAAGGATTGATCTTCATTTTTTAATATCGGAGGATATCAAACACCTCTGCCAAGTCTTTAATTTGTTTGCTTAATCGTCATGACTTCACGAGCATACCATCCGCGTATACTTCCATCGTCTTTCCAATTTGATCTTTAAACATTCTGTTGACTAGGCATTGATAGATCGCTCCAGCACTCTTTAATCCAAACGACATTACTACATAGCAATACAATCCAACATCGGTAACGAAGCTAGTGTGCTCTTGATTGGGAATGCGCATCGGGATTTGGTTATATCTAGAGTACGCATCTATGAAAGATAGCAATTCGTGTCCTGTGGTTGAGTCTACCAGCTGATCGATCATTGGAAAGGGAAAACTATCTTTCAAGCATGCCTTGTTCAAGTCCAAATAATCAATGCATGTTCGCCACTTTCTATTCGTCCTTTTCACAACTATAGGATTAGGTACCCATTTAGGGTAGATGTAACGACCCAGAAATTTCGATCCCGAAAATGCCAGATAGTTAGAAAAGAAGAAAAGAGAAAGAAGAAGAAAACAGGAACAAGTCACAGAAACCTCACATTCGCAGCAGATCAAATTATAATATCAAATAATAATAACATTTATACAAAGGAAAACTGTATCAGTACATTTACATTTTATACATCAGAGTTACAATATTTCATGAAACACTGTACATATATACGTATCAGCATGTCCTAGATGACGGTAACATATCACAGTAGAAATACTCTATACGTTCCTGTCATCCAGCTCGCCTCCTGAGCTCCATAACGTCCTTACCTGAAAATTTGAAATACTCGGTCTGACCCGAGCATTACCTCAAAGTAACACCCGGGTCAGGCTGGAAACCAGCGTGAGTAAACCCATCTAACATGGAGTACAAAAGCATACAACTTATATAAACCCGGGGTTACTTGTATCAATTTACAAGTTCACAAGATGTTATAGACATTACTTATTTCAGACATCAATTTCTAAGTATTAATACTTAGATTGAATGGTCCAATTCACTTAAATCATTCCATTGCAGCCTACTGATTCCACATATCAATTTTAAAACAATCGAAGTGGTTTCGGGTATTTACTAATACCCGACTCCGGTCACTTTGAATTCAATACCATCTTAACCCAAGTTATTTAAGTGCAATACAATTCATATTAGAGTAACATATTTACATAGCAATTTCATTACCGATAGATAATCCATATTATCACAGATTAATCCACACATAACATCTCCCATAGCATCACAAATCACATTTCAGAGATATCATTAACCCAAGGCATTCAATATCATTCAATCATCCATAAGCAAGAATAGTCATACCATTTCTAATTGATTTTAAATAAATTAAAATAATTACTTCCATCATTACACATCCTTATCACTTAATCATTAATTAATTTCAATCCAATTAATAAATCATTCCTTAACTATCCCTTTTAATTAATTTTTTTCAATTAATTCTTAGTTAATCATCCTTGATTAATTATTACTTAATTACATTAAGTAATTAACCGTCGATTGATTATTCAAATTAATTAATCCTCTATCATTCATATAAATTACATTCATTCTTAATTAATTACAAAAATTAATTATCCTATAATCTCCTTCATTGATTAAATTTACTTAATCACACTCATTAATTAACTATCCCTTAATTAATTTCCTTAATTTATAAATCCTTAATTAATCAATCCTTAATTAATTCCATTAGGTAATAGCCTTTTTATTACTTTAATCACTTTAAATCCTGCTTACTAAATCATTAATTAATTACAAACCATTAAATTTTCTTTTAGATAAACCATTTATCTTATTAATACTTAATTATCATTTAGAAACTTATTTAATAAACCTTGGGATTAAGTTGTTCATTTATCTATAGATTAACTTAAAACTTTAAGTTTAATTAATAATTAAAACACTATACCAACTAAAATTTAGTACTTAACACTATTTAAATTTCTCCTAAATAAACTTAGGCCGTAAATAGAAATAAAGACATATAATTAAATCCTAAACTTAATTAAGCTAAATAGATACCTAAGCTAACAATTAAGTGAACATTAAAATAATGGGTTGGAAACTTTGTTTGAAAATCTGATTAGAATCTTTCTTATAAACCATACTGTTATGTTTATCTCGGGCCTAACATCCATTCTAAGACCAACGAAATTTACTTCCCACTTAATACTTTAATTCCATGGTCCAGATGAAAAAATCCCAGCCCACTCTTCTATCTTCGGCCCATACTTCTTTGCTTTACTTTCCTTTTCCCTTCCTTATTTTGTTCCTCTATCCTACCTGAACTCAACGGTACTCACTCGAGTCTTATCTCGAGCCAAACTCCATCGTTCACGAGTTCTTCTTCGAAAGCCACATCCAACCCAGTAACGAGACCACAACCCATAAATATATCGTACACGCGTGTACGTTCACACGACATCGGCGCCATCCTGACCAACTCCGATGCCATCCCATGCTGCCGTTGATCATCCCGATCCATCCAACTACCCAGTTTCCTCACTAACCACCCTGATTTGAATTCGAGCAAAATCAACACCCTACAGAAAGCACCGGGTCACCATAATCCTCCAAGTTCACCACCTCAGATCATTGGGAAAATCTGATACTCCGATCAAGGCTTCGCCTCGCCTCCATCTTCCCTTTCCCCCACCTCCGGCTCACCGTGTTTCCAGCACGACGATGAGATCGCCCCACGAACAAACCAAAAACTGAGACTAAACCCTTAAACCGCACCGCCGCGCCTCCACAGTGAATTTGGAACCTTTTGACCATTTTTGCGAAGCTCTTCTACCTTCTCTCCACCTCCAGTAGGAATCCTGCCTTCCCCGATACATCCCATCACCAGAAAAAAAACAGAAATCTAAAAACGATCATCTCTCAAATTCCCCTGGATTTTTAGCTTAAAAATCATGTTTTGATTTTTAAAAATCCTAGTTTTAGATGACGAAACCAATTATATAACTGAAACAAGCAATAATTATAAACAAAATTTTGATATGTTTTAAGTCCACTATTCTTCCTTCTTCTTATTTAAAAACTAGTTCAAATTAAACTTGAAATTATCTTTAAAATTTATAACTTGCTACAACCAACAAATTTTGTTCACAACTTGAAGACTAAAGAGATTCAGAGAAATTTTTTTAAGCCTGAACACTAAAACAGAGCCAACAATCTTGTGTAAAATCATGCACATTCTTTTGTCCAGATATATATATATATATATATTTACATACAATTCATATCATATAAATAATTATTGCATCCAACTTCAAAAGGGTTATCTCATCCATCCAGATTTAAGCTAGAATAAGGTTTAGTTTACTCACAGTTTGAAAGCAGAGAAGCTCTTTTGAAAAATCTGGGAATCACACTTAAAAAAGTCTTGTTGCTTGAATCTGGAATTGTTGAATTTTGCAGTTTGCTTTAGTTTGAACTGGAAATCGACTTGCTACTTGAATTGTTATTGATTTTGAATTTGAATATGAATTTGATTAGAAGCTAAGTTGATCCTTTATTAGCTTCAGGAAATTGATTTTCCAGATTCTTTTTTTTTCTTTTCCTCCTCTGATTTCTAATTTTGGAGATGAAGGAATAAAAACTTGGTTCTCTCATTCATTTTGATTGTTTTTTTTCTTTTTTTTTTAAAAATCCTAAAGAAATGAGGTTGCCACTTGTATTTCTTTTAATAAATCAACTAACACTTGTAATCATAAAATTTACACCTATCATTGTTGTTTTATAGATTGTTTGCATTTGTAATTATAATGTACTTAATGTGTTTTATGTATTTGCTAATTTCTTAAATCTATATAATACCTTTATACATGTATATTTTTAACCTTATATATTTATATTATAAATTTTCAATTTACTTTTATTAATGTCTTATGTGTTTATATTTAAACTTTATCTCTTGTTTATCTATATAAAATTTTAAAAGTAAATCATATAAAATTTCAATTATACACTTATAAATAGTTGCACAATATACTAGTAAATATTCTTTATTTATATCTTTAAATGTTTTTCCTAAAACTTTTATATTAAATTTTCTATTTAGTAAATACTTTCTTTAATTATATAATATAATCCTTTAAAGAGAATAATATAAAACAAATTTGTACAAAATCATATATATACACACACACTTTTAAATCTAATTTATTTTAAGATGTCTATTCTTTGAATTTCGAATTCAAATTAAAATTAACTCATATATATATATATATATATATATATATAAACAATCCATATTAAACTTGTTTGAAAATAATAATTTAGCTCATTTTAAATAATGTATAAAAGAATTCATCACATTATTATTTGCTTGAAAGATAAAGTTTACAAATTAAATATTATTGTCTTTTGAAAAGATAATTTTTTCCAAATTAATTATTTATAAAAGAAAAACGTTAAACTAATATAGTCAAATTTAATAATTATCAGGAGATTGTCAAATACATATCTATCCAAATGTTTAAAATTTAGCATTTATTATAGTTCAAATCTATCTTTATACAATTTCCATATAGAATTTCATTTGTTCAAATTAAAAATGAGTATTTTAACAAATCTAATCCTTTTAATTTCAAATTAGCAGATGCCTAGAAATTCGGGTTATCACATTCCTCCCCTTATAAATCTTTTCGTCCCCGAAAAGGAACAAGGCCAGAATTTATTAAATACTTAAAATCAGATAGATTTTCATTGATCATTTTAAAATAATTTAAAAAAATCTATATAATACTACTAAAATAGTTTTTATAAAAATATTTTTATAACTCAATGTTTTGACAAGTCTATCCTTGTTCTTACAAAAATTCGGTATTACGTTGAACAGGCGTATGACTGAAAATCTTTAAGTGCTTAGCTGACCTGTTTCCAACATCCAGTGAAAATACATTGAAAAATAATTTATTTGAAAATATAGAAAATATCTTTGAAAATAGAGGGAATATCTTTTGTGAGAATGCTCCGGAAATCATCACCCCCATCCATGGTCGCAGTTAACCCGATGGTTACGTTGCCATCCCGGCAAAATCCATAAATAACTGTAGGCCTCCGCGCCCCTTGATTACACCATGGAACCCGCTAAAGATCGCAGCTACAACTGGGGTTACGTTGTTATCACAGCAAATACCCATATAACTGTAGGCCTCAACGCCCTCGAATTTCGCTGCCAAAAGAATGAAACTTATCCAGACCATAGATCGCAGTCTACCGTTGTTACGTTGCCTTCCCGGCAAAATCAACCGTAGACCATTGACACTCACCTCCACACGATTTTCTCTATGGTCCTCACAGTAGATCGCAGCGACATCGAGTTACACTTTCGTCACAGCATAACCCAAATGCCTCTTTAGGCATCAGCGCCCTCGACTTTCGCTACCCAATAATCCTCAAGAACTAGTTTGTCTGGACTCCTCACAGGATCAACTTTAGAACCTCCCTCTTAGAGGCTCAAGGCAGTACCAACCTATGGTACTCCTGAGAAGTTCATCCCAAGGGAGCGCCTTTTTCTCCATAGCCATTTTCATAACACTTTATACTATACACATATAGTATCTTCCAAATCATACACCTAGTATGAATCTCATATAAATCTTCTTTCTCAAAATCGATTATCCCAAAATCGATAATTCCCAAACTAGGCTTTTCAAAATCCAATACTGATTTTACCCAAAAATCAAAAGCCCTTCCAAATATAAAGGTTCCCAAAACCTTTTTCAAAATTATTCTCACAAGATCCTTTATATATATATATATAAAACCTTGAAAAATCTTAGGATCATTTCCATCTTGTATAAAACCCTTTTTATAATTCAAATATTTTCAAAAACCTTTTAATTCTGGCTAGATTCAACAAGGAAAGATTTATCTTATATAACAAAGATATATAACTTTGTTTATTTCCAAATCAAATATTCAAATTTGATTATAAGTCACTTACCAGTTTACTTACTTTTATAAGTAAATTTCTACCATAGAAATATCCAATTTCTATTTTATTTCCTCATTTTTTTCACAAAATATACTTTTCACTTCAAAAACCATTTCACAGTTCTTATCCTCAAATTCCCAGTATCAATTTTATTCAAATCCGTACGATGTACACATATCATTCATACGCTATACCAATCTGATCGCACATTCGATCACACAATTTCACTTCCGAACTAGTATTGTCCACCCGACTTCCTAGTGCGGACTCAGATCTGGTTTCTTGATCAGAAACCGTCATTCTCCTTGCATAGCCTAACTATGATAGAGAATATCCAGAACCAATCAACAACCCATATCCAGGTTCGCCATCGAAAATCGAGTGGAAAATCCCAACTCGGATCAATATACTATCTCGAAATTTTGTGCTCGAATTTGGATCAAATCACTATGCGAATAGAATAATGTACGTACATCCTACATATTTATCTCATTGATTATTAGCCAAATCAATTTCTTTTCTATTCACGTTCACTTTAATTTTCATTCACTTATTCACAATTGCTTCAATTCCATTGGGATTATCACTTAAATCCTTATTTCAAATGGATATTTAATCATAAACAGTTTGAACTCTGTCCAGATTGAATTTAAAACATAATTTGGAAAGTTAAAAGTAGATGAAAAATAATTATTAATTGTAAAATAATTACAAAATAGTTGAGTAATTGTAAAATAGTTAGAAAATAGTCAAATAGTTATAGAAATTTTAAATAATGGCAAAATAGTTGTAAATTAGTAATTAGTTATAAAGTAGTTGAAAAACAGTAATTAGTTTATAAAACAGTTGAAAAGAAATTTGTTAAATAGTTCTAAAAATAATAATTGTAAAACAAGTATAAGATAGTTTTAGGTTTTAAAAAGAAAAGTTGTATAGTAAATAGTTTGGAAAAATATATTTATATAAAAATAATTTATTTAAAAATAGTCCAAAGTCAAAACTGTTCAATTCCCATTCTCCATTTCCAATCAATTCAATTTAAATTTACACATCCATTTAAATTGACTCAATTCCAAATTAAATAACTTCATTTTCCATTGAAATTGACTTAACCCCAAATTCAAGTTGAATTAATCCTCAATTCCTTTTCGAAATTCAAATCAAATTCCATTTGAATTTACTCATTCAACTTTGATCACAATTTCAATTAATTCAAATAAATTTCAAATTGAACCAATTTCAATTCATATCAATTCTGTTTGAATTAATCCCGATTCCCATTTGAATTTGAACTTATTCAACTTCAATTTCATTTCAAATCAATCCAATTCAAATTTTCCATTTGAATTTTTATACTTATCCATCTTACATCACAATTCTAATTAATTTAAATCAAATTTAATTTGACTAATTCAATTTATCATCAAATTTCAATTTTGAAATCAAACCTTTGAAGTTTTATCCTAAACCTTCATATGATATGTCCAAAATGATTCCATTTTACCTTAATGATGGATATATTACCACAATCCATTTCTTTATTTGTTTAAACAAATCCAATTTATAGTTTAAAGATTATCAATAACAACAAGATGGTATCATTCAAATGATTTTAAAATATTCATCCATTTCTAATTTTCGGATCTCAAATCCATTTTAAGATCATCCAAACTCCCCATTCAAATCAACCATTTTAACTTCCCAAGTTAAATCTTAATTTCATCTTGAAATTTCCAAATCAGGTTGATTATTCAGACTTATTTAACTTTTTCCAAGTTAAATTCAATTTACTTAATCCAGTCAACTTTACCCAATTTGAATTTCCATTTCAAATTTTAAACTTCTCATAAATAATCTTTCCACTTAAATTTAAAACCTACTTCACTTTGGGTTTCACATCACATTCCAAAGAAAATTCAATACTCAACTTTAGAGTTTATTTCCTTTACACACCTAGTTACCCTTAAATTTTAAACCACCTTTGGTTTTAAATAACAAATTCCTTTAAAATCCCATACAATCTTTGTTTGAAATAGGACCCTTTATTCAAATATATTAAATAACATTACTTATTTTAAAATGAGATCATATTCAAATAGTTTTGAGTAACATTATATCCTTTATCATTTTGAAACTAATTCAAATGTTCAAATTTAGAATTCAGAACTTCACAATTTGAAACCCATTTTAACTTGCATCCTTTCAAATTTACAAGTTACCCTTTTAAATGGTTACTTCCTTAAAATATTTTATTTTTTATTGAAAAACAATCATCTTATTATTAAACACAATAACCATTCTATTTCTCCGGTTTGAAACCAATTCTAATTTATTTAGAAATTCTTCGCCAACTTCAAGAGTGAATTTCAGTTTGAGTCCATTTCAAATTTATCTTTGATTTAATTTTAATTTGGTTGTATTTCTATTACCACTTAATTTAATTCCAATAATTTAACAACCAATTACCTTAATATTTATTAGAAAGAAATATTGCGTTATATATCAAAATATATTCTTATACAAAATCATTTAAAATCTTAATATAAGAAAATAACAAGTACGCTCTCATATATATATATATATATATATATATATATATTCACTCAACTCATTCTAGGGTACCATTGACCCTATTCTTAATGGGTAATCCTACCAGAGCCAAGGTTCTCGCTTAACCATCTGCTCTGATACTAAATGTAACGACCCAGAAATTTAGATCCCGAAAATTCCAAATAGTTAGAAAAGAAGAAAAGAGAAAGAAGAAGAAAAGAGGAACAAGTCACAGAAACCTCACATGCGCAACGGATTAAATTATAATATCAAATAATAATAACAGTTATACAAAGGAAAACTGTATCAGTACATTTACATTTTTATACATCAGAGTTACAATATTTCACAAAACACTGTACATATATACGTATCAACATGTCCTAGATAACGGTAATATATCACAGTAGAAATACTCTATACGTTCCTGTCATCCAGCTCGCCTCTTGAGCCCTAGAACGTCCTTACCTGAAAATCTGTAATACTCGGTCTAACCCGAGCATTACATCCAAGTAACACCCGGGTCAGGCTTGAAACCAGCGTGAGTAAACCCATCTAACATGGAGTACAAAAGCATACAACTTATATAAACCAACTTGTATCAATTTACAAGTTCACAAGATGTTATAGACATTACTTATTTCAGAAATTAATTTCTAAGTATTAATACTTAGATTAACTTAAATCATTCCATTTCAGCCTACTGATTCCATATATCAATTTTAAAAGAATCGAAGTGGTTTCGGGTATTTACTAATACCCAACTCCTGTCTCTTCGAATTCAATACCGTCTTAACCCAAGTTATTCAAGTGCAATACAATTCATATTAGAGTAACATATTTACATAGCAATTTCATTACCGATAGATAATCCATATTATCACAGATTAATCCACACATAACATCTCCCATAGCATCACAAATCACATTTCAGAGATATCATTAACCCAAGGCATTCAATATCATTCAATCATCCATAAGAAAGAATAGTCATACCATTTCTAATTGATTTTAAATAAATTAAATTAATTACTTCCATCATTGCACATCCTTCTCACTTAATCATTAATTAATTTCAATCCAATTTAATAAATCATTCCTTAACTATCCTTTTCAAATTTTTTTTTTAAAATTAATTCTTAGTTAGTCATCCTTGATTAATTATTACTTAATTATATTAGGTAATTAACCTCGATTGATTATTCAAATTAATTAATCCTCTATCGTTCATATAAATTACATTCACTCTTAATTAACTACTCAAATTAATTATCCTATAATCTCCTTCATTGATTAATTATCCTTTACTTAATCGCACTCATTAATTAACTATCCCTTAATTAATTTCCTTAATTTATAAATCCTTAATTAACTCAATCCTTAATTAGTTCCATTAAGTAATAGCCTTTTTATTACTTTAATCACTTTTAATCCTGCTTACTAAATCATTAATTAATTACAAACCATTAAATTTTCTTTTAGATAAACCATTTATCTTATTAATACTTAATTATCATTTAGAAACTTATTTAATAAACCTTGGGATTAAGTTGTTCATTTATCTATAGATTAACTTAAAACTTTAAGTTTAATTTAATAATTAAAACACTATATCTACTAAATTTTACTACTTAACACTATTTAAATTTCTCCTAAATAAACTTAGGCCGTAAATAGAAATAAAGACATATAATTAAATCTTAAACTTAATTAAGCTAAATAGATACCTTAGCTAACAATTAAGTGGACATTAAAAGAATGGGTTGGAAACTTTGTTTGAAAATCTGATTAGAATCTTTCTTATAAACCATACTGTTATGTTTATCTCGGGCCTAAGGTCCATTCTAAGACCAATGAAATTTACCTCCCACTTAGTACATGAATTCCATGGTCTAGATGAAAAAAATCCCGGCCCACTCTTCTATCTTCATCCCATACTTCTTCGCTTTACTTTCCTTTTCCCTTCCTTACTTCTTTTCTCTATCCTACCTGAACTCAACGGTACGCACTCGAGTCTTATTTCGAGCCAAACTCCATCGTTCACGATTTCTTCTTCAAAAGGCACATCCAACCTAGTAACGAGACCACAACCCAAAAATACATCGTACACGCGTGTACGTGCACACGGCATCGGTGCCATCCTGACCAACCCTGACGCCATCCCAAGCTGTCGTTGATCACCTCGATCCATCAAACTACCCAGTTTCCTCACTAACCACCCTGATTAGAATTCGAGTAAAAATCGACACCCTACAGAAAGCATCGGGTCACCATAATCCTCCAAGTTCACCACCTCAGATCATCAGGAAAATCTGATACTCCGATCAAGCCTTCGCCTCGCCTCCATCTTCCCTTTCCCCCACCTCCGGCTCACCCCGTTGCCAGCATGACGATGAGATCGCCCCGCGAACAAACCAAGCCAAAAACTGAGGCTAAACCCTAAAACCGCCCCGCCGCACCTCCACAATGAATTTGGAACCTTCTGACCATTTTTTCCAAGCTCTTCTACCTTCTCTCCACCTCCAATAGGAATCTTGCCTTCCCTGATACACCCCATCACCATAAAAAACAGAAACCTAAAAATGATCATCTCTCAAATTCCTCTGAATTTCTACCTTAAAAATCATGTTTTGATTTTTTAAAAATCCTAGTTTTAGATGACGAAACCAATTATATAACTGAAACAAGCAATCATTATAAACAAAATTTTGATATGTTTTAAGTCCACTGTTCTTCCTTCTTCTTATTTAAAAAATAGTTCAAATTAAACTTGAAATTATTTTTAAAATTTATAACTTGCTGCAACCAACAAATTTTGTTCACAACTTGAAGACTAAAGAGATTCAGGGAATTATTTTTAAGCCTGAACACTAAAACAAAGCCAACAGTCTTGTGTAAAATCATACACATCCTTTTGTCCAGATATATATTTACATCACATCATATAAACAATTATTGCATCCTACTTCAAAAGGGTTATCTCATGCATCCAGATTTAAGTTAGAATAAGGTTTAGTTTACTCACAGTTTAAAAGCAGAGAAGCTCTTTTGAAAAATCTGGGAATCACACTTAAAAAAGTCTTGTTGCTTGAATCTGGAATTGTTGAATTTTGCAGTTTGCTTTAGTTTGAACTGGAAATCGACTTACTACTTGAATTGTTATTGATTTTGAATTTGAATATGAATTTGATTAAAAGCTAAGTTGATCCTTTATTAGCTTCAGGAAATTGATTTTCTAGATTCTTTTTTTTTCTTTTCCTCCTCTGATTTCTAATTTTGGAGATGAAGGAATAAAAACTTGGTTTTCTCATTCATTTTGATTTTTTTCTTTTTTTTAAAAAAAATCCCAAAGAAATGAGGTTGCCACTTGTATTTCTTTTAATAAATCAACTAACACTTGTAATCATAAAATTTATACTTGTCATTATTGTTTTATAGATTGTTTACATTTGAAATTATTATGTGCTTAATATGTTTTATGTATTTGTTAATTCCTTAAATCGATATAATACATTTATACATGTATATTTTTTAGCTTATATATTTATATTATAAATTTTCAATTTACTTTTATTAATGTCTTATGTGTTTATATTTAATCTTTATCTCTTGTTTATATATATAAAATTTTAAAAGTAAATCATGTAAAATTTCAATTATACACTTATAAATAGTTGTACAATATACTAGTTTTATATATATATATATATTTTATTTATATCTTTAAATGTTTTTCATAAAACTTTTATATTAAATTTTCTATTTAGTAAATACTTTCTAAATGTAATCCTTTAAAGAGAATAATATAAAACAAATTTGTGCAAAATCATATATATACTTTTAAATCTAATTTATTTTAAGATGTTTATTCTTTGAATTTCGAATTCAAATTAAAATTCTATTTAAAATTAACTCATATATATATATATATATATTTAAATAATCCATATTTAAATTTGTTTGAAAATAATAATTTACCTCATTTTAAATAATGTATAAAAGAATTCATCGCATTATTATTTGCTTGAAAGATAAAGTTAACAAATTAAATATTATTGTCTTTTGAAAAGATAAATCTTTTCCAAATTAAGTGTTTATAAAAGAAAATTGTTAAACTAATATAGTCAAATTTAATAATTATTAGGAGATTATCAAATACATATCTATCCAAATGTTTAAAATTTAGCATTTATTATAGTGCAAATCCATCTTTATACAATTTCTAGATATAGAATTTCATTTGTTCAAATTACAAATGAGTATTTTAACAAATCTAATCCTATTAATTTTAAATTAGCTGAGGCCTAGAAATTCGGGTTATCACAGTAGAGGGCGTCACGAATACACCCGTTGCCTTTGAGTCTACCCCCTCCACTTTGAGGGCAGCAGATCTCTCCGGATCCATGTCGCACTTTTTTTGTTTCACCAAGACATGCCTTGGGTTGATATTTAATGCGTGGCTTGCAATGGCAGACGAGATCCCACATACGTCAATGTGAGTCCAAGCGAACATGTCAAGGTTCACTAAGAGAAATTCAGCTAGTTCTTTGATCATTGGGGGCCTAAGCTGTGATTCGATATTTAGGACCCTTGATTGGTTGTCGTGGTTGATTGTGATGTCAATCATCGGCTCAGTCGGTGCAGCCTTGGTCTCTTTGGGATCCTCCTCATCATCCCTCGGATTTATGTCTTTATAGAATTGATTGTGGTGCCCAAGCCAAGGCCCAGGCACTGGCTGTTAACCTTTGACGATTTGGATGCGGAGAGATTTGTCCACATCCTTACCTTTTTCTTTCTGTTGAGCATCTCTCAACACAGCCACATAATACGCATGTCCGACCACTTGATCACCATGCACAACTCCAACATACTTATCAGTTGGGAACTTTAAAGTCAAACACCAAAGGGCAAGAGCTACCCAGAATTCAGCTTGGGCTGGTCGGCCTAGAAAAGAATTGTATGGAAAGTCAACATCCAAGACAAAAAATGGTAAAATCCACACTTTTCAACGATCACCTTCTCCCAACTCCACCGACAATTTAACATATCCGACAGCTTCAATCATAGTACCATTAATGCCATGAATGCGGACTTTAGATGATTTTAAGTCCATAATCGTAAGCGTTTTGAAAATTATTAACGGAACTACCATAATCAACCAAAATCCTTCTTACTAAGGTAAGGACGATCATGATCGAAATAATCATTAGATTAATCGTCTATGCCTTTACTTTATCTGCATCTCTGTCTCTAAATTCAATGTTATCTACCATTATACGTTGCTGTTTTGCCGGTGCTCCATCTTCTATATTCGAAGAACACTCAAAATTCACATGCTTGAACGCGCTCACTAATGCTCCATCTCATGCCAACTCTTATCGGCTGGAAGTGGTCCTTCAACTATTGTATTGATCACTAATCTTCAACCAGTCCGCAGTGGTTCCTCGGACTTGTGCGGAGCTTGTCCTCGGTTGGGGTTAGATGTCCCCTGTCCACCATCCTATAGGGCTTTAACGAACTGCTACAAGTTTCTTTCTTGAATCATTTTCTTGATTATCATGGAGATGCCTACACTCATTCCTGTTATGTCCATAGCATTTGTTGAACCGACAATATTTTTCAGTCCGCTTCCGTATCTCCATCGATTCTTTTGGAGGCGGCTTCCTGTACTACATGGCATTGCAGGTAGACAAATAGATGTTCTCTAGAGATGTATTTAGTAGTGTGTAGGCATCAAACATTAGAATCCTAGGCTTACCTCTTCCAGAATCCCTTTTTTGTTCATGGTTCCTATCACAACCTTTCTTTTGCTGATTTGGTTTATTTTGAACTTTCCCAGAACTATCACTAGACAACTTCACTGCAATTGTTACTCTGTACTCCTCCACTTGGTCCTATAACATTCTTCTTCCTAGAGCATTGAGCTTCCTCTTTCCTCAAATACTGAGCTACTTTTGCATGGAAATGGTCTAATGCTGCGAGTGGTTTGCTAGTTACCTAATCACTAAAGTCCGATTCTAGATCAATCCCTCTCGTTACCGCCATCAAAAATAAATGGTCATTTGAATTACTGACTTCTCTGATAGCTGTATGAAATCTCTCCAAATAATGTTTTAGGATTCTCTTGGAGCCTGGATCACGTTGGATAGGGAGATTACATCTTTCGGGCAAGTTGCATGCATACGGAACTACTCCACAAACTTCGTTGCAAAATCATTAAATCCAGAGATTGACTGCAGAGGTAATCTTGTCAACCACATCATTGCTATGCCAAAGAGAATAAAAGGAAAACGTCTACATTTTATTGCATCACCAGCTCGTGTGGAATCCAACAGCCATTCATATCTCATGATGTGCTGCCTAGGGTTAGTTTTTCCCTCGCAGGTAGGCAGTGATGGCATGCTGAATCTTTTTGGATACTTCGCATGTAAGATATTATCAGCAAACAGGCTATAGCTTCTCGAGATGCCTCAATCATCATTGGTCAAGCCTTGGCTCTCGCTCACTAGCTATTAACCATAGTCGACAAGCCCGTCGTTTGGATAGTAGGAGCCAAGCGGTGGTCATGCTTCACCTCACGTGATTGGTTCGGTCGATGCCTACGGGACGTTCCATGTCTTCTTAGCTCAAAATGCTCTTGATGTATAACATGTACATTCACTTCACCATTATTCTAGCAAGGAAATTGGTTTGCATCCATCTGAACTCTAGCATCCAAATCAATCGCAGTAGCTCCAACTTGGGCTCTAGCATGGAAAGGTAGGCTCCATCCTCTAGATAAAGGATCGACATGAATCCTTATGGAGAGATCGGCATCGATCAGTCTCGGAATACCATGTTGGGTTTCCTATTGATGTCCTCAAGCTTCTACATGATATCCATCAGTTATGCAATGTCTGTGTCTGTGATAATCGTCTGATGAAATAGAACTTTTCGATGTAGAATAAGGGGTAGGGTCTCTCCTAGCTTTCCCACGCTGTTGATGACTGAGTTAGTTCATAAGATCAATATTGGCTTCAATCTGCTGATTTAACTACCAGTGGCTATCTACTACCTATCTCGTCGGATTCTGGAATTTAGGCCTTGTGGTAGAACCAGCCGGATTCTAGACATCAATTGGATTAATAGCATTCACATCTAATGATAGATTGCTTTAGCCTCCAAACTAGCATTCTTGTTTTCTTCTGCGTTTTGATATGTAAACTTAGTAATCCTAACCATTATAGATAATTTTCCTTAAACTTTTCCAAATATGAATATAACGAGCAAGTTTCTTGATGACTATTCCGAATATCTTTAGGGGATTTATGCAATCTAGTAGCAATAAAGAGATCCAAACAGGGTTGAGAATCAGATTCTCAATGAAAACACTATAATGTTTGCACCAAAAATTAGCACAAACACCCAATAGAAGTTTTGTAGAGTAATAAATGAAGGATATAAAATTAAAATGGAGGAATATTGTAATGATATAGTATAAAATTAAAGTAAAAACAAGAACACAACGAGTTATAGTGGTTCGGCGTTGTTTGCCTACATCCACTTTGAATAGATTGCTTTATTAATTACTTTGTAAATCAAATACAATAGGGATTGGATGAAAACCCTTAGTTACCATAGAGTAAAAGGTAACTAGTAGTGTGAAAGTCTTGAAAATGAACAACCAAACCTGTATTTATAGATGAAGATGGCAAAACATTTTCTTGAAAATTCAGCAGAAGGACCTCCAAGACCATATAGACCCATAAGAGGCATCATAGGGCCCAAATTCCAAGGAATAAGGATCAGTGACGATCCCTATTTTAAAGGAATTTAGCAGTGAAATCCCTATGCTAGCTTTCCCATGTTGTGTTATGCTTTGATTCCAAGTTTCATGCCAATTGGATTAGTAGAACTCGAGTTATTGCTCGATCTTTGCTTCATTATGAGTTGTCTTCTGATTTCAGCCATTCCCTATTGAGGGAAGAGGGTCGATCCCTCTTATTTCATCTTCTTGAGGTGTGATATCTAGGGTAGGCTACCTAATGTCCCCACATCTTACCCATAAAAGTTTATATGCATTGGATGTAAGGATCTTGAGATATTGATTGTTTTCTATTAAAGTGCACTTGCTTCCTTAAACATGCCTATACCTATGATGGAAGTTGATTATAACCGATCCCTCTTATATGTTGAACCATATTACATACATTAAACATTTTGCATCGTGTATCTCTCAATTTCGGTTGATCATGCTTTCATATTACCATATGTACTTGACTTCATGATCCCACAATCACTACTCTGGACTTACTAGCCTTGACGATAGTCAAATCTTACTTGTCCAATCAGTTCAAATATAGCTAGGTTAAAATGTCGGATAACACTTGCCCTACAAAGTATAGCTTGGCTAAACATCGCGTGCTTTGAATCGAAGCAAATTAGAGTCGTCGAAAGGAAATCAATCCAATTCTCGGAGTAGTCACTATCATTCCTTCAAGTTATTTTCCTAAAGTGTTGGACATCTTCTTGGTCGTCATGACGTTTGGTCGATCTCCAATAGTATAAATTTAGGATTATATTCTGTCAGTTCCTGTCTATGTCTGATTCTACGAGACTAGTAAGATTTGGCTATCTGATCTGTTTATGATTTCTAAAGCTTCAAGTTTGAATTCAATTCGTTCTTTAAACATTCTGCATCGCATATCTCTCAATTTCGTTCGATTACGGCTTTAGATTTCCCTTTGTACTTGACTTTCGTACTCCACAATCATCGCTCTGGACTTACTGGCCTTGCCTGTCTAATTAGTTCGAATATAGCCGGGGTAAAATCCCGCATAACACTGTCCATAACATAAATTCATATCGATTAGTTTCCATTTAGTTGTTATGTCTATTAAGGTTAGCAATTCTAACCTAACCTTGCATTGCACACATGATTACTTACCTACCGTTTTCCAAGGTACAAAATACTGAAGAAGCCTTATCAACCGCCTAATACTCCAAACCCATTTGCCACTTAATACTTCTAAATATGAAGCGGGCTTCTATAATCACCATAAAATACTTTTAAATGAGAAACATTCAGACTCTGTCATTCAAGACCTCAATCAGGGTGGACTCCATCATTTAAGACCTATTTCTAAAGCGATTTTCTGACAATGTTGTCAATGGTCGGTGGATCCTAGCTACAAGACCACTAACCCCTGTTTAAGACTTCCAACATTTAATGTCTAACTATTACCACATCCATCGCCAATAAAATCATAGCTATATAAAATAGTACCTAAACCACTTAATACCTTTAAAAGGACTAGGCAGACTTCAAACCATTTAATACCTATATTCTAGGCAGGTCTCACATCACTTAATACATATCCCCAAGCGGACTCCTCATTGGTTCTATCGTTATTACGGCTTTAGCAATGTGAGAGACTGTACCTAAGCTACTTAATACCTCATTAATAGGGACTAGGTAGACCCCTGACCATTTAACATCTATTTATAAGTAGGCCTTTTTTATTTAATACCAAACACCAAGGTGGAATCCTCACTGGTACTATATTGCTGACACTTGGAATCTCACTAGATTACTTAATACTTCTTTTTAGGAGAGAGGCAAACCCTAGATCAGTTACTTAATACCTCAAACCCGAAGCGAACCCTTCCCGAGGTATCCCCTGTCACTCTTAATTTTAAATATGGAATCTCATTAGGTTACTTATTTCAGTAGGGAGGCAGGCCCTAAAATAGCTACTTAATACCTCAATACTGCAACAAACGTATTTAGGGACATCCTTATTTATTTGGAATCTCACTAGGCTACTTAATACTTCCTTTTAGGAGAGACGGACCCTACAATCACTTAATACCTTAAACCAGAAGAAAACCCCTATGGAGATTTCCCTTACCGCTTCTAATTACAAATGTGGACCATTTAATACTTTTCATTAAGAAAGCAGACCCAATCTCTTATGTCATCATAGGCCCTAAGATTAGTGATATCTCACATCGATCATGAACACTCCCGACTGTTTGTAGTCTTAAAGTGAAGGGCAGTCTTCCGTTAAGTGACTCTACTAACCTTGCATCACTAACTTACTAAGTCCAATTAACCATCATAAGTCTTTACTTACATTATCTTAGGTTGACATTGGACTTAGCTTACTAATTCCCTTTTTATTTAAGGAAATAAGGATTACTTTAAATACTTATCTATCCATAAATCTCCGTTTAATGCTCATAAATGTCAATTTGTCCATAATATCCTAACAGACATTACTAAGACATTTATGTATGATTACTAATTTCAAATTAGTAACCTTTTATATCTATTCCATTTTTATTAGTCCCTTTTTATCCATTTGTCCTTATTAATTGTAACTCACAAATTCATTTCCACCAATTGCCCATTAATTGGAGTTATGGTCTTTAACTAACAATTGTAACCCCTAATCTAATCCTATCCATTATTTCCCATTAACTGCCCATTAAATGGGGTTACAATCTTTTAGTTCCTATTAATCATTGGCAATTCCTAATTAATTACCCACTAATAGGAATGATTACATTTCTCATTTCTACCTATTCTCTTTCCTAAATATAACAATAACTAATGAAAGTCACACATAAATAATGCATGAATAAATATTGTTTTTCTTTATTAATGTAATAAAAACGTACAAAATTCCTAATAAAACTGCCAATTCATAACCAAATATATTCTAATCATAAATATATAACTAGAATATACTTTCTATAATTAATTTGCTAGAATTAAATTCCTCAGGAAGATGTTCCGCTATGATTTCCATAAATTAGTTTAACACAAAAAGGAAGGATTTACTACGTTTAAAATTATAAGGAATGGATGATTTCTTTTTATTTGGAATAAACAACGTAAACTACGAATAATAAGTCTATACTTTACACATCTCTTCCCTTTTTTTATTACTTGTTAAATCAAGCGCCTTTTCAAATCAAAAGTGGAAAAAGTAAATAAATTTATAAAAATCAAACGAATGATCTTCCCACAAATTAAACTAGGGAAAATATTAAACTAGGGAAAATATAAAACCTAGCACAAACTTAGGCAATAATCCAAAAATCCAATTTTACATCCAAGTACAGATCTGGAATAAAAATATACAACATTCAAATTCTAAAATATTTGGGACCGATTTTCAGATCTAGGTGTAGACATATTTCAAATTGGATCTAAAACAAGAATATGCAGGCAATAGTTTTCCCCACTAATTTAAGCCTACAATTTACAAATAAAATTGATTTAGGCATAAAAATCAAATGTATGCTAATGAAATAGATTAAAAATCATAAACAACATATAAAATTTTCCACTCGCTTTTTAAAAGCGATCCAAATCTCCAGATCTGAAGTAGAACCATAAATTCATTTGCAAATCCTTTTTAATCCAAGAAATATGTATAAAATGGGTATGTACATACATTAGAATTACAGATCTGAGAAGAGATTCGGGATTAGAAGAGAAAATAGTTAAAAATATAAATATATAAATTACCTCAAATATGCGTATAATTGATTCTCTTATCTTCTCCTTTTTTATTAAATTTATGTTATTCTCCAATTTGAATAAATAGAGATATAAATATCTTAATTTTATAATTTAGATAGAAAGTGGGGAATAAGAAATGGTAGTGCTTCGCTATTGTCTCCAGATAAATATGAGAAGAGAAGGGAGGATTAGGACTGAATTTATAGGCGCTAGAATTAACCAGAACCGTTAGATCAAAATATATTAAATATGAACCGTTGGGATGGGCTAACCCTAGTTGCCATACACGAAGCGGTCAACCGTACCCTTCCTAGGAGTCGACCTCCCCTGATTGACTGCTCTAATATGCGAGTCGACCTATTGGCCCCAGATAATTAATATATAAATGTTAATTTCTTATTTGAATTAGTTTCGTTCCGAATTTGTTTTTCATCCGTAACTTCTTCATTTGGACTTCGATCGTAAAACTCTAAATGTGGAAGTTGCTCAAAATTTCACCATGAACGCTATGGAGCAAGTTTCATGGTCAAATTCCATCATTTGCAAAATTCCATTTTTGAAGCCTAAATTTATTAACTAATTAATTAAATAACTAACGCCAAATTACGAGTGTTACACGTGTCGTTCAAGATAGCCATGTGAATCAAATAAACGTTATCACCACTTCGCGATTCAGTAAATAGATTGATATCCATGTTGTTAATCCAAATAATTTACTGGAAATTCCTCTTGACGCTTCGAAAACCACGAACGATTCTAATCCAAACGTTGAGTCGAATCTCGAACCAAATTCCAAGTCTAATTCTTTTCCAACTGAAGTAGACCGATCTGTTGAGTTTCAAATTCCATTTCTACATTAACTTCGACCTTAGAAACATTTCGATCAAATGGAAAAAAATTAGAAATTTTCAAGCTAGTCAAAGTGAACATTCCTCTCTTAGATATCATTCAACAAGTCCCAACGTATGCTAAGTTTTTAAAGGACTTGTGCACTCAAAAGAGACATACTCTAGTGCTAAAAGAACCTTTAGCGGTCCGTCTAAACAAAGTCTTGTCTCAGTCCATTCCTATGAAATACAATGATCCTGGCAGCCCTACAATCTTGTGTACGATAGGAGACAAGAAAATCAATAAATGTTTGTTAGACCTAGATGCAAATGTAAACTTGCTCCCATATTCTGTTTACCAGCTACTAGGCTTAGGTGAGCTTAAACCAACAAAGGTCACCCTTCAATAGGCCAATCGTTCTATAATGAAATCGATAAGAGAAATCAAGGACGTACTCATTACAGTGGGGAATTCATATTCCCTATCGAGTTCATCATCTTTGAAACACAACCTGTAAATAGTCTCACTAGCCAAATTCCTTTGATTTTAGGATGACCTTTCTTGGCCACATCGAATGCTTTGATCAATTGTCGAAATGGTTTAATAAAAAATTCCTTTTGTAACATGACGATAGATCTTAACATCTTCAATTTAGAAAATCAATCAAATGAACCGTCCTTGGAAGTTAGCGTTATTCATGAAAACTTTGAAAATTGGATAATAGACCTTAATAATGAAAATGAAGCAGAGAACGAACAATTGTTTCAAGACATGCCAAAGGAGACTGAAGATACGCAACCCTTTGAACCTCTCACGGTTGAGTCCGAAACTCAACCGATTTCTTTGATTAAACAACCTCCTAGGTTAGAGCTCAAACCTCTTCCTTTTCGCCTTAAATATGCACACTTAGGTGACAATGAAATGCTTCCAATAGTAATTTCTTCTGATCTTTCTCTTCAAATAAGAAGAATATCTTTTTTTGATTTTTTTTTTGAAAAAACAAAGAAGCGATTGGGTGGTCCATTACCGATATTAAGCGAATTAGCCCTACAATTATTCAATGTTGCATTTAGTTAATTGAGGAAGCCAAGCCATGTAGTGATGTGCAATGAAGGCTTAACCCCAAAATGAAAGATATGGTTCAAGAAAAAAAATTCTTAAGCTCCTTGATAATGGTATCATTTATCCCATCTCCGATAGTTCGTGGGTTAGCCCGGTTCATGTCATGCCTAAAATTTTTGGACTCACTGTTATCATGAATGATGCTAACAAACTCATTCCAATCCATACTCGAACGAGTTGGCATGTTTGCATTGATTATTGAAAATAAGTGCTACAACATGCAAAGATCATTTCCCACTTCTTTTAATCGACCAAATGATTGAACTATTAGTTGGCCATGAATTCTATTATTTGCCTAATGGTTATTCTGGCTATACTCAAATTTTAATTTCTCTCGAAGATCAAGAAAAAAATGATTTTACATGTCCTTTTGGAAAATTTGTTTATCGGCATATGTCATTCGAACTTTGTAATGCTCCCGTGACCTTCCAAAGATGCATGGTTAACATCTTTTCTGACATGATCGAAAGCTTGTTAGAAGTTTTATGGACAATTTCTCTATCTCTGTGGATTCTTCTTTCGAATGCTTACATCACCTCGAGTTGGGTCTAAATTGATGCAAAAAGAAACACTTAAGTTTAAATTGGAAAAAATGCCACTTTATGGTCAAACAAGGTATAGTCCTCGAACATGTCATTTCAAATAAAGGTGTTGAGGTAGATAAAGCAAAAAATGATGTTATTTCAAATCTACCCATTCCCAAATCCGCTAAGACATTCAATCATACTTAGGGAATGTTTGTTTTTACCGATGCCTTATAAAAAACTTAAAAAAAAATGCTCGACCTTTGACTACTCATTTGGGAAAAGAGGTTCGTTTTGATTTTAATTCTGATTGTGTCTCTTATTTTGAACGCCTTAAAAAAGAACTCATTTCTTCTCAAATCACCTGCTTTCCTAATTGGGATCTTCCTTTTGAAATTATGTATGACACTTCTAACTTTGTGGTTTGTGCTGTCCTAAGACAACGCATTAACAAAATCCTTCACATCATCTACTACACTATTATGACTTGGAATGACGTTCAACGCAACTACATAAGCCACAAAAAGAGCTTGTAGCATTAGTTTTTGCACTAGAAAAGTTTAAACCTTATTTGATAGGCTCACATATCACAATCTACACTAACCATTCTGCACTTAGGTAGCTTTTTGCTAAAAAGGATGCTAAGTCTCATTTGATTCGTTGCATCATATTACTTTAAGGATTTGATATTACAATCAAAGACCAAAAAGGGTCCAACAATATCATAGCCAATCACTTGTCTCGTCTTTCAAACGCACCATCTTTTTTACCGTTAATGAGATTTTTCCAAAGAACAAGTCTTTCCAGTTTCCATCGATCCGTATTTTTTCGATATAATGAACTATATAGTCATTAAGGAAACTGCTTCATTTTGGTTCAAACAAGATAAATACAATTTTCTATTTGAAGCGAAATATTTCTATTTGAACGATCCATAAGTATTTAAGTAATATTCCAACTGAATTATTTGACGATGTGCCCCAAATAGCGAAATCAAGAGTGTTCTTTCATTTTGTCATGAACAAGCCTGTGGTGGACATTACGGTCCTAAGGAAACCATGGAAAAGGTGCTCTAATGTGGCTTTTATTGCCCTACACTTTTCAAAGACGCATTCGAGTTTTGTAAAGCATGTGATCATTGTCAAAAATTAGGAAAAATCATGAAAGGAAACATAAAACCATTAACCTCAATCCTAACAATTGAAATCTTTGACATTTGGGAAATTGACTTTATGGGGCCGTTTCCTAACTCTTTCGAAAATCTTTACATTCTCCTTGTCGTCGATTACGTTTCTAAATATGTTAAAGTTGTTCTATGTAAAACAAATAACCATAATTTTTTTATGAAATTCATTAAAGGAAACATCTTTTCTAGGTTTGGCACACCTTGTACAATAAAAAGTGATAACAGAACCCATTTTTGTAATCAGTTTTCAAAGCTTCAATGAGTAAATACTAGATAATGTTGAGACTTGGTTTTGATCCATGACAAAAAGCTATCACTACGACATACAGATTTGACGACTGCTATGACAAAAAGAGAATATATACTACAAGGAGACAAGACTTCAAAACCGGTGCATCAATTATATTATTTTAGTTTTATGTCTTAGGTCAATTTTGTTAAAATCTCTCCTCGTTTACGTATATATTAGCTTATATATTTAGTCATCTTATTCTCAACTATTTTATACATATATAAGCATATAAAATATATAAAAGTGTTTTAAAGTTGTGTATATTACTATACCTGTGTAAACTGTGCAAATTGCACAGGTTTTACCAGGTCAGTCGGTTGACCCAGAGGTTCAGTCAGCTGACCCTGGAAAATCTGTGCAACGTGCATAGGTGCATAGATATACAGATATATTTAAAAATTCGTTTGAATATTCATTCGACTGATCCAGAGCTTCGGTTGATTGAATTTCTACAACGACTACTTTTGAAAAGACACGACTATTTGTGAAGAGTTATGAACTTGTACGAAAAGATTTGGACGTAACATTTCAATCGAAACTCTTCATCGAGAGTCGGTGCTCTTTAACCTCTATAAATACATACTCTAACTTGATTCCAAATCACTGAATTTTCTTATCTTTCTAATCCAACCCTCTGGAATCATTTGCTATTATACTTTCAATTATTCTGCAATAAAGCAATATTATACCTTTCTATTCTTCATAAACTTCAAATATATATATATATATATATATATATACATACACTCAAGGAGAAGACTATAGGAAGGGTGTACTGCAAGTGACACATCAGTGTTATTAAAACACAAAAAGTCAAAACAATCTTTGTATTTATTGAAGTCCCGTTCTGCTGCTCAGGCGTGTGAAGTCCTCTTCGGCTGCTGAGGCAAAATCCTGTTCTGCTGCTCAAGTCCCTGCTCGGCTGCTCAAGGGTTGTATAGACATGTTCCTCCGAGTTAAGTGAGGGTTGTTATTTTAGTGAAATTCCAGAAGGGGTCTAGGACTGGACATAGTACGGAGCTCCGAACCAGTATAAAAATCTCTGGTATCATTTTTGTTATACTACTTTTATATTCCACACTATTTAATGCATAACGTCATCACTGCACTCTGTATTATCGTATATCCATATTACATGATCCATGGGTACATGATGTGCACGTAAATGTGCATATTTTTACCACCATATTTATTCTATTTAAATTAAATAAATGATCATATTGGGTATTTTAACTTGTTTAAACCAAAATTCATATTATTTGAAATTGTCACATATTCATCTTCATCCAGGGGCAAAATGGCCATTTTTGTGCATATATTAATTTGAGAAAAATTAATTGAAAATTTGTATATATTTTTGTAGGAAATTGATCTCAAATAGAAGTGGTTTCATGAAGATATGCATGCACAAAATTAATACAAAGGAATGAAGATGTAAATAATTCAAAGTGAAGAACATGGATGACCCCACCTACCCACCTACCTTAATGTACAAATTAAAGGCTAATGCACATGCTTTTGGAGATAATGGCTTCATGTACACTTAATGGGGGATTAAGACATGTTAATGATAACTTGGCCTCCACACTTCCTAAGGGGCATTTTGGGCATTCCCCAAAAAAATGAATTAGGGTTTTAACACTTGTATAAATACCCCTTATGTTTCATGTATCTTCCTCTCTTCTCTTAGTCTCTCTTAGGCCTCCTTCTCTTTAGTTTAGTTTAGATCAAAAATAAAATGAAAGCTCCCCTTTCTCTTTTCATGGCTACTTAGCCATTTTTATTTTATGTAATCTTTTTTATTTTATGCAATTTAATACATGCTCTTTCCTTTTCATGTTCATTTACTTTCATGTTGTAGTGTAGATCTCTTTTATTTTATGCAAGTAGAATAATTTTTCCTTTCATTTTGCTCTCTTTTTCTCTTCTTGTTTAATGTTGTTTTCTACATTTGTTCATATAATAACAAATATGAGAGCTTAATCCCTTCAATTTAGGGGTAATGAAGCTCTCAAGTATGTAGATCCAACATTTTGTTGTTTATGCTCTCTTTTTGTGCTTAATGAGAATGATTGAAGTGGTTTAATGATGTTGTTTAGCTTCGAATTTGATAGTCTATGTTGTTTATAACAAATAGGCTATGCTTAAACAAACATAACACAAATTGCCTCTTCATCTAAATATGATTATGGCAAAGAAGTGAATGTTGAAATTGAAATTTGATAGCCTATATTTCTAAACAATAGTTAATAGGCTATGCTTAAAATAGATTTTTATTTCAACTTTGTTGTCATATTTCATGAGAGTTAAATGTGTATTAGTGGTTGTGTTATAGTTTGATGGTTTATATTGAGCTAATTAATATCACAAATATACCATACTTATGATAAGCACATCAACTAATTCACTAATGACAAGAAAAGAGAGATCATAACTTCATTTTGTTGATTTATATGATCTAGAGAGTGGATTTATCTCTAAATTGTTCTCTTAACTCTCATATTTTTATCATTTTCTTTTGCTAGTTTTTGTTAGTTTCTTACATTTCTAGCTATTCACTCTCGACTTCGGTATAATTTGATTGAATAAAATTTTAAAATCATCAATTCCCTGCGGATCGACCCGTATTCGCCACGTGCTACATTCGTACACCGTGCGCTTGCGGTATAAATTTTATTATAAATTCGTTCGACGGTTTTCTAAACCGATAGAATTTCCGTCGACGAACACTGGACATAGTACGGAGCTCCGAACCAGTATAAAAATCTCTGGTATCATTTTTGTTATACTACTTTTATATTCCACACTATTTAATGCATAACGTCATCACTGCACTCTGTATTATCGTATATCCATATTACATGATCCATAGCACACTTTCATTTGGTATCTTTCAAAATAAACAATTTACCACGATAATTCTAGTGCAATAAATCTATCCAAAAATCCAGTAAACCACTCAAGAACTAAACATATAGATATTAGACATCACTTTCTACGCGATAGTATAGAAAAAGAAGTGATAAATTTAGACTACCTTCCATCAGAAAATCAATTAGCTGATATTATTACTAAACCATTGCTAGAAAATACTTTTATAAAATTATGTCGTGAACTCGGTATAATGTCAATTAAACATATATAAATAATAAAATACGAAATTTTGAATAAAAACTTGAAAATAAAATTACAAAAATTCAAAATTCTGACCATGTTGAGACTTGAACCTATGACCTATTGTGGATAACTCAAGTGTCTTAGCCACCTGAGCTATTGATTATTTCTGTCACAGTCTAGGACGGGGACTCTATTATATGGTGACAATAATATACTAAATTATATATAAACACTTATCTTTATCGGCATACTTTACTCCTTATTATGCACATTACATTACATAAGATAAATCAAATAACAGAAAAACCAATGAACGGCCGTATTATTTGGCTAAATTCAAGACAAGCCATTTAATTCAACCTTTTTTTACTCAACCTTAGGCTATAAATAGATATTCCTATTCTATAAATAAAGATGAAATACAAACAAATTAAATTCTCAATATGTCAACTTCTTCATCAACTGACTCCATTGAAATTATAGCCTCTACCGATTCATCAAAAACTCATGTTCGTCGTACTTCACCGTCTTCTACTTATCATACCGAATATAGACCTGATAAAAAGAAAAGGAAAAGGATGATTGACATATCTCCAAACACTAAGCAAAAAATAGATGATTTGCATCACTATCAATAAGAGTCACTGATGCTTCAACATGGAATGTAATACGGGCAAAAGATTAACTCCAAACGATCAGGAATTATCGAGAATATTGCTATAAGTTTTGTGGGGCCTCTACACATCCAATAGACGAACATCCCATTTTTCCTATTAGCAGACCTTCGACGTCATCCCCACCGCGACCACCGGTCTCACCCAATTCATGGGATCGTAATGAAGCATCGAGTGCTCGTCGCAAACAACTACAGGGCTACAAAATGCTTAGCCCTTCAAAATAAACATAGTTGTTATTATTTTCTGTTTTATTTTTGAATAATTCTACTAAAGTATGTACGTTATGTTTTTGGAATAATTCATTTCTTTTTCATATCATCAACTTGTATACTAGTTATAATACTAAAAAAATAAACTTACAATGTTAATATGTAAGAAAATTTATAAAATTTACTCAACAAAACATTGGCTGTATAAATTCACTCATGTCAGTCGACTGAACCAGGGGGTCAGTCGATTGACACAGAAGTAATATGTTTTTTAAAACCATTATCAGTCGACTGGACCAGAAGGATGAAAATTTTTGATTTTCAGATTCAGTCGACTGAACCATTGATTCGGTCGACTGAATCTGAGCAACATTACTGCTCCTACCTACTCACTTTTCATCTTTTAAACATTACCTTTCCCTTCTCTCTTTTCACTCATTTTAGATTTTCAGTTTCTCCAAAACCCTAGCTCTTTAAAAATTCAATTTTTAACATACAAAATATCAAATTAATGGCCCCTAAGAGAAAAGGACAAGCTCTTCATTCTCTCAACCTCCTTCAAACGAGCAAATCCAACCATTGCTATTTGATGATATCATAATTAGGAGATGGAGAAGAATGCAAGATTGTCGCATCTCTGAATGTTCATTTGTAAAGTTTTTCGATTTCTCTCCATACCGTATACAAGAATTGGCTCATAGGAGAAATTTGGAATCTTTATTCAATATTGACGATATTAAGCAAAAAATTAATCAAACAATGGTCAAACTATTCCATGTAAATCTTAACTTGGGTCACCAAACCATTTAAAATTGAGAAGATTGCGTATGGAGTCTAATTTGTGGAAAACCCGTCTTCTTTTCCTTAGATCGAATGGCTTACATCTTGAGATCCGAAAATGATGGTATAGAATTGAAGTCATTTATTTTTAGAAGACGACATGCACCAACTCAAGTCCATGTCTTTAAGACCAAGAGCAAGAATTATACGTCGTGCTTTAATGAAAACCGTAACTCCATGAACCGAGAGTTATGAACTTGTTTAAGAACATAACTTTAAAGCCTTGTACGCTATCTTTGGAAACTTTAAAGTCAACTGGCTACGATTAATTCTTGATGAATTCTTAAGCTTCAATAACGGTCGAATGAATGTCATCTACTATGGTGAATATATTATGCGACCGCTAAAGGCATGTGAGATTCCGGAAGCTGACTCGCCGGTTTCTACCGTTGGATATTTAAATTCTCGCACTTTAGCATTAATGAAGCAATCGGTTGCTCGACCATCTCCTATCATTGCTTTCGAAGAATGAACACAACGAAAATTATCTCAACATCAACCACAACAACATGGCGAAGCATCTCACGGTCCATCCCGCCAAAGATCAACTAGTCGTCAACAAGACGAAATTTTGATTCCTAGTCCGAGTCTACCTCCACATGAGTCCATTTCTATGACATGACATAACCAACAAATTCTTCAATCCCATACCACTAATGTAGACAAAAGCTTGATAAGGTTAAAGGATTTTTTACGAAGTTATGGCAAGCTATTTCATGTTCATCCGGTACCTCCACGGCTACAATAGGCGATACGGGTAAGCAACTCGTCTTCACTTGCTCTTCCTCTTCCGACGATCAAGCAAGCAGTAGCGACGATGGTTGAGATGGAAGTGATAGTGATGGTCATGATGATAGGGGTAACAAAAGGATGGCATGAGTTGTTATGTTATATTCTACAAACATTAGTCATTATTTTATGGCCTGTATTAAAACAGTCACTCCTTTTCATATTACAAGACTCTTGTTTATGGTTTTTTAATGTATGAATGGTTGTTTCCTTCATAATATCTATGATATTACGGCTTTATACTTTTATATTACTTATTCTTTTTTATTAATGACAAAGAGGGAGAAATATTATTACTAATGTTGAGAATGCAAGATTTAGAGTGTCAACGATTTAGAGAGAGTAAGTATTTATATTATATACAGTCAAAATCTATATCTATTTACAGTTTGTCATCAATCAAAAAGGGGGAGAATGTTGAGACTTGGTTTTGATTCATGACACAAAGCTATCACTACGACATATAGATTTGACAACTGCTACGAAAAAAAAGAATATATACTACAAGGAGACAAGACTTCAAAACCGGTGCATCAATTATAGTATTTTAGCTTTATGTCTTAGGTCAATTTTGTTAAAATCTCTCCTCGTTTATGTATATATTAGCTTATATATTTAATCATCATATTCTCAAATGTTTTATACATATATAAGCATATAAAATATGTAAAAGTATTTTAAAGTTGTATATATTACTATACCTATGTAGATTGTGCAAATTGCTCAGATTTTATCAGGTCAGTCAATTGACCCGGAGGTTCAGTCGACTTACCTTGGAAAATCTATGCAACACGCACAGGTGCACAGATATACAGATATATATATATATATTTAAAAATTCGTTTGAATATTTAGTCGACTGACCCAGAGGTCCAGTTGACTGAATTTCCACAACGGCTACTTTTTTGAAAAGACATGACAATTTGTGAAGAGTTACGAACTTCAACGAAATGATTTGGACGTAACACTTCAATTGAAACTCTTCACCAATAGTCGCTGCTCATTAACCTCTATAAATACATACTCTAACTTGATTCCAAATGACCGAATTTTCTTATATTTCTAATCTAACTCTCTGGAATCTATTTGCTATTATACTTTCAATTATGCTGCAAAAAAGCAATATTATACCTTTCTATTCTTTAAAAACTTCAAATATATGTATTTATACACGAAGATAAGATTATAGGAAGGGTGTACTACATGTGACAAATCAGTGTTATTAGAACACAAAAAGTCAAAACAATCTTTTGTATTTATTGAAGTTACATTCTACTGCTCAAACGTGTGAAGTCCTCTTCAGCTATTGAGGCGAAATACTGTTCTCCTGCTTAGGTCCCTGTTCGGCTGCTCAGGGGTCGTATAAACCTGTTCCTCTAGGTTAAGTGATGGTTGTTGTTTTAGTGAAATTCCAGAAGGAGTCTGGGACTAGACGTAGGACGGAGCTTCGAACTAGTATAAAAATCTTTGATGTCATTTTTATTATACTGCTTTTATATTCCGCACTATTTACTGTATAACTATCATCACCACACTCTGATTATCGTATATCAGTATTACACGATCCATAGCACACTTTCAGATAACACACAAGTCATCCACTCTTTATCATCATCAAAATTATGGTTAAGTTGAAGTTTCAAATCGACAAATGAAAGAAATTTTGGATAAAACTATTAATGAAAATTGGAAAGATTGGTCTCACAAATTGAAGGATGCACTTAGGGCTTACACAACTGCTTTTAAAACTAATTTTGGGACGTCTCCTTATATATTGGCATATGGTAAAGCATGTCACTTACCAGTCGAGCTTGAACATAAAGCATTATGGGCAATGAAGAACATAAACTTTGATCATGAAAAGACTAGTGAAAATAGAAAAGTGCAATTCAATGAAATAGAAGAAATTAAGAACGACGTGTATGAAAATGCAAAAATTTATAAAGAAAAAAAAAGTTTTTTTTGACAAGTAAATCCTAAGAAAAACGTTTTCGCCAAATCAAAAAGTTCTTTTGTATGATTGTCTCATTTATTCTCGGGTAAATTAAAATCGAGATGTACGGAACCATATGTGGTTCTACTGTTTTTTCACATGGTGTTATAGAAATAGAAAACCCTAGGAATGGATTGATTTTTTTAGCTTATTGGTCATCATTTAATGCCTTATTTGGAATTGGCAAGTGATTAAGAGGGGGAACTCATGATACTTCATAAGCCACACTTTGTCTAGTAAGGAATTTTTTAACCCTCTCTTGTAAATATGTATATAATCTTCTCCTTTACACTCATTATATTATGCACTGACTGTGGGGACACGGTCATAAACAAGTGTACGGAGAGTTATCATGTTTAATTCGATTTTACATGGTTTTATTTTTACATTTTCTTTCCCCTTCTTTTAATTTTTTTTAAAAACCGAACAAATAAATTTTACATAATTATTTTCAAATAAGCGCACGGTTTTGGTTATTAAATTGAAATTTTGGAAAATTACTTGTCAAAATGAATAATAAAAATAAAATTTTAAATTACAAGCAACTATAGTGTAACTAGTATATATGGCGATTCTTAGGTGATGGTTATGAAGTTTATTCTAAATTATAGCCTTTGTTTAAAGAATGATTGATTTAAAGTATACGTGTTAACATTTTTGATCTTTAAAGTTAAGTGGTGCTAAGATGATTTTGCATAACTCTTTCTCTCTCTCACACACACACATAACAACAATAATAAAAACACCTAAAGTGATGTATGCACACTTAAGTATGTACACTTGCGACATTCTGTACTCTAGTCATTATGCCCACAAGGCAACGCATGAATGGTATATCCGACCTTTGTATTCTGAGTTAGATGTATGTATATATACATAAATAATAATATAATAATAATAAACACCTAAAGTCAAATGCACACACCTAGCTGTGGACACTCGCGATGCTCTGTACTCTTCTCACATAAGCCCGAAAGTATAATAGATCATAAATGAAATCGCTTTGTTGAATTTACATTATTAGTGAGAGCTACATCACCCCTAAATTGAAGGGGTTTAGCTTCTCATCTTTGAATTCATATAAACAAAAGTGGATTTCAACAATAAAAAATTGAAAAGAAATGCTAAGAGAAAGAGTGCTAATTAAAAAGAAGCAAATCTGCACTACTTTACATAAAATAAATCTAATCCACTAACATGAAATAAAATAAAATAAAAAGTAAAGAGGATGAAATAAAAGGCATGAAAATAAAAGAGAATGCAACGACCCGTAAATTCATCGTTCATAAAAATATGATTGAATTTAAAATTTTAGTTTAAAGGATTAAAATAATTTTTTTTAAATCAAATTAAGATCTTTTTATTTATAGATAATAATAGAAAAAGTATTTTCAAAATTTGTTTATAAATATATGTATAATAAGCAAGAAGTGAAAATATGACTGAAAATCGAAATCGAAATCCATAACGATTCAATGTATAAAAGTTGTAGAACGTTGTGAATTCTGCGTGACACCCAAATAAACACGTGCAAATACCCATCCAAGAAAACATATGCATATGTACATGTACACTTATATATACACATACATACATACTAAATATATAAACATATATGATATAAACAACTCCTTCTCACTTAAGCAATCAACACTTACCATCAAACACCACATCTATGCAAGCTTCCTTAATGTGACATAGCAGAGCTAGGAGGTGATAGACGGGCCATGTCTGAGCTAAGGTGGTGGTGGAAGGAGGTAGCCATGCATATGGTAATGATGGAAGGAGGTGGAACATGTTGTGGTGGAATAAGAATCTAAGTTAATATCACATATAGTCACATCAAATATCAAATCAAAGAGGCACATGGCCTTGCCCTACATGATGTGACCATGACCATACTTAGGGGAGGAGGTGGCCTACGCATGGTGATGGGAGGAGGAGGTGGCGTGGTGATGTGTGGTGATGTAAGAAGGAGATGTTTACACTCTTCCATTGCCAATATATAGCACTTCACTTCTTCACTTCATTCGTTCATCTTCTTATATATTTTTCTAAATCTTCCTCCACATTTAAATGGCTTCCATTTAAGAAAAAATATAAATTAAAATTATAGAAAATTATATCTAAATTTATATAGTGTATGTATATATATAGACACACACATATAGCACTTCAAGACTCACGCAAACCCTTCCTCTTTGTCTTCAAACCCACGACCAACCACCCTAGCTGAGCCACCACCTCCACAAACTAGGGCCATGCCCCTTACCCCCTTCATAAGCAAGGCCAAACCATATAGGAGCTTAGGGACGAGCATCGATGAGCTTCAATTCGAGTTAGGGAAGCTAATCCGTTTTCTAGTTAATCATCTTATTCCAACTATGAGAAAACTCTATTTGATATATACATATATACATACATAAATTCATATATATATATATGTATGTATGTATGTATGTATGTATCTATATATGTGTGTGTATGTGATGATGTGAAATGATTGCCATGGATTCTTATTTATATGTTGTTCATCAAGTATTGATTGTTGAATATGGTTGTTTAACAAGTCACATTAAATACACGTCGATATTACACAAGGAAATCACTTTCCGAATCAAGCTATGAAAGTAAGTATGAATCATTAGACCCCTTAAAAATGATTAGAAGTATTTTATAAATGTTTTAAAATCATTTGAACTTTTCTAGACAAGTTTTAAATAAAAATTAAAAATCGAGTCAAAACAAGACGTGTCGTATAACGGTAGTCAGCGATTTCTCACCATAGAATTCAAATGAGTATTTAAAGTGGAATATAACTCGGAATTCTTTGTAGGAAGACTTTTCCAGACTATAATATCCATATTTTTCAATTGAAGAAATAAAATCATGTTTTCATCTTGTAGATTTTCAAGTAAGTCCAAAACACAAGTTTTCAAAAATATCGGTTTTGCAGTTTAATGACCAAATTTTAAAAATGATTTAAAATGGATATTTTAAATGTTTAAAATAAAAATAAATCTTTTAAAATGTTTTAAAAGAGATTTGAGTTACATATATAAATTTTCAAATGATATAAAAGTCGTTTTAGTCAATATAGCTTTTAAGACACCTTTTGCAGCACTTTTTCAATAACTTTTAAAATATGATTTCAAACTTCACAATTCTTTTCCAGACTTTTACAAATGTTTTCTAATAAATAAATAAGTGTTTTAAAAATTATTTAAAGTTTTATATTTTATTTAAAGAAGTTTAAATAAATTAGTTTAAAGAAAAGCCGTTATAAGCAATGATTTAATTTTGGCTCTAATAAGCCGACGAGTACACCTTATTTTTCTTTTTGTGAGATCTGGTTGAGATGATTAAACTAAGAAGATGTGTAGGAGCAACCAATTCCCTGGCATACCTGGCCTTTCCAAGACGAGGGAAAGATAAGGTTGAAATGTCAGAAACGAGTTAAGTATAAAAGAGTACACTATCCCTATTAAACAACTTAGATCGTATAGAAATAATCTGCTTATATTTGGTGTTAAATCTCGAGGAGAGAACTCCTACTATTTTTGGAATTTAAAAGGTTATTTCAACATTATTCTACCCACAGTATCTGTTGAATATGTAAATTAAAATTGAGTAAAAGTAGTACAATTTATATTTGACCCTATTTTTCTCAATAATGTATTCTAAAATAATTTATTAAAATGCTGTAGTAAATTTTCATAAGGAAGCTTAATGAATTCCATATATACTGAAAAGAAATGGTTTTCAGAAAGATAAAAATCTCTAAAAGATATATTTAAATGAAAAGAAAACAAATAAATGGAATATTTATTATCTACCCACTTAATATCTTTTTATCGATGATTGGTTTGTCGCAACCGGTGTCGGATTTGGGTAATCCTTATCCAAAAACCATTTCGAAGTTTCGAACAAATTTATGCATTCAAAAGTTAAGAATCTATATTGAAGACCATGATTTTAAAAGAAAGGGGATCTTTATTTTAGAAGGACTGCTTGTTGATAATCTCTAGATAGCTCCCGTAATAAATAAATAATAGTGGTCCCTTCGTTCTGGAAATCTTCAAAACACAAGGACTATTCGCTACTAATCCTAGGTATGATTCTCGACAGGATATGGTTGGGAAGTGCCTTCATTTTGTCTTGTTCCTGGACAATTAGTATGGATGAATGTCCGACGTTGCATTTCTAGATCATATTGATTGATCTCCATGAACGTATCATCTGTTTAGGGGCAGAGAAGACAACTTCTCTTAGCTTAACACCCTTGCCTAAGACGTACGATCTCAGAAGTTATACATTTGTAGAAATATGTTGTGTGATTTCAAAATGGAAAAGTGGCATTCAAAGTGGAAGACGTGCTATGAAAAAAAGGTAATCATTACCCTAAAGCCTCACATCCGGGAATAGTGAAACATGGGATGCTTTGAGGCAAGTGGCTCGTAACTAAATAAGGGTATGAAATCACCTTCTAAATCTATAAAATTTCCACCCGCTATAACGTTGGGTCTAAATTATGTGGTGTATGCTTGGGATCTCGAATAAGTCGGTAGGCCAGGTGACGTAATACTCGGTGCTATTTGTGTAATTTTTGGATAGGTCGATCTTAATTTGCATAAGGACCAACTTAGGGTCCTCGGGTGCATTCCTCTAAAAATGCACTATACGGGAGGTTGTCTCTTACCTCACTATTAAGTTGGAAAACCAATACCCAATAAGTTTCATATGGACTTAGTTGTACAAATACCGAAATGTGAGATGCAAGCATTTCAGCTAAGATTTATAAGTTTATTTGTAAATGTTTTCAAAAGAATGTCACTAAAAATAATATTTCAAAAATTAGCGTTTCAAAGATTTTTGTTGTCATAAGGTAAAACCCGTTTCTTTTTTATGTACAGCATAGTCCTATGAGATACCCTTTTTTTCAAAAGATCCGTATTTTGAGTTTCTCGCACCAGTCCCATGATTGACTTAGAATTGATTTTTCATTTCCTTTAAACTATAGGTGCCCTATTTTTTGGGCAGTCAAGTCGTTAGATAGCTTGGAGCATTTTGGAAGGAGCCTGGAGTATGAAGACTAAACGGTCCTTTATATACAGTTATCTATTCTCAACTTTACGCTATATCATGTATCTTGTATTTTGTATCTACATCCCATACATGGATATGCAGTTATAAATATCCTAGCTGGATTAGTACTTATCGTAACTCTAATGAATAATTTGGAGTGATTATATGTACTTTTCACCTCTATAATTATGTTGTTTAATACGACGCGAGATTCTGTTTTTATTCTATTTTCTACCTTTATTTCTTATAAACTCATGATTATCTGCCTTTTCAGGATTTGACTTTGTGACACGTGAACATCGTGGATGTATTAGTGTTGATCTTCAAGGATTGAAGAGGTGGTTCATCACAACTGGTATCAAAGCTTAGGTTAGTGAAAACCTGAGCCTTGATGAGGCAACCCATTAGAGGTAGAGTTAGTAATACGCTATAATGAGTTTAGTCAATAAGAGAGTGTATTTATCCAAATAAATCCATCCAAAATCGTTAAAAGCTTAATACCCATTCCCTAAGACTATCTCGTCTGTATATTCTAAATTGTCTCTTTAATATATCCAGATAGTAAGAAATAAGCAATCGTAGAGGATGAGGAATGGGAAGCAGGAACACGACAAACATTAATGGTCATAATGCTACGGTTGTGGAAGAAGTGGTAATCCAGTACAACTTCAGACAAATTTCGCTACTCTTTGCAAGAACTATACTAACTTTGGAGGGAAACCATTCCAAGGAATTGAATCTATCATTAAAGTACAAGCAAAGCTTTACTCTTGTGAGAAAATATTCAAAGGATTGAATGAATGGGATGAGAAAAAGAGGTTCTTGGCTTCCTGGTAGTTACTGGATAGAGCTCTCATGTTGTGATATCCCGGAATTTTTAGCAATATAAATTTAATACTCTGTTTAAAATTTAATAGATTTGATAATAATTTTTAATAATAAATTTAGATAAATTTTATGATCTTCTGTAATAAATATTCAAATGGGTGATTTATCTTTTGAAAGCTAATTTAATTGTTTCTATTTATAATGTATATATATTATATATTGTAAATAGTTAATCTTTTGTTTTAAATTTAATAAATAAAGACATGTTTTATAACTATAATATTTTGGTAAATTTGGAAATTTGATTTAATTTAGTATTAAGCTATTAAATAGATAACCATACAACTTTTAAATACACAAGATAAATGTCAATTTGTTTAAATATGATTCTAACTTAAGTAAGTTTTAATAAAAAGGATTTTTTTTTAATTAAAGAGATAGTTTCCTTTATAAATTATTTTATTTATGAGTTATATTTAATTAAAAAAAATGTAACATAATGTCTTTACAAATAGATTTGCAAATACAAATAGAAATCATTATTTTTAAATTTATTTATATTTTGGGAAATTATGATTAGTAAATTTAAAATATAATCTTTCAAAAATGATTAAGATAAGGTAAATCTTTTAAAATTCTAAGATTGAGCATAAATCAAACATATGTTAAATAAAAATAATAAGTAAATGTATAATATATATATATATATATAACTAAAACAAGGTAAAATAAAATAACAGACAAGATGTGTTTACAAAATAAGTATACACATATGCTGTCATATAGAACAAATTTTAACTAGAATATTATTTTTATTCCAAGGCAAAAACAAAAGACAAGAAAACAAATAAAAAATATACATGTTATACAAACAAGTAAAAACAGTATGCAGGTTTGCAAGGGCAAAAGGAAAATATTAACATATTCACATTCAATTTTAAACAAGCTGTAAGTCAAGCTAAAGACAATGGCATTTAATGCTAAGCAAAAAGCACCATCACTTCTAGTACACAAAAAAATACATCTCAGCCTCCAAATGAACCTGCATAATAAAATAAAAGAAAGAAACACTACATACCCAAATAAGATAAGTATGAAACAAGACAAAATAATAAAAGTAATCAGGCAAAGATAAAAATATGAAAACATAAGTAGGCAAGTAAATTATGCATATCCTGTAAAATAAAGATGCAAGGCAAGAACAAAGTGTAAAAGTAATATATTATGTAACTGGAAAGTAATGTATGCAAGGCAGGAATAAACAAAAATGTCTATGCATGAAGTATAAAAACAAAACAGGCAAGAATCTTATATAGGAAGTTAAATATGCTACAAAATAGAAAATATCGACATAAAAATGAGATAAGTGAAACATAAAGTACCATTGCATTAAATGCTTCCATTTCTCAGCATACAAACAAAGTCATTTCAAATTGTATAAAGATCATTTCAGCCTCCATTTGGAAATATCTCCGATCAAAGACAATACCTAAACCAGTAAACACCTTCTTAATACAAACCTGTCTGCTTATTTATATATGCAATGCTTTTTGTTTAGTTCGTTCAACACAGCTAAAATAGAAAACATAAGTAAGCTTTTCTTTTTACAAAATTTAAACAACAAATCAAACATGCAAAGCATTTTCAATTCAAAGCCTGCCTGTAGTTCATTTTTTTCAACCTGAGATGAAGCCATCTCTGCATGCAACTACGAGTTTTTAAATTTAAGCACTATAAATCAAGCATTCAAATTTAAAGTTTTCAAATGCATCTGGAGTCAAGCTTGTGTATCTCTGGAACCTGTAGGCTGCACCTTGTCAAACTAAAACATTTTGGCATTCTTGTTTTCAAGAGTTTTCAGGCTAGAAAAAAAGTTCAAAACTATTTTCAAAGCAAAAGGGTGTTCTGTCATCTTCTTTACAGGTGAGTAACAACACATTTTAAAAAGCTTTAAATTGTTTTGGGTGTATAGTTTTGGAATGTATGTGTTTAGTATAAATATGTATGGATGTGTGAATATAGGTATATATATTCCCTGTATCTTCTCTGTTACCAGTTTATTTTTAGCTCAAGATTTATTCAAAAATCTTTTTCTCTTGAACCATTTGCTGTTAGGACGTAGACTATAAACAAAAGGTATTTGTTTCATACTAGATTAGAGTTTAAAAATTTATGTAAACAAAAACAAGTTGGATATGGCTCTGGAAATTAAAAGAACAGAGATGATCAAGTTACGTCAAAATTTAAATTCCATAATTTATTAATTCAGGGTTATATATCAAATCTCTAATCAAAATCATGATCTTTAAACCTGGTTTGATGATTTTTCATTGTGTGGTTCGAGAGCAGTTCATTTTTGTTTGCAAATTGGTTTTCGACCAAGTTCTGATGATCGGTGGAGTTGTGCTGGTCGGGGCTTTGGCTGGGAATGGAGGGGCCTACGGGAATGACTGGAAAATTGATCGGAGGTGGCAATGATGACTATGGCATCGGCGGCGTGAGGTTTTAATCAGGTGACTTAGTTTCTATTGGGTCGAATGAATCGTCCACCATGGCACGTACGATTGATCGAGTGCTTCGGGGTTTGGGGTGGTGGTAGCTTGGTCGGAGTCGAAGTAATGGCCGGAGCTGTGGATATTCTGGTGGTTGGTGTGGCGAGAACGACCCGTTGACAGGCTTGAGGTTATGTTTGCTCGTGGGTTCCATGTTTGGGTTTAGGTTCTCGTATTCGAATTTCGTGGCGGCAACGTGGTTCAAGTGGTCAGGGGATGATCTAGGAGTGATCGTCGATGTGCTCGATGATAGGGTGGTGGCCAGAGTTGATCATAGTCACGATGCAAGTGCACCATACACTTTGGTATCCGGTAGTTTTTGGGGTGAAGTGCAGAGGTGAGGCTCGAGTTTTTTCTCGGGTAGTTCGAGTACCAGACTCGAAGTATTTTGGTTAGTGACTCGAAGCAATCTTGTCTGGTCTCGGGTAGGTTAGTTTTAGGTTTATAACATGACAGTGTTAAGTGAGTTTTAAAATTTAAATGAAATGTAAATTTTAAAACAGGATTAAAAACAGAGTTTTAAATTCAAAATATAAGTTTGGTTTCAAATGAGCTTTTGAATCCTAGTTTTTAAATGAAATTTAAATTTAAAGCAAGATTTAAATCAAGTTTCAAATCAAGTCTAAATTATGGATTCAAGTTTATTTTGAATCCAAACCTTGAATTTAAATCAGTTTTATTAATGTAAACGTTGAACAAGTTTAAATGTTTTAAAGTAAATTTTAAAAGTGAATTTATTTTCAAATAATTGTTTAAACTTGATAAAATTCTTTATAAAAAGTTTCCTTTAATACTTGAATGAAAAGTTATGAAGTGATTAACTTAAATATGGAAGTTAAATAACCAATTTATTTTAAAGCTTGATTTGCTTAATAAAATTTAGTAATTTATTTTAAACCCTTGCTTATATAAGTAATGAATGCCTTTGAATTTATTTTAAGGTTTATAAATTTATCTAAATTGGGATAAATGTTAAATGGTTAACATTTAGAATCTTAAGTTCAAAATGGAATTTGAATTGAAATATAGAAGTATAATGTTTTAAATACACTTAAATGTTAATGAAGTCATTGAAAGAGTAAATGAATCATCTTAGAAATAATTAAGACAATAAAAGAATTTAATTCATAAGGGAATTAAGAAATGACTTAATTATTGATCTTAAATTAATAAATTAGATTAATTTATACTTAGAGATTAATTAAGAAGTGTTATTAGCTAACGGGGATATTTAACTAAGGATAATTAAGTATTAATTAAGGTGATAAATTTTAGTAATTAATTAGATTAATTAATTAAGATAATATATTGGTAAATGATTTAAGCCAAATTTCTTGATAAAAGTAGTTAAGGGTTAATTACTTATTGTAATTAATTTTGATAATGTGATTAATTTAAGTTAATTAATTTACTTTAATTAATTTAAGAAAATCATTTAATCATTTGATAATGAAATTACTTAGTGTCATTGATGGAGCATAATTACTTAGGGTAGTAATAAAGGATAATTACTGGAATGTAATTAGTGAAAGATGGTTTATAATGGAGTAATTTGGGTAATTACTTTTGTAATTAATCAAGGGATTAATTAATGAAGATAATTAATTAGGGAATACTTAATTTGTTTATAAGTAATTAAGGGTAGTTAATTACTGGATTGATATTAATCAAGGGTGATTAATAAATGTATTTTAAAATTTAGATTAATTACTAAATGTAATTAATTTAATAAAGTAATTAATTTGAATATAAATTAGAGATCATTAAATTATATAATTACTGATGAAATTAAGAATTGTTTAATTAAGGATCAGTTAATAATAAAGTGATTAATTAATGCAATTAATTAAGAATAAATATAATTAATTTTAGTTAATTAATAAAAGAAGTAATTAAATGTTAATTACTGTGAATGATTTAGAATAATTAACTTGTGAAATTAATTTAAGACTAATCACTTACTGTAATTAGAAAGTGATTAATCAAAGGTGTTTAATCAAGATGAATATCTAGAGAATAATTAATTAATTTTATTTATGATAAATTAATGGTTGTACGAGCAGGATTTATAGATAAAGTAATTAATTTATTTTACTTTAAATTAATTAGAGATGGAAGTAATTAATTCAATTCAATTTAAATTAATTATAAATGGTATGATAATAAATCATTACTTTTGGATGATGATATTGATATTTCATTTGATGATTGTGAACTCAGATACGAGATGAATAATATCTATGTGATATAGATGTATGGGTTAAGTAGGATAATATTTAATTATCTGTTTCGATAATAATATTGATTATCTGTTTATGATGATAATGTGGTTATCTATTATGAGATGTGAATTATCTATCTGTGTGTATATTGATAATATTGATTTGAACTGTTAAGACTAAATAGACAACTTGGCCTTAAAAGATACGTTTTGGATTTCGATGAGACCGGGATCGGGTTTCCATATTGGGACATCCAAAAACCACATCGATTCCAAATTAGCGATAGGTCGTGAATCTGAAATGAAGATGAAAATTCAGAGTGCAAGGGTTATTGTCATTAACTCTGAGGGTGATTCGAAAATGAGTGTAACGAGATATTGCCTTCGGTTTCGTTCGAACCCGGAACGAACTTGTATGGATTGAATGCTTTCAGCACATCGTCAGGCGGACGATGAGAATTCTAAGAATAATGTTCAAGAAAGGTAATCGTAGCCTCAAGCCTCATCAACCGGGAATGGCTAAAACATGGGATGTGCAGCAAGGTTAGGTGGGTCATGCCCAAGCAGGAAAAGATTTTTCCCTGGTCTAGATGTCCCTTTTTATTCGGCTTAGTGAGCGGTTGGTCGCGCCAACTGCGGGGTTATCTTGTTCGGGACTGTTCAGTTAGGAATGGTTCCGGCGTTATGTTGCAGGGGGTCAGGAGTGATCCTCGGTACGTTGATCTAGGCCGCGTACTGTGATGGGCGATACCCCAGTAGCCCTGCCATTGTATGGAATCCAAAATCCAATAAGTGCCAACGGTTTTGATTGTATTACCCAATTTTGTGGCTAGTAGCTGGAATTTAATGAATGTAACAATTTCGGCTATTTTCTATTTACTTGAAAACCCTAGACCTATTATAATATCACCGAATTTCCTATCAAATGTTTTGGTTAGCGTAAGGTAAAAACTTTTCCATGTTTATGTGTGGAAAGTCTTACGTGATACCCTTTGTTTTCAAAGGTTTTCAAAATTAAGCAACTTTAACCTGTTACTCATACCAGACCCATGTCTGATCCGGAGTTTATGTTTTTCCTAAACTCTCGGGTACTTAAATTTTTACGAGTAGCCAAGGGATTCAGGTTAGCTTTGACGAATTCTGGAGGAGCAATGGAGCAGGAGGCTTCAGTGTTGTAGATATATATATATATATATATATATATATATATATATATAGTTCCGCTGTGTTGGTATCTCTGTGTTCTTTGAGTTGTACCGTGTTGAGTTGTATAACTAGACGGATGTCTATAACTGTCTAGTATGTGATGTATTATCTGTATAACTCTAATTGATGTTGTATATTATGTAAATACTTATGTGATTATTATAATTTATTCATTCCGCTGTGAGATTCTGATGTTGTTGTTCTTTCTTCTCTATCTTTTCCATTTTCTCACCCCTTTCTTTCTTCAAGACAATATGGTTTTCTGGGGCGTAGAAAGCCGCGTCGTCACAGTTGGTATCAGAGCGCTAGATTGAGTGAATACCTAGGCTCTTGAGTGATTTTCTTCTTGAGAGAACGTATTTGTATTTTGATTATATATATATATATATATATATATATATATTTCTACCTATTTGTTGGGTTACCTGTTCGGGTTTTCCTAATATAAGTTATAAAGGTAGATAGAGTAATGGTGTGTGAAACACGACTACGAATGGTTGGAGTTTGAATGTTTGAGGTTGCAATGTATTTGTCGAGACTGTAAACCTAATACCGTCTCGAGTGAGCTTTGGGTGGTGTAAGGAATTCACCAATTTCTGAAGGAAATCAGTTAAAGTTCGAAGTTCATTCTTGTAGCACAAGTTTGGGTAAGTAGAATTTGGATTCGGTCAGTTGAGCAGAAGCTAAAGAGGGCGTCTTGGTAAATCAGGAAGTAGTTGTGTGAGGAGATGCAGTAGCTATGGATTGTTTTCAAAGATGTTTTCAGAAGCTTTGGATAAAGAAGTGTTCTGCATTAGTGTTAAGGCTGAGTTCGGCTAGGTGTTTATATTTGGCTTTGAAGTTCGAATTTTTCAAGAAGTTCTGATTAGGAAGTCTGGCATCTATGGCAGTGTTGTAGCTCAGATTTGTTCTTCCAGCACGCATGGGGGTCACCTGTCAGCAGTTTTCTAGAGGAGAACTTCAGTAGCAGCTGTGTAGATCCATTTCTTCGGAAGATTGGCTAGAAAAGCTTAAGCTGTTCTGATTGGTAAAGAGAGAGCAGTATCTTTGGATATTAGACTAGGTTGATCGCAAAAGTGACTTGCGGTAGCTGAGTGTTCTCTTGGGTTTTAGAGATTTTTTTGGATGTCTTCAGGAAGTCTGCATTTTGTCTATATCTGGAGATGTAGTTTCCTTATCGACTTGGATTCCAGAGGTGATACCGGTGATTTAGCTTGGTAGAAGGATGGGTTTTTGTGAGGGAGAAATTGGTAAAGCGACTCGGGTTTTGGAGGAACTTCTGAGTTTTCTTTATGGATCTGTAAACCATATTTCTGGGATGTGATGTCCAGTTTGTGCTCGTATGCATCATCAGCATTTTCATCTGTTCTAGATCAGAGTTGTGCAGCGGAAGCAGTTGGGAGTGCATCTATTTTTCTTTTCCGGAAGGAGGAGTTGTTTTCTACTGATGATAGTAGAGGTTGTGTTCTTGATTGTAGTTGATCTTGCGAAGATCATTCTATTGAATTGTTTTTTGTTCAGATTATTTTAAGAAGCATCAGCGAAGGTCGAGCTGATTAGTAGAGATGAAGGCAGCCTTGGATGGTCAGATGAGTTTGTGGGTAAGTTTTCTCTGCTTCAAAGGAGCCTTGTATCTTGGTAAGACTGAGAAGCTAGTTTCGAGGTGTTCTGGATTTTCTCTATGTTCTGGTAAGATTAAGTGTGGGTCTTATGAAGTGGATTGCTAGTTTGGATAGCTGGGATTTGATGTGTTTCACGTATCTCTAAGGGAATACGTGTATAATCCATCTCTGGTTTTGGAACCAGTAATGCAGGAGTTTTGGTTGCTGAATCAGACTTGTCTGTAGTCTGATATCATGTTCAATTTTATAGATCTAGATGGGTAGAAGCTCTATAGCTTAGTTGTATTGATTCTTTAGATTCTTTAGAGCGAGTATTCCAATATTTATACTTGGGAAACTCGAGAAAATTCTATCCAGAATTTTGTTTGGACATTTAGATTGGTTGATTAGGTGGATTGGATGCTATGATTGTTAGTATACGACTGATAATATATGCTTGTGTTTTAAAAATAAAATCCTAGATAGATTATTAAATTACCTTTGCTATTAAATTTCGAGGACGAAATTCTTTTATGGGTGAAGGAATGTAATATCCCGGAATTTTTAGCAATATAAATTTAATGCACTGTTTAAAATTTAATAGATTTGATAATATTTTTAATAATAAATTTAGATAAATTCTACGATCTTCTGTAATAAATATTCAAATTGGTGATTTATCTTTCGAAAGCTAATTTAATTGTTTCTATTTATAATGTATATATATTATATATTGTAAATAGTTAATCTTTGTTTTAAATTTAATAAATAAAGACATGTTTTCTAATTATAATATTTTGGTAAATTTGGAAATTTGATTTAATTTAGTATTAAGCTATTAAATAGATAACCATACAACTTTTAAATACACAAGATAAATGTCAATTTGTTTAAATATGGTTCTAACTTAAGTAAGTTCTAATAAAAAGGATTTTTTTAATTAAAGAGATAGTTTCCTTTATAAATTATTTTATTTATGAGTTATATTTAATTAAATTTTTTTTTATATAATGTCTTTACAAATAGATTTGCAAATACAAATAGAAATCATTATTTTTAAATTTATTTATATTTTGGGAAATTCTGATTAGTAAATTTAAAATATAATCTTTCAAAAATGAATAAGATAAGGTAAATCTTTTAAAATTCTAAGATTGAGCATAAATCAAACATATGTTAAATAAAAATAATAAGTAAATGCATAAAAAAAAAATATAACTAAAACAAGGTAAAATAAAATAACAGATAAGATGTGTTTACAAAATAAGTATAAACACATATGCTGTCATATAAAACAAATTTTAACTAGAATATTATTTTTATTCCATGGCAAAAACAAAAGACAAGAAAACAAATAAAAAATATACATGTTATACAAAAAAGTAAAAACAGTATGTAGGTTTGCAAGGGCAAAAGGAAAATATTAACATATTCACATTCAATTTTAAACAAGCTGTAAGTCAAGCTAAAGACAATGGCATTTAATGCTAGGCAAAAAGCACCATCACTTCTAGTACACAAAAAAAAAACATCTCAGCCTCCAAATGAACCTGCATAATAAAATAAAATAAAAGAAACATTTACATACCCAAATAAGATAAGTATGAAACAAGACAAAATAATAAAAGTAATCAGGCAAAGATAAAAGTATGAAAACATAAGTAGGCAAGTAAATTATGCATATCCTGTAAAATAAAGATGCAAGGCAAGAACAAAGTGTAAAAGTAATATATTATGTAACTTGAAAGTAATGTATGCAAGGCAGGAATAAACAAAAATGTCTATGCATGAAGTATAAAAACAAAATAGGCAAGAATCTTATATAGGAAGTTACATATGCTGCAAAATAGAAAATATCTTTAGACACAGAAATGAGATAAGTGAAACATAAAGTACCATTGCATTAAATGCTTCCATTTCTCAGCATACAAACAAAGTCATTTCGAATTGTATAAAGATCATTTCAGCCTCCATTTGGAAATATCTCTGATCAAAGACAATACCTAAACCAGTAAACACCTTCTTAATACAAACCTGTCTGCTTATTTATATATGCAATGCTTTTTGTTTAGTTCGTTCAACACAGCTAAAACAGAAAACATAAGTAAGCTTTTCTTTTTACAAAATTTAAACAAACAAATCAAACATGCAAAGCATTTTCAATTCAAAGCCTGACTGTAGTTCATTTTCTTCAACCTGAGATGGAGCCATCTCTGCATGCAACTACGAGTTTTTAAATTAAAGCTCTTTAAATCAAGCATTCAAATTTAAAGTTTTCAAATGCATCTGGAGTCAAGATTGTGTATCTCTGGAACCTGTAGGCTGCACCTTGTCAAACTAAAACATTTTGGCATTCTTGTTTTCAAGAGTTTTCAGGCTAGAAAAAAAAGTTCAAAACTATTTTCAAAGCTAAAGGGTGTTCTGTCATCTTCTTTACAGGTGAGTAACAACACATTTTAAAAAGCTTTAAATTGTTTTGGATGTATAGTTTTGGAATGTATGTGTTTATTATAAATATGTATGGATGTGTGAATATGGATATATATATATATATTCCCTGTATCTTCTCTGTTACCAGTTTATTTTTAGCTCAAGATTTATTCAAAAATCTTTTTCTCTTGAACCATTTGCTGTTGGATGTAGACTATAAACAAAAGTTATTTGTTTCATACTAGATTAGAGTTTAAAATTTCATGTTAACAAAAACAAGTTGGATATGGCTCTGGAAAATTAAAAGAACAGAGATGATCAAGTTACGTCAAAATTTAAATTCCATAATTTATTAATTCAGGGTTATATGTCAAATCTCTAATCAAAATCATGATCTTTAAACCTGGTTTGATGATTTTTCATTGTGTGGTTCGAGAGTAGTTCATTTTTGTTTGCAAATTGGTTTTCGACCAAGTTCTGATGATCGGTGGAGTTGTGTTGGTCGGGGCTTTGGCTGGGAATGGAGAGGCCTACGGGAATGACTGGAAAATTGATCGGAGGTGGCAATGATGACTGTGGCATCGGCGGCGTGAGGTTTTAATCAGGTGACCTAGTTTCTACTGCGTCGAATGAATCGACCACCACGGTACGTATGATTGATCGAGTGCTTCGGGGTTTGGGGTGGTGGTAACTTGGTCGGAGTCGAAGTAATGGCCGGAGCTGTGGATATTCTGGTGGTTGGTGCGGCGAGAACGAGCCGTCGACATGCTTGAGGTGATGTTTGCTCGTGGGTTCCAGGTTTGGGTTTAGGTTCTCGTATTCGAATTTCATGGCGGCGACGTGGTTCAAGTGGTCGGGGGATGATTTGGGAGTGATCGTCGATGTGCTCGACGATAGGGTGGTGGCCAGAGTTGATCATAGTCACAGTGCAAGTGCACCGTGCACTTTGGTATCCGGTAGTTTTTGGGGTGAAGTGCAGAGGTGAGGCTCGAGTTTTTTCTCGGGTGATTCGAGTACCAGACTCGAAGTATTTTGGTTAGTGACTCGAAGCAATCTTGTCTGGTCTCGGGTAGGTTTGTTTCAGGTTTATAACCTGACAGTGTTAAGTGAGTTTTAAAATTTAAATGAAATGTAAATTTTAAAACAGGATTAAAAACAGGGTTTTAAATTCAAAATATAAGTTTGGTTTCAAATGAGCTTTTGAATCCTAGTTTTTAAATGAAATTTAAATTAAAGCAAGATTTAAATCAAGTCTAAATTATGGATTCAAGTTTATTTTGAATCCAAACCTTGAATTTAAATCAGTTTTATTAATGTAAATGTTGAACAAGTTTAAATGTTTTAAAGTAAATTTTAAAAGTGAATTTATTTTCAAATAAATGTTTAAACTTGATAAAATTCTTTATAAAAAGTTTCCTTTAATATTTGAATGAAAAGTTATGAAGTGATTAACTTAAATATGGAATTAAATAACCAATTTATTTTAAAGCTTGATTTGCTTAATAAAATTTAGTAATTTAGTTTAAACCCTTGCTTATATATGTAGCTTATATAAGTAATGAATGTCTTTGAATTTATTTTAAGGTTTATAAATTTATCTAAATTGGGATAAATGTTAAATGGTGAACATTTAGAATCTTAAGTTCAAAATGGAATTTGAATTGAAATATAGAAGTATAATGTTTTAAATACACTTAAATGTTAATGAAGTCATTGAAAGAGTAAATGAATCATCTTAGAAATAATTAAGATAATAAAAGAATTTAATTCATAAGGGAATTATAAATGACTTAATTATTGATCTTAAATTAATAAATTAGATTAATTTATAATTAGAGATTAATTAAGAAGTGTTATTAGTTAACGGGGATATTTAACTAAGGATAATTAAGTATTAATTAAGGTGATAAATTTTAGTAATTAATTAGATTAATTAATTAAGATAATATATTGGTAAATGGTTTAAGTAAAATTTCTTGATAAAAGTAATTAAGGATTAATTACTTATTGTAATTAATTTTGATAATGTGATCAATTTAAGTTAATTAATTTACTTTAATTAATTTAAGAAAATCATTTGATCATTTGATAATGAAATTACTTAGTGTCATTGATGGAGCATAATTACTTAGGGTAGTAATAAAGGATAATTACTGGAATGTAATTAGTGAAAGATGGTTTATAATGGAGTAATTTGGGTAATTACTTTTGTAATTAATCAAGGGATTAATTAATGAAGATAATTAATTAGGGAATAATTAATTTGTTTATAAGTAATTAAGGGTAGTTAATTACTAGATTGATATTAATCAAGGGTGATTAATAAATGTATTTTAAAATTTAGATTAATACTAAATGTAATTAATTTAATAAAGTAATTAATTTAAATATAAATTAGAGATCATTAAATTATATAATTACTGATGAAATTAAGAATTGTTTAATTAAGGATCAGTTAATAATAAAGTGATTAATTAATGCAATTAATTAAGAATAAATATAATTAATTTTAATTAATTAATAAAAGAAGTAATTAAATGTTAATTACTATGAATGATTTAGAATAATTAACTTGTGAAATTAATTTAAGACTAATCACTTACTGTAATTAGAAAGTATTTAATCAAAGGTGTTTAATCAAGATGAATATCTAGAGAATAATTAATTAATTTTATTTATAATAAATTAATGGTTGTACGAGCAGGATTTATAGATAAAGTAATTAATTTATTTTACTTTAAATTAATTAGAGATGGAAGTAATTAATTTAATTCAATTTACATTAATTATAAATGGTATGGTAGTAAATCATTACTTTTGGATGATGATATTGATATTTCATTTGATGATTGTGAACCCAGATATGAGATGAATAATATCTATGTGATATAGATGTATAGGTTAAGTAGGATAATATTTAATTATCTGTTTGGATAATAATATTGATTATCTGTTTATGATGATAATGTGGTTATCTATTATGAGATGTGAATTGTCTATCTGTGTGTATATTGATAATATTGATTTGAACTGTTAAGACTAAATAGACAACTGGCCTTAAAAGATATGTTTTGGATTTCGATGAGACCGGGATCGGGTTTCCATATTAGGACATCCGAAAACCACATCGATTCCAAATTAACGATAGGTCGTGAATCTGAAATGAAGATGAAGATTCGGAGTGCAAGGGTTATTGTCGTTAACTCTGAGGGTGATTCCAAAATGAGTGTAACGAGATAATGCCTTCGGTTTCGTTCGAACCCGGAATGAACTTGTATGGATTGAATGCTTTCAGCACATCGTCAGGCCGACGATGAGCATTCTAAGAATAATGTTCAATAAAAGTAATCGTAGCCTCAAGCCTCATCAACCGGGAATGGCTAAAACATGGGATGTGCAGCAAGGTTAGGTGGGTCATGCCTAAGAAGGAAAAGATTTTCCCCTGTCTAGATGTCCCTTTTTATTCGGCTTAGTGAGCGGTTGGTCGCGCTAACTGCGGGGTTATCTTGTTCGGGACTGTTCAGTAAGGAATGGTTCCGGCCTTGTGTTGCAGGGGGTCGGGAGTGATCCTCGGTACGTTGATCTAGGCCACGTACTGTGACGGGCGGTACCCCAGTAGCCCTGCCATTGTCTGGAATCCAAAATCCAATAAGTGCCAACAGTTTTGATTGTATTACCCACTTTTGTGGCTAGTAGCTGGAATTTAATGAATGTAACAATTTCGGCTATTTTCTATTTACTTGAAAACCCTAGACCTATTATAATATCACCGAATTTCCTATCAAATGTTTTGGTTAGCGTAAGGTTAAAACTTTTCCATGTTTATGTGTGGGAAGTCTTACGTGATACCCTTTGTTTTCAAAGGTTTTAAAAATTAAGCAACTTTAACCTGTTACTCGTACCAGACCCATGTCTGACCCGGAGTTTATTTATGTTTTTCCTAAACTCTCGGGTACTCAAATTTTTACGAGTAGCCAAGGGATTCAGGTTAGCTTTGACGAATTCTGGAGGAGCAATGGAGCAGGAGGCTTCAGCGTTGTAGATATATATATAGTTCCGCTGTGTTGGTATCTCTGTGTTCTTTGAGTTGTACTGTGTTGAGTTGTATAACTAGACGGGTGTCTATAACTGTCTAGTATGTGATGTATTATCTGTATAACTCTAATTGATGTTGTATATTATGTAAATACTTATGTGATTATTATAATTTATTCATTCCGCTGTGAGATTCTGATGTTGTTGTTCTTTCTTCTCTATCTTTTCCATTTTCTCACCCCTTTCTTTCTTCAAGACGATACGGTTTTCTGGGGCGTAGAAAGCCGGGTCGTCACACATGTAGTGGGAATCCATCACTTTTAATGAATCTGAAGACAACTTCTCATGGGCTAGATTTAAGGAAGTGTTCGAGGAGCAGTATATACCTACAACTATAAAATCCCATCTTTACAGAAATTTCATGGACTTAAGACAAAATGATATGTCTGTAGAGGTGTACTCAAAAATTTCATTAAGTTATCTTGTTTTGGGCCGGGACTAATAGATATGCTCTTGAAGAAGAATTAAATGTTTTTTGCGGGAATAAAAGAGTAATATTAGGAACGAATGACTGGCCAAGTGAAGGGAACCTCTATGGACCTACTAGATATGGGTTTCTAGTAGCAAGCATTGGATAAATGAAATCTGGTGGTAGCCCAAGGAAATAGCAATAATCAAAATAGGAGGAAGAAGTTGTTGCAAGGAAAGAATGGTGAGGGGTCCCAAGAGAATCATTATAAGGATATTATTCGTTTCAATTACCACAAGAAATGCCATTTCCCAACATAGTGTAGGAGTCCTAAGATGCAAAATTAGGAAAACATTTCTCCTATGGTTAACAAAAGTCCTTGTTACCATTGCCCTCAGTCGGGTCATTAGAAGAACACGTGCACGTTGATGAAGAAGGGAGAACAGATTAAGGTCTATGCTATAAAAGGCAAGCCTTCGATCATCGAAGATTTAAAGGGAAAGGGAGTCCTAGAAGGTAATATATACGTTAATGATATTTTAATTAGAGTTTTATTTGTTACTTGAGCTTCCCACAGTTTTATTTCTCAGAAGTTAGTCGATAAATTAAACCTTAACCTAGAAATAGTAGAAACCTTTTTCCGCGTATCTAATCTCATAGGCGGTACGACTAATCTCTATATGTCCTGATAAAATTAAGAGTTACCTACCAAACCCATCTATTCTTTTGCAACCTATATTCCTCCATGATTTCATTGGGTGATATTTTTTGGAATGGATTGTCTATCGAAGTATAGAGCTATTCTAGACTGCAACAATCGATCAATCATATTAGAACCACAACTGGAAGAATGTTGGATAAAATAATATGTGATGGACCTAGTCTAGTAAGAGGCAATTTCATGTTTGCATTGGATTCATCTCAAATGGACTTAGAAAGGATGTCTGTCGTTAAAGGATGTTTTTGAGGAAGTAAAGAGTTTTCCATCGCATCGAGAACTAGAATTTTCAATTGATTTAATCCCTGGTGCCAGACCAGTTATACACCTTATTCATATGATGGCTCCAAAGGAAAAGTTGAGTTGGCAAACCAAATAGATAAATTGTTAAATAAGGGGTTAATAATACTAAGTCGATCAAGTTAGGGTGCAGCTATGTTTTTGCAGCAAAGTCAGATGGTTCCCTTAGACATTATGTAGACTATCGAGATCTAAACAAGCAAACGATTAGAAAAAAGGTCCTCTACCCTGCATAAACGACTCGTTTGATCAATTACGTGGTGCTCGAGTATTCTCAAAGATGGAACTAGCTATGGGATTCCATCAGTTAAGAATAGTAGAAGATTGCATTCCTTTACTACATTCTGAGGGCCCGAGAGTTTATATGAATGTTTAGTTATGCCATTTGGGCTAACCAATGCACTTGCGTATTTCGTAGGCATTATAAATAGAGTATTTAGAGATATACTCAATAAATTCATGTTAGTCTTTGCTGATGACATTCTCATATACTCAAAGACTGAAGAAGAACACGAAAGATATTTGGAGATCATTTTGGACATATTGAGGAGGAATGTGCTGAAAGAAAAGTTCTCAAAATTTTATTTCTAGAAAAAGGATGTTTAGTGGACTTGGGCAAAATTTCAGCTATATAGGATTGGAGGTAACCATAGACTCCAAAGGACATCCGTAGCTTCTTAGGATTAGCTAGATATTATCGAAGATTTATTCAAGATTTCTCTATAATTTCTAGAAAACTTGAAAGAAATGTGAAGCAGCATTTCAGAAACTCAAGAAGAGGTTAACCATTGCTCTTGTATTAGCTATTATTGATGAAAGTGGCGGTTTAACTGTTTATACCGATGCTTGTAGGGAAGTAGGTGGTGCAGTCTTAATGCAACATGGGAAGGTCATCGTATTCGAATAGATAATTGAAGATTCATGAAAGTAATTATGCGATACACAACTTGGAGTTATTAGCCTTGTCGTTTGCATTAAACATATGGAGACATTATTTGCTGGGTATGAAGTTCTATGTTTTATTTCAATAAAATTTAATTTGACCCTAGTAAATAATAGTCCTTCTTTAAATAAGTGAAAAGTTTGATCTCTTCACGAATCACAAATGTTTGAAATACCTTATCACTCAGAAGGATTTAAATATAAGGCAACTATGTTAGTTAGAATTCCCCGCATCGTATGATTTGGATATTCTATATACACCGAGAAAATCCAATGTTGTGGTAGACGTGCTAAGAAAATGGCATGCTATTATAGCTTATTTAGTAGTGCATCTAGCGTTGATTTGTCGCATCAAGGAGAATCAGCTCAAGAATCCGATTATTGCAAGAATAGCCAAGGAAGTGGAGAAGAATGAAATACTAAGAAGATGGTCAGGATTCAATGTGGATGAGCAAGGAATTCTAAGGATGAATGAAATGTTTTGTGCTCCCAATGTTGATGGAATTCGACAAGAAGTTTTAACAAAATGTCTCAATTCCTCACTTATAATACATCTCGGAGTTACTAAGATGCATAGAGACAAGAAGAAGGCTTTCTGGTGGGAGTGCATAAAGAGAGACATTTCAATCCATGTGAGTAGATGCGCAAATTGTCAGTAGATAAAGAGTAACTAACAAAAGATTGCTAGATTACTCGAACCACTTGAGATCCCAAAGTGGTAATGGGACCAAATATCAATGGACATTATCAATGGCTTGCCTCTATCAAGGAAAGGGAATGAAGGCGTTTGGGTTATCATAGATAGATTAACTAAAATCGCACATTTCATCTAGTAGAACCCACAAGAACAGCCGTAAGCTTGGCTGAGATATATATGAGGGAGATTGTTAGACTATATGGAATTCCTGCCAGCATCATAAGTGATCGAGACCCAATCTTTACCAGTAGTTCTGAGATGCCTTATAGATAGCATTGAGAATGAAGCTGGATGTAAGCACCATATATCATCCCAAACCGATGGGCAAAAAGAGAGATTCAACAGGGTGTTGGAAGGCCTTTTGAGAGCATGTGCATTAGACTTTGAAAGTTCTTGGGAAAGCTACCTTCATTTAGTAGAGTTCTCTTACAATAACATCTATCAAGCTAGCATAAATATGTCACCTTATGAAGCCTTGTATGGTCATCCGTGTAGATCCCCAGCGTGTTGGATCGAAATTGGAGATCGGTTGGTACTTGGCCTCGACATAATTTTAGAAGCTGCAGAGAAAGTAGACATGGTTAGAAAGAAGCTAAAGAAGGTGCAGAGTAGAAAAAAAGGTGCAGTGTAGAAAAAGAGTTACACTGATCGAAGGCATAAAAATTTTGAATTCTTAGTTGGGGAATTAGTATTTTTGAAGATCTCTCCGGCGAGGGGAGTGGTAAGATTTGGAAGAATTGGTAAGCTGGCTCCTTAGTATATTAGACTTTTCCTATTCTTTAGCTAATTACCCCATTAGCCTATCGAGTATAACTACCCGAAAGATTTTCAGGCATACATAATGTTTTCCACGTATCTCATTTAGGTAAGTATGTGTATGATCTGGACCAAGTCATAGAGATAGCTACCTAAGAAGACTTGGAAGCAGATCCAAAATCAACCATTATTAGACAACCCAATCGAATCATGGATCTCGATGAGAACCGATTAAAAAGAAAGGTTTTGTGATTAGTTGAAGTACAATGGAGCGACGATGCTAATGATTGTACATGGGAAACAAATAATAAAATGAAGAAAGCCTATCCTAAGTTTAGGATGGATGAACAGATTTTATATATATTATAATAATATAGTGTACTCAGTACCTACGGTGTAGTCACTTATCATACCTTGTATAAATTTCATCATATATGATATTTCTTTTTAGTTATCTTCTTCACATCTCCAATTTTAGGGGATGAAATTCTTTCAATGAGGGGAGTCTATAACGACCCGTAAATTCATCACTTACAAAAATATGATTGAATTTAAAAAAATAGTTTAAATTATTAAAATAATTGTTTTTAAATCAAATAAAGCTCTTTTTATTTATAAATAATAATAGAAACAAAGTTTTCAAACTTTTTTTTACAAATATAAGAATATTAAATAAGAAGTGAAAATATGACCAGAAATCGAATTCGAAATTCATAACAATTCGACATATAGAAGTTGTAGAACGTTGTAAAATGAACACATATATATATTCGTCCAAGAAGACATGTGCATATGTACATGACCACTTATATATATACACATATATACCAAATATATAAACATATAAGATATAAACAACTCCTTCTCACTTAAACAACCAACTCTTACCATCGAACATCACATCTATGCAAGCACATGCCTTGATGTGACATGGTCGAGCTAGGAGGTAATGAATGGGACATGGCCAAGCTAAGGTGGTGGTGGGAGGAGGTAGCCATGCATAGGGTAATGATGGAAGGAGGTGGAGCATGTGGTGTGGAGTAAGAATCTAAGCTAATTATCACATATAGTCAACATCAAATATCAAATCAAAGAGGCATAGTGCCTTGCCCCTACATGATGTAACCATGGTCGTACCTAGGGGATAAGGTGGCTGAAGCATGGTGATGTGAGGAGGAGGTGGCGTGATGACGTGTGGTATAGATACCACTACACTTCTTCGCTTCATTCATTCATCATCTTCTTTATTTTTCTAAATCTTCCTCCAAATTTCAAGGGCTTCCATCTAAGGAAAAATGTAAAACAAATTATAGCAAATTTTATCTAAATTTTCGTAGCATACATATATACAAATAGGACTTCAAAACTCACCTAAACCCTTCCTCTTTCTCTTCAAACCCACGGCCAACAATCATAGCCGAGCTTACCACTTCCACAAACCAAGGTCGTGAACGCCTACCCGTTTCGCTAGCAAGCCCGAGCCTTATAGGAGCTTCGGGACGAGTGTTCATGAGCTTTGATTCTAGTTAGAAAACTATATTTAACACACACACACACACATACACACACACACACACACATGATGTGAAGATTGCCATGGACGCTTATTTATATGTTGTTCACTAAGTGTTGATTGTTGAATATGGTTATTTAACATGTCACGTTAAACACATGTCGATATTACACAAGGAAATCACCTTTCGAATCAAGTTATAAAATAAATATGGAATCATTAAACCCCTTGAAAATGATTAGAAATGTTTTATAGTCATTTTAACTTTTCTCGACAAGTTATAAATGAAAATAGAAAATCGAGTCAAAACTAGGCACGACGCGTAACCGTAGCTCGCGATTTCGCGCTGTAGAATTCAAATGAGTATATAAAGTGGAATATTGCTTGGAATTCTTCGTATTAAGAATTATTCGGACTACTATATCAATAATTTTCAACCAAAGAAGGAAAATCAAGTTTTCATCTTATAGATTTTTAAACAAGTGCAAAATAAGTTTTCAAAAATATCGCGGTTTTGCAGTTTAATGAACAAAGTTTAAAAATAATTTAAAATGGATATTTTAAATACTTAAAATGAAAAAATAAGTATTTTTAAATGTTTTAAAAGATATTTTAGTTATATATATGAATTTCCAATGATATAAGAGTCGTTTTAATCAATATAGCCTTTAAAACACCTTTTATAGCACTTTTTCAATAACTTTTAAAATACGATTTCAAACTTCACAATTCTTTTTCCGACTTTTATAAATGTTTTATAATAAATAAAAATGTGTTTAAAAAATTATTTAAAGGTTTAATATTTTACTTAAAAAAGTTTAAATAAATTAATTGAAGAAATAAATAGCTCCCGAGATAAATAAACAGCGGTGGTCCCTTCATTCTAGAAATCTCCAAAACACAAGGACTATTTGCTACTAATCCTAGGTATAATTCCCGACAGGATGTGGTAGGAAAGTGCCTTCAGTTTGTCCTGTTCGTGGACAACTAGCATGGACGAATCTCCAACGTTGCATATCTAGATCATATTGATTGATCTCCATGAATGTTTCATTTGTTTGGTGATGTAGAAGTCAACTTCTCTTAGCTTAACACCCTTTTCTAAAATATAATAGCTCATACATTTATAGAAATCAGCGGTGTGATTTTGAAATGGCAAAGTGGCATTCAAAGTGGAAGATGTGCTATGAAAAAAGGTAATTGTTACCTCAAAGCCTCACACGGAGGAATAGTGAAACAGGGGATGCTTTAAGGCTAAGTGACTCATAGTCAAATCAGGGTTTAAATTTTGTGGTGTATGCTTGGGATCCCAAATAGATCAAATGGTCGGGTGATGTAATACTGGGTGCTATTCCTGTAGTTTTCGGATAGGATGGTCTTCATTCACATGAGGACCCACATAAGGGCCTTAGGTTCATTCCTTTAGAAATGTACTATACGAGAGGTAGTCCCTTACCTCATTATTTAGTTGGAAATCCAATACCTAAAAAGTGTCGTACAGACATAGCTGTGCAAATACTGAAATGTGAGATGCAGGCATTTTAGCTAAGATTTATAAGTTTATTTGAAAACGTTTTCGAAAGTATGTCATTAAAAATAATATCTTAAAAATTTGTGTATCAAAGATTTTGGTTATCTTAAGGTAAATGCCGGTTCCATGTTTATGTGCGGCGTGGTCTTGTAAGATACTTTTTTTTTTCAAAGCATCTGTATTTTGAGTTTCTCACACTAGTTGCATAACCGATCTAGAGTTTATTTTTCCTTTTTCTTAAACTCTAGATACCCTATTTTTTTGGGCAGTCAAGTAGTCAGATAGGTTGGAGCATTTTGGAAAGAGCCAAAGTATGAAGAATAGAGGGTCTTTTGTCTACAATTATCTATTCTCAATTTTACGTTGTATCGCCTATCATGTATTTCGTATCTATCAGCCCAGACAAGGATATGCAGTTATAAATATCCTAGACTGGGTTAGTACTTATCGTAATTCTGATGAATCACTTGGAGTGATTATATGTACTTTCCACCTGTATAATTATGTTGTTAAATGCTATGTGAGATTCTATTTTTATTCTAATTTCTACTTTATTTCTTATAAACCCTTGATTATTTGCCTTTCCGACACTCGGATTTGCGTCACGTGAATACCGTGGATATATTAGTGTTGATCTTCAAGAGTAAAAAAGGTGGGTCGTCAAAGAGAAGACCAAGAAGACATTAAAGAGAAGAGAGCTTTTATTTCTAATTTTTTTGCTACAACCACATCTCTCTTTTTACATGAAATAAGAATGTATTTATACATGTCTAAATCCTAAATGTTTTTATGGTACTACCAAAAATATCCTTTATATTGTTTGGCCTCCAAGTCATCATTAATAATTAATTAATCTCTCACTAAAATGTGCTTTTGCTTTTAACTATGGTCCTTCAGCAAGTGGGTAGGTGGGCTCCTCCATTAAGCTGTATTTCTTTTTTTTCCTTCTTTCTTTGACTTCTAAAATGTGTAAATGTGTAGGTCCACGAAGCCTCTTCCAATTCACCTCAATTTCATACAAAATAAAATTAAAATGTAAATGAGTGAATGATGATTTGAAAACACTTTATAATTTGGTCAAAACATGTAAAAATATCCTAATATGTCATTTAATCTAATAGAAGAAGATTAAGTATGAGAGTAAAAAAACACATTTTTTCTTGCATATTGCATATCATTTGGCTATCCCATGGCTGTCATGTAAATTCACTCCTTTCTCATTTACATTAACTTTCCTAGGTTAACACCCTTAGGATATCTCATGTTACAAATCAAAGTCGTCGCACGCTAGTTTGGAAGCCTTGGCAAGCCATAACCTGAAGCTATCGTGTGTTATATACCTATATATTTCGTGTAAACTGGTTATAGTATATTTTTTATATTATATATTTACTTTTCTCCTTAATTTTCTTTCGTGATCTAATGTTGCTAGCGTTCTGATTTATTTCATGGGTTGACAGCTTTTGACCCACCTTCATTTACTTTTGGTTTCGTGCGTTACCAAATCTGAAGTTGTCCCATGTGAGCCTTCATGTATTAGCTTGTTACTTCATTTCGTGAATGGAGCTGTTACCTTGAATCCTTCCATCCTTGCTTTTCATGGGCTATCATGTTTCTCTTGCTATCTTGTGTTCTTTGTACACATGTTTGATCTTTCATGTATTGCTGTTTAAGCTTCCGTGGGCATTTTATTTTGTTTAAAGCTAATACAACCACCTAAGTGCTTTTAACGTAATGCATCCTAGCTTTCATGGTTTGTCTCTACAACTAATAATGCAAATTCATTGACTAATTTACTCGGTGTCTTTTTGAAATTCCAAAAATGCGCTTACTTTCCGTTTACATATTTATATTCAAACAAAATATCAATGTATACATAACACAAACAGCCCGTACACAAACAGCCCGTGTGTAAAGCACGAGCCCATGCTAGTATATTTAATGTCATTATGTACTTTTTTTTCTCTTTGGCTTCCTGCACCAATTTAGTTGGCCTTGAGTTTATTGCCTTTGTGAGTTAAAATGTAGGGTCCTCGTGAGGTGTCCCAACCATCGCGTACTTTATATTTCAAAGCCTCCGCGGACAATTAATCTTAGTTTAGTATGAAGTTTATCCTTGTGTGTTGTCCTTTACTTGGTCAACAAGGGTTCTATGGCAATCTTGTAATTAAATTAAAAACTGATTTATTACCCTCTTAAGCAACTTTTTTTACCAAACACCATTTGTTGTCAACTTCTTATTGACTAATTCTCTTATTATTTCAGTTTCTTTTCAGAAATTGTTAACCACCTTGTTTAATTAATTAATTTTCTCGTTAATTAATAGTGCTTTCGTTGACTAAATAATTCATAAAAAATAGAAAATTGAAAGGAAAAATTCTAAAAATTCATCAAAAACCACTTTTATCATATTCTACCTTATGAAAATTTTAGATCAGAATAATTAAATTTGTTATTTTAATAATTAATTAGTTAATCTAAAATTAACCATTTTTTCCAACTTAGAAAATTCATAGAATATTCTTATTAACTCGAAAAATTTTGAAATTTAAAACTCGTCTTTATTTCATCATTCAGCACATCATATTAATACATCGTGGCATTTGAAGGTGATTTAACCATATTTAACCCAAAAATATGAACTAATTCACCTTAACGAAATTTTAAACCATAATTACTATGATGTTCGAACTCCGAACACATGAAATATCATTCAAACATTCGTTTATAGTAAAATCCAAATTTAAACATGCAAGGAAGGTTTTAGAGAAAGATTTCACCCATTTAGCTTAAGAAAACTTGATTTAATCTCTTTAGTTTAGATTCCTCGTCTTTTCCCTTGAAATTTCTTCCCCTTCTCCTAAATTATTGGCCGGCCTTGGTTCTTTAGGAGTTTGTTTATAAATGAAATGAAGTGAAGATAGAATGGGGAGCTGGGGCTAAGGAATATGGGTTAGTGGTTTTAGGCCTTACTAACTCATTCCCCTTAACCAAATCCTTCCCACTAAAATTCACTTTGTTTATTTTCACTAATCAAGACCAATCAAAATTGCTCTAGTTTCCCTTAGTCCATCCAATTTACTTTTCAAAGTGACCCCACTTAATTAATTAAATTTTTCTTAGGAAATTCTTCCAATTAAATCACTATAATAATTTAATTAATAATGTCTCCATATTGTTAATTTAATTTAATTTTCCATATTATGGACCCTCCAAAATATGAGGTGTTACAGTCTTCCCTCCTTATAAAAATTTCATCATTAAAATGTTGATAAGGAAAACGAAATTTACACTAGCATCCTGAAAGTATAAAGTCGTCATCATAGAAGTACACACAAGCACAAAATATTACACTAGTACCCTACTAACTATCAATCATAAAGCATAAATTTATCAGTGCAACTACTAATGCACAATTATATCACATGTGAATATACTAGTACCCTATTAGTCCATACAATGGAGAAATAAAGCACCCTGCTATACACATGAGTGCCTAAAAAAACCCGGGATAGATATTGCTAATCTTATCCTCTACCTCCCAGGTATAATCATCCTTATCGTCACTCCACTGGATGGAAACAAGTCTGATAACTTTGTTCCTCAACTCCTTCGTATCCCGACCTACTATTCCTTTCGGTCATCTCACATATGTTAAATCTGGCTGTACAGTTAAATCCTCCATCGCTCTCAATTTCACTATCGAATCTGGTTCACGAACACATTTCCTTAAATGTAACATGTGAAACACATTATGCACATCCGCCAAAGTACTTGGTAACCCAATTCGATATGCAAGTTTACCAATCTACTCGCTCATTGGAAATGGCCTTTCAAATCTTGGTACCAACTTCCCCGCCTTCCCAAAGCGCATGACTTCTCTCTTTAGAGAAACCTTCACAAATACACAATCGCCTACTGCAAACTTGAGCTCTTTTATTCGCTTATTAGAATAACTCTTCGGCCTCGATTTCGTTGCCTTCATTCCAGCACGAACCAACTCTACCTTCTTAGCATCATCCCCAACCAAATCAGGTCCTAGCACGAGCTTATCTCCCATTTCCAACCAACAAAATAGTGAATTACATAGCCTCACATACAACACCTCAAATGGTGCCATCCCAATACTCGTCTGGTTACTATTATTATAGGCATGCTCTACCAAATGTAAGTAATCTTCCCAAGATCCTCTAAAATCCATGACACATACTCTTAGCAAATCCTCGAGTGCACGGTTCACCCTCTCTGTTTGACCATAATTCTATGGGTGGTAAGTCATGTTCAAGTTCAACTCCATAACCAATGTACTCTACAAACTTTTCCAGAGCTCGCTGGTAAATAACAGGTCTCTTTCACTAAATATACTGCTCGGTATTTCATGCAATCATACTACATCCTTTAGATATAACTTCGCCAAGCTAGCTACTATCCTCGTTGACTTCACGGGGATAAAGTGGGCACTCTTAGTCATTCTGTCAGCTATCGCACAAATACTATCATTTCCCATCCTCTACTGAAGCAGTCTATTTATAAAATCCACAGATATAGAATTCGCTTCCAAGTTAGTACTTCCAAAGGTTGAAGCAAACTGCTCGGCTTCTGGTGCTTAGCCTTCACTTTCTGATAGGTGAGATACCTCTTCACACATTCTCGTATATCTCTTTTCAACCCTTCCCATATCACGATACATCTTCGTACTTCCAAGATGAATATTAAAATTTGACCGATAACTATCTTTTGAAGATCCCATATATCCAAAACACAAAGTCTTCCTTCCTTCCTAAGTTATCCATTCGATTCTATCTTGAATCCTTTCATGTCTCAACATCCATACCCATCTCCAATCTCCTAATCCTTTCGGTAATCAATGTATCTTCTCTTTGCCTTATAATTATTATATTTACAAGTACCGGTGTACTTCTAGACTTGCTAACATGCTCAGATCTCCACTCGATCCAGTATTCTTCTTTAATGCACTCCGCAAATGGCTAATGTCTCTAACATCTTCCATTCTTCAATCATGACCGACACTGCATTCTGATGCTCCCTACCGAAAAAATCAACAACCTTTTTACCTTTTCTTGGTGTATATTTATTTCAAATTCATATGCCACCAAGAGCTCTAGCAATCTCTATTGCATCATATTGAACTCCTTTTAAGAGAATAAATGCTGAAGGGATTTGTGGTCTATATACAACTCGAACCATTCTTCCAACAAATAGTGTCTCTAAATATTTAGCACAAACACCACTGCTGCCAACTCTAAATCATGAGTCGGATATCTAACCTCATGCAGGATCAACTGCCTTGATGCAAATGCTATCACTTGCCCTCTTTGCATCAACACCACTGCCAAGCATGTTCCATAAGCGTCAGTTTACACTACTAGATCCTGGTTTCCTTTAGGCACAATCAAGACAGGAGCATTCTTCAATAACTTCTTCAACTCCTGAAATGACCCTTCACACTTATCTATCAGCACAAACTTCTTGTTCTTCCTAGTCAACTAAGTCAAGGGTGCTGCTAGACGTGAGAATCTTTAATGAATCTATAGTAGTAGCCAGCCAATCCCAAAAAACTTATCATCTCTATGATCGTCTTTGACCTCTTCTAACAAGTAATTCTATCTTTGATGGATCCACAGCTAATCCATTCTTCGAAAAAACATGCCTAAGAAATTTCACTTTTTTTCCCAAAAGTGGCATTTCGAAAAATATTCCTTCAACTTGTGTTGTCTCAATGTCTCCAGCACCCATCTCAGATGGACTTAATAGTCTATTCCATCTCAGAATATACTAGAATATCATCAATGAAGACTAACATAAACTTATCCAACTGATCGCAAATGATCCGTTTCATAAAATCAACGAAGAATGTAGGCGCGTCAGGCAGTCCTAACGGCATCACTAACTATTCGTATGAACCGTAACTTGTTCGAAACGCGATCAATGGAATATTATCTATTGCTGCTCTTTGATGATGGAAACCCATTGCCAAGTTGGCTACGAGAACACCAAGCTTTACTAAAGATTTAAGTCATCTATCCTAGGAAAGGGATAACCATTCATCGCCATCAACTCATTCATCTTTGGATAATCTATACACATCAATAAATTTCCATTCGACTTCTTAACGAATACCATAGATGCTCCCCATGACGAACTTCTCGGTCTAATAAAACTTTTATCCTCAAGTTCCACTAGCCGTTTCTTCAATTCTTTCATCTCCTTGGACGATATTCTGTTAGGCGGTCTACTAACAAGTTGCACCTCCGGTATTAAGTCTATTTGGAATTCAATTTTCATTCTCGACAGTAATCCCATTACTAGTTTGAAAACATACACAAATTCTCAAACTACTAGTAGCCTATTTATCTCATCTTCTTGATCATCCATAGCACATAAGATCAGGTCTACCTTCTCCCTCATTACATCCAAGGGTATCATAATTCTCTCTCCACCTTTAGGATTCTTTAAGGAAATTATCATATCCACACAATAGATCCTAGCATCATTTCGCACCAACCAAACCATATCCAAAATTATCCTATACCCTATGAAGTTAAACACATATGGGTTGCAAGAAAACAAATATCCACACAAGTTAAATTCAAGATTAGTACACCTTAATCCAAGAGTGGCTTAGCCACCGATCAGATTAACTACACACTAGGACGTAATCAAATAGGTCGCGTCTAGTTCTAACCTATCAACTAAATCTCTTAAAATTAAAGAGTGTGTAGCACCAGTATCAAATAGAACTCTAACTGATATACCGGAATCAAAATCATACCTCCAAGTACACCCTACCCTTTGTCTTTCGTAGTTGATCCAAATGAAGGTTTTTTCGAAGCATAAACCTCTGCCTGTCTTACTTTTGGACAATCTCTCTTCTTATGGCCTGGCCTGTTACAAATAAAGCTCTTTGTCCTGTGCATATTCTCCGACTGGGTACACTTAGTGGAGTTGTGCCCCTTTTGGTCATAGTTATAAACATAAGCTATATTCGGCTTCTGATGTAACACCCCTAATTTTTGTTTGATATTATTCAGGAGATTTAATTAGATAGATGAAATAAAATAATATAGTAAGATAAGAAGGATGAGATTTGATAATTAATTGGTTTAGAGTTTAACTAATCAATTGATAAGATTGGTTTAAAACTTACAAAAATGAGGAATAAATGAGAGGTGCAAATTAGGAATAGAACCTTATTTTATCCGTTATGACTTTCCTCTCTCACTCTTTCTCATTTTACATTCACATGTCAATCAAAAGGAAACACTTATAGAACAGCCATTTATAAAGGGTAGGAGAGAAGGAAATCAATGGTGATTCAAAGGGCAAAGCTTAGGGAAGCTAAACTCCATCAAATTTCAGCCTCATCATCCAATCAAAGGTGAATAATAGTTAACAATCTCTATTGCTTGTGCTTGAATTTGGTTATAGTTAGTTTTCAAATTGCTTTTGCTTACATTTCCAAGATATTGATGTTTAATCACTATTCAGATAGGTTAATGATTTATGGAAATTTTATGGAATTATTATAATAGGTTTTAAAGGTAAAACCTTAACTTTTGATCTCCAATTGATTTGATTTCCCGGTATGTTGTATAAAACATTATTGTAGAGATGATTTTATAGTTTCGTAATTTTCCAAGTTAATATGAATATTTTATGAATTTCCTAAGGATGAAATAGCACTTATTTTAGGTTTTAATTATTAAAAATAATTAAATAATTATTTTGGTCCTTAAATTTTTACAAGGAGAAAGAATATGTAAATTCTATTTTTTTGAGGATTTTCCCAAGTGGTTATGGTTTTCTATGAATTTATTATGCTAAAAAGGAATTTAAATTAATATTAATTATAGGTATTAATTAATTTAGTTTGCTAATGTTTTTGGTAAGGTAAAGTTTATTTCCAGCAAAAAAGAAGAATTAAAAAGTTTTGGTGGTAACAAATCATTTTTTGATAAGAGATAGAAGTGGATAAAAAGAATTTGGTTTAAAAAGGAAGGAAAACAGTTTTAATATTTATTACAGTAATGTCATCGACGACGTGCGGCATCCCTCATGCCATTATAAGAGGAATGCGACGTCTCATGGGTGAAGAGATTTGATATTTATTTCGGAGCTCTACTTTTTTTTCTAAAGTGCGACACCCCTTACTATTTTACTTGAAATCCCTTGTCGCCTTAGTTTTCAAGAATCTATAATTTCGACTTAATGATTTTGAAGTATTGATGTCGTGAGTTTTCATTGCCGACATCTTATGTTTTGCGACATAATAACCGAAGTACCATATTTCAACATCATAGTTTTGAAGTATTTATGCCATAAGAAATTGATTTCGACTTGAGTAATTAATGTCGTAGCTTGTCGGCTTTGACATCACATGTTTTCCTTGTTTCGGCAAAAAGATTATGCAGTTTTGATGCCACAAATCTATGATTTCAAAATTGATGATTTGTAGGCCGAGAAGTCTTGCTTTCTTTTGCTAACTAAAATTACGTTTAGAAGGCGAGATAGCCTACGTTTTAAGAAGGTCGATAACCTTATGATTCGTAGCCTTATAGTTTATAAAGTCAGAATTTTGTTTTCTAATCTTAAATAGAGCTTCGATATCGCTTTTAATGGCATGAATTCTATAAGCTTTCTATTTAAAATTGTTATATTGATGGCTTGATAAGCCATACATATTATGAGTTCAACAAAGTCATTAGGGATACTAATGTTTATTATTTTGAGGTGCCATAAGTTTTAGGTTTCAAGAACCTAATTGGGGATATTGATAGACATAGGTTAGGTATTGGAGGAATAATGTAATATTCTAATTATAAAGTGATATTTAATGGATTCATAGTCATCCTAGGAAAACTATGGGATATGTGCTGGATAGTCTCTATATGGTTAATGATGGGTTTATAGTCATCCTAGGAAAACCATGAAACGTATGATGGATAGTCCACATAAATTTTAAGATAAATGATCCACGTGATGGATAATCCATATAATTTTAAGATAAACGATGTGTGAGGGATAGTCCTCATAATTTTAAAATAGATAAACCATGTGTGATGCTTAGTCCATATAGTCTGGGATAGATAGTCCAAATAATGTTTATATGTGAGATGGGTATTTCATATAAATATAAGACAGACGGTCGGATTAAATTTGGACAGATAATCAATTAAACTGGGATGGGTAACCCACTGTTTGATTTTGGGTAGGATAAGGGAGTGAGTAGCACTACGAAGACAAATTAGTCAGACTTATCCATAATGGATGCCTGCACATGATTATTTTATTTTATTCTAATCATTGTGGGTGCATGTGCATGAATTTTGTTTATCATATTCAGTTAAGATACCAGTGAGGGGAAAACCAATCCGCTCAGTGGCGTGGTCTTATTGGATACCTATTATACCCTGAGATTGTAGGTTTTTATTCACACCAGACTTTTTGTCTGACTCTAAGTTTTTGTTTATTCCCTTAAACTCTCGGGTTCTAGTTTGAGTAAGCCAGGCGTAAGGATTTTTAGGTTTTCCAGGTTATATGAATAAGCTTCCGGATATCTGTAGGAATTAAGCTAGCTATTAGTAGGAGCTTTTATTTTCAGCCGTGTTGTTTTTTGTCTTAATGGATGCAGTGATAGAAGTTATAACTGTTAAGTATTAGACTTTGATCAACCAAGGGGGCATCTTCATATTTCGTTCTTGGAGTATTTTGTAAATATTGTATTTTTATGAACGTGGGAATGAATGGGATTATGTGATAAATATGAAATTTTATGAAATGAAATGTGGAAGTTAATTATTGAAAAATGTTTGAATTTTTTTATATTCATATGCTTCTGATGTTATTGATATGATAAACATAGCTGCATTTTGCCGGAAATTAATAATATGCATGATTGCAGTATCCGTAGCATTTAGTTTGGGACCCAAAATGAGGGATGTTACATCTAGCTCCCCCTCCAGAATTATTTCCTCCTTTCTGATATGGTTTAAATCTTTTATTTTTACCATGCTTAGGATTAACATCTACCTTCTTTTCTCCCTGATACGAGTAGTCATAACTCCTTGCCATTTCCACCACCATGTCAAATGTGGCCAACAAATAAGCCATCACCTTGTGATTCAACCCCCTCTTCAGTCCTTTGATAAACCTTTCATTCTTCTTTAGCAGTGTAGTGATATGCTCCCTTTCATCCTTTGACAAAGCATTAAAATGTTGGGTGTATTCTGCCAAGGTTAATTCTCACTGCTTCAAGTTAAGGAACTCCTTGCACAAAGCGCTCTTTTGAGATTCAAAAATAAATTTAGCCTCGAACCGCTCCTTAAACTGCTCCCAACATATCTCCTCCTTTGGGACTTCAGCAATCACTACCTCCCGTTAGTCTATTGTATCCTCCTGCAGCTTACGAGAAGCCAACCTCATTTTTTGACCGACGCACAAAGAAAATATTTTGTTGCGAATGAACAAGATATTGAGGAATTGTCCATATGTAAGATCATCATTATGGATACGGGTCTTTTCCACAGAAAGATAGAGAAATTTTTTTCTTTCTTTCTCTTATACCAAGTCGCTGAAATACACTTACATACTTTCAACCAATTCAACACCTCCAATGCAGACTCCTTCTTTGTGAACTTCTTTCCTCCATAGCTCTCGAAATCTTAGTTCATCTTAGAAAAATATACTTCTTTTACCACCTCCTATCTCGTCTCAACAGCTCCAGCTAGTTGTTGCCTCATCACTTCCATCATAAACTGACGGAATAAAGTATTTGCATACATTCCTCCTTCAGTTGAGGCATCCACTTAGGCACTAGCTTCAGTACGAACTACTCGGGCTGCCTCCCTTACCTAGCCATTGGTTAGTTACCTAGATCCATTCTTTCTTTCTGCATAAGCAAAGGTTTGTAAGAAACAGAAGTAAAGAGAGTGGAAACAAGCATGGAGGGGTAGATATATTCCCCTATATATCTATATCAATATATATATATATATAGCGTATATACCCTTTCCCAAAGTGTTCGTTTTCCAGTTATCTAACTTATACTTAGCTCTGTTTTATTTAGGTTTTTTCCCAACGGAGCTCTCATACCAAGTTGTAACATTCCCCACTCCAAGACTTAAAAATGGATGCCATTGATACCACAGTCGCCACCAAAATCATTTTCCCAACGACAAAGTGAATTTAGTATTATTTGCCACAACATAAGTAAACAGAGCAGCTAAATATTTGTTTTCCATTACATCAGTTTGGCTTATACGATTCATTACAATAGCTTAACCCAAACCTTTCCTGCGTAGTGGCAAATATATAATAAGAAAATCAGAGTAGTGTGTGTCCGAATATGAAGATGCCAACACCACACCTAACTAATTATAAATTATGGCTTAGAGAGAAGAACTTCAAATACTTATATTTAAATAGCAAGCCTCCTACTTCGTCTTTGAAGTCTTCATTTGTCCTTCCATAAGAGGTACATGTCCAATCCATAAATTCAGTCTACTCGAATGAATACCCATGAATTTTTGGAAAATAATAAAAACACGATGTCAAACAAAAAGTCTGGTACGAGTAAAACGTTTACCTAGTCATTCATAGTGAGATCATGTTGCTAGCACAGAACTAGTTTTCTCCTCACTTTATCATCATCAATATATAACAACAAAACAACAACATATATCAGTGAAAGCAAGCATGTGCATGCATTCAATTAATAATTGTACCTACACCTGTTACCTAATTATAGACTAGGTTATATATATATACATATACATATACATACATACATATATATATATATATATATATATATATATATATATTCAAGTTACGTTACCGAATCATGTATTCAATTAATAAGTGTATCCTACACTTGTTACCCAATTAATAAGTGTACCCTACCTTTCATGTGCTATCATGTTTTGCTTGTTTTCTTGTGTTTTGTGTGCACATGCACGAGCTTTTGTGTATTGTTGTTTAGGCTTTCATGAGCATTTTATTTTGTTTGAGCTGACGCAACCACCCACGTGCTTTTCATTTACTACATCCTATTTTTCATGCCTTATAATATTCAATGCCATCGAGTACTATTTTTCTCTCTCTTTAGTCTTCGTGTATCAGTTTAGCTGGCCTTGAGTTTACTGCCTTTGTGAGTTAAAATGCAGGGGCCCTCATGAGGTGTCCTAGCCATCATGTACTACATATTTTGAAGCCTTTGTGGATAATTCATCTTGGCTCGGTATGAAGTCTAGCCTTGTGTGTTATGTTTTAATTGGTCAACAAGGGTTTAATGGCAATCTTGTAATTAGATTAAAAATAGATTTATTACCCGCTTAATCAATTTCTTTTTACCAAATCTCATTTGGTATTAACTTCTTATTGACTAATTCTCTTATCATTTCAATTTCTTTCCAGAAATTGTTAGCCGCATTGTTTAATTAATTAATTTTACCGTTACTTAATTAGTGCTTTATTTCACTAAATAATTCATATAAAAGAGAAAATAGAAGGAAAAATCCAAACAATTCATAAAAATCACTTTTATTATATTCTACCTCATATGAAATCTGAAGTCAAAATAACTTAATTTTGTTATCTTTAATAACTAATTAATTTGAAATTAACTATTTTTTCCAACTTAGAAAATTCAAAAAAACTTTATATTAACTCCAAAAATTATGAAATTAATAATCCATTTCTATATCATCATTAAGCACATCATATTAAAATTTCAAGGCATTTAATGTTGATTTAGCATGTATTTCCCTAATACATGAACTAATCACCTTAATTAAATTTTGAACCATAATTAAAATAATATTCAAACATCCAAGCATATGAAACATCATTCAAACATTCATTTACAGCAAAATCAAAATTTAAACATGCTAGGGATGGTTTTAGAGAAAGATTTCACTTGCTTAGCTTAAGAAAAATTGATTTAATCTCTTTAGTTTGGATTCCTTTTCTTTTCTCTTGAATTAGCTTCACCTTATGTTGAGTTAGTGACAGGCCTAGCTAAGAGTTCTAAGGAGTTTTTTGAATGAAAATGAAATGAAGACAGAATGAGGAGCTAGGGCTAAGGAATACGGGTTAGGGTTTTTGGGCCTTATTAGCTTATTCCCTTAACTTAATCCTTCCCATTAAAATTTAGTTTGTTTATTTTCATTAATCAAGACCAACCAAAATTTCTCTAATTGCCCTTGGTCTATCCAATTAACTTTTTAAAGGGACCCTCGCCTAATTAATTAAACTTCCCTTAGGCGGTTCTTGTAATTAAATCACTTTAATAATTTACTTAATAACGTCTCTATATTACTAATTTAATTTAATTTTCCATATTATAGACCTTCCAAAATATGATGTGTTACAACTACGAAACAGTATATGACTTACTCTAGACTAACATCTCAGTCTCTCTCCACCTCTACTTTGGGACACATCGATAGGTTGTTCGCCTCAATGGTACAATGGATTCCTTGCATAAATTGGTGATCCCAAGTTGGATATAACGAAACTATATATAAACGATTTAAATCACACGTACATATTTTTTTGATAATGGGTACTTTTTTAGATATTCAAATATCCTTACACATGCATATGTACAGTGCAGTACTTACAATTATACACTTCATCCTTCATATCACAAACCCATTATTCTCTGCATAACTACCATTTCCAACCCATAAAACTATGAAAAGGAAAACTAGAAAGTCTAATACTAAAAAAAAGGGATCTCTATAAGTCGCCAAAATCGTTATATCAGAATTATCACTTATGTCTTAGCCACACAATATGTCCATGCCCTGCTCAATAGTATAGAACCCCAGTTGGAATCTAAATGCTCTTTCGAATAGGCCACCATCTACAACCAAAATATACAGTGCACCTTATACGCACTGTGCACAAAATCATTTGAGACAGATGAGATCCCTATAACTCGCCAACTCATGATTCCAAAGTTTCCATTTAGTCTTTCAAATCAAGTGCTCGAATATTATAGTCCACAGTCCTAACCTCATGCCAACTGCTGGACACACATTGCACAATGTACACATTATGCACGAAGATAGCTCGGGATTTCACATTACCTTTATTCCATCAGCCAAACATGATACTCAAAAAATAATACTCCATCTCCAAACTATGAACCACTTAACTATTCGATCAGACCAAAGTCACTCTGCATCCATACAAAAGAATGAATTGCCCTAACGATATAGGCCATCCGAGCTTAAGAAAATATGCACACCTGGCACTTGAATTGTTGACACTGATATACCATATAAATGTGCAGCACGCATCCAATATATCCCAAAGAAATATTCTTTCTCCAAATATTAAAACTATGTTAACGACCCATACAAATTACACATACACACACATATATACGTATACACACACACACATATACACACACACACATCAGAATACATACATACATATACATACATACGCACATATATGCATATATGTATAATATTCCATGCATATCTGGTAGCCCCAAGTCGGACATAAGATAACTATTTTATACATATAGACATATAAATAAATCAAATTAATGTTTGTATGTATGTATGTATTAACTAGTCCAACCATATGGAGCTAATAAACACATATCGTGCACATTTTCGTATACGAAGACAATACACAACCAAAGTAATAAATTTATCATCTCAATATCAATAACAATACACACATATAATCATATAAACAACTTGACAAAAACACATCTTACTTAAATCACCAACCTATCTATTATATCTTCATTGTATTATTTTATAGAAGTCTCAAACTATTATAAAATAATGCATTTGCCTCTTGTTGAATATGCGCTTATATGATTTTTGTTTGATAATAATAAACATATGTACATTTGTTTAAATGTATTTGTTAATGTACTATTTTATTAAATAAATATTTGCTGAATAAAATTAAATAACACAGAATTTGAATTCAAATAGAAATTTTATTCAAACAAATATTTATTACAATTTTGAATATTACAAATTCAAGCTCTCACTATACATATGCAAGTTTGATTACAAATACATCACAGTTTCATATTTACATTTAACCCCGCGACACATCACTCATTCACTCAACTCGTATTTTATCTTCAACTTCATTCCAGTTTGAATCCAGAATCTGAGCAATCTGCAAAAATATTCACTAACGCAGTAAAACTAAAAAAGAAATATTTTTGCAATATAAAATAAAATATGGATTTTGAAAATATTATTTGCCTCAGTTATTTGGGTTGTTCGTCATGATTTATTTTTGAATCCATTATACACAAAAACTTGTGACATACACAGTGTATCACTGTATATGCCACAAGGCCATGCACACCAATATACACTTGATAATGCTACAGGGACAGGTGAGCACAAGGTCAAACCCAAATAAAAAGACGGGTTCAACTCAGGTGCAACATGAATAAAATCTCGACTTCAGCACAAGGTCAAATCCGAGTTGTAAAACTGGATTCAACTCAAGTGTAATGCACACTCTACACAAATTCAAGAAGGCACTAAATAACAAACAAAGTGAAAAGGTCAAGCCATCACTGCAAACTCGACTCAACTCAATGCAATTCAAACTGCAAGTCCAAAACAAATGCACAATGCACTAAGCAAATGACAGAACCAGACGCCACCAAAAAAAAAACCAACAAAGACCAAGGCTACAAATGTGCAAATGCTCAAACTCAGAGGCAACAAAGGTCAGGGACCAAGTGCAACAGATACGATGAACCAAATGCCCGTACTACATGAAATACATGGAGACAAAGCAACTGCCACAAGACCACACAGCAGTATACATGAATACAACAACAGGTGAATGTGCAGACCCAACCAGAGAAATGAACTAGTGGCCAGAAACTAGATTACTACATAACACAGTAGCAATGCAATAGTATCGAATACAATATGGACACAACAATGCTCAATGACACAGCAATTCTCAAGACCAAGGTACAAGTGACAATGCTCAATGCACAGTGCAAACAAATGCACCAATTTTTGTAAGTGCCACAGCAAACATGACAGCAAACAAAATCAAATCAAATGAACAAAACCATTTACAAAATATATAAAGCTCAGTGCTGTTCGCACAACACTGAGTACAGGAAGAGTTGGAGCAACCCAGTACTCAAGCAAGAATGCAAGACAGTGAAACCATGAATGCAGTAACAACAAAGCCGAGTATTTTTAAACCGAGTCGACCAAGCAAAATAAAAATCTACGTTTTTTGAACAAGTTGAAATCGTCTCAAACGAACAAGTCAATTTCGAAACCGTGGTCATCACGAAATCGATCAATGCCGTGGATGTCAAGCAATCAAAATATATACGAATTGAAGAAGTCAGAATCAATCTCAAACATCAAAACAAAATCGAATGGCCGAAGCTAAATATTGAACAAATCAGACGAACGCAATTCAAGGAGCTCGAACTCATATATAAACAATCATCATCGGCAATTTCAAAACCATCGGAGTTCAATTGAGCATAATTGAAAAGCACAAAGGAAAACCACATAACAATTTGAAGTCGAACTCCAGAAGCAGCCGAAAAAACGAACAAATATTCTCTCAATTTACAATCAAATTGAATAAAGAATCGGCAACTTCACGAAACCCTAGTTTGGATCTAAGAAAACAAAGCCCTAAATTTGCAAGAGGAACGGCCGTCATTATTCACGAAAAGGAACAGAGAAACTAAAAGAGAACAGGCCGAAACAAAAGGGGCCGGCTATTTTAAAAGGGCTTTTATTTTGTTTTTAGGGTTTTTTCGTGTCTTTATTTTTAATTTGTTTTTAAATTTATTTTTAAATTTTAAACCGTTATATTTTCTAGTCGTGTGACCAGGGCACAAACTACGTGGCGTAGTTTGAGAATTCGCAACTCAATGGCTGAGTTGTGGCAGGGTTTTGAGCATAGAGTTAGGTTTAGTCGATAGCGAGTGTCACGAGTTTACGTGTGTAAGCGTCTGACTATCTAATTTCTAGTAGAAACCTTGGGGGCAACACGTAGGCAGGCCGAAGCTGGGTAAATTCTGTGTCGTTTTATTTTTCTGCTATTTATCTGTGCTGCTATTGTACTGTGATCTGTGTTGAAATTATTTTACAAGCTTCCGAAATTAATTTCTATAATTTGTAACATCACCCTATTCACCCCCCCTCTAGGGTGAAATCGATCCTACAAGTGGTATCAGAGCTAGGAATAGAAGTCAATTTTTGTTTTTAAAAATTCGTGTTTCAAAAATCGATTTTTGTTTTAAAAATTTGAATTTTTAAAATGGCTTCTTTTAATAATGCTTTTGCTGAGGGTCAGTCCATAGTTAGACCACCAATGTTCAATGGTGAATATGCTTTTTGGAAAAATAGGATGGAAATTTTTTTAAAAACCATTGACGCTTGGGATATTGTTGAGACAAGGGTATAAAGCACCAACTATAATTGAAAATAATCAGGAATAAAAAAACCAAAGGATCAATGGACAGAACTAGAAAATAAATTACAAAATGCTAATGCTAAAGCCATGAATTCTATTATCTGTTCATTAGATCAATCAGAATTTAATTGTGTCTCACATTGTCTAACTGCGCAGGAAATATGGCATACACTAGAAGTGACTCACGAAGGAACATCTCAAGTCAAAGAATCTCGCCTTGCCATGCTAAGTAGCGAATACGAGAATTTCACAATGGCGAAAGAAGAAAATGTCAAAGAAATGCATGGACGACTTTCCAATATTGTATACAAATCAAAAGCTCGTGGAACATCATACACAGAGTTGGAGATAGTCCAAAAAATCCTCAGAGTCCTTCCACGAAAATTTGAAGCAAAAGTGACTGCCATACAAGAATCGAAAGATTTAAAACAAATGAAAGTTGAAGAAATCATTGGAAATCTCACCACTTATGAGCTAGAAATGAAATTCAAGGAAGAACGTGAAGGAGGAGACACTCGAAGAAAATCAATAGCTCTTAAAGGGACAATTGAAAGTGAAGATGATGATGATAATGATGATTGTGAAGCAGAACTAGCACTATTAATAAGAAAATTCAAAAGGTGGAGTCGCAAATATGGCAATCCAGTGAGAAATCAACAAGCAAAGAGCAGGTTAAACAAAGCAATAGACAACCCAGAAGAACAGAAAATCATCTGTCATAAATGCAACAAACCCGGTCATATCAAGCCAAATTGTCTCCAAAATTGACTCAGTCAAGGAAAGAAACTGAAAAGGAGAAGTTTTGCAGCTACTTGGGATGAAAGCGACGAAGATGGAAGTGATAGCACTGGCAGTGGAAGTGAAAAAGCAAATTTGTGTCTTCATGGTGAAATAACTGACAGTGACGATGACGAACCAAGTGAGGTATCCAAACTTACTCATTCAGAATTACTTATACATTTTCACGAAGTAAATGGCTGTTTTGAACGACTTAGGGAGAAGTACGCCAAACTAGAATCACAAAAAAATACTTTGATAGAATTGAAGGAACAACTTGACCAATTAGTTCAAAACTATCAAAGTAGGATCCCTAAGTGCGATAAGTGTCCAACATTTGAAAAAGAAATTAAAAAATCGGAAATTAATATAAAATCACTAGAAAATGAAATTCTGATTTTAAAAGAAAGTGAAAATACTGGGAGAGAGAATTCTATCAAAAAGTGCACACAATTATTAAACGAAAATGAATCTCTCAAAACACAAGTCCAACAATTATCAATGAATTTTCAAAAAGTGAAAAATCGTTGAATATGCTATTAGGAAAGCAAACTGTTAATACGGTTAGACAAGGACTTGGATATAATCAATCTAAAAGTGTTGAAAGCAATATTAATCAAGTTAATTCTATGTGCACAGTTTGTAGAAAATATGGACACAATCACAATAATTGTTGGTATAAACCCAAACATGTGAAAACTATACCGATTTGGGTTCCAAAAGGCATAAATATAAAATCCCTCAAAGTTAAACAAATTTGGGTGCCATAGGGAACATATATAAATAGTTTTGGGTCCCCACAAAATTATCTTTCTAAATATTCTGCCACTAAAAATCATGGACCTATAAAAACAGATAGGCCACTAAACTCTCTTCCCGTGTAGGTATGCTGGCAGGCTAAGGAACACAGCAATGGTACTTGGATTATGGCTGTTCCAGGCACATGACAGGCGATAAATCAAAGTTCCTTAGCCTAGAAAAGTACAAAGGTAGCAGAGTCACAATGGGCAACAATGACAAGTGTAAAATTGTCGGTAAAGGTAAAGTAGGTAACAATACATTTACCTTGAATGACGTACTATATGTTGAAAATCTGCACCACAATTTGATATCAATCAGCCAGCTATGTGATAAAGGTATGAATGTTATCTTTGATTCTGACTTGTGCAAAATTGTTGACAAATCATCAAAAGAAATCTTATTTTCAGGTAAAAGGAAAGGTAATATATATTCTCTATCTTTTGATGATCTCACCCTCTCTAAAAGTTTGGTAGCTAAGGATATAGAAATGAATTTATGGCATAGACGCTTAGGGCATGCTAGTATGAACTTGTTAAACAAATTAAAAAGGAAAAGTTTGGTAAGAGGGTCGCCATCACATGAGTTTGAAACAAAAAACATTTGTAAAGCATGTACCTTGGGAAAACTTAAAAAATCATCATTTCATGCCAAAAACAATGTAAGAACTTCTAGATTTCTTGAACTAGTTCATATGGATCTGTTCATACCTAACGACATTGCTAGTTCAGGAGGTAAGAAATATTGTTTTGTGTTAGTTGATGATTACTCAAGATATACATGGGTATATTTCTTGGCTAAAAAATCAGAAACTTTTTCATACTTCACAAAATTCGCAAAATTAGTGCAAAATGAAAAGGGAGTCTATATTGTTATGTTAAGAAGTGATCATGGTAGGGAATTTGAAAATTATGAATTCGAAAACTTCTGTGATGAAAATGGTTTTAAATAAGAATTTTCTGCACCACGTACTCCACAACAAAATGGAGTAGTTGAAAGAAAGAATCGAACATTGCAAGAGTTAGCTAGGTCTATGATAGATGAGTATAAGCTACCTTTGCATTTTTGGGCAGAAGCAGTAAATACAGCTTGTTATGTAATGAATAGAGTTATGATTAGACTAATTCTTGACAAAACACCCTATGAGCTATGGTTCAAAAATAAACCAAACATTGACTATTTCAAAGTATTTAGGTGTCCGTGCTACATTCTTAATACAGATGATCAATTGAGAAAATTCGAAGCAAAAGCTGATGAAGGCATATTCATGGGATACTCTTCTAGAAGTAAAGCTTATAGAGTCTACAATAAAAGGAATAAAACAATCGTGGAGTCAATCAATGTGAAGTTTGATGAAGGCATTAATGAACAGGAAATGGTCAAAAGCAATGTTGAAGAGGAGAATGGAAAAGATGAGAACGAAAAACCAAAAGAAACAGCAACAACAAACGAAGACTGAAGGAATCTAGATCCAGAAAAATTGAAATTCAAAGCATATCATCCTCCAGAACTAATAATAGGAAATCCTATCACAGGTGTTCAAACTCGTTCCTCTTTTAGAAATTTGTGTGATCTGTGTCTATATAGTGGATGTATCTCAGAAATAAAACTCAAAGACATAGATACAGCTCTTAATGATGAAAATTGGTTTATTGCTATGCAAGAAGAGCTAAATCAATTTGAGCGAAATGATGTTTGGAGTTTAGCACCTAGACCTAAGGACTATCCAGTCGTAGGAACAAAATGGATTTTCAAAAATAAATATGATGAATCTGGAAATGTGATTAGAAATAAAGCTAGACTAGTCGCTAAAGGATATAATCAAATTGAAGGAGTTGACTTTGATGAAACTTTTGCACCTGTAGCTAGACTAGAATCAATTAGGATATTGCTAGCTTTTGCTTGCTACAAAGGTTTTAAGTTAAGACAAATGGATATTAAAAGTGCATTTCTTAACGGAATTTTAAAAGAAGATGTATTTGTCGAACAACCAGAAGGTTTTGAAAGTCATGAATATCCTAACCATGTATATAAACTTAAAAAGACATTATATGGGTTAAAACAAGCTTCTAGAGCTTGGTACGAATGCCTCGGTACTTATCTTCTTGAAAATGGGTTCAAAAAGGGTTGTGTAGACACCACACTATTTCTGTTGCATGAAAACAATGATATTCTAATTGTTCAAATATATGTTGATGACATTATTTATGGTGCTACTAACAATTTGTTGTATGAGAAATTTGAAAAAGTTATGCAGGAAAAGTTTGAAATGAGCTTGGTTGGAGAATTGAAATTCATTTTAGGATTTCAAGTCAAACAAAGCGATAAAGGTACATTCATTTCTCAAACAAAATATATTAAGGAACTTATCAACAAATTTGGGTTAAAAGATGCTAAACTAGCTAGAACCCCCATGAGCACAACAACTAAACTTGACAGTGATGAAAAAGGTAAGGCAGTTGATCAAAAGCAATATAGAGGTATGATTGGATCACTCCTTTATCTTACCGCTTCTAGGCCTGACATCATGTTTTCTGTCTGCTTGTGTGCACGATTTCAATCTAACCCAAAAGAATCTCATTTAAAAGCAGTTAAAAGAATTATAAGATATTTGTTGCACACCTCACGGTTTGGTCTTTGGTATCCAACAAACGATAACTTTGAATTAAAAGGTTTTTCAGATGCTGATTATGCTGGAAATTTAGTTAATAGAAAAAGTACTAGTGGAGCATGTTTTATGTTAGGACATTCATTAGTTGCATGGTCAAGTAGGAAACAGAATTGTATTGCATTATCTACAACAGAAGCAGAGTATATTGCTTTGAGTGGTTGCTCTGCTCAAATCTTATGGATGATACAAACTTTGCAAGACTATGGTCTAAATTTTAAACGTGTACCACTAATGTGTGATAGCAAAAGCGCAATTGATCTCACAAATAATCCTGTACACCACTCACGAACAAAACATATAGATGTTAGACATCATTTTATTAGAGATCATATTTCCAAAGAAAATATCTGCATAAATTTTATTTCAACTGATTTTCAATTGACAGACATTTTTACAAAACCTCTACCAGAAAATAGTTTTTGTAAACTACGTCTCAGCTTAGGTGTGTTAGAAATTTAATTTGCTGAATACTTAACATTTTTTCCCCTACTAATTGTCGAAAAGATAAATAGTGATTGAAAAAGTGATGAGTATTGATATGTATCACACATTATTACTCGAGAAGGTATAATTAGTAAAAAAAAATTCAGTTTAAACAAGAGTTATAAAACTTTTGTTGGCAAAATTTCCATGACCATCTCTATTTCTATCATATTTCTAACAACCATCACTCATCAAAATTCTATACAGTTTGTCGATATATGGTACTTTAAACAGGAATCGTTCGTTTTTCATTTTTACATTTTTTTAAAATAATAGAAAAAAATTATATTATAAAAAAAAAACCAAAGTATTCACTCTCATTTAAAAGTCCTCGCGATTATGCATGGGTGAATTACTTGGAATTTGTTATGTGCTTCCATGCTCATTTAAAAGTCCTCACGGTTATGCATGTATGGAACGCATATCAAAAGTTGATTTTTAAAAAAACAAGTTGATTCTAATCCCATTTAAAAGTCCTCACGGTTATGCATGGTTAGAAGATACTTGAATTCATTTTTTTTGGAATACTACTAATCTCATTTAAAAGTCCTAACAGTTATGCATGGTTAGTAGATATTCAAATTCCTGATATAAATATACCACAAATAGACACAACTGTATGGTTTTATATGATGACATCGTTCCCATCATTCTAAAAGTGGAATATGCACCTAACAAAATATTTATGATTTTTGTTTGACTTTTTTTAAATTTTATTTTTTGTATTCAATTGAGTTTTAATGTTGAATTAATATCGATCACTTTATCTCTATTTTCTCTAACACTATTATTCTTTTGCTGATAACAAAAGGGGGAGAGAAAAGTTAAGATTTTGTCAAATAAAATCAAGCAAAGGTCAAATAATTTTCTATTTGCATCTAGGCTCATTTGCATATTTTTATGCATATATGTAGGGGGAGCTTTGTGTAGAGAGGAAGCATTTAAATAGGGGGAGCAATTAGAGCATGCTAATGATCAAATACATTAAACATATTCAAAATCTTAAATATATATTTGTTATCGTCAAAAGGGGGAGATTGTTGAATATGCGCTTATATGATTTTTGTTTGATGATAATAAACATATATACATTCGTTTAAATGTATTTGTTAATGTACTATTTTATTAAATAAATATTTGCTGAATAAAATTAAATAACACAGAATTTGAATTCAAACAGAAATTTTATTCAAACAAATATTTATTACAATTTTGAATAGTACAAATTCAAGCTCTCACTATACATATGCAAGTTTGATTACAAATACATCACAGTTTCGTATTTACATTTAACCTCACTACACATCACTCATTCACTCAACTCGTATTTTATCTTCAACTTCATTCCAGTTTGAATCCAGCATTTGAGCAATCTGCAAAAATATTCACTAACGCAGTAAAATTGAAAAAGAAATGTTTCTGCAATATGAAATAAAATATAGATTTTTAAAATATTATTTGCCTCAGTTATTTGGGTTGTTCGTCATGATTTATTTTTGAATCCATTATACACGAACAACTTGTGACATACACAGTGTATCACTGTATATGCCACAAGGCCATGCACAACAATATACACTTGATAATGCTACAGGGACAGGTGAGCACAAGGTCAAACCCAAATAAAAAGACGGGTTCAACTCAGGTGCAACATAAATAAAATCTCGACTCCAGCACAAGGTCAAACCCGAGTTGTAAAACTAGATTCAACTCAAGTGTAATGCACAGTCTACACAAATTCAAGAAGGCACTAAATAACAAACAAAGTGCAAAGGTCAAGCCATCGCTGCAAACACGACTCAACTCAATGCAATTCAAACTGCAAGTCCAAAACAAATGCACAATGCACTAAGCAAATGACAGAACCAGATGCCACCAAAAAAAATCAACAAAGACCAAGGCTACAAATGTGCAAATGCTCAAACTCAGAGGCAACAAAGGTCAGGGACCAAGTGCAACAGATACGATGAACCAAATGCCCGTACTACATGAAATACATGGAGACAAAGCAACTGCCACAAGACCACACAGCAGTATACATGAATACAACAACAGGTGAATGTGCAGACCCAACCAAAGAAATGAACCAGTGGCCAGAAACTAGATTACTACATAACACAGTAGCAATGCAATAGTATCGAATACAATATAGACACAACAATGCTCAATGATACAGCAATGCTCAAGACCAAGGTACAAGTGACAATGCTCAATGCACAGTGCAAACAAGTGCACCAATTTTTGTAAGTGACACAGCAAACATGACGGCAAACAAAATCAAATCAAATGAACAAAACCGTTTACAAAATATATAAAGCTCAGTGCTATGCGCACAACAATGAGTACAGGAAGAGTTGGAGCAACCCAGTACTCAAGCAAGAATGCAAGACAGTGAAACCATGAATGCAGTAACAACAAAGCCGAGTATTTTTAAACCGAGTCGACCAAGCAAAATAAAAATCTATGTTTTTTGAACAAGTTGAAATCGTCTCAAACGAACAAGTCAATTTCGAAACCGTGGTCATCACGAAATCGATCAATGCCGTGGATGTCAAGCAATCAAAATATATACGAATTGAAGAAGTCAGAATCAATCTCAAACATCAAAACAAAATCGAATGGCCGAAGCTAAATATTGAACAAATCAGATGAACGCAATTCAAGGAGATCGAACTCATATATAAACAATCATCATCGGCAATTTCAAAACCATCGGAGTTCAATTGAGCATAACTGAAAAGCACAAAGGAAAACCACATACCAAATTGAAGTCGACAGAAGCAGCCGAAAAGAGGAACAAATATTCTCTCAATTTACAATCAGATTGGACAAAGAATCGGCAGCTTCACGAAACCCTAGTTTGGATCGAAGAGAACGAAGCCCTAAATTTGCAAGAGGAACGGCCGTCATTATTCATGAAAAGGAACAGAGAAACTAAAAGAGAACGGGCCGAAACAAAAGGGGCCGACTATTTTAAAAGGGCTTTTTATTTTGTTTTTAGGGTTTTTTCGTGTCTTTATTTTTAATTTGCTTTTTAAATTTATTTTTAAATTTTAAACCGTTATATTTTCTAGTCGTGTGACTAGGGCACAAACTACGTGGCGTAGTTTGAGAATTCGCAACTCAGTGGCGGAGTTGTGGCAGGCTTTTGAGCGTAGAGTTAGGTTTAGTCGATAGCGAGTGTCGCGAGTTTACGTGTGTAAGCGTCTGACTATCTAATTTCTAGTAGAAACCTTGGGGGCAGCACGTAGGCAGGGTTTTGCCGAAGCTGGGTAAATTCTATGTCGTTCTATTTTTCTGCTATTTATCTGTGCTGCTATTGTACTGTGATCTGTGTTGAAATTATTTTACAAGCTTCCGAAATTAATTTCTATAATTTGTAACATCACCTTATTCACCCCCCCTCCCCTCTAGGGTGAAATCGATCCTATACCTCTAAATCATACTATAGCTTATTTTCACTTAATTAGTCTATTTAAATTAATTTTAACTATCAATGAGGCCATAAAATATTATATAGCTCATTCATATAATTTCTATATATACATGTATACACATCTATCTCAAACTATTTCTTAGGGTCTAAACTTGATAAATTATGTTATAACAATATTCAAGAATTTATAACCTTAATCAAACCCTTAAGTAGTATAATACTTCTTTCATAATTTCTAAATTTTCAAACCACCTTTATAAAAATTACCTAGTTAGTTAATTATTGAATTACACCATAATAAACCAATGTTAAGGCTAAATAGACTTCAAATCCATTTTAATATAAGTTTGATCTACCTAAATCAATATTTTAGCTTTATATAGCTTATTTTAAAGGTTATACTTCTAACTTCCGACTAGTAATAAATATATAATAGTATTTATAATGCAAATATAACTATGTATTATAGTTTAATTAATTAATAAGAATGTTATAAATTAATATCAACTATGTCAATCTTTATTCAATACGAATATAACACTATATATGTATGTATGTGTGTATGTATGCATGTGTGCATGTATTTGTGTATGTATAGGATCTTAATCAACTATCCTAAATACCTACTCAAACCAAATTCAATCTAATAGGGAAACTATTATTTATATATATTAATCTGCATCTTCTAGGTAATATTTATAAGATATATATATATAATAATAATAGGGATTTATACCGAAATGTAAATTCATAGTTATATTTCTGCTCACATAAGCATAATTCCTCAAGTGTTCGAATCCAGTCCAAGCCCATATCATATAATAGGTAATCTCATTAGAGTGCAATGATGAAGACCAGTCTCAATTGGACATTATAGGCAAGAGATATGAATCAAATAATCAATTTTTTTATTAAAATTAATTATTAAACTAATTATCTCACTTGTCCCTTAATCCTCTTCTTCCCTCGTATGTGCACTTCCTTGTACATGCACAAACCCAGGGCTATGCATCCCCTTATCTAATTTCTTTATTAGTGCTCCATGAATCAACGAATGGTCAATTCCTATGAGTCCCTCTTTGCGTGCTTTCCACAATGCACCTGGACATCTTAAGTTTGGCCACCTCCTGCAAAGTTTGATGTCTCACATCCCCCTTTATGTATAGAATGTCGCACCCTCCCCATGCGATTAGAGTTTGATAAAATGTATGGGAAGATGAACATCGCTATAAGAAACTCAATGGTGCTATCGGTTTTTCCTAACACATCCTCTACAGTCAATGGCCTCCAATCCTAGTCACGGTAGGTTATAGTCGACCCCATCCAAGCACGACCACACCCCTTAATGACAGCAAAGATTTGGAGCTCTGCCCTCTCCGAGTCCTATGGATCCAACAATGACCTCTCCCGCCGCCTATAGCTCTTGATTTAATTCATTGAAGAGGAGTGACAATTTACAGTAAGTGTAAGAAGGAGAAGGATAGAAAAATGAAAATAGGAAAAGAAGAAAAATGAGTCCTAAATATCAGGGTATGGAGATGTGTTTATATATATATATATATATATATATATATATATATATATATATTATTTGATTTTTCAAGTAAATCGCCATACGTTTTGAGCTCGTACAGTCCCACACCACATCGGATCACCACAAAACTCTTTGGCGCACATTACCTCAATTTTCTTATCCCAATGGTATAAATTTTTGCACCATCCGAGAGGACACGTTAGGATGATAATTCATGTATTTTGAGGTCGTGTTCGCCGTCAAATCACTCGATTCTGAAAATTCTTCAGCCATATGACTTACAATGAAGTTCTTATCCCAAAAACAAAAGCCATCAGTCAAGATCTCACTAGGCTTGACTACGCACGTATTTTTATAAAATACGCATAACCGTGCGTAAATCATAAAAATACCATGCGTAAATCATAAAAATACCATGACCCCAAATATAGTGATATTTATACTCGTTTCAATCCACAACATCAATCCATACTCAATAGAAGTAGTCCTGAATTTTAATTCGACCGTATATGGAAAAATCAAACTGAACCTTCAATCGATTAATGATTCAATATTTAAACTAATTATTTAAATATCCAATCGTTAGAAAAATGTAGGTTATTACAGTTCACATTATCATTATTAAATCTCCAAAGTTGCTCTTTTTTAGTAAAGTTATATTAAGGTTATGTAGATTTATAATTCTTAACCCACCACAATCTTTGGATTTGCAAACTATTTCCCAATAACCAGATAGTTTGTACTACTACAGGGACCATCTCCACTCCAAAGGAAATTTCTTCTAATTTTAGCTTTTTTTCAATTACCCATTCTAGAAATAGATAAAATGACAACTAGTAAATCTATAGAGCAAACAAAATAGAGTTTATTAAAATGATTCTACCTGCTCTGTATAAAAATATTTAGTTCCAATTAGGTAATTCTCTATTAATTTTATCAATCATCATCTGCCAATCTTCAATTTTTGGCTTAGTTGGTATAACAAATATCCATAGGTAATGAATATGAAACTACACGATTTTTACAATTAAGTGTATCAATAATGAGATTTTCGACACTGTTGACATCGTTAAAGTCTAAAACTGAACATTTGTCAAAATTATCTTAAGCCCTGAATGTATTTCAAAACTGTATAAAACATATTTAAGGGTTTTGATGAGGTAAGGTACAAGATAGGTAAAAAAAGGTATTATCGACAAATTAAAGAATCAAAAGACCATCAGTGATGTCACAATGGAGAGTTAGTAATAGATAACTTTATAATTTAGTGAATACATTCACCGCTAAGTTGAATAGTAGGGGTGGCAAAGCGTCGCCTTGACTAATCCTACATTTTGATTGAATTTTATTTCTTTTATTTCTTAGAATCCCGTTAGCCATTAGACTTGAGTTCCTAGTTTATAGACATGATCCAATCTACTCATCTAAAACTAAAGCCTCTGGCCAGTAACAATTCTTTGAGAAAAAACCAGTCGATTGTGTCAAAAGTTTTAGCAAAATCAGGTTTTTAAAGAGCATAAGTAACATTACATTAGCAATAATAATTTATTAATTCTTGGACTACAGTGGTCTTGTTCGTGATATTTCTTCCCTTCATAAAAGAATATTGTGTTATATCACTTATATTATTTATTTGTAATTAACTTATTAGCTAAGACCTTTAAATTATTTTAAGAGAATAACTTATTAATGAAATAAGTCTAAAATCCTTAAACTCTCTCACATCCACTTTCTTGTGTAGAAGAACTACATTAGCAAAATTAAATCTTCCTAATTGTAACTTACATTATAAAGCTCATTAAACGTTTTGATTAAGTTGTATTTTAAAACATGCTAAAATTCTTATAAACCAACCATGGAAAATAGTTCGGTCGTGGCAACTTATCGCTAAACATATCATCAATAGCCTTAAATATTTTCTTTTCCAGTAATGGAATATCTAGATCATCTAAAGCAATTCTTGTATTTTTAGAATATAAATCATTCCTCGTGGTTGTAGTTCTACAGCTTCTTTTACAGCCTCTATTAGTTCTAAAAATATCTTTGTAACAATTAGTAAAGGCGTAACTGAGTTTATGTTGATAAAAAGTTTCCACATTACTGATAAGAAGGGAGTTAACAATATTAGTACACTTTGCGACCATTAGCTATTGGTAGCCTTATCTCCATCATCCATTCATTAGACTCTAGACCTCTGTTTCCATATTATTTCCTCTTACGTGATGACTTTGTCGAGTTTTTCTTTAAGATTTATAAGTACGATTTGTTCAAAGAGGTTTAAAATTCTAGGTTCTAATTTAGTTAGTTTTAAAATTTCAAAGAGTAAATTTTCTTTTTAATCTTGATGTTGTTAAACTAAGGTCCATAAGTTTATTAACAAAATCTTTTGCTATGTTGCCGTAATATTTGTTGTTGTTATTACTCATAGCAAGCCGTATATTTGGGACTAGATCAAAAAAATAACCTTCTAAAAGACATCTTTTCAAATCTAAATGGTCTATGCTTTAAGATGAGGTTCCCTAAGAAAGAATAATAGGATAGTGATCGGAATAAAAAGTAAGAATCCCTTTAATAAACATATAAGGAATGTCTCATCCATTTTTTCACTAATAAGAATGATTAAGGAGCGCAATCGAAGGGATTTCTCTTGAGTTTGACCAAATAAACTACCTACTATTACGAGGTTGATCAATTAAGTTACAATTAACAATAAATTAATCAAACTCTTGTATGGCCAAATTGTCACCTTTTTTATAGTTGGTCCATGGGTAGTTGGAGGAGATTTCATCGTGACAACATTTTTAGGACAGCGTTCGCTTAGAGAAGGTTGACAATTTGAACATGGTAGAGTTTGACTAGTTTATTGTTAATCGTAAATTAATTGAACAATCTCAAAATAATAGGCTGCTTAATTGGTCAAACTCAAGAGAAACCACTCCGACGGAGCTTCTTAATCATTTCATCTTCAGGGAATAAATGGACGAGACATTCTAATGTCTACACACATAGATATATATATATATATATATATAAACTATGTTATTATACGTCCTATCATCATGTCATACCCAATAAGTCATCAATATGTGCATAAATACAAATTAAACATTTTGGTCCATATATGAGGCATTAAATGGTTGGTCATGATTGGAAGGACGTGGTCTAATTATTAGATCCAAAATTAAAGGGAATGTCTTTTTTGAAACTAGATAAACAAAAGTTTGGGCTAAGGCCCATGTACATTCGGGTACCAACCCAATATTACATACGAACTCTTTTACAAACTAGGGTTATACTACTACTGACTCACTTCATTATCTCAAAAAACCCTAACAACCCTAACAACCTGCTGTTAGAAACTAACTCTAGAGTTTGGGTTCCAAGGATCCTCCACACAACATGAAGTTTGACTAAGGTAGAACTGAACAAGATGGTCAATGAAATTAACAAGAAAATGAAGAACAATCAAAAGGCTCCTTTGGAAAAGATAGATGCCCTCTTAACACACCAATCACTAACTACTCTCAGAACGGTGCCTAAAGCCGTGGCTGCTACGGAGCATGAGAACTCTTCTGTTTCTGGCTTTAATGGAAGAAACACAAGGCAAAAGCAAAAGGAAGTAGTGGGCGGAGCTCCAAAATAATGAGGAAGAAAACGTTAACACTCCACCCACTGTAAAAGCACCTGCTACAAACCTGAACATAGGTGTGAAACCCTACGAGGAGATATACCGATGGTTCTCTCCTGCTGTGAAGATGACAAACAATTTCAGGAAGACAAATTTGATGAAAATGCTAACATGCAAAATGCTAGAAGAAGCTCTAAAACCCATGCCGCAGCATAGTGCCAAGCAATGGAGGAGGAAGTACTACTCAAACGGTACTCCTAGAGGAGGGAGAGCCAAGAAGATATGACACAAACCGAGATTGATTACTAGGCCATGCTACCATGTTATATTGTGACCACTCCTAACTAACCAGCTTCCAATCCCATCATGGAGCTCCCATCTTTGAATCACGAATGGAAGTCGTTGAAGATCATCAAAAATCATCAAATGGTCATTTGACTTGAAACTCAGGTAATCGCCGATTTGACTTGAAACAGAGTTCGGTAGTCCTGACTCGAAGTTGAACTCGGATAATCACCCATTTGACTCGAAGAAAACCTAGGAAATTCTGGTCCAAAATCAGACTCAGGTAAAACCAAAATTTTCTCCAAGAAAAAATGCAAATGACACCAAGCACCATTCGTCACCAACCCAACATTTCAAATTCTGTGACTCCAAGCGAACCATGTGCTGACTCCAAGCAAATGGCAAATTTTCTCTGGTCGGACTCTAATTAAAATACCACCGATCCATCAACTTCGATCCATACTTGCCCTTAACTCCAATATGCGAACTCCAAATGCTTTGAAATTTTGGAATGCAACCTTATAAGGCCTTCCTTGTCACTCTAGACCAATCTCACATAGTTTGAATATTTTTGGGGATCACCACTTATCCATGACCCTATCTTAAGTGATTTTCCATTCAATTGGCATTTCCAATCATTCAAGCATAGGATAATCACACATATATCATTCTCAAGCATTATAAACAGGCGTAACTTGAAAATGGATCGGACTGACAATGATTGGAGCATCTTCCCCAATAAATACAGATTCATCGAAGCCGTTCAATATGCAGAATATCCAAAGAAATTTATCATTCCAACTATACCTTCCTACAATTGTAAAACTGATTCGAAATTGCTTTTTATAGGTATGACTTGCATATGGACGAAGTGAGGGAAAATAGATCCACTCTACAGCAAGGCCCTCAAGAATCATTAAAGGATGAAATAACCTACCACCCTGAAAGAATTCTATAGGAAGGCATACCAGTTCTAAAGACTAGAGGTAGTGTAATTGGCAGAAGGCAGACCCGTCAATTAGCAAAAGAACGTACCAAATGGTGAAGGAGCTATTGGACCTTAGGGACCTTCTGCCCAAGCAAGGCCACTAAGACCAAGTAGAAAAGCACCTCGGCTAACTGATGAAATAAGGCGAAAGGATGAATATCAAATAACACTCTGGCTAGCTAGCTACTAAGGAATGGGGAAGCAGCCTAAAGCGATGCCTTCTCATCCATCCTTGTCTACTTGCCTTTTTTCAAATGAGCTTTACCAGGACACTGGGGGCATCGCAAACAGCATGGTGAAAGAAATGCTTCAATTGCCTTCACTGGGTCATGTCAATTCCCCTTTTGAGAACCGTGTTGCTTTGGTAGCATCGAGAAGGCTTGTCCAAAAAAGAATAAATAGATCCAACCCTTAGTCTCCAGGAATCGATAAAACTATATTCCTGCAATCCAAATCCCAAACAATTCCTCTAAAAGTCGATGAATCATCACTTTAATACCGTCGAGCCATCGGACGCATGACCCAGAACTCTTCTTGGAGTCCATGAATTATCATTCCAAGGTCGTTTGGTCATCAGACATTCAACCAAAATCTCTCTTGAAGTCAATGAATCATCGCTTTAAGACCGCTGGGCCATCAGACACATGACTCAAAATTCTTCTTGGAGTCGATGAATTACATCCAAACCCATCTGGTCACTGGATATCCAACCAAAGTTCCTCTTGAAGTCGATGAATCATTTCCTTAAGACCGCTGGGCTGTTGAATACACCACCGAAAACTTTTCTTGGAGTTAGTGAATAATCGCTCTAGGGCCATCTGGTCGCTAGACATCCGTTAAAAATTCCTCTCAGAATCGATAAATTATCATTCCAAGGCCATCTAGTCGTTGGACATCTGACCATAAAAACTCCTTCATGTACAAAAAAATCACAAAGATCCTCCACGAACTAAATTTTCATTGAAGGTGAACCGGTAGATCAACAGTCATCTGATCCAAAAATCCTTAATGAACCGAAGTGTCACGAAGGCCAACGGAAGATCAACAGTCAACTCATCCACAACTACCCAAAGTCAGTGAAGTCATGCTCCGGGGCTATGAATCGACCATCACATTAGTCACTCCGCAAAATTAATAGAATCACTCCAACAACCAATGAAACAAATATTGATGAACACCAGAGCTTCAAAGTCGCTCAAAGAAACTAAGCCAAAACTGAGCCATCCTTGTGATTAATCAGTGGTCAACTCGAATCAAGCCAAGATTCGGCACCTGGGAGAACCAAGTATCTCAAATCTCTAATATATAAATCTTTGAAGGTAGAGGCTTTCCCGTGCTTTAATCATCTAGAAGGCAGTTGCATTCTACTGGACCATGTGAAACCAAATGGGTTGTGGAGAAACCTCAGATACAGTTAATCATACGAATAGCCCTGTGACACGGAGGACACCACACATACTTGAATAACTATGGGGAAAGCCAAGACGAACCTTAACACAGTTCTGTTAGACCCGATCGAAAATCTGGCATTTTGACAACTATAGACTTGATGACCTAGCTAGCACAACAAATGAAATAAAAGCATAATAATTGCTTACTTCTTCCCAACCCTCTTTTACCACCCTTGGCGACCAGTTCCTTTTCCTCACAGACTGTATGTCAGTTGAAGACCACTTCTCTAAAAACAATTTGGACCAAAAACTGAGAGTCTTGCCTTAAACTCCCATAAGCTCTTTCTTCATAACCAACTCCATGCGGTCGGTTGTAGCTCTCTCCACCATGGCAACCTTATCTGTTTGGCCATGCACGTCTTCCTAAAATACGAGAGGATTGTCCAAGCCACGGTTACCCAATCCAAAAACCAATTATCTCTTAGAACCGATCAAATCGCGTTCCAACAATTCCAAATCTTCGGAGTTGAGACATTCGAGTCATAAGTCCCCGAAGATAGGAACCTCAAAGTTTATTCGACTACAAAAATTCGAGGAATCACTTGGATTAACCGGCCATTTACAAAGTGTTCGGAGAAAACAGCCCGGTAAAGTAGGGGCACAGACATACCAATATTTAGTTGAAAGGAAAATTAATCCATAGTCCAGTTCCTTCGAACAGAGAATTTTGGCAATCACAATGGTACTAGTTATAAAACCGAAAAAATTCATACATAATGTGGGAAATCATGGAAATAAAGGCATCATAGACCACAAAACACGGCATGGCAATGTGAAGTATAGAAATTGCAGAACAAGCAATCATGTCATGTATACACATAAGTGGTATAAAAATAAGCTAAGTACATGATAAATAATAAAGAACATAGAATACATAATAGTAGAAACATTAGTCTTTTCATTTCTGATAACTTTTTCTATAAAAAGTCAAAATGTAAGGACCGTATCCACACAATATCGGCCAATAAAAAGAAAAGTACATATGCTACAACAAAAAAAGTAATAAGTGCAGACTCTGCACTTGTACAAAATACATGTCAAACAAATCAGAATGTTACTAAGTCTGGCTCCACTATCACTCGAGTCCCTTAGTGCTTCTTGCCACCACTTCCTTTCCCGCCTACGGTCAGAAGTTTCTTCTTCCCCTTAGCATCCCTACTGGGAGTCGTATCACTGCCAGAGACATCTATTATAGGCTCCTTGCCCATGTCTCCCCCTCATTCTTTGGCTCCCTCGGTATACTCCCCTTGATCTTGCACTTGCGGGAGCTCCTCGAAGATTTTCTCTCCTCAACCTTTTCCTTCTTAACAGCCACCATCCACTGCTTAGTTTCACCTGGCTAGCTAGCTTTTAGCTAGCTTAGGCTGTCTACTCTCGAGTATTAGCTATTGCTAAATCATCCTATGGAGATATAGAGGGATTCAAGGCCATGCAACGCAACGATCTTCTCAGATTCTGGCCCTGGTTGCGAGCCAGACTCGGGCATGATGATCAAAGTAGCTATAGAAACAAGCGTTGAAGCAGTCGAACTAGAAGTAGGCCCTGAGATTGGAGAAATTAGCAGTTCAACAGGCAAGTAAGATGGACCTATAATGTCAAAAAGGAAAGCTTTCAATTCATCTTGTTCTTGCGGCGTGAGCTGGAAATCCTCAAACTTGGGAGAAACAAGAAAGTTACCTGCATCAGAAGTTTGACCGTGAATCTCAACCTCATACCCCCTACCATTTCCTTCTTTGGGTTGAATAATCATGGACGAAGTTTCAAGACCGCCTAAGGTTTCGACGATAGCTGCTGAAGGGGAAACAACAAAGTAGCATCGGCCAAAACCAGAATGATTCTTGTTTAATCATGAGGCTGCTTGGATGACATGCGTAGAACTAAAAGGCTCTGACACTGCTTTAGCAGCTGTAGTTGCTGCAACATCGGAAGCTTCTTGCTCCCTTTCAACCCAAATAATTTCTCGGCCCTCTACCAAAGCCTTCTATCATTCTTCTTTAAGATAAGCATCATCCAACTCTTGTTCAGTGTACACATCCCCATCTTCTTAGAAACGGGCCATAGTTCTTCCCAAACCACAACAAGAGTACGCTGGAATTTGGAGTTCAGATAACAGAGGTTGCCCTAATGCAACATGGAGTTGACATAGAAGTTCAAGATGGTGTCATCCATCTTCATCATCTTCCTTTCGAAGGCATCTTGCAACTCTAAATAGTCTGCCATCACAGCGGCCTTCTTGACTTTGACTTTGGTCTTTTCAACATTGAGTTGTGCAACTTTTCCTCAAAGTGAAGCAATCACTTAAGCTTGGTTAGAGATGGTCTTATCTCGAGATTCCACCATTCCCGCATAATTAGCAATTATCTTCTTATAGGCTTCGACGGTTTCATCATGACCAACGATAGTTCTCTTCTGAGCTTCGATGATCTCATCTCAAGTTTCAAGCTCCTTTTTCAGCATGACTTCATCAGCGTGTGCTTTCTTGATTTCATCTCTAAACATGATCCCAATTTTTATGTGAGCCCTCTTCGATTCCTTCAATAAACTAGTGTTGCTCTTACCATCTTGAATGGTAGCACTTTCTCTTTTGTCAATTGATTAGTTTTGGTATCAAGTTCCGTCAGCATCTTTTCATAATCATCCTTTTCCAACTCGAAATAATATCTTGATAGTTGTTAGAGTTTGTGTCTGCAAGCTGCTTACACAATTTCCCCCATCCTTCCGCTTGATTCAAGTCACTCTGAATTGCCTAGAGATAGGGTATATAGGAATCCTTATAAATTGGACGTAGGTCGCAATCGAATTTAACTCCCTTTAGGAACCATCCGGGGAGTGCGGCTTCAAGCTTAGGTGGACTAGACGAGAGAATATAAGCAGGCATAACATAAGTTGACAGAGTTTGGGTTGATGGAGCAACTTGAACAGTAGAAGTCAGAACCTCAATTTTGATAGAAACTGAAGCGGGGGCAGATGTATGGAGCTGGAAGGATGTGGATCATGATCTACTTTTGACTTTTTGAATGGCTCTTCCCAATCATCAGAAGTCTTCCTCTTCTCATAGCCACCCTTATAAACTTTTCCTCGGTCCCTGTTTTCCAAACGACGAGCTTCAGCTTCTCGATCTTTTCTCCTCCTCCAATCTTCCTCGGTTTCTTGGGGCTGGTGGCAGCTTGAAGCCTATTTTGACCCACGTTGTGCGTCTGTTAATTGATCAAGATCATCATAAGTCCACAGCACCCCATAGAACCTCATATATAAGAAAATGAAATAACTTTGGCGATAGAAAAAGAGCCCAAATAATGCATATATGAGTGTACGTGACCCTAGTGGAGCGTGTAACGTGTTGTAGGCGGTCTAAAAGGACTTCACAGACCGGGTTAGGAAACAGCTACAGTGGGAGTAAGGCTAACTCTAGAAATAGTATGTCCAAAATGGGAAGACAATCCCTTGAACTCAAAATCATCTCCTGTGAGTTCTGCAATGCCCACATAAACATTGCAAAAGTCCTCAAATTTGATATCGGTTTCCTTAGGCGCAGAATCGTAAAGTCATTTGACTATTAAAGGAGTATCTTTAGCAATAATCTGTTGAGGAGGCGAATCTGGGAGAAGGAGACTCATTCTCGGAGTTTCATCACATGATTCAAAATTTCCTTCATTTGAACTTACATCAAATTCCTCATTGCTAGAGGAGGAATCATTGCCACTCTAACTCTCAATTTCACCGTCCTCCTTTTCTGCGATCACCATAGCCTAGCCTTCTCACTGTTTGAACTCCTCTTTCCCCTCCTTCAAGATCGAGGGCATCCTGATCAGACCACTAGTTTCGGTTTCCTTCACCAATTTCCTCAGTTGATCCACCGGGTGGACTTTCTCCTCCTAACAGACTTCCCTCTTCGAAATCGTTCAATGAAGAAGTGGAGCATGTTTGAATCCTGGAAAGGGTAGGGGATGGAACTTCAACGACGACGGTCAGATCTTCCAAGCTGCAACAATCCGTACCGATGCAAATTCTCATCCATTAGAAAAAAATTGACAGATCTCTCTAGCATATATGGCCTTCAGTGTATGGAAGATGGGGTCAAGTGATGGATCTTTATTTGGCTTCGAAATAACTACAAGAAGCATTCAGTCTATTAAAATTTTGCACCATTATAATAAATCTCAACGAGTGAAGAGAAAACTTACCCCTTGTAGTCCAAAGATGATTAAATCCCTCAGGACATCAAATGAAGAAATATTGGGTCTTGAACTGGGACAAGTTACTTTGGAGTTGCGGCACGATTTTGTGATTTCTTTGAGCCTTAATAATCACAAAAGACGTACATTCATCTATCTTCTTGAATGAGAGGAAATATCTCAACTCGTCAAAACTTGAGGCACGGTTGAATGTCTACATAAACAAAACGCGAAGACAAGTCAAAATTGCATATCAGTCGGGATGGATCTAAAATGGAGCTATTTCCAAATTCAAAAGATTCTCTCTTATGAAATGATTGAAGGGGGGAACTACACCATTCAAGCAAATGTACCTATGGCAGATGGTGTACCCCAAAGATGGCATGCATACAAACTCATTTTTTAGTGGAAGGCGCACATCATCATCCATGATACCATGCTGTAAACAAATAGAACTTTAGAAGAAATGGAAGCTCTCTCCAAAGGATTAAGTAAAACTTTGAAGTTTGGAGGTGTTCGATCAACGACCGGACCGATCGGCACCAATTGTTCGTATTGAGCCTGTGGTGCTGAAGAAGTAGGCGTTGCTGAAACCGTTTGCAAAGGCATAATTGATGTCGATTTTGCTTTCAAGGGTGTCGGGCTTCCTCCACTGGATTTACATCGAGATGATGAACACTTCATTCTATATAACTTGTATCCAATGTGGTTAGGTAACTCTATTTTTAACTAGAAATCCGCATATGTTGAAACGCCTGAATTCCGAAAAGATGTTGACTTGTGCCAACTCATCAAATCTCAAGCATTGACTAGGGCAAGTGTAGTGTGTTATCTATGTCGGATGGGCTCGGTGTCCTGAATACTACGAACGCTCTATCCTATGAAGATAGTTCACTCGCAGCGCAGAATGGAAAAAGCTTTTCATACCATTCATTGAAGTTACTCCTCCTACACTTACCCATAATCGATCAACGATCGATAGTGGATCCGTTGTCCAAAGCGAGACGGAAAGCTCGTTCTATTCTTAGGTACACCGAGCGTGTGATAGTAAAATTAATCCAACATGATCAAGTCCATAGTAAACTACCTCAACAGAGCCATCGAGGCCATGCACTAATCGATTTTGATTCACTGAACGACGATAGTAGAATATATCAAGTGCAAGATACAAATCAACTATCTACCTCTAATAAATCACAATCTACCTGCTTCGTTCACCATTCTCATTGATCGCCTCAAACCCATTGGCAATCACCACCAACACGGTAACCACGTCATCACCAACCTCAGATCAAAAGTAAACGCGTTTGACTTCGAGTTCGTAGCGATCTAAGTAATGAAGGTTGGCAGCGATCCAAGAAAGCGGCAATTCTGGCAGTAGGGCTTAGCTCGAGGTGATAGCAAAGGTAGTTGAGGTCAGTGGCAGAAGGCTCCGACGATGGAGATCAACGGCAGCGACAACAAAGGCTAATTTAAGTATTGGTCGTGGTTGGCTCGAGTTGCAAGAAGAATGGCTCAGGTCACAAGAAGAACATATGGTGATAAGAAGGGCCGGCTCAAGCAAAGCTAAATAGGAGATTGGTTGAAGAAAATTTACTAAGTCTATGGATCGCTAGAGATCCATCGAGTTGCAACCTATCTTCTCCAAACTTGCCAAGCATGATTTATATGTTGTTTGCAAGCATCTTGTAAATTATGGGATCAAAATTGATTTATTTTTATGAGTGATGATGATTCACATCGGAAACTCAATAGATGGCCGAATAGCTAGAGCCAAATTCGCATGATAACCTCAACAGAATCAATTAAATTCACAAAACGGAAACCTAAAAGCAGTTTCTTCTAGAGCACACCTTATTTCCAATGAAGGCATACTTTGGGGAGAAAATGTTAATAAGGTTTTTAACCTAGTAGAATTCAATAGGAGTTAGAACATCTATGACAAGTCAAAACGACTCAAGAATCAACCAAAAGGACCAGAAGAATAGGCCAAGAAGGACTCAAGAGGAAGCACACAAAAATTAACTAATGAGGAGTCCTTATGGATCACTAGCGATCCATCACCCATGGATCGCTAGCGATCCATAAGGACTCCTCATGGATCGTTCAAACCTCTTGCATTACGAACCAATATATTTTCTAGGGATGTTCGCCAAGTTTCATGATGTTCTAAGCAACCTAGTTCGAGAAGTGAGCGTTAATCTTATTCAAGTAGTAGAACAATCTAACCCCTGTGTGAACCATCATCAAAACAAGGCAACTAGCTATGAAATTATATGGAAAGCACCTACATAAGACAAGAAGTGCAACCTAAAGAATGAAGTCTAAAAATCTTCTAAGTACATGGATCGCTAGCGATCCATGCCCTATGGATCGCTAACGATTCATCAGATTAAGTTGGATTGCTATGAAATTCTCGGAGCACCTTCGTATCATCAAGTGTAGGCTTCTGGCTAAGTGGTGTAGCCCAATAGCTCTCCAACCCCTATAAATAAAATCCTACTTGCAACATAAAGAGGATCTTCTGGACTGGCTGTTGGAACAATGTAGAGATTATTCTTCACTCTTCTACTCCCACACAATAGTCATCGAGGAGTTCACTGTGATTCTCCTGTGAACTCTTGTATTTGTGACTTGATCAAACTTAGAAGATTTAATCATATTGTAATCCAATTCAACTTGTAACAGCACTCAGTTAATAGAAAGTTATAAAGTGCACTAGGCTTCATTAACACCCAAACCGGTATAAAAATCTTATTGTATTTTTACTATTTCTGCTTTTTTTACATTTATTTTCTAGATTATTGCTCTATAAGAATAGAGCTGGTGCTTTCACGCTTAATTCAGGGCGTTGATCCATTTTTAGGGTTAACATTTACCATTATAAAAATACAGACCATTTTTAATAATCGAATCACAATCTTTGGGATCATTGAAAATAAACATCAAATTCGCCTAGTGATTTCCAAACTCTTTGAATGTATGATCTAAAATATAAAAAATAAGGTTTGGTTCCAATAACATAAGCAAGAATAGAATTACTCTAATACTCATCTAACCTTTTACAAACTACTTCTTTAACCGCTCCAATCCTTTTGTTATCGATTTTTATCGGCACCATGAATTCAAAATCACATTCCTCTTCAATTTGATCCTCTGTAACAATTTCTGCCCAAGATTTAGGACTTATGCTCTATTTAGCGAGATGATAGCCGAGTTCTTGGCTCCACCTACCATCAATCTGACTCCATTATATTGTTGAATTGAGAATTTGGGTACCTCTTTTTCCATTCCATTGCCTCCAGCTTCTTGAGACGCCAACAACTTGTGAATAGCCTCTGTCTCTCTTCTTCTACTTGCCATATTTTGAACCAGTTGAAACCCATCTTGATCTATGATGATTCACTTTGATGGTTTTCTTATATGAGAATTTTGATTACAATCAAATGGTCTATCTAATTTTGATAAATCGAAAAAGTTTGAGAAATTTTGAAGAGGTTGGTTGCTTTTTCCATGGTTTAAAGAAAACCCTATATTTCACAATAATTTAAAGGAATATTTTAAAAGAGGGAAATGGAAAGATTTAGAGAAATAGAAGACAAAATCTTATAATGAAACTTCTCATAATGGCGACTGTAATTGCCGTCCAAACAAATTCCTCTTCTCCTTCAATTTTTTCTCATCCTTCTTCTCTCACTTGCTCAAATAATGGTCCGTGTCATTCTTATGCAAATCTAGTCAAAGAGTTGTTTCCAATTGCACAATACAAAGCGCGTCCTCTTCGTCAATCATAGATCATGGGCAAAAACATTGGTCCTTTATGCTTCAGACAGAGCCACAAAGCAAAGGAATGTAGAGATTTGAGTCATTATTTAAGTTGTGGGATACTCGGTCATAAAATGAAATCATGTTCGCTCTATTTAAAGATCCGAAAACTTGGTAATCCTCCGTTGCCGAAACCATTGAATGGGAAAGAACATGGGTATTATTTTTGCTCTGAATTTCTAAAACTAAGAAATATCCTCTTGGATAGCTTTTCAAAAAAAAAAAGGAAGAAAGAATATACCTGTTCAGTAATCCTATGACACTTTGATTCTTTGGATGTGGATGTTAATATTGCTTCAGATCTGTCTGTTGAATCTGGGATGAAAAAAGTGCATCTTAGGAATATTAGCGGAGAGTGGGGAAGAAAACTATTGATAAAGGCAGTAGCTTGGCTTAAATGTTGTTAAACGATAGAGTTCCTGATAGATATTAAGCTAATGTAATGTCCTTGGACTCAGAAGTGATGAGATATATACATTAGTGTCAGTCTATAATCAATACTTCTGTTGAATCTGTTATAATGAAGAGATTGTGGGTGAAAGCATTGGAAATGAGTTTAAACAAGCCATTGAAAAAGTATACAAATTCAAGAAACCAAAGTGTGCTGATATGATATTATATAATAAATTTGAAACACTAGGTTTAAACGAATATAATGATTTGTGTGAAGATGATATTGTTATTAATAGTGAAACATCTAATGATGTTGGCAAAGATACTGGACAAAAGGTGTTTGATGAAATTGTGGCTGATGGAAAAATGGTGTCATTGATGTTGAAAGGGTTGAAGTTAACTACATAGGCAACATATTCAAGGGGGAGGCTGTTGAAGACAGAGGTTCTAAACGTAGTATTGACCAAATATTTGAACTGGCCGATATTTTGGTTGATGGGACAGTATGCATGATTGTGGAAGATGCTCAAAAACATAGTAAGGTTATAGACAGTGGAGTTTCAAGCAAGGGTTCTCTAGGTTAATGAAAATGCAAAAGGGAATATTTGGTTTTGAAAGGGTGGAAGCAATGACTCCAAACATAACATGTGAAATGGTCGAATTCTTTAAAGATGAACGAAGATATAAGATAGGATGGGTTCGGCTTGTATTATACATTGGGATATGGTAGCATGCAAAAATATACACACTGATACACACGAGAAGAACTTTATACCAAATGTGCCAAAGGATAGATGTTATGATTCATCATCATGGGCTTCTAAGCAATTGAGTTTGAACATGGTGGGGAAGAAAATGGATGATACTATAAGAAGTGATTCGATGGTCGGGGTTTCATAAGCTGTTGAGAAGGAATTACAACATATTGAGGAGGATTCGATGCATGTTGATGCACAGTGATACGTTGTCATTGCATAACAGTTTGAATTCATTTCAAGGGATCCAGAAGGGATTTTGGATATCAGTTGTTTAAATATGATACAATGAAAGGTGATGGAGTTGAGTTTATGCATACTGGTTCCTCTTTGATTTCTGATATAGCTGAGAAGTTTTTAAAATTGGTGCAAGATAGTGTAGCTTCATTACAAAGTGATTCGATATCTCTGCATAACAGTCTGGACTCAACGCACTGGTAGATGCAGTGCTTGGAATTCAAGAGTTGAAACAGAATAGTAAGAGAGGAGATGGAGTTGATTTGGTGCACACTGAATCTAATGCTACTTTCAGCAAGTGGATTGGGAGTGTGGTTCTAGTTCGAATTCTTTCAAAGCTACAAGGAGTTCTTGTCGTTGTAAAGCGGTCACTAGAGCTTTCAGTAGCTCTATCTTAGGTATGGAAGATCTTTTAGGTGATACTTATAGCCCTTGTGCTTTGAGTAATATATCTACTAGTGATATATATTATTTAACTAGGAATTAAGGTTTTATTTTCGATAATGTTTAATTAGATGCTGAGTATATTAGCAGTGGGGAGTTAGAATGGGTTAGATTGCTGGTATCTTGAGACACATCAGTAAGAATGTTGGGGATCTACACGATCTAGGAAAGCGTAGTAAGATTATATCAATTTTAAAGATAATAATGTAGATATTGCATTAGAACATCCTAGTTTTCAATTTTATAGAAGTTTAAAGGGACTTTATTTTAGTCATTGGGTTCATTTTCCAGCTAAGGGTAGCTTTAAGGGATTAATAGTGGGTTGGAAAATAAATTGTGTCAAACTCTTACAATTTATTGTTAAAATGTATTCGATATATCTATTTTTATTTATCTTAGTAATGTCTTATATTCAAATGTTATCAATGTATATGGACCAAACTCAAAGGTAGGTCAAAGGACGTTCTTTTAATTGATTGTCTTGAGTTCAAAGCACTCGCTCTAGGTTAGTGGGTGATGTGTAGGGACTTTAATGTCATTAAATATCTAGGAGAACGACACAATAGAGAGGGTGATTTTGCAGCCCTAGAAGAGTTCGATTAGTTTATCGTTTATAATAACTTAACAGAGGTACAATTAAGCAATAGAAGGTTTACTTGGTCGAATAATAAGGAAGACACATCGGTGACACTTCAGATAGATTTTTTTATTAGTGATGAAGTGGAAGTCAAATTCCCTATTTGTAAGGTTGTTGGGCTTTTGAGTATTTACTCAGATCATTGTCTAATTATTTTATCTTGTACTAATTAAAATATTGGGGAAAAATTATAGATTTGAAAAGATGTGATTATCAAAAATAATTTTTAAAAATCTAAATTACAAATAAATGGATTTCTATCAACATAGTTAAAATATATGTAAGTGGTATAAGAACATTTCATAATAAATGGAACAAAGATGTTTTTGGCAACATTAGAATTATAAAGGATAAATTATTGAATGAGATTTGTAGTTGAAACTAATAGAAGAATCTAGAAGTTTAAATTATTCACAGAAAAACGTGCTTTCAAATTTATAAGAAGAATTAATAAAGTTACCACAAAAAAGGAAACGAAGTGGAAACAAAGATTTAGAGTCCAATGAATGGATCGGAAAATAAAATACTAATTTTTTTTCCTAAAGTGACGTAGGAAAAGTAGTAACACATACTTTCATATTCACAATGTTGTAATTTTTGAGCAAAAGGAATTGAAAAATGCATTTACTAATTATTAATGTTTTTAGAACTACAAAATGGCATAGGATTAGGGCTAAATGGGATGATTTGTATGCTGAGACTAGTATTTATTTAGATGGACTAGATAACCCATTTATAGAAGATGAGATTTTGAGCGTAAAAGGATATGCTCAGCGATAAACTATTTGGCCCCGATGGGTTTTCTATTTTATTTATGATTTTTTTTGGAATGTTTTAAATGCGATATAATTAATTTTTTTAACGAAATTTATGATGCTTCATTACAATAAGGTAGGTTTAGTTTTTCCAATGTAATTATACTACATAGAAAGTGTGAGCGAATGAGCTGAAAGACTTGAAACCTATTTCATTATTAAATTGCTCTTTTAAAATCATTTTTATGGTTTTAGCTGATAGATTAAATATTAAAATGAATGAATTAATTATTAATACTCAAAGTGCTTTTATCAAGGGTTGAAATATTATCCAAGGGTAGCGGTTGGTTAAGAATTACTAATTGCTATTGTTGGTTAAGAATTACTAATTGCTATTGAAAAAATAATAGGGCTTGTGCGCTTTTAAAACTTGATTTGCAAAAGCTTTTGATTCAATAGATTTTCTTAAAGAATAATTACTAGCTAAGAGATTCAATGTTAGATGGAAAGGTTGGATTATGCCTTTAATTAAAACTGAAAATTCAAGTATCATGGTTAACAGTATATTAAGAAATAAAATATGATAGAAATGTGGATTTAGGCAAAATGATCCATTGTCACCTCTTTTATTTAATATAGCCACTAACATTTTTGTTAGGATTATCAAGTTAGCCACTAATAACAGGATTTTAGATGTAGGAAATGAGATTACGAGTAATGGTATCTCTATTCTTCAGTTTGCGGATGATACCATGCTTTTTACATCTCATTTGCCTAGACACATTATGGTGTTTTTAATATATTTATATGCTACTAATATGTTTGTACATACGTAATTTTAGATTAACTAAATATTCCTAAGCGTGTGTATAAGTAATCCTATTCTAAGGTAAATGCTTCCTACACTAGTTGTTAACAAAACTTTCATACTTATACAAACCTAAGTTCCATACAATAATTTATAAGATAGGTAATTCTCTTAGGTAGACCAAACATACTTGTGTGTATATACATACATACATACTATACATACATATATTTTTTTTTTGAAAACCCAAGAGAACCCGGCAGGCTGGTAAACTCTTGAGGGGCGTATAGTAAAGCTGTCCACTGATCCAACCCCCATATCCCCTGGTAAATTTATATAGAATAGGGAAGCACATGGTAGGAATCGCACTGTTGTTATTTATAGGTTGATTTTGACTGTGATGGATATCTATTTGTTGACATTTTGAATGATTGGATGTTTATTTATTTATATATATCTCTTTTATTGTCTTGTATATTAATTGGAAGCGTATAAACCGTTATTTGAATTATTTCGAATAAATTAAGAAATAGGTTGAAATGATATATACCTATGATCATTTGGCCATAGGGTAGAAAATTATATAGGGACACCGGGTTTGTTAAATTAAATGGTTTAAAATCTTGAATTTGGATTTTGATTAAATGATATTTTTTTAATGGAAATAAATTATGGATTTATATGAATTGAATTATTTTCTAATTCAAGCTTTGAAATGTTGAAACTGAAAATAGTTAAAAGGAAATCATTTTCAAAATAAAAATTGAAATATGAAGTATAATCGATATATGACTTTAATTTCGAAAATTGAATTATTTTAAGATTTGGACCTTAAAATTAAACAACGAGGTTAATTTGATTTAAGCGATTCAATCAGTAACTTGAAATTGGACATAAAATTGATATAAACTGAAATGGTTTAAAATAAGAATTGAATTGAAATTTAAATCACTGAATTGGATTATTGAATCAAATTTGAAGTTAAAAATGAACGTTTCGAAAATCGAAGTTAATTTGAATTGAAATCGAAATCAAGTTGATTTGACACAAAATCAAAATTGAGTCAATTGAATTAAAAGATTGGAAATTAAGTTTTGTTGATTTGAAATTTGGACATGGGTCCAGATTTGTTGAAATGGAAAGAAACGGTTTGATTTGATACTATTTCCAAATTAAATTATTTCAACATAACTGTTTAAAATCTATTTTTTTAAATATTCAAATTATTTTGATTTTCTAAACTATTTTACTTTATAAACCATTTTCAATACTCAAACAATTTATATTAAACTGTTTTAAACTATTTTAAACTTTCAAACTATTTTCTAAAAAAATCAAACCGTGCAAAGTTGGAATGCTTATTTTTAAATCGTTGATTTCAATGCGAATATGGTTAAATGAGGTTGTAATCTAAGTTAGACTTTGAAATGATATTTTCAAGTGAAAATGACCTATTTTATGTTATTTTGAAATGAAGTGATATTTTTGAAGTGAATATGATATTTTGATATCAAATGTGAATCGGTTTCGAAATGTAAAAGAACCAACCGGTGTGAAAAACGACGTTTGGTTGTTAAAGAGACCGAGGCCTCTTATTGGCATACTCTCTGTCAATATTGGAATCACTTTAACAACTGTGACGCAGTGGATGATATACATAATGTAGAGGTTGAATTGGAGGCGTTTGCTGGATTTAAAGAAAGACAACAATGATGGATGACTCCGACAATTGTGTCAATTTGAAATGACTAAAACAGAAGCCGTATCTGACCATTGAGGCTAGCTAACTCTAGTAACATCTGTTCTTCGTATTGCTATATTGATCTTGACTTGATTGGTGCACCTTGATTTGATCATGAGACGGATGTTCGCAGTGGGCGGTTAGGGGTTACTACAGTCAGGAAATGCAAAACGGCAGTATCCTACCGTGGGCATCGTCTCACGTGTCTTGTTATACTCTTTATCCTTATTCCCGCCCACTACGATTTTGTTTTAGTATGGTACCTATAGGGGACTCACATGCTACCAACATTATTGGTTGTGTTACAAGACTTGCATAGACTACTTGCTTAAAAATGTGTTAAGGGGGATCAATGTAAAGCCTTAACGCTATTTTAATATTTTATTTTACTGATAGACCCTACATATATAGCGTATTTTACTACATATAGATAGTTTAACGCATCCTTAGGAGATGGAAAATCCTGTAACATCTCTTAAGTTATTGCACACACATTGTACACTGGATAAGAGATGTAAAATCACTCATATTTACTTGTTGTTGATTTAACTTACATAAGAACTTTTAGTTCTGACTCGAGTTTTTTGTCTTTTCATTACGCTCGGGTCAGCCTGAGCTTTTAGTGTTTGAAGACATTATTTTCGAAGGACGAAGACGGAGTTTGGTTTATTATATTATTAGTATTATTCTGCTGCATCATTATTGGTATGTTGTTGTTTGTACTCTGATTATGTTGTAAAGATTGTGTAATCAAACGTATATTGTAAAACAGCTTCTTGAACTGTTTATTTGATTGTTATATTTTATCATTCTACTGTGAGATTATGTATTTTTTTTCCTTATTTTCTCTTATTTTCTTATTAAATCTCATTGATGATCACCCTTTTGAATGGTTTAAGTTAGATGTGTGTGGTTTATCATCGATTAAACCATCCAAAAAGGTGGGTCGTCATAGTTGGTATCAGATCTTTGGTTTAGGGATACATTAGTCTGTTGGGAATTAAACTCATTAGAGATAGGGTTACTAATACCCTAAAATGAGTCTGGGTGTGTGTATATATATATATATGAGAGAGAGCGTATTTGTTAGTGTTATATAAAATGTTTTGTATTGTGCTAGTTTGTTCTGTTGAGTATTTATAAATTTCGGTCAGTACATAGGATGCTATTGCAACGATAGTGATTTCTAAAAAACTTGAACTGGGTAAACCAACACAATATTCTTTTTGAAATAGATAAATGAAATAATTTTACCTAATATTTTATTTTGTATCTAAAAGAATAATTTTTATAAATGGATATAGTTTTATGTGATATTTTTGTTTGTTAGGAAGTGAAATTTTATAAATATTGATTGTAAAATAGGATTTACAAATAAAATGAATATGAATTGAAAATTTGGAACTTAATCCCGGTGTGGAGATTGGTTTTCAAATGATTTTGGAAAGATAATATTATTATTATCTGGAAGTATTTGCAAATAGAAATGTTACAAAATGTTTTCAAAGGGTACTTGAAGGGAATGTTTTAAAAAAATTAAAAGGAAAATAAGTTATGTACTACCCTCTTCTGTAGCTGGAAAATAATTTCGGTGATGACTACGTATCATCATCGACGTTCATTTTCGAGTTTTAAAGTGGGAAGACCACAAAAGTAACATTGCTACCCATTTGTCTTGAATGAAAAGATTTGACTTAAATTTCCTAAGTATGATTTGATATACAAAAGATATAAGTATATATTATTTCAAGATGATTTGAAATGAAACCCATTATTTAGTTCTTAAGTTTTCCATAAATTAGGGATTTCAATTATTGTAGTGAAATGAAATCTTAACTATCTTAATAAGTTGGAAACACTCAAATTGAAATCTGAATTAAAAGGTAATTGTATAATGAAACTGTAAAGAAATTGGAAATTTGTCACTTGTAAATTAAAAGATAATGAAAATTAAGAAGATGTAAACTATTGAACATTTTTTCTAAATGAATAAGATGAATTTGTGTAATACTCAATTACCTTCTAAATACATACATAAAACTTACCAAAAATGTTTAAAAAGTTGAAATGTTAAATATGAATATGTAATAGAATATTATACAAGTAAAAGCTTAAGTAACAAAAATGCTCAAAATGAACATATGATTATAAATGAACGAATTAAGTTGTACAAGAAATGTTATGAACTTAAGTTAATGTTTGAAATGCTTGATAATTGAAATTGAATAGTGAAAATTGAGTACTATTCAAGTAAATAATTATAAACTTCAGGAAATGCTGAAATGACCATTAACATAATTAATATTAAATGATACTATTGTGAAAATAATTGTGAAAAAATAGAGAAACTTAAGTATGAAATGATTCATTTATGAATGTTAATATTAAATGGAATTCAAGTTACACAAATAAATGAATGCGAAAAAAAACTTATGTAATACCTTAAGAATTTATTCATTAATGATTTTTAATTGTTACAACCATGTATTTTGTAATTATTTTTAATTCAAATTCCTGATTTAAAAACTTTATTTTATTTATTAAAATGGATAAATTTTGTTATTTTAAATATAAATTTTGAATTTGATTTAAATTAGAATTCCAAACATAACTAAATAGAATATTTTCCAAAAATGTGAATTTTGGTCAATATGGTCAAACTTTGACTTTTAATTTTAAATTTTAAAATTTGAAATTTATTTTTCTTTTATGAAAGTAAATAAAATTTCAAGTATACTGCTTTTCATTTCATTGAAATCAGATTAATATTGTGAAAGTTATGCTTTTTACACTATTGTATGAAAATTGTTTTATTTAACAAAATTGTTTTATTTTAAATTATATAAACAATATTTTTGTTTTTCATATCATGTTCTAATTTGTGTATATATGTGTAACATGACATGTTATGTGTATATTTAATTTTTAAAACATTTTAAAAGTGTAGTTGTAATTTTCCAATGTTTATTATATTTTATTTTTAGTTTTTAATACTAGTTTCAATATAATAAACTATTTACGTTTTATTTTTCCTAAGGATAATTGTTTATTTTGTTTTTCAGTTTATTTTTGTTTGTCTTTTATTTTATTTACTGAATTTTATTTTGTTTGTTTTGAATAAAAGAAATGGAAATTAAAAGAGACAAAGACTTTTCATTTATGGTGACTTTTCATGCGACTTGTCTTTTCATTTTCTATTGGCTTTTCACTTGCCTTGTGTAATAACCCGTTTTCCCGTACCCTTTGAATCGACAATAAACCACACATGTCCAACTCAAATTGCACGAAAAGACGGATCATTAAGCGTGATAAAGAAAAGTAGACAGAACAGAATCTCACACGAATGGAATAACATATATTATTTCAATAAAAATCTTTACAGCAGAAAATTTAAAATACAATATCCGAGTCTAACCTAGATTCAGCTGGGACAGTTATAAAACCTGCCCTTACAAATGCTGACAAACATCAAACAAAATACATTGAGCAAAGCAGATAACAGAATATCTCCGTACGTCGATGAATATCTCCAGCTCTCCTCTAGAAACTCCAACCGTCTTCGACTAAACCTGAAACTACTCGAATCTGACCTGAGTATTGAAAATACCCGGATCAGGCTTGATAAACCTGCGTGAGAAAAACTCAATAATAAATGACAGTGTCATGTATCGGCCTTTGGATAAAATTCTAGGAAATAAAGAGTATCTCATAGGACCACGCCCACACATAAACACGGACGAGTTTTTACTTTTTGATAACTAAAACACTTTTATATCAAAAAGTTTGATATTATTTCTAATGACATTCTTTGAAAACATTTGCAAATAAACTTACTAATCTTATCCGAAATTGTTACCATTATTAAATTCCAGCATACTAGGCTCTACAAACAAAATCATAGGTTCTTATTGGAGAATGGATTTCCATACAAATGACCAGACGCAGAATCTACCTTCCGAAATGGGTACACCTCTAGATGGATGTCCCGAGAAACCATCACAAAGCTCCACTACCAACACAAGGCCGGCCCACCTCTTAACTAGATGGTACCGAATATGTCATCCCCCGGTCGTTACTGACCTTTAACCGAGCGCTCGTTTTCCATACACCACATTAATTAACATCTCGAACATCATAGAGGGAAGAAATATATCTAGAAAGGGATGATCATACCCTACTTGGGAATGACCCACTTAGCCTTGTCGCATCTAATCCTGTTTCGGTCATTTCCGGTTTGATGAGGCTTGAGGTCACGATTACCTTTTCACATAGCACATATCACATCTTTGAATGCCACATTGCCATTTCCATTTAACTACTAATTGCCTTCCACAAAAAAACAGCCCTTGAGCTCGTATGTCTTAAGGAGGGTGTTAAGCTAAGAGAAGTTGCCTTCTCCACCACCACTGATGTACGTTTGTAAAAACCAATGTAAGTAATCTTTAGAAATGCAATGTCGGACAAACGTCCATACAAGTTGTCCAGGAACACGACAAACCGAAGGCACTTTCCTCAGCCATTACTAGGTGAGAAGCCCTTGCAATCCGCAAAATCTCCATCACGAGGAGACCACTGCTATATATAACTCGGGAGCTACCCAGAGCAAGTCAACAAGCAGTCCTCATGCTATAAAGATCCACGGTCTTCAAAATCATCATCTTCAACAAGTCTTCACGTTCGAACGTATTCATTGGTTCGAAGTGGTTTTCGGATAGGAGTTAACCAAATCCGACTCCGGTTCCTTCGAAATCCAATCATCGATAAAAGTGAATATGAGTATATATGATTTATTAAGTCACTTTTCACTTTAATTCTTTTTGGATGATTTCAAAATCTCTTTGTTTTGACTTAGGATAATTTCTAAGAAATTCATTCTTTTCCTTTAGAAAATATCTCAAATTTTCTTACTTAATTCTTGATCCAAATTCCTTAACTTTTTAAGCGGGTCAAAAACAATGTTATTAAAGACATCATTTATGATAAATCCTAAATCAATCTTAGCAATATTTTGAGTAAATAGGATCATAGAAATTATTCATTTTGGAGATTGATTAACTTTTGGATAATACAAATCTTCTTTTAAATTCAAAAACTTAATATAGTCTTTTTTTTGTTTAAGAGCATCCGGGGTTTTCTTTTGATCTGTTCCACCCCTCGCCTAAGAAAAGAAAACATAGGCTAGGTAAGTTCAAGGCACTGGTTGCTCGATCCCTAACCTTAGTTAAACACCTTGATTTAACTTCCCAGATCTCACAGGTAGGACAAATGTACTAGTCGTTTCCGCATACTCAAATTTTTAACTTTATTTTGGAATTGCTTATAAATATCTCAAATTATCTTTCAAAATACTTAATTATCCTTTTTAAAACATTCAAATTGATTCTGGGAAACGTCGTTGCATTTAAACTCGTATTCTAAAAAGTTATACAATTCGCAGCAGTGAAGTGCTGCAGAAAGTGCTAAATAAGTTTATTTGAATTAAACCACTTTTAAATATTTGAAAACTCATATTATCAAATCCAAATCTATTTTAAATCATTTAAATAGATTTATCAAATTTATTTCATATTTTTTCATAATTAAAACATTCATTGAAACAAAATTTCTGTTACGGTCACTTAACTGCACTAGCGCGATTTTTTTGAAAAATTGATTTGGACTTAATTCAAAATCTACTCAACGAAACTTTGATTTTCTTTCTTCATTTAGAAGATATGGATATAATAGTCCGGAATTTTCTTATCTCGAAGAATTCCGAGCCATATTCCACTTTATACACTCATTTGAACTTTTCGGCGCGAAATCGCGAACTACCATTGCGCGACGCGTCTAGTTTTAACTTATTTTTCAATATTTGAAATAATCTATTCAAATTGGATTTTAACACTTATAATATTATTACAAATCATTTTAAATCAATATTTTTACTTTTTAAAGCTTTTAAAATGTATTTTCACTATTTCCATATTATAATATTATTTTATTCATATTATTTTAATATTAAATTTTAAATTCCAATTTTAACTCAATTTCAATTCTAATCTCAAATTAAACACATTTAAAACTTAGATTTCCAATCTAATTTCAATTTAAACTTCAATTCAATCTCAATCTAAACTTCACTTTTTCAAAATCGATTTCAATTTCAATTTCACTATTCATCTAAATTTCATTTTCTAATTAGCTATCCTTTTCAAATCCGTTTTACTTCAAATTTCAAATTCTCTTTCATTTTAACTTTAATTTCACTTTTAAATGAAAAGAGACTTATTTTTCCACAATTTCTCATATAACTAAAATATGGTCTTACTAACAAAGTGATTACTTAACTAATAGGAATTTGATATCCAAATTATCATCACAACCATACAACAATCATATAACATTAATATTTTCAATACGGTAAATGTCATAACGTTAATACAGATCATCCATCATATCCAAACAATCAACCAAACATCCATATCATCAAATAGTGATAACCTAACATAACAATTAAGCATGATAATCAATAAAATTTAAAAGCGGTGAGAATTTCTCACCATAATATCCACTCTGTCAATATTTAATGTGAGATACACGTTTCTCGCTAACGTATTATTCCCAACGTCTTGCCTTTATCGCTTGTTTTTCGAATGCATTTGTTTTCCTTACCTTTTCTTTTTCTTTCTCTTTTCTTTTTTTATATGAAAGTGGGGTACAGCCTTGGTGTAGGGGACGGTATGGCGTGTAGGAGAGGGTAGGAAAGTGTGGTGCTCGGCCTAGGGGGTGTGGAGCTCGGGTTTGGATCCTTAGGGCTCGGCCTTAGGGTTTGGATGAGGAGATGGTGGCACGACTTAGGTATGTAAGGAGGAGGAGGTGTGTAGGTGGAAGTTAAGCTTGTGTAAGGTGATGTAAGGTGATGGTTTGGAGTATGGAGGTGATAGTTGAAGGTAGAAGGGAAATGGAGGTGGGAAGCCATGGAAATGGAGGTGAAGAGGAAGGAGAAAGTGAAGAAGAATGTAGAGAATCAAGTGTGAAAAATGAAAGGTATGGATGCATATTTATACTTGAGCTTTGGATGGAAAATGACTAAAATATCCTTCTCTACCTTTTGACTTTTTTATTTACTTTTTTTACCCTTGATTTGATCTTCGCTTAATGGAGAAGAAATGGTTTGATTTGAATTTGTACTTGAGAAATGATGTTTGGATTTGATTTATGTACTTATGAAATGATTTTGCCTCTTTTTCTTACACTTGAAAGATGTTAATTAATCATTTTGCTCCTTTTCTATGCCTACACATCATATCTCATTAATGTGATTTGAATTTGTGAAATGATTACTCTTCTTTTTTTTTTTGCTTAAAGTTTGTGTTTTAAAGGGAAGACTTTTGCATTGATTTGACTAGCATTAATGGTGGAAATGATGGTCATGGAAAAGTGTGTTAAGAGGTAAAGAGGTGTCACCATCTTATGGTTTGTAGTTGTTAAATCATTTATTTTTTCTCCTTTTCCATGTACAAGCATAACATCTTATTAATGAGATATGAAGTAGAGTAATGATGTTGTTTTATAAAAGGTTGAATAATTTTTAAATTTGTCAAATCATACTTTTTACTTTTTATACATTTATGTAAATATTTTCAAAAGTAAACTCTTTTTGTTTTTAGTGCTAAATGTATAATGTTTCTATAGTTTGTAAACTTGTATTTATAAGTTTGGAAGTGTATCAAGTTGCAACAACTTGTCGACAACTTGTTTTGGTTGAAAACGGTGTTTTTGACGACAAATTATACAGTCAAAATTTGACCTTTTTATTAAGCTATATATTGGAGTAAACCAAACTTTAAAATAAACTTTTTACTTCTTTAAATAAATTAAAACATGTATCTTTATATTTTAAAATCATATTTGAATAATATTAAAATTTCTAATTTTACGTTGTATGTAAAACTGACAAAATGCGGTAAATTTTGGTTATTTTTGTAGAACGATTATTAACATACTTTTAAATCTTTTAACATACTTTTATTATCTTTATTAGATGTTTTAAATAAGATTTATCTTTTTAAATAGATGTTTAAATTCATTTATTTAAGCCTTTATTTATTTTTAACAAAACTTAACTTTTGTCGATTTGTTCCAGAATCTAAATTTATACTTTTTAATTTATTAACTATAAGAATAGATAATTTATTATATATAATGTATTTATTTTAAGATTTAAACTCCTTTTAAATTTAAATCGAATGAAATCTCTCATTTTCGAAGTAGCAAAATTTTGGGTCGTTACATTCTCCCCTACTTAAAAGCATTTCGTCCTCGAAATGAAATCAAAGACAAAGGAATCTATCCCACACTCATCTCCTCAAATAATTTGGCTTATTTATACTAATGATAGAAAAGAAGAAGGCCGATATCATAACAACACTAAAAAAGATGATGCCAAACATATATATAGAGATTCCTCATACTAACTTGAGTATCCATCACGTACTTAAGGTTGTATATACATACATCAAGTCAAACTTCCATCCTAGTGCATACTGCACACTTAAGATAGAATATACAACAACCAAACAATACTATACATCCAAAAACAACCATACTGATACTAATGCATACATCCACATAACTCATCCTCTGTCCTGAGCATCTACTATACCCGAGGTCTACATATATACATACCAAAACATCGGTCCAACCACTATATCTTAGTGCCTACTTTTAAAGATAACCATCCAACTACTAAGTAGACAGACCCAACACGTCATACTATATGTGATATTTGATTCGATCTATTATGCAAATCCACAACTTTTCTTTTGAACTAGTATCGATCCTCCGATTTTCTAGTGCGGACTTTGATCAGACTTTTTGATCATAAACCCATGCTTTCCTTGCTTAGCTCTCAACTATGATAGAAAACTCGTGTGCATAATCATAAACTCCCATCAATGCTTGCCGTCAAGAACCGAGTGATAAATCTTTTCTCAGATTGGTGTAAACACCTCAAAGTTCTGTACTCAAATCTTGGATCAAAATTTATGTGCTGAAATGATCTATGTTTAACATATGTGCTTATTTACATTCATCTTTACCTAATACATTTCTTCAAAATTTCTATTAATCCAAGTTTGGTCCACGACCATTTACTTTCTACTAAATCCATTATTACCTAAGCTCATAAATATGACCTAAACCTGTATAATATACCTTTACTTTCTAAGAGTATATATACGTATCCCCAACTTCAAATCGTCATTACTTCAATTAGGGTCTTCAACAAATGTGGAATTCTTTTATTCCAAATAAATAAGTTATAAAACTTAATCCTTAGTTTTATTTACCTAAGGTCTTGATTTAGCTAACATGCTTTATCTTATCCATATATTAATAAGACTACTTTATTAAGTGTACACCTTTTCCTCACTGATTCTGATTAGCTACTTAACTTATTTACCTATCCATTCTCTAAATCAAATTTCTTAACCTTAAATCCATCGAATACCTTATAGTCAAATTATGAAACTTAATTCATGTGGTATTTTTTATTTAAAATTTTTATCCAACAATTACTATTAACCATATTATTCAAAAATATCCACTTCTATTCTTACTTCATTTTGAATTACAAATGTTACCCCAAATGTATCACTAATTCAAATTTTTATATTAGGATGATATTTCTTATATCTCTTATTTCTAAATTTCAAATTAACTTATCTCTTTATAAGTTATAGAAATTATCTTTTTATAGTATATTTATAAAAAGTCTTAATTTTGGTTTATTTTTTTCCTATCTTGTTGATAAGAATTTTTTCTAAGTGTGCATTCTCTGTTTACTTTCTCTAGTTACAACTTGTAGCTTCAATATTATCATCAAATATCTTACACTCAAATTGTGAATTTTACTTCACAAGATATTTGTACCGAGCTTTTAAATCCATCCATTATGATAATCACTTAATCATTATTATTTCTTAATACTACATATTTAAGGGTATATGATTGAAATTCTAAATTCTAGCTTTCAACTAATTGATTCTATATGGAATATCTTATAGTCAAATTGTGCAATTATAATCACAAGATATTCATATTTTAGTTTTACTAAGCTAAATTACAATCAATCCCTAATTTCTAACCCAAAAGATAATAATATCCCCTTTAATATTTATAATATAAACCTAAGGTAAAATTATTTCATTTATCAATTCCTTTAAAACAAAATCATTTTTATCAAATTAACAAATACATGCTCATATATATAATACTCTCATAACTCATTCTAGGGTGTTACCAACCCTATCTCTAATGAGATACTCATCCTAGCCAGGATATTACTAATCCTATCTCTGATGAGATTTTACCCATAACAGAGCCATGGTTCTCGCTTAACCTTCAGCTTTGATACCAAATGTAATGACCCGTTTTCATGTACCCTTTGAATCGACAATAAACTACACATATCCAACTCAAATTGCACGAAAAGACAGATCATTAAGGGTGATAAAGAAAAGTAGACAGAACAGAATCTCACACGAATGGAATAACATATATTATTTCAATAAAAATCTTTACAGCGGAAAATTTAAAATACAATATCAGAGTCCAACCTAGATTCAGCTTGGACAGTTATAAAACCTGCCCTTACAAATGCTGACAAACATCAAACAAAATACACTAAGCAAAGCAGATAACAGAATATCTCCATACGTCGATGAATATCTCCAGCTCTCCTCTAGAAACTCCAACCGTCTTCGACTAAACCTGAAACTACTCGGATCTGACCCGAGCATTGAAAATACCCGGATCAGGCTTGATAAAGCAGCGTGAGAAAAACTCAATAATAAATGACAGTCCCATGTATCAGCCTTTGGATAAAATTCTTGGAAATAAAGAGTATCTCATAAGACCACGCCCACACATAAACCGGACGGGTTTTTACCATATGATAACTAAAACACTTTTATATCAAAACGTTTGATATTATTTCTAGTGACATTCTTTGAAAACATTTGCAAATAAACTTATTAATATTATCCGAAATTGTTACCATTATTAAATTCCAGCATACTGGGCTCTACAAACAAAACCGTAGGTTCTTATTGGAGAATGGATTTTCATACAAATGACCAGACGTTGGATCTACCTTTCGATATGGGTACACCTCTAGATGGATGTCCCGAGAAACCATCACAAAGCTCCGCTACCAACACAAGACCGGCCCACCTCTTAACAGATGGTACCGAATATATCATCCCCCGGTCGTTACCGACCTTTAACCGAGCGCTCGTTTTCCATACACCACATTAATTAACATCTCGAACATCATAGCGAGAAGAAATATATCTAGAAGGGGATGATCATACCCTACTTGGGAATGACCCACTTAGCCTTGCCGCATCTAATCCTGTTTCGGTCATTTCCGGTTTGATGAGGCTCGAGGTCACGATTACCTTTCCACATAGCACATATCACATCTTTGAATGCCACATTGCCATTTCCGTTTAACTACTAATTGCCTTCCACAAAAATACAACCCTTGAGCTCGTATGTCTCAAGGAGGGTGTTAAGCTAAGAGAAGTTGCCTTCTCCGCCACCACTGATGTACGTTTGTAAAAACCAGTGTACGTAATCTTTAGAAATGCAATGTCGGACAAACGTCCGTACAAGTTGTCCAGGACCAGGACAAACCGAAGGCACTTTCCTCGGCCATTATGGGCAAGAAGCCCTTGCAATCCGTAAAATCTCCATCACGAGGAGACCACTGCTATATATAACTCGGAAGCTACCCAGAGGAAGTCAACAAGCAGTCCTCACGCAATAAAGATCCACTGCCTTCAAAATCATCATCTTCAACAAGTCTTCACGTTCGAACGTATTCATTGGTTCGAAGTGGTTTTCAGATAGGAATTAACCAAATCCGACTCCGGTTCCTTCGAAATCCAATCATCGATAAAAGTGAATATGAGCATATAGGATTTATTAAGTCTCTTTTCACTTTAATTCTTTTTGAATGATTTCAAAATCTCTTTCTTTTGACTTAGGATAATTTCTAAGAAATTCAATCTTTTCCTTTGCAAAATATCTCAAATTTCCTTACTTAATTCTTGATCCATATTCCTTAACTTTTTAAGCGGGTCAAAAACAATGTTATTAAAGACATCATTTATGACAAACCCTAAAACAATCTTAGCAATATTTTTGAGTAAATAGGATCATAGAAATTATTCATTTTGGAGATTAATTAACTTTTGGATAATACAAATCTTCTTTTAAATTCAAAAACTTAATACAATCTTTTTTTATTTAAGAGCATCCGGGCTTTCCTTTCGACCTGTTCCACCCCTCGCCTAAGAAAAGAAAACATAGGCCAGGTAAGTTCAGAGAATTGGTTGCTCCATCCCTAACCTTAGTTAAACACCTTGTTTTATCTTCCCAGATCTCACAGGCGGGACAAATGTACTAGTCGTTTCCGCATGCTCAGATTTTTAACTTTATTTTGGAATTGCTTATAAATATCCAAAATTATCTTTCAAAATACTTAATTATCCTTTTTAAAACATTCACAATTGATTCTGGAAAACGTCGTTGCATTTAAACTCGTATTCCAGAAAGTTATACAATTCGCAGCAGAGAAGTGCCGCGGAAAGTGCTAAATAAGCTTATTTGAATTAAACCACTTTTAAATATTTGAAAACTCATATTATCAAATCCAAATCTATTTTAAATCATTTAAATAGATTTATAAAATTTATTTCATATTTTTTCATAAATAAAACATCCATTTAAACAAAATTTCTGTTACAGTCACTTAACTGCACTAGCGCGATTTTTTTGGAAAATTGATTTGGACTTAATTCAAAATCTACTCAACGAAACTTTGATTTTCTTTCTTCATTTAAAAGATATGGATATAATAGTCCGGAATTTTCTTATCTCGAAGAATTCCGAGCCATATTCCACTCTACACACTCATTTGAACTTCTCGCGCGAAATCGCGAACTACCGTTGCGCGACGCGTCGAGTTTTAACTTATTTTTCAATATTTGAAATAATCTATTCAAATTGGATTTTAACACTTATAAAACTATTACAAATCTTTTAAATCAATAGTTTCACTTTTTAAAGCTTTTAAAATGTATTTTCACTATTTCCATATTATAATATTATTTTATTCCTATTATTTTAATATTAAATTTTAAATTCCAATTTCAATTCTAATCTCAAATTAAACGCATTTAAAACTTAGATTTCCAATCTAATTTCAATTTAAACTTCAATTCAGTTTCAAACTAAACTTCACTTTTTCAAAATCGATTTCAATTTCAATTTCACTATTCATTTAAATTTCATTTTCTAATTAGCTATCCTTTTCAAATCCGTTTTATTTCAAATTTCAAATTCTCTTTCATTTTAACTTTAATTTCACTTTTAAATGAAAAGAGACTTATTTTTCCACAATTTCTCATATAACTAAAATATGGTCTTACTGACAAAGTGATTACTTAACTTATAGGAATTTGATATCCAAATTATCATCACAACCATACAACAATCATATAACATTAATATTTTCAATACGGTAAATGTCATAACGTTAATACGGATCATCCATCATATCCAAACAATCAACCAAACATCCATATCATCAAATAGTGATAACCTAACATAACAATTAAGCATGATAATCAATAAAATTTAAAAGCAGTGAGAATTTCTCACCATAATATCCACTCTGTCAATATTTAATGTGAGATACACGTTTCTCGCTAACGTACTATTCCCAACGTCTTGCCTTTATCGCTTGTTTTTCGAATGCTTTTGTTTTCCTTACCTTTTCTTTTTCTTTCTCTTTTCTTTTTTTATATGAAAGAGGGGTACGGCCTTGGTGTAGGGGAGGGTATGGCGTGTAGGAGAGGGTAGGAAAGTGTGGTGCTCGGCCTAGGGGGTGTGGAGCTCGGGTTTGAATCCTTAGGGCTCGGCCTTAGGGTTTGGATGAGGAGAAGGTGGCACGACTTGGGTATGTAAGGAGGAGGAGGTGTGTAGGTGGAAGTTAAGCTTGTGTAAGGTGATGTAAGGTGATGGTTTGAAGTATGGAGGTGATAGTTGAAGGTAGAAGGGAAATGGAGGTGGGAAGCCATGGAAATAGAGGTGAAGAGGAAGGAGAAAGTGAAGAAGAAGGTAGAGGATGAAGTGTGAAAAATGAAAGGTATGGATGCATATTTATACTTGAGATTTGGATGGAAAATGACTAAAGTACCCTTCTCTACTTATTGACTTTTTTATTTACCTTTTTACCATCGATTTGATCTTTTCTTAATGGAGAAGAAATGATTTGATTTGAATTTGTACTTGGTAAATGATGTTTAGATTTGATTTATGTACTTATAAAATGATTTTGCCTCTTTTTCTTACACTTGAAAAATGTAAATTAATCATTTTGCTCATTTTCTGTGCCTACACATTATATCTCATTTGTGTGTTTTGAATTTGTGAAATGATTACTCTTCTTTTCTTTCTTAAAGTTTGCATTTTAAAGGGAAGACTTTTGCATTGATTTGACTAGCATTAATGGTGGAAATGATGGTTATGGAAAAGTGTGTTAAGAGGTAAAGAGGTGTCACCTTCTTATGGTTTGTAGTTGTTAAATCATTTATTTTTGCTCCTTTTCCATGTATAAGCATAACATCTTATTAATGAGATATGAAGTAGATTAATGATGTTGTTTTATAAAAGGTTTAATAATTTTTAAATTTGTCAAATCATACTTTTTACTTTTTATACATTTATGTAAATATTTTCAAAAGTAAACTCCTTTTGTTTTTAGTGATAAATGTATAGTGTTTATATAGTTTGTAAACTTGTATTTATAAGTTTGGAAATGTATCAAGTTGCAACAACTTGTCGACAACTTGTTTTGGTTGAAAACAGCGTTTTTGACGACAAATTATACAGTCAAAATTTGACCTTTTTATTAAGCTATATATTGGAGTAAAACAAACTTTAAAATGAACTTGTTCCTTCTTTAAATAAATTAAAACATGTCTCTTTATATTTTAAAATCATATTTCAAAAATATTAAAATCTCTAATTTTACGGTGTATGTAAAACTGACAAAATGCGATAAATTTTGGTTATTTTTGTAGAACGATTATTAACATACTTTTAAATCTTTTAACATACTTTTATTATCTTTATTAGATGTTTCAAATAAGATTTATCTTTTTAAATAGATGTTTAAATTCATTTATTTAGGCCTTTATTTATTTTTAACAAGACTTAACTTTTGTCGATTTGTTCCGGAATCCAAATTCATGCCTTTTAATTTATTAACTATAAAAATAGATAATTTATTATATATAACATATTTATTTTAAGATTTAAATTCCTTTTAAATTTAAATCGAACGAAACTCTCATTTTCGAAGTAGCGAAATTTTGGGTCGTTACATCTTGTTTTGGCCGTACATTTCTTTGTTTAGCCGTGTGTTTCTCATTGCTATTCACGTGAAAAAAATATTGCTCATCCCCTCAAAACTCACGGCCAAAAGAATGTAAGTAATGGCTTCATTTGTTTCTCATTTTCCTCCTCTTTTTCATTGATTTGCTTCCTTCTCTTCTAGCTTTGCTCAGTCTAACCCTTCACCATCAGCACTGACCACCACCTCATCATCCATGGCATCCATCACCTCCCTTTCCCTTGTCCAGATCTGGCCGTGCCTTCATATTGAGCCAATACCACAAAAACATTGCAAGCAATCCTTGAACTGCCTAGTAGAGACCATAGTTTCCCCATTCCCCTTCACTTCGCACTTCGGCCACCACCTTAGAACCACCACCACCTGATGACACCACCTCTGGCCGCAACTTGACATCTGACCTGACCTGAACTAAGCATGGCCGAGCCAAATTGTTGTCATGGCTGATCCAAAATGTTGCACCAAACCTTACTATTTTGCCTTGACTCTTTGTATGCTTCATGATGTAACTCCTACTATCATCATCTCCATGTTGTCGTGCATATATGATGCACACCCAAGCCAAAACATCACCATCGCCAAGCATGTGATCCTCCTAGGCTATGCACTTGAATGGTTAAGGCAAGGTTAAGTCATCTTGCTCTTTGTTGCTTTTTAATTCAAATTGTTTCAATGTATTTTTGTGTTGAATATATATGTTTATATGGTCTTGTTTATTTGTTGTTTACAAGATCATCATCTTGGCTCTCTATTCACTCAAATCTAAAGTAATGCTATATCATGCTTGTCGTGCTTTCTGGAATCTATTCTGTGTGTTTTGATTTGCTAATTCCAGCTTGAAAAGGTGAGTCCTTCTCACTCTGACATTTTTAAGTATGAAATGGTAAATTGATGTCACATGTTTAGTAATTAAAATGTTATGCAAGTTAATGATGATTATATGATATGTTATTTCATGATTATTTCCATGTTAACTTTGTTATTTATCACCCGACATATGATATATGACATTATATTGTGACATTGACCTATTAGTATAATTGTTATATATTTATGCATATGTTCACACTGCAAGTTCCCTGTTAGAATAGAATCACTATGGATTGAAATGATACATACCCGAATGGACATTAGAATAAGAAAAATCATTATGAGCTGAAATGATAGGCTCAAGTGATTTTCATTGTATTTTATTTGACTTGGGATTGCGGGTTTGAAATGATAGAACTTGGATTTTCTTTGTAAACTACGGATTGAAATGATATATATCTGTATCACTTGACCTAGGTTAGAAAATTATATACAGGCCCCGTGGTATATTGTTAAATGATTGTTCTTAAGATATATATTTCTAAAAGTACGAAATTTTGATTTAAAATATATATTTTGTGGTTTTAAGAAAGCTAAATATTAAGTTTTGAATTTGTGGATTTAAGTATGTAAATTTGAAGTAAATGTGATTTTGACTTTAAATTTTATGTAAAAAATGTAAATAAAAATGGAAATGAAATTTAAAGTTTGCAATGATATTTGAAGTAGAATGTTAAGTTTTACTTAATTTATAAGTTAAGAAAATAGTGAATTTTAACTTCACAAATGAATTGAGTTTAAATTGGATATTTGATTTTAAAATTTTGTTGTGATAAATCAAATGTTAAGTCGATTTAAATGTGAACTTTGAAGTCTAGAAATATGATTTATTAGTTCAAAATAACAAAAAATTTGGAGTGTTAATGTTTCCAAAGTTATAAAAAAATCTGAAATTTTATTAATAGCATTTCAAAGAAAATGCTATGGTCTATGACAGTATTTTTAAGTGCTGTTTTTTTTGAATTTAACTATGTTTGAAATAACTAAATATCTATTACGGCATTTTATAAATGTCGTTGTTCCTGAACTAAAATACTTTGGAAACTATAAGTTACGATAGCACTTATAAATGTCGTCTTTGCTATAATTTTACAATGTTTTGAAATGTTATAGATTTTAACACTATTTGAGTTATATTTTAAAGTATTTAATGATTTAACTTTTGGAATTGATTATTTATGAAATTTAAGGAGTTTTGAATATGTTTTGTTGTATAAATTTGAACTTTTAAGGAATTTAATTCGAATTTGAATTTAAATAAGGTTTACTTGGTTATGTGTTAAATGGAATGAAATGAGATAAAAGAATTTTTGAATGGAATTTTGAAATGTATTTTGTAATGATATTTGAAATAATAAATGAATGACATGATTGATTTTGAAAAAGGTATTTAAATTTGAATATTTGATTTTGAATGATAATGAATCGATAAAGGATTTGAACGGAAATAATTTTTGAAATGGTTTTGAATGACATGATCATTATTTTGATAAAGAATGTGAATTTGGAATGATATTTAATTTTGATCCATTCGGTGAATGAATATTTGAAGTTTATATTAGTATGAAGTATATTTGGTTTACTTGTAATTTGAGTTTATTTAAATAATATTGGATTTATGAAATGAATATTTCAAAACTAAGTAATAATGAAGTTGAATTTGAGATTTATGAAATTATCAAATTTAGTTTTGAAATGAGGTATATTAAAGCTTGGAAATATACTAAAAATTTAATAGTCTATTTTTGTTGACCAAATCTGTATTTGAAATTGATAAGATTTAAAATGGTTTGTTGGGGAACTGAATTGAGACTGATGGTTTGAATTTAATTAAATTGGAAATTTAAAATTTGGGTTTAATTGAATAAATTTGTAAAATGTAAAGAATTGAAGGTACCATGATTTCAAATGTATGATTTCGAAATGTTATGAATTTCAAAGTGTAATGATTTCATGTATTTTGGTTTCGAAAAAAGTTATAACTTTGAAAGTATTATGATTTTTGAAAGATGAATATATGTTTGAAAATGGAAATGATATCATATTGATTTGAATATAGTTTTGAAATAAAAAAAGGTTTTGGTTTCGAAGTATAAACTATTTTGAAAAGAATATAGTTTCGAAACTAAATGATTTGACATTTTTTGAAGTATAAACTATTTTGAAATGACCACGGCATTATAATAACGATTGGTTTCTAAAGAGACTGGGATCGGAAGTTGTCATAATCTGTGCCAACTCCGAAAACCACTTTAACAACTGCGTACGTGGTGGAGATTCCAGAACGAAGTAGGATGGTGGGGATGTTCTTGAGTTATATTACGTGGACCTGACTCCCGTGAGTTGGCTTAAGGTGGCTAAAATAGGAGCGATCTCAGGCCAAAAGGGGTAGCTCCTCTGGTCGGACACACTTCTTCGATACTATACTCTTTCTAGTGGTTGATTGGATGACCATCCTCCGATTTTGATTGGGAGTGTGTTCCGAGGTGGGCGTAGTGGCTGCTACGTTACTGCCAGCCTGTGTGCGTAATTGGTATATCTACCCTGGCATTACCTTGTGTGCCGTGTCACCTACCGTAGCGAGCTTTACTACTAGTTTGTTTTTCTTCCGTAGCCCATTGAGTATTTAGGCTAGCCTCCAGATCTGGAGGTATGCTGTACTGGATGGACTACTGGGACTGTTACGTGGTAAGGGGAATATTGGGTCACTTATTAAAGCTATTTTGAAGTAAGTTTATTTTACTGTAGACATTATTATAATAGCGTAATATTACTGCATAATAAATAGTTTAACGTGTCCTTAAAGGATAGGCGATCCCAAGCATCCTTTAAGTTACTGATGCATTTTAGTTAATGTTCACTTGAGTTGATTTACAGCTCAAAGTATTTATGTCCTGACTAAAGTGTTTTGTGTTTTGCTTTACGCTCGAGTCAGACTGAGTGATTCAGCATTCAAGACTCACCTTCGGAGTTGGAGATTTGCTTGAAGATCCAGCCATCTACCTTGCTTTTATTATCTAGTGATTTAAGTGATGTACCCCGATTTTTACCTGATGTATCTTGTTACTCTTCTGTTGCATCTTATTTAACTCTGATGTATCTTATATATATATATAGTAGCTTCATGAACTACTATCTCTTTTACTTCCACTACATTATTAAATACTCTGTATCTGTGATCTGTGATTATTTATTTACTGTATATTATGAGATTTGCCAAATTCTATTTACAACGCGGTATTTTGAGAAATTCAAGTCCGACATGTGTGGATGCGAATGGTTGAAAATATCGGGTCGTTGCATGTGGTATCAGAGCTTTGGTTTTAGGCAAAACTTAGCCTATATGGTAAAGTATTTACATAATCACTTTCATTCGAGTTTGAATCTCTTCCTTTTTGACTCGATTCCTTTGAATTTTGGAACGTTTCCTGCGGTTCCAAAATCCATTTGTGTCCCTCACTATTCGTCTTCTTTTGATTCTGGAGTATCCCATAACTCCACTTCAAATGATCTTTATAATGAGCCGGTGGTCTCGCCAATCTTAAATTGAGTTGAAAAAGGGGTGAAACTCTTTTACAATAGCATCGATTCAACAAAGATTTTATATCCTCGGTTTAGATGCTAGTAACTCTTATAATTCCGAACCCTATCTCTTTAGACAGAATGTAGATTTACCCCAGAAATCCACATCGATCTTATTCTTCAAGTCACGGTTGATCTGGTTAAGGTTGCCCGCGATTTATTTAAGCTTATCCATCTCCCTATTTTGTTATTTAATCATCTTGTCTTTCGTTTCCAATCTATCTTCAAAACATTTTTGAATTGTACTTGTAAATTTATATTTAATGTTTTATATATTGTGTTTTTGAGTTGTTGATGTTGATTTGGGTTTCCGATCGATTCGTCCGATCAACACTATCGATAAGATTTCCAAAACACTTGAATAGAGAAAACTGACACAATATGTTTTCAAATTTAGTAATGAAATAAATTTTGTAACTATATTATAAATATATTTTTATTTTATTGAATTGGTTGTTAAGAAATAATAATTGATTTTATATATCATTATCTCTTGTTTCATATATAAATAATTAAACTATAAACATGGGTATAAATTTATTTGGAAATTTAAAATGAATTTAAAACTAAAATTTGAGAATTTAATTTCCGATGGATTTCAAACCTTGTATTTAAACTTTTAAAAGGATATACAATTTAAAGTATTTTCTAATAGAAATTTGTTTCCAACGAATTTTAAAGTTTAAAAATTAGTGCTCTTCTCTTTGTTGTTGGAAAATAACTTCGGTGATGACTGCAGCATCATCGACATTCATTTTCGAGTTTCGAAGTGAAAAGACCGTTCTGTAGTCTTATTATAGTTTTGTTTTGGGAAATTTAATTGATTTGATTTTCTAAAATAAGACTAGATTTATAACATATGCTGATATATGATTTAAATTTGAGTGGATATATATATATATATATATATATATATGCATTTATTTATCTCTAAATAGTTTGGAATTTATCGGAAATTTAATTCCTAAATTTTATCTTGAAGGATAATTTTTAAGTATAATTTCAAGATTTAGATAAATATTCAAGCTTGAAATGATTAAATTGGAAAGTTTTATTTGTATAATACATAATTTCATTCCAATATAACTTACTTAAATTATACAGAAGTTGAATATGTAATTGGATAATATACAATATAAAAAGGATTTTATAAATAAAATTTTAGTAGTTATAATAAATGTTATAAACTTAAATTTTAGTTATAAAAAGATTAACAATGGTAAATGGAGAAAAAATGTGTAATGGAATAACTTACAATGTAAAATGATGTTAAAGGAACTAAGAATAAATTTAAAGCAGTTATAATAAATATAAATATATTTAACTTAGGTGATAAAATATATTTAGAGGAATGAATTTAATTATAATTCGGAATAAAGAAGAATTAAATCTATTGAGTACATCATGAGTATAATAAATGATTTTTTCAAATCCACGTTTTTAGAGATTGTTTATTTAAGATAATTGGATGATAAGATAATGAAATTAGAGACGCTTAAGATTTATTTAACTTATGTAAAATTAATTTTTAATTTAAGTTGAAGTTTTCAAGGTTTCAAAATGAATATCTTATTTTGTTTTTCAAACTATCTTTTGGTTGTCCTTATTTCCCTTATCTTGCAATAGAATGGGGAGGCTATTGCTTATACCAGTCTGTTTAGAAATCTTTCTATAATCTTTGATAATCTTTGGTACTCATTTTGAATCTGAAACCTGCTTGCCATCCATAGACCATCGGTCAAGTGGAAAGGGTGAATCAGATTCTAGAGGATGTTTTTCGTGCTTGTGTTATTGATTCTGGAGGATCTTGGAAAGATCATCTTTACCTTGTTAAACTTACCAATAACAACAGTTATCAGGTAAATTTTCAATCTTCTTATCATCATGTCTTAATCCTATTTCATTCTATCTTTTTCGGTGTTTTCCCCTACCTCATTCCTTTTCGGGGATGAAAAGTTTTGAGTGGGGGAGAGTGTAACAACTCTGTATTTTGTAATTATTTTTAATTGAAATTCCTGATTTTGAAAGTTTATTTTATTTATTAAAATGGATAAATTTTGTTATTTTAAATATGAATTTTGATTTTGATGTAAGTTAGATGTGACGACCGCCCATGACTCCCGCACTACACAAGGAAGTAGTGCGCTGAAGGGTGTGCCAGGCAGCCATGAACGATGGTCAGGGTTAAGGTAAAACAGTAAACTCTATCGTATTACTCACAACACATGGACAAAATACAATAGAAAAGTATACATAGTGAAGCTCCATAGAACAGAATCTCATCATATAAACTCATAATAGTTTGGTACAACAATTTGAATAGTCAATACATCAAGCCTCACTACATAACACTCAGAGAATCATACAAACAGCGGAACACCCTGTACATATAGTAAGAAAACAATATGCAAAAGCCTCCAGCTCGTCTTCGTCATCAACAGCGTTAGTCACTAAGAACAGCATCTGCCACCTGCTACCTAGTCTTCCCATCCCAAAACGGATGAACAGCCCAAAGTAATAAGAGTTGAACATAAAACCTTGAGTCAGACAAAAGTCCTAGTGAGCGGTAAATCAACTATCAAACATACCAAAAGAGCATAAAGGGTAAAAAGGAAGAGGAACCCAACCATCCCACTCCATCTCTTTCTACAGTAATAGCCCCCAGACCCACTAAGCAGAAATAAACATAGCAAAGCAGACATTTAGAGTAAAACAATTATCACTCGAGTCAAGGTCGATGTTTTCTAGGCACAAACCCCCAAGGCCTAAACCAAGATCAGATAAGCACCCACAAAACATCGCTCTTGAAACCGAATGATGATAAAACCAAACATCCATGACTCTGGCTATCACTGTTATCATTGCTCCGATATCACCGTTAATTGAATGACCGGCTCATTCTTTCATCCGTCCGTCAAGGGCTAATGGTAACCCCGGTTCTAGACAGAACTCCGCACGTCGTCGCAGCCCGTGTCTAGGACTATCGAATCTGCCCAGAGTACTTAGCACGTCATCGCAGCCCGTGCCTGCGATTATCGAATCTGCCCAGCGTACTCTTTCTTTGAGTCTGCTAGAACCTTCAATAACGATGAGACCTCAGCCTTCTAGTCATCCTCCTCAACGACTATTCTCATACTAGCTCAAGCGCCTCTCGAGCCAACCATTATCCACAAACTCGAACCATATCACCGAGTTATCAACATGCTTGGGATGATCCCGTCTAGATTAAACCAAGGCTATCTCACATCATGCTTTGCTTTATCGCATCATAGCAAATTCTCATCTCAACACCATGCTTTGCCTCATCGCATCATAGGAAAGTCCCACCTCAACATCATCATCAAATCTATCCATATGAGCTTTATCATCCGCTTCATATGCCACAAGCAGCTTTTCTTATTCAAGAGCCTTTCCACTTAGCTTTTGAATCATCTTCGACCAACTTGTCCAAACCAAATCATCAATCAACTAACTTCTAACAATCAATCAAATCAAACATTAGTCCAAGTAATCAATCTTTCAAATAAGATCTAAATAAACAGTTATAACAATAAATGGAAATTTCGTAAATAAAGAGTTAAAATCTAACAAGCATGAATTCTAAGTAATATCTTGATGAATGAACTAGCATAGGTTAACATGTAGTAAAGTGGATATCAAAACTTTATGAACAATGGATCTTCATGCAGACTTAAGGAAAATGCATGAAATCACTATCTTTAACACACAAACAAGCCACCGATCCAATATACTCCTTTGGGTCCGTGTGAGAGATAACTACCACTCACCGAATCACCTAAACACTTCAAAAGCAACTAACTCCAGATCTGGACAGCAAAGGATCTAGCTTGATCCGACAAGATTTTCCTTCAAACGATGAAATCTCTCTTCGATGGATGGAGATCTTCAACTTAAGCTCTTGGATCTTTGATTTGATCTTCAATGTAGATGGATGGAAGCATAAGATTAGAGTGGAGAAAAGAAGTGTAGAAGTGTTGTAGTCGAGCTCTCAAAATAGCAGCACTTCGTCGCGTCAAAAATCCGGATCCCAAAAATGAAGATAGGCACTTCTATTTATAGGCTGGAAATCCCTTAAGTCGACCGTCCCCTTAAGTCGTCCACGACCTAACCCTTGCCGACCTAACGACCTACGACTCAAGACACCACACGACCTACCGACTCAACTACATAGCCGACCTAACTACCTAACCATATAGCCGACCTAACGACTCAACAGAGATGCCGACCCAACTGATATGCGGCTTAGCGACTTAAGTCTCCCCACGACCTAACAATATACACGACTTAAGTCGCTTCTATCTACTGGGTCGTTAACTCGTTCAACTGACTCATCCCTAGATCGTTCACTCCCTTAAGTCGGCAACTCTTAAGTCGGCCAACTACTAAGTCGGCTACCTCCTTAACTCGGCCACACTTCTCTAAGTCGCTCCAATCTACTCTGGACGACTTAAACTCTAGACGACATAACCAATACTAACGACCTAGTGGCAACTATTCTACGATTTATCGACATGTAAAATAAAGGTCCTTACATTCTCTCCCCCTTAGGAATTTCGCCCCCGAAATTCCAAACAAACAAGAACAATCAAAACTATTCTGCATGCCTACCATCCATATCAACCAACAAACCATACATCGAATTACTAGCCTAGCATGCAGAATTCTAAGACTAGAACAAGTTACAAATTCATGAGATGCCACGACACCTTAGGGCCATACCTCGAAGAGTTCAGGATGAGCTGCTTTCATCCTCTCTTCCTCCTCCTATGTACAGTCGTTGACATCATCACTCCATTGTACCTTGAGCAACGTAATCGTCTTCCTCCAAAGCTATTTCGTGTCAGTTTCCACAACACGAAGCGGCTTATGGGGTCTTCTAATAACTGGATCAATCTCAAAGTCTTCACAGCTATCAGCAGAAACCACTGTATTCGAGTCGTGCACATACTTCCGTAGATACGATATATGAAAAACATTGTGCACACTCGACATCTTTTCCATTAACTCCAATTTATAGGCGAGCTTTCCAATTCGCTCGATGATCGGGAATGGTCCAACAAATCTCGGGGTCAACTTTCCTTTCTTCCCGAATCGAATAACATTCTTCAGTGGAGAAATCCTTACAAAAACCATATCACCTACGCCGAATTCCAAATCCTTACGACGCTTATCGGCATAACTTTTCTGACGGTCTTGGGCTGCCTTCATTCGTCGCCGAATGATCTCTATGCAATCCGAAGTCTGTCGAATCATTTCGGGCCCAAGTATCAGCTTTTCTCCAGTTTCCAACCAACATGTCGGAGAGTTACACGGTCTTCCATACAATGCTTCATACGGTGCCATGCCAATGCTTGACTGGTAACTGTTATTATATGCAAATTCCACCAAATGAAGATGATCTTCCCATGATCCTCCGAAATATAAAACACATGCTCTAAGGAGGTCTTCCAAAACTCTGTTGACTCTCTCGGTCTGACCATCTATCTGAGGGTGATAAGCTGTACTCAAACACAACTGGTTCCCAAAATTTTCTGGAAGCTCTTCCAAAATCCACTAGTGAACAATGGATCTCGATCGCTCACTATACTTTTCAGAATACTATGGAATCGAACTATCCACTTAACATACAACTCAGCCAATTTCGATGCAGTCCTAGTTGATCGAACAGGAATGAATCTTGCACTCTTAGTCAATCGATCTACGATGACCCAAATCCCCTCATTTCCTGCTCTGGTCCTAGGTAACCCATCGATAAAATCCATCGATATTTGCTCCCACTTCCATGTAGGAACTTCTAACGGCTGAAGTAATCCACTTGGCTTCTTCTGTTCAGCTTTTACCAACTGGCAGGTCATACATTTGGAAATAAAATTTCCAACATCCTTCTTCATACCTTTCCAGTAATAGGTTCTTTTCATATCCCGATACATCTTATTTCCACCTAGATGAATTGTCAACTTCAAATGATGACTCTCCTTCAGAACTTCATCTCTCAATTCATCTATATCGGTAACAACCAGTCGTCCTTGCTTTCGAAGCCAACCCTCTCGATTGACCTCGAATCCCTTATCCTTCTCTGGATCCAATCCAGTTTCCAAATCACGGATAATCTTAACAAGCTTATCGTCTTGCTTTTGCCTCTCGCCAATTCTTTCCACGAGAGTAGGTCTTATCGATAAGTTTGCCAACATCTCAGGTTCCAATTCACATCTAGGCCTGAAGTCAAATCCAGCTAAATACTCGAGACTCTTCCATTCTGAAAACATGGCTCCCAATCCTGCATGTCTCGACTTAACGCATCTGCCGCCGCGTTACCTTTTCCTGGAGTATAGGCTATACCAAAATCATATGATGCTAAAAACTCTAGCCATCGTTGCTGCCGAAGATTCAAATCTTTTTGGGAGAAGAGATACTTCAATGACTTATGATCTGTAAACAACTCAAACCGAACTCCCAATAGATAATGTCTCCACATCTCCAGAGCAAATACAATCGTCGCTAACTCCAAATCATGAGTCGGATAATTCCTTTCATGCGGCTTTAGTTGTCGACTTGCATACGCAACAACTTTATCCTTCTGCATTAGCACTGCTCCAAGTCCAGTACCACATGCATCGGTGTAAACCACCATCTCATCATTTCCACTTGGAATAGTCAAAACAGGAGCACTTGTCAGTCGCTCTTTCAGAATTCTGAAATCTTGCTCACACTTAGCATCCCATTTGAACACTTGATTCTTTTTAGTCAATCCTGTTAATGGTGCAGCTATCTTGGAAAAGTCTTTGATAAACCGACGATAATATCCTGCTAATCCAAGAAAACTTCTCACATCAGATGCATTCTTAGGTCTAACCCAATCCTGGATCGCTGCCACCTTGGCGGGATCAACCGCTATTCCATTTCCAGATATAACATGACCTATGAACCTCACTTCACTCTTTCAGAAGTGACACTTCGAAAACTTAGCCTTCAGCTGATGTTTTCGCAGGGTTTCCAAAACAATACGCAAGTGCGTCTTGTGCTCTTCCTCAGTTCTGGAATAAATCAGAATATCATCCACGAACACAAGTACAAACTTGTTCAACTGATCCCTGAACACTCTATTCATAAGATCCACAAAATATGCTGGTGCATTGGTCAATCCAAACGGCATTACCAGCCACTCATAGAAACCAGATGGTGTCCTAAAAGCAGTCTTCGGCACACTATCCTTTGCCACTCTTAACTGGTGAAATCCCGTTGCCAAATCCATCTGAGAAAACACCTTAGCTTCATGAAGCTGATCAAACAAGTCATCTATTCTCGGCAATGGATACTTGTTCTTCTTAGTCACCTTATTCAGCTCACGATAATCCACACACAACCTCAACGATCCATCCGCTTTGGTTGCAAACACAACTGGTGCACCCCATTCGGACACACTACGCCGAATGAATCCTTTCTATAAAAGGTCATCAACTTGCACCTTCAACTCTTGCTGTTCCCTAGGCGCCATACGCCTAAGAGGCATCACAACAGGTCTGGCTCCTTCAACTAGATAGATACAAAACTCGATCTCTCTATGCGGCGGTAACCCTTTGACCTCGTCAAAGACATCCTCAAATCCATTCACAATAGGCACCGATGACAGTCCATCCCGTGGAACAACTAGCGAATACATGAAGCTCATGAAGACGCCTTCTTCATGCTTACATCGTATCACAACCTTTCGTCCCTCCACATTCTCGACTGTCACCTCCAGCCTCTTACAATCAACCCTTGCCGCATACTTCCTAAGCCAGTCCATACCCAAAATAATTCCGAACCCCGCAAAGTTCAGAACAAAACAATCACAAACAAAAGAGCAATCATGACTCGATACAACTAGACCACGACATACCATACACAAACAAGAAGAACCCCCAACTGGATTAGTCACAACCTATGGTCTATCAACAATATGCGGTTCCAAACCCAACCGGCCTACAAGTTCACTACAAACAAAGGAATGCGATGCCCCAGTATCAAATAACACTCTAACTGGAACACCATAAATGGAAAGAGTACCTTGAACCACCACACACTTTCCTTTCTCTTCCGCCGTAGGAGTTTTCGAAGATGATGGCACAGCCCCTAAAGCATAAGCTTGCACAATCTGTTTGTCCTTCCTCGGTTCTGGACAATTCTTCCTGAAATGCCCCGGTTTGTCACAGTTGTGGCACTTCGCTGGCACCTTCGGATTCTTACAATCTCTGGAGAGATGACCCTTCTGTTGACAGTTGTAGCAGGTCACTTCACCCTTCGACTTCTTGCGGCCATCCTTTCCCTTCTGTTGCTGCTGCTTCCTCTTCTTGTTTCCACCCTGCTGTGGCTTAGATTCCTCCTTAGTCACAACAACAACAGATCCTTCCTTAGAAAACAGATTCTCATGCCTGAGAGCTTTCTCCACAAGCTTCTCAAATGGATCGTCCAGATGATCCACCAACTGTCTCCCAAGATAAGTGTCCAAGCCTGTCACAAACTTCTCATTCTTCTGATAGGGGGATTCAATATATGACCGAGCATACTTAGACAAAGCTTCAAACTCAGAAACATACTCAAGAACTAGTCTTCCACCTTGCTTGAGTTCCACAAACTTCTTGAACAAAACAGATTTCTGAGCTGTAGAAATGAACTTAGCCTCAAACCTAGCTTGGAACCGTACCCAGGTGATCTCTTCCTCCGGAGTATCAATGGTGATAGAGTTCCACCAATCAGAAGCTCTTCCCTGAAGTTGTCTTGATGCAAGCTTCCTTTTTGTTGCATCCTCAATTCCCAAATCACCAAAAATCCTTCTACAAGCATCAATCTACCTCTGAACTTCAATGGTTGATTCTGTTCCCAAGAAAACCTATCCTCCAAGAGCAGTATAGTCTTTGCACAACTTAGCAAAATCCACTGGTTTTGGGGCTTGAACCTGAACTCCAACATCTACCGTTGGCCCGGAGCTGGCATTCTCCTCATGATCGAAGTCATCATAGCCTCGAACATAGAAGCATAATCAGCAGCCCCCTCAACAGTACGACCTTCCCTAGCAGCTGGTCTCCCTCTTCGACTCATTCCTAATATCTATAAGAAAATGATTAATATACCCTGAGAAACAATTGCATAAGTAGTTCAAATCATTCTAAGCTACTATATTATATATAGTAATCATCCATCAAAATACAATTACGTCCCTCGAACGTAGTTACGTCAGCGAGCGTTGGCTAAAATCGATTAACCAAAGCTCTGATACCAAATGTGATGACCGCCCATGACTCCCGCACTAAACAAGGAAGTAGTGCGCTGAAGGGTGTGCCAGGCAGCCATGAACGATAGTCAGGGTTAAGGTAAAACAGTAAACTCTATCGTATTACTTACAGCGCATGGACAAAATACAATAGAAAAGTATACATAGTGAAGCTCCATAGAACAGAATCTCATCATATAAACTCATAATAGTTTGGTACAACAATCTGAATAGTCAATACATCAAGCCTCACTACATAACACTCAGAGAATCATACAAACAGCGGAACACCCAGTACATATAGTAAGAAAACAATATGCAAAAGCCTCCAGCTCGTCTTCATCATCAACAACGTTAGTCACTAAGAACAGCACCTGTCACCTGCTACCTAGTCTGCCCATCCCAAAACGGATGAACAACCCAAGGTAATAAGAGTTGAACATAAAACCTTGAGTCAGACAAAAGTCCTAGTGAGCGGTAAATCAACTATCAAGCATACCAAAAGAGCATAAAGGGTAAAAGGAATAGGAACCCAACCATCCCACTCCATCTCTTTCTACAATGATAGCCCCCAGACCCACTAAGCAGAAATAAACATAGCAAAGCAGACATTTAGAGTAAAACAATTATCACTCGAGTCAAGGTCGATGTTTCAAGGCACAAACCCCCAAGGCCTAAACCAAGATCAGATAAGAACCCACAAAACATCGCTCTTGAGACCGAATGATGATACAACCAAACATCCATGACTCTGGCTATCACTGTTATCATTGCTCCGATATCACCGTTAATTGAATGACCGGCTCATTCTTTCATCCGTCCGTCAAGGGCTAATGGTAACCCCGGTTCTAGACAGAACTCCGCACGTCGTCGCAGCCCGTGCCTAGGACTATCGAATCTGCCCAGAGTACTTAGCACGTCGTCGCAGCCCGTGCCTGGGATTATCGAATCTGCCCAGCGTACTCTTGCTTTGAGTCTGCTAGAACCTTCAATAACGATGCGATCTCAGCCTTCTAGTCATCCTCCTCGATGACTATTCTCATACTAGCTCAAGCGCCTCTCGAGCCAACCATTATCCACAAACTCGAACCATATCACCGAGTTATCAACATGCTTGGGATGATCCAGTCTGGATTAAACAAAGGCTGTCTCACATCATGCCTTGCTTTATCGCATCATAGCAAAGTCCCATCTCAACACCATGTTTTGCCTCATCGCATCATAGCAAAGTCCCACCTCAACATCATCATCAAATCTATCCATATGAGCTTTATCATCCGCTTCATATGCCACAAGCAGCTTTCCCTATTCAAGAGCCTTTCCACTTAGCTTTTGAATCATCTTCGACCAACTTGTCCAAATCATCAATCAACTAACTTCTAACAATCAATCAAATCAAACATTAATCCAAGTAATCAATCTTTCAAATAAGATCTAAATAAACATTTATAACAATAAATGGAAATTTCGTAAATAAAGAGTTAAAATCTAACAAGCATGAATTCTAAGTAATATCTTGATGAATGAACTAGCATAGGTTAACATGTAGTAAAGTGGATATCAAAACTTTATGAACAATGGATCTACATGCAGACTTAAGGAAAATGCATGAAATCACTATCTTTAACACACAAACAAGCCACTGATCCAATATACTCCTTTGGGTCCGTGTGAGAGATAACTACCACTCACCGAATCACATAAACACTTCAAAAGCAACTAACTCCAAATCTGAACAGCAAAGGATCTAGTTTGATCCGACAAGATTTCCCTTCAAACGATGAAATCTCTCTTCGACGGATGGAGATCTTCAACTTAAGCTCTTGGATCTTTGATTTGATCTTTAATCTAGATGGATGGAAACACAAGATTAGAGTGGAGAAAAGAAGTGAAGAAGTGTTGTAGTCAAGCTCTCAAAATAGTAGCACTTCGTCGCGTCAAAAATCCGGATCCCAAAAATGAAGATAGGCACTTCTATTTATAGGCTGGAAATCCCTTAAGTCGGCCGTCCCCTTAAGTCGTCCACGACCTAACCCTTGCCGACCTAACGAACTACGACTCAAGACACCACAGGACCTACCGACTCAACTACATAGCCGACCTAACTACCAAACCATATAGCCGACCTAACGACTCAACATAGATGCCGACCCAACTGGTATGGGGCTTAGCGACTTAAGTCTCCCCACGACCTAACAATATACACGACTTAAGTCGCTTCTAACTACTGGGTCGTTAACTCGTTCAACTGACTCATCCCTAGGTCGTTCACTCCCTTAAGTCGGCAACTCTTAAGTCGGCCAACTACTAAGTCGGCTACCTCCTTAACTCGGCCACACTTCTCTAAGTCGCTCCAATCTACTCTGGAGGACTTAAACTTTAGACGACATAACCAATACTAACGACCTAGTGGCAACTATTCTACGATTTATCGACACATAAAATACAGGTCGTTACATTCTCTCCCCCTTAGGAATTTCGCCCCCGAAATTCCAAACAAACAAGAACAATCAAAACTATACTGCATGCCTACCATCCATAGCAACCAACAAACCATACATCCAATTACTAGCCTAGCATGTAGAATTCTAAGACTAGAACAAGTTACAAATTCATGAGATGCCACGACACCTTAGGGCCATACCTCGAAGAGTTCAGGATGAGCTGCTTTCATCCTCTCTTCCTCCTCTCATGTACAGTCATTGACATCATCACTCCATTGTACCTTGAGCAACGTAATCGTCTTCCTCCTAAGCTGTTTGTTGTCAGTTTCCACAACACGAAGCGGCTTACGAGGTCTTCTAATAACTGGATCAATCTCAAAGTCTTCACAGCTATCAGCAGAAACCACTGTATTCGAGTCGTGCACATACTTCCGTAGATACGATATATGAAAAACATTGTGCACACTCGACATCTTTTCCGGTAACTCCAATTTATAGGCGAGCTTTCCAATTCGCTCGATGATCGGGAATGGTCCAACAAATCTCGGAGTCAACTTTCCTTTCTTCCCGAATTGAATAACATTCTTCTGTGGAGAAATCCTTACAAAAACCATATCACCTATGCCGAATTCCAAATCCTTACGACGCTTATCGGCATAACTTTTCTGACGGTCTTGGGCTGCCTTCATTCGTCGCCGAATGATCTATATGCAACCGAAGTCTGTCGAATCATTTCGGGCCCAAGTATCAGCTTTTCTCCAGTTTTCAACCAACATGTCAGAGAGTTACACGGTCTTCCATACAATGCTTCATACGGTGGCATACCAATGCTTGACTGGTAACTGTTATTATATGCAAATTCCACCAAATGAAGATGATCTTCCCATGATCCTTCGAAATCTAAAACACATGCTCTAAGGAGATCTTCCAAAACTCTGTTGACTCTCTCGGTCTGACCATCTGTCTGAGGGTGATAAGCTGTACTCAACTCGGTTCCCAAAATTTCCTGAAAGCTCTTCCAAAATCCACTAGTGAACAATGGATCTCGATTGCTCACTATACTTTTCGGAATACCATGGAATCGAACTATCCACTTAACATACAACTCAGCCAATTTCGATGCAGTCCTAGTTGATCGAACATGAATGAATCTTGCACTCTTAGTCAATCGATCTACGATGACCCAAATCCCCTCATTTCCTGCTCTGGTCCTAGGGAACCCATCGATAAAATCCATCGATATTTGCTCCCACTTCCATGTAGGAACTTTTAATGGCTGAAGTAATCCACTTGGCTTCTTCTATTCGGCTTTTACCAACTGGAAGTTCATACATTTGGAAATAAAATTTCCAACATCCTTCTTCATACCTTCCCAGTAATAGGTTCTCTTCATATCCCGATACATCTTGTTTCCACCTGGATGAATTGTCAACTTCGAATGATGACTATCCTTCAGAACTTCATCTCTCAATTCATCTATATCGGGAACAACCAGTCGTCCTTGCTTCCGAAGCCAACCCTCTCGATTGACCTCGAATCCCTTATCCTTCTCTGGATCCAATCCACATTCCAAATCATGGATAATCTTAATAAGCTTATCGTCTTGCTTTTGGCTCTCGCCAATTCTTTCCACGAGAGTAGGTCTTATCGATAAGTTTGCCAACATCTCAGGTTCCAATTTACATCTAGGCCTGAAGTCAAATCCAGCTAAATACTCGAGACTCTTCCATTCTGAAAACATGGCTCCTAATCCTGCATGTCTTCGACTTAACGCATCTGCCACTGCGTTATCTTTTCCTGGAGTATAGGCTATACCAAAATAATATGATGCTAAAAACTCTAGCCATCGTTGCTGCCGAAGATTCAAATCTTTTTGGGAGAAGAGATACTTCAATGACTTATGATCTGTAAACAACTCAAACCGAACTCCCAATAGATAATGTCTCCACATCTTCAGAGAAAATACAATCGCCGCTAACTCCAAATCATGAGTCGGATAATTCCTTTCATGCGGCTTCAGTTGTCGACTTGCATACGCAACAACTTTATCCTTCTGCATTAGCACTACTCCAAGTCCAGTACTACATGCATCGGTGTAAACCACCATCTCATCATTTCCACTTGGAATAGTCAAAACATGAGCACTTGTCAGTCGCTCTTACAGAATTCTGAAAGCTTGCTCACACTTAGCATCCCATTTGAACACTTGATTCTTTTTAGTCAATCCTGTTAATGGTGCAGCTATCTTGGAAAAGTCTTTGATAAACCGACGATAATATCCTGCTAATCCAAGAAAACTTCTCACATCAGATGCATTCTTAGGTCTAACCCAATCCTGGATCGCTGCCACCTTGGCGGGATCAACCGCTATTCCATTTCCAGAGATAACATGACCTAAGAACCTCACTTTGCTCTTTAAAGAATCAACCGCTATTCCATTTCCAGAGATAACATGACCTTGACGATAATATTTTTGTTTCTCATATCATGTTCTAATTTGTGTATATATGTGTAACGTGACATGTTATGTATATATTTTATTTTTAAATTTTTTTAAAAGTGTAATTGTAATTTTCAAATGTTTATTATATTTTGTTTACAATTTTTAATGCTAGTTTCAATATAATAAACTATTTTCTTTATTTACTTTTTATTTTTCCTAAGGATAATTGTTTATTTTATTTTTAACTTTATTTTTGTTTGTCTTTTATTTTATTTACTAAATTTTATTTTTTTTTGTTTTGAATAAAAGAAAATGGAAATTCAAAGAGACAAAGACTTTTCATTTCTGGTGACTTTTCATGTGACTTGTCTTTTCATTTTCCTTTGGCTTTTCACTTGCCTTGTTTTGGCCGAACATTTCTCGGTTTAGCCGTGTGTTTCTCATTGCTATTCACGTGGAAAAAAAATCTTTCTCATCTACTCAAAACTCACGGCCAAAAGAATGTAAGTAATGGCTTTATTTTTTTTTCTCATTTTCCTTCTCCTCTTTTTCATCGATTTGCTTCCTTCTCTTCTAGCTTTGCTCGGCCTAACCCTACACCATCACCACCGGCCACCACCACATCATCCACGACAGCCATCACCTCCTTTCCCCTTGTCCAGATCTGGACATGCCTTCATATTGAGCCAATACCACAAAAACATTGCAAGCACTCCTTGAATTGCCTAACTGAGACCATAGTTTCACCATTCCCCTTCACTTTGCACTTCGGCCACCACCCTAGAACCACCGCCACCTGATGACACCACCTCTGGCCGCAACATGACATCTAAGCTGACCTGAACTAAGCATTGTCGAGCCCAATTGTTGTCGTGGCCGAGCCAAAATGTTGCACCAAACCCTACTATTTTGCCTTGACTCTTTGTATGCTTCATGATGTAACTCCTATCATCATCATCTCCATGTTGTCGTGCATATATGATGCGTACCCGAGCCAAAACATCACCATGGCCGAGCATATGATCTCCCTAGGCCGAGCACTTGAATGGTTAAGGCAAGGTTAAGTCATTTTGCTCTTTGTTGCTTTTTAATTCAAATTGTTTCAATGTATATTTGTGTTGAATATATATGTTTATATGGTCTTGTTTATTTGTTGTTTACAAGATCATCATCTTGGATCTCTATTCATTCAAATCTAAAATCGTACTATATCATGCTTGTCGTGCTTTCTGGAATCTATTCTGAATGTTTTGATTTGCTAATTCCAGCTTGAAAAAGTGAGTCCTTCTCACTCTGACATTTTTACTTATGAAATGGTAAATTGATGATACGTGTTTAGTAATTAAAATGTTATGTAAGTTAAGGATGATTATATGATATGTTATTTCATGATTATTTCCATGTTAACTTTGTTATTTATCACCCGACATATGATATATGACATTATATTGTGACATTGACCTATTAGTATAATTGTTTATATTATTTATGCATATGTTCACACTGCAAGTTCCTTGTTAGAATAGAATCACTATAGTGGAAATGATACATACCGATTGGACATTAGAATAGGAAAAATCATTATGAGCTGAAATGATAGGCTCAAGTGATTTTCATTGTATTTTATTTGACTTGGGATTGCGGGTTTGAAATGATAGAACTCGGATTTTCTTTTTAAACTACAGATTGAAATGATACATATCTGTATCACTTGACCTAGGTTAGAAAATTACATACAGACCCCATGGTATATTTTTAAATGATTGCTCTTAAGATATATATTTTTAAAAGTACAAAATTTTAATTTAAAATATATATTTTATGGTTTTAAGAAAGCTAAATATTAAGTTTTGAATTTGTGAATTTAAGTATGTAAATTTGAAGTACATGTGATTATGACTTTAAATTTTATTTAAAAAATGTAAGTAAATAATGGTAATGAAATTTAAAGTTTGTAATGATTTTTGAAGTAGAATATTAAGTTTTATATAATTTATAAGTTAAGAAAATAGTTAATTTTGACTTAACAAATGAATTGAGTTTAAATTGGATATTTGATTTAAAAAATTTGTTGTGATAATTCATATGTTAAGTTGATTTAAATGTGAAATTTTGAAGTCTAGAAATATGATTTATAAGTTTAAAATAACAAAAATTTTGGAGTGTTAATGTTTTTGAAGTTGTAATAAAATCTAAAATTTTATTAATTGCATTTCAAAAAAATGCTATGGTCTTATGACATCATTTTTAAATGCTGTTGTTTTTGAAATTAACTATGTTTGAAATAACTAATTATCTATTATGGAATTTTATAAATGCTGTTGTTCCTGAACTAAACTATTTTGGAAACTATAAGCTACGATAGCACTTTATAAGTGTTGTTGTTGCTATAATTTGACAATGTTTTGAAATGTTATAGATTTTGACATTATTTGAGTTATACTTTAAAGTGTTTAATGATTAACTTTTGGAATTGATTATTTATGAAATTTAAGGAGTTTTGAATATGTTTTGTTGTATAAATTTGAATTTTTAAGGAATTTAATTCGAATTTGAATTTAAATAAGGTTTACTTGGTTATGTGTTAAATGGAATGAAATGAGATAAATGAATTTTTGAATGGAATTTTGAAATGTATTTTGTAATGAAATTTGAAATAATAAATGAATGACATAATTGGTTTTAAAAAAAGGTATTTAAATTTGAATATTTTATTTTGAATGATAATGAATTGATAAAGGATTTGAAAGGAAATGATTTTTGAAATGGTTTTGAATGACATGATTATTATTTTGATAAAAATGTGAATTTGGAATGATATTTGATTTTGATCTATTCGATAAATGAATATTTGAAGTTTATATTAGTATGAAGTATATTTGGTTTACTTGTAATTTGAGTTTATTTAAATAATATTGGGTTTAAGAAATGAATATTTCAAAACAAAGTAATAATGAAGTTAAATTTGAGATATATGAAATTATCAAATTTAGTTTTGAAATGAGGTATATTAAAGCTTGGAAATATACTAAAAATTTAATAGTTTATTTTTGTGGATCAAATCTGCATTTGAAATTGATAAGATTTGAAATGGTTTGTTGAGAAACTGAATTAAATTAGAAATTAGAAATTTGGGTTTAATTGAATAAATTTGTAGAATGTAAAGAATTAAAGGTACCATTATTTCAAATGTATGATTTTGAAATGTTATGATTTTTAATGTGTAATGATTTCAAGTATTTTGGTTTCGAAAAAAGTTAGAACTGTGAGAGTATTATGATTTTCGAAAGATGAATATATGTTTTAAAATGGAAATGATATCGTATTGATTTGAATATAGTTTTGAAATAAAAAATGGTTTTGGTTTCGAAGTATAAACTATTTTGAAAGGAATATAGTTTCGAAACTAAATGATTTGACATTTTTTGAAGTATAAACTATTTTGAAATGACCACGGCATTATAATAACGATTGGTTTCTAAAGAGACCGGGATCAGAAGTTGTCATAATCTGTGCCAACTCCGAAAACCACTTTAACAACTGCGTACGTGGTGGAGATTCCAGAACGAAGTAGGATGGTGGGGACGTTCTTGAGTTATATTACGTGGACCTGACTCCCATGAGTTGGCTTAAGGTGGCTAAAATAGGAGCTATCTCGGGCCAAAAGGGGTAGCTCCTCTTTTACATATATTATTAATTGAAACAGCTAATTTATTACTCTTTTACATAGTTTTAACTCTTTTGGATTATGTAAGTGAAATACAGGTTTATTGAAGCAATAGCAGTTGCTTTTGGTTTCATAAGTAGAGTTTGTTTGCCCGACAAATAGGTACGTTTTCAAGTTACGGTTTTTGGAACGATATTTTATAATTTTTCCCATGGTTTGGTATGTTTTATTATTCAAATATGATATATATATATATTTTGTAATTATTGATATTATTATTTTTCAGACTTATCTGTGCAAAGAAGACTTTGCCGAAATTTTTCCGTGAATTTAAGACTTAGAAATTTTTTCATAGAATTTGAGTTATTTTTCAAATTTTGATTAAACTTAAATATGTAAGTTAAAATGTTATAAATTGACTATTTTAAATAAAATATATAAAATCTCTTAATTCCCCGTTGTTTCTTTTCGAGGACGAAAATTTTTGAGTGGAGGAGATTGTAACGACCTGTATTTTTGACAATTAAAAATATTAAATTTAATAAGATTTTGGAATTTAATATTTTGAGAAACTAAAATTTATAATTTATTAATAAAAAATTCTATAAATACAATTTAATAATATTGATTGAATGTAATTGACAACTGTTTTAATGTAATTTCAATAAATGGTAATAATAAATGTTAATGATGAATAAAATAAATGTTGTATAAAACAAAGAAATCAATGTTATTTAATTAGAATTGATTTTAATATTTGTTAGTAAATTTATGATCTTTGTTGTAAACAATAAATGTATTAATGTGTTTAAATTACTTAAATGTAATTATTGTTCTATTTCTCGTCTTATTATTTAATCCGTTTGAAATTAATTGGAAATCAATGGAAATTAAATGTAATTGCAATAGTGTAGTTAATATAAGAAAAGACGTTAACTGTAGAAAATGAGTATAATAAAGTGGAAACTTATGTTAATAAAATTCATAAGGTATTTACTGATTTAATAACAAGAATGTAAATCAAAATAAAAGGATAGGTTGAATTTAAATATAATTAATTGGGATTTTATTACTGTTGTTATTATGTTGAAATTAATTTAATATTTAAATCTTGACTTCAACATGGAAAATTGAATTTTAAAAGATTATTAATTTCTATTTGCCTAAGAATGATGATAGAACACATTTAATTGGTAATTTAAAAGGTAATTAAATCAATATAATAATAATTCATTTTAATTAACTAGTCTGTTTGGGCATTGTCTTGGATTTGGACGAAACTAGTTTCATAAGATCCTTAATAGTGAATTATTATAGGATTTCAAGTTTCTTAGCAACCAGACTTATCGTTTGATTGTGCAAGCTCAAAACACGTAAAAATCAATTAAATGAATTTAATTAAAATAATTTGATTCTAAGAGCTAACTCCTATACACAATGGAATTATGGTTTGAAACTATTTTTATTGAATTTAAAAATATTGAAATCCTATATTTTGATATATAAGATGACCTACTTTCGTTTTGGGAACGAAACAGGCTTTTCGGGTCATTGTTATCGATTCGATCCATTCGATCTGTTCCATCCATTCTTATCCATACTTGCCTATATATATGTTATTATAAATCCTTGCTACTTTTATTTTATTTTCTATATGTACAATTTCTATCTCATTTGTTCCTTCTCAACGGTAGACATCTCAAAACCCTAATTACAATTCCAAATCAAATCGAAAATTCAAACTACTCCAATCCTATTAGATAATATATCATCGTGAAGCGCTTGACGAACGTAATATGTTCTGTAATTCATTTTTTGATTAGAGGCTCCGGTTGTCAAGAAATTGCGATCTTTCTCAGCCGTCTGTTGTAGGATTTGCAAATCAACAGTGGATCGTCGATCAATCGAGGATCAGAGGATACTGGAGTGTAGAAGGCGATGAGTAGAGTTGATCCATTGACTCCCATCATCTCAAGGTGGCTCGAATTCGCCAAAAATGGCAAAGAACGTGAGCGACGGCGGAGCTCAAGGAGGGGGCCGGAGAGAGTCGCGCGGTGCTTGGATGATGCGGCCTGAGGTACTGGAGGCGACGACGACATATGATTTGAGCGATGATGGCCATAGGAACGACGGTGGAAGCTTAATGTTAGCGATTGGCATGGGTTCGTGTGCGCGATCTAGTTGTAAGGTTAGACGATGGTACGATTTTACAATTTTGCCCCTATATTGTTTATTTTATTTAAAATTTAAATTTCAAACTTCTAATGTTAATAACTTTTGCACACAAAATCAGATTTATACGTGGTTTCTTCCGTTAGGTTCGTATCGAAATTTTGGATGACCTGATACTAGTTTGGTTGAATTTGGAGACTATTCGAATTTTGGGCTTTTATTGGATTTTTAATGAGCTGTAAATCAAAGGTGAGTGATTTAACCCATTCACGCAATACTAAATCTTTTTATGTTAGTTAAATAAAATTTATGAATTGTTAAGAATTTTATTAATTGTTGTTTGGTTATAAATGATCATTTAGATTTAATTTGAACTATATTGAATTAAATTGACATTTAAATTAATGTCGAGTTTAATTGCTAGTTAAATACCTAATATTGATAACTAGTTAATTGTTGTGATTTATTGGATGATTTGGATGGTGAATGTGATGGATGTCTATTTGTTGACATTTTGGATGATTGGATGTTTATTTATTTATATATATACCAGTTATCACTATAACTAAAATTGAAATAATTGATCACTTAGCAGTAGGGTAGAAAATTATATACGGACACCGAATTGATTAAATTAAATGGTTTAAAATCTTGAATTTGGATGTTGATTAAATGATATTGTTTTAAAGGAAATAAATTGTGAATTAACATGAATTGAATTATTTTCTAATTCAAGCTTTGAAATGTTGAAACTGAAATTGGTTAGAAGGAAATTGTTTTAAAGAATAAAAATTGAATTGTGAAGTATAATCGATATATGACTTTAATTTTGGAAATTGAATTATTTTAAGATTTGGACCTTAAAATTGAACAATGAGGTTAATTTGATTTGAGAGATTTAAATCTGTAATTTAAAATTGGACATGAAATTGATATAAATTGAAATGGTTTAAAATAAGAATTGAACTGAAATTTAATAAATTGGAATGTCGAATCGAATATGAAGTTAAAAATGAACATTTTGAAAATGAAAGTTAATTTGAATTGAAATCGAAATCATGTTGATTTGACACGAAATCATAATTAAGTCAATTGAATTGAAAGATTAGAAATTGAGTTTTTTATTTGAAATTTGGACATGGGTCCAGATTTGTTGAAATGGAAAGAAACAGTTCGATTTGATACTATTTCCAAAATAAACTATTTCAATATAAACTGTTTAAAATCTATTTTTATTAATATTCAAATTATTTTAATTTTATAAACTATTTTACTATATAAACCATTTTCAATACTCAAACCATATATATTAAACCGTTTTAAACTATTTTAAACTATTTTAACTCTTTTAAACTATTAAACTATTTAAAACTATTCAAACTATTTACTTAAAAAAAATTAAACTGTGCAAAGTTGGAATGTTTATTTTTAAATCGTTTATTTAAATGTGAATATGGTTAAATGAGGTTGTAACCTAAGTTGGAATTTGGAATTATATTTTCAAGTGAAAATGACCTATTTCGAGTAAATATGGTGTTTTGAAATGAAGTGATACTTTTGAAGTGAATATGATATTTTGATATAAATGTGAATCGGTTTCGAATTGTAAAAGAACCTACCGGTGTGAAAAACGACGTTTGGTTGTTAAATAGACCGCAGCCTCTTATTGGCATACTCTTTGTCAATATTGAAACCACTTTAACAACTGTGTACGCGGTGGATGATACCCAGAGTGTAGAGGTTGAGTTGAAGGCATTTGCTGGTATTGGTTTCCATAAGAGACGTATCTGTTGAGTCAACCTAAGCTCTGGTTACTCTTTATTTCTTCCTTGGGCAGCTGCTGCCGACTCATATCTAGCCTAAAATGGTTATTAGTTGAACAAGTTGAACCAGGCGCCTATGTTTATACTTAGTTTCTTAGCAACCAGACTTATCGTTTGATTGTGTAAGCTCAAAACACGTAAAAATCAATTAAAAGAATTTAATTAAAATAATTTGATTTTAGAAACTAACTCCTATACACAATGGAATTATGGTTTGAAACTAGTTTTATTGAATTTAAAAATATTGAAATCCTATATTTTGATATATAAGATGACCTACTTTCATTTCGGGAACGAAACAGGCTTTTCGGGTCATTGTTATCGATTCGATCCATTCGATCTGTTCCATCCATTCTTATCCATACTTGCCTATGTATATGTTATTATAAATCCTAGCTACTTTTATTTTATTTTCTATACGTACAATTTCTATCTCATTTGTTCCTTCTCAACGATAGACATCTCAAAACCCTAATTACAATTCCAAATCAAATCGAAAATTCAAACTACTCCAATCCTATCAGATAATATATCATCGTGAAGCGCTTGACGAACGTAATATGTTCTGTAATTCTTTTTTCGATTAGAGGCTCCGGTTGTCAAGAAATTAGCGATCTTTCTCAGCCGTCTGTTGTAGGAGTTGCAAATCAGCAGTGGATCGTCGATCAATCGAGGATCAGAGGATACTGGAGTGTAGAAGACGATGAGTGGAGTTGATCCATTGACTCCCATCATCTCAAGGTGGCTCGAATTCGCCAAAAATGGCAAAGAACGTGAGCGACGGCGGAGCTCAAGGAGGGGGCCGGAGAGAGTCGCGCGGTGCCTGGATGATGCGGCCTGAGGTACTGGAGGCGACGACGACATATGATTTGAGCGATGATGGCCATAGGAACGACGGTGGAAGCTTAATGTTAGCGATTGGCATGGGTTCGTGTGCGCGATCTAGTTGTAAGGTTAGACGATGGTACGATTTTACAATTTTGCCCCTATATTGTTTATTTTATTTAAAATTTAAATTTCAAACTTCTAATGTTAATAACTTTTGCACACAAAATCAGATTTATACGTGGTTTCTTCCGTTAGGTTCGTATCGAAATTTTGGATGACCTGATACTAGTTTGGTTGAATTTGGAGACTATTCGAATTTTGGGCTTTTATTGGATTTTTAATGAGCTGTAAATCAAAGGTGAGTGATTTAACCCATTCACGCAATACTAAATCTTTTTATGTTAGTTAAATAAAATTTATGAATTGTTAAGAATTTTATTAATTGTTGTTTGGTTATAAATGATCATTTAGATTTAATTTGAACTATATTGAATTAAATTGACATTTAAATTAATGTCGAGTTTAATTGCTAGTTAAATACCTAATATTGATAACTAGTTAATTGTTGTGATTTATTGGATGATTTGGATGGTGAATGTGATGGATGTCTATTTGTTGACATTTTGGATGATTGGATGTTTATTTATTTATATATATACACCAGTTATCACTATAACTAAAATTGAAATAATTGATCACTTAGCAGTAGGGTAGAAAATTATATACGGACACCGAATTGATTAAATTAAATGGTTTAAAATCTTGAATTTGGATGTTGATTAAATGATATTGTTTTAAAGGAAATAAATTGTGAATTAACATGAATTGAATTATTTTCTAATTCAAGCTTTGAAATGTTGAAACTGAAATTGGTTAGAAGGAAATTGTTTTAAAGAATAAAAATTGAATTGTGAAGTATAATCGATATATGACTTTAATTTTGGAAATTGAATTATTTTAAGATTTGGACCTTAAAATTGAACAATGAGGTTAATTTGATTTGAGAGATTTAAATCTGTAATTTAAAATTGGACATGAAATTGATATAAATTGAAATGGTTTAAAATAAGAATTGAACTGAAATTTAATAAATTGGAATGTCGAATCGAATATGAAGTTAAAAATGAACATTTTGAAAATGAAAGTTAATTTGAATTGAAATCGAAATCATGTTGATTTGACACGAAATCATAATTAAGTCAATTGAATTGAAAGATTAGAAATTGAGTTTTTTATTTGAAATTTGGACATGGGTCCAGATTTGTTGAAATGGAAAGAAACAGTTCGATTTGATACTATTTCCAAAATAAACTATTTCAATATAAACTGTTTAAAATCTATTTTTATTAATATTCAAATTATTTTAATTTTATAAACTATTTTACTATATAAACCATTTTCAATACTCAAACCATATATATTAAACCGTTTTAAACTATTTTAAACTATTTTAACTCTTTTAAACTATTAAACTATTTAAAACTATTCAAACTATTTACTTAAAAAAAATTAAACTGTGCAAAGTTGGAATGTTTATTTTTAAATCGTTTATTTAAATGTGAATATGGTTAAATGAGGTTGTAACCTAAGTTGGAATTTGGAATTATATTTTCAAGTGAAAATGACCTATTTCGAGTAAATATGGTGTTTTGAAATGAAGTGATACTTTTGAAGTGAATATGATATTTTGATATAAATGTGAATCGGTTTCGAATTGTAAAAGAACCTACCGGTGTGAAAAACGACGTTTGGTTGTTAAATAGACCGCAGCCTCTTATTGGCATACTCTTTGTCAATATTGAAACCACTTTAACAACTGTGTACGCGGTGGATGATACCCAGAGTGTAGAGGTTGAGTTGAAGGCATTTGCTGGTATTGGTTTCCATAAGAGACGTATCTGTTGAGTCAACCTAAGCTCTGGTTACTCTTTATTTCTTCCTTGGGCAGCTGCTGCCGACTCATATCTAGCCTAAAATGGTTATTAGTTGAACAAGTTGAACCAGGCGCCTATGTTTATACTTAGTTTCTTAGCAACCAGACTTATCGTTTGATTGTGTAAGCTCAAAACACGTAAAAATCAATTAAAAGAATTTAATTAAAATAATTTGATTTTAGAAACTAACTCCTATACACAATGGAATTATGGTTTGAAACTAGTTTTATTGAATTTAAAAATATTGAAATCCTATATTTTGATATATAAGATGACCTACTTTCATTTCGGGAACGAAACAGGCTTTTCGGGTCATTGTTATCGATTCGATCCATTCGATCTGTTCCATCCATTCTTATCCATACTTGCCTATGTATATGTTATTATAAATCCTAGCTACTTTTATTTTATTTTCTATACGTACAATTTCTATCTCATTTGTTCCTTCTCAACGATAGACATCTCAAAACCCTAATTACAATTCCAAATCAAATCGAAAATTCAAACTACTCCAATCCTATCAGATAATATATCATCGTGAAGCGCTTGACGAACGTAATATGTTCTGTAATTCTTTTTTCGATTAGAGGCTCCGGTTGTCAAGAAATTAGCGATCTTTCTCAGCCGTCTGTTGTAGGATTTGCAAATCAGCAGTGGATCGTCGATCAATCGAGGATCAGAGGATACTGGAGTGTAGAAGACGATGAGTGGAGTTGATCCATTGACTTAGATCATCTCAAGGTGGCTCGAATTCGCCAAAAATGGCAAAGAATGTAAGCGACGACGGAGCTCAAGGAGGGGGCCGGAGAGAGTCGCGCGGTGCCTGGATGATGCGGCCTGAGGTACTGGAGGCGACGACGACATATGATTTGAGCGATGATGGCCATAGGAACGACGGTGGAAGCTTAATGTTAGCGATTGGCATGGGTTCGTGTGCGCGATCTAGTTGTAAGGTTAGACGATGGTACGATTTTACAATTTTGCCCCTATATTGTTTATTTTATTTAAAATTTAAATTTCAAACTTCTAATGTTAATAACTTTTGCACACAAAATCAGATTTATACGTGGTTTCTTCCGTTAGGTTCGTATCGAAATTTTGGATGACCTGATACTAGTTTGGTTGAATTTGGAGACTATTCGAATTTTGGGCTTTTATTGGATTTTTAATGAGCTGTAAATCAAAGGTGAGTGATTTAACCCATTCACGCAATACTAAATCTTTTTATGTTAGTTAAATAAAATTTATGAATTGTTAAGAATTTTATTAATTGTTGTTTGGTTATAAATGATCATTTAGATTTAATTTGAACTATATTGAATTAAATTGACATTTAAATTAATGTCGAGTTTAATTGCTAGTTAAATACCTAATATTGATAACTAGTTAATTGTTGTGATTTATTGGATGATTTGGATGGTGAATGTGATGGATGTCTATTTGTTGACATTTTGGATGATTGGATGTTTATTTATTTATATATATACACCAGTTATCACTATAACTAAAATTGAAATAATTGATCACTTAGCAGTAGGGTAGAAAATTATATACGGACACCGAATTGATTAAATTAAATGGTTTAAAATCTTGAATTTGGATGTTGATTAAATGATATTGTTTTAAAGGAAATAAATTGTGAATTAACATGAATTGAATTATTTTCTAATTCAAGCTTTGAAATGTTGAAACTGAAATTGGTTAGAAGGAAATTGTTTTAAAGAATAAAAATTGAATTGTGAAGTATAATCGATATATGACTTTAATTTTGGAAATTGAATTATTTTAAGATTTGGACCTTAAAATTGAACAATGAGGTTAATTTGATTTGAGAGATTTAAATCTGTAATTTAAAATTGGACATGAAATTGATATAAATTGAAATGGTTTAAAATAAGAATTGAACTGAAATTTAATAAATTGGAATGTCGAATCGAATATGAAGTTAAAAATGAACATTTTGAAAATGAAAGTTAATTTGAATTGAAATCGAAATCATGTTGATTTGACACGAAATCATAATTAAGTCAATTGAATTGAAAGATTAGAAATTGAGTTTTTTATTTGAAATTTGGACATGGGTCCAGATTTGTTGAAATGGAAAGAAACAGTTCGATTTGATACTATTTCCAAAATAAACTATTTCAATATAAACTGTTTAAAATCTATTTTTATTAATATTCAAATTATTTTAATTTTATAAACTATTTTACTATATAAACCATTTTCAATACTCAAACCATATATATTAAACCGTTTTAAACTATTTTAAACTATTTTAACTCTTTTAAACTATTAAACTATTTAAAACTATTCAAACTATTTACTTAAAAAAAATTAAACTGTGCAAAGTTGGAATGTTTATTTTTAAATCGTTTATTTAAATGTGAATATGGTTAAATGAGGTTGTAACCTAAGTTGGAATTTGGAATTATATTTTCAAGTGAAAATGACCTATTTCGAGTAAATATGGTGTTTTGAAATGAAGTGATACTTTTGAAGTGAATATGATATTTTGATATAAATGTGAATCGGTTTCGAATTGTAAAAGAACCTACCGGTGTGAAAAACGACGTTTGGTTGTTAAATAGACCGCAGCCTCTTATTGGCATACTCTTTGTCAATATTGAAACCACTTTAACAACTGTGTACGCGGTGGATGATACCCAGAGTGTAGAGGTTGAGTTGAAGGCATTTGCTGGTATTGGTTTCCATAAGAGACGTATCTGTTGAGTCAACCTAAGCTCTGGTTACTCTTTATTTCTTCCTTGGGCAGCTGCTGCCGACTCATATCTAGCCTAAAATGGTTATTAGTTGAACAAGTTGAACCAGGCGCCTATGTTTATACTTAGTTTCTTAGCAACCAGACTTATCGTTTGATTGTGTAAGCTCAAAACACGTAAAAATCAATTAAAAGAATTTAATTAAAATAATTTGATTTTAGAAACTAACTCCTATACACAATGGAATTATGGTTTGAAACTAGTTTTATTGAATTTAAAAATATTGAAATCCTATATTTTGATATATAAGATGACCTACTTTCATTTCGGGAACGAAACAGGCTTTTCGGGTCATTGTTATCGATTCGATCCATTCGATCTGTTCCATCCATTCTTATCCATACTTGCCTATGTATATGTTATTATAAATCCTAGCTACTTTTATTTTATTTTCTATACGTACAATTTCTATCTCATTTGTTCCTTCTCAACGATAGACATCTCAAAACCCTAATTACAATTCCAAATCAAATCGAAAATTCAAACTACTCCAATCCTATCAGATAATATATCATCGTGAAGCGCTTGACGAACGTAATATGTTCTGTAATTCTTTTTTCGATTAGAGGCTCCGGTTGTCAAGAAATTAGCGATCTTTCTCAGCCGTCTGTTGTAGGAGTTGCAAATCAGCAGTGGATCGTCGATCAATCGAGGATCAGAGGATACTGGAGTGTAGAAGACGATGAGTGGAGTTGATCCATTGACTTAGATCATCTCAAGGTGGCTCGAATTCGCCAAAAATGGCAAAGAATGTAAGCGACGACGGAGCTCAAGGAGGGGGCCGGAGAGAGTCGCGCGGTGCCTGGATGATGCGGCCTGAGGTACTGGAGGCGACGACGACATATGATTTGAGCGATGATGGCCATAGGAACGACGGTGGAAGCTTAATGTTAGCGATTGGCATGGGTTCGTGTGCGCGATCTAGTTGTAAGGTTAGACGATGGTACGATTTTACAATTTTGCCCCTATATTGTTTATTTTATTTAAAATTTAAATTTCAAACTTCTAATGTTAATAACTTTTGCACACAAAATCAGATTTATACGTGGTTTCTTCCGTTAGGTTCGTATCGAAATTTTGGATGACCTGATACTAGTTTGGTTGAATTTGGAGACTATTCGAATTTTGGGCTTTTATTGGATTTTTAATGAGCTGTAAATCAAAGGTGAGTGATTTAACCCATTCACGCAATACTAAATCTTTTTATGTTAGTTAAATAAAATTTATGAATTGTTAAGAATTTTATTAATTGTTGTTTGGTTATAAATGATCATTTAGATTTAATTTGAACTATATTGAATTAAATTGACATTTAAATTAATGTCGAGTTTAATTGCTAGTTAAATACCTAATATTGATAACTAGTTAATTGTTGTGATTTATTGGATGATTTGGATGGTGAATGTGATGGATGTCTATTTGTTGACATTTTGGATGATTGGATGTTTATTTATTTATATATATACACCAGTTATCACTATAACTAAAATTGAAATAATTGATCACTTAGCAGTAGGGTAGAAAATTATATACGGACACCGAATTGATTAAATTAAATGGTTTAAAATCTTGAATTTGGATGTTGATTAAATGATATTGTTTTAAAGGAAATAAATTGTGAATTAACATGAATTGAATTATTTTCTAATTCAAGCTTTGAAATGTTGAAACTGAAATTGGTTAGAAGGAAATTGTTTTAAAGAATAAAAATTGAATTGTGAAGTATAATCGATATATGACTTTAATTTTGGAAATTGAATTATTTTAAGATTTGGACCTTAAAATTGAACAATGAGGTTAATTTGATTTGAGAGATTTAAATCTGTAATTTAAAATTGGACATGAAATTGATATAAATTGAAATGGTTTAAAATAAGAATTGAACTGAAATTTAATAAATTGGAATGTCGAATCGAATATGAAGTTAAAAATGAACATTTTGAAAATGAAAGTTAATTTGAATTGAAATCGAAATCATGTTGATTTGACACGAAATCATAATTAAGTCAATTGAATTGAAAGATTAGAAATTGAGTTTTTTATTTGAAATTTGGACATGGGTCCAGATTTGTTGAAATGGAAAGAAACAGTTCGATTTGATACTATTTCCAAAATAAACTATTTCAATATAAACTGTTTAAAATCTATTTTTATTAATATTCAAATTATTTTAATTTTATAAACTATTTTACTATATAAACCATTTTCAATACTCAAACCATATATATTAAACCGTTTTAAACTATTTTAAACTATTTTAACTCTTTTAAACTATTAAACTATTTAAAACTATTCAAACTATTTACTTAAAAAAAATTAAACTGTGCAAAGTTGGAATGTTTATTTTTAAATCGTTTATTTAAATGTGAATATGGTTAAATGAGGTTGTAACCTAAGTTGGAATTTGGAATTATATTTTCAAGTGAAAATGACCTATTTCGAGTAAATATGGTGTTTTGAAATGAAGTGATACTTTTGAAGTGAATATGATATTTTGATATAAATGTGAATCGGTTTCGAATTGTAAAAGAACCTACCGGTGTGAAAAACGACGTTTGGTTGTTAAATAGACCGCAGCCTCTTATTGGCATACTCTTTGTCAATATTGAAACCACTTTAACAACTGTGTACGCGGTGGATGATACCCAGAGTGTAGAGGTTGAGTTGAAGGCATTTGCTGGTATTGGTTTCCATAAGAGACGTATCTGTTGAGTCAACCTAAGCTCTGGTTACTCTTTATTTCTTCCTTGGGCAGCTGCTGCCGACTCATATCTAGCCTAAAATGGTTATTAGTTGAACAAGTTGAACCAGGCGCCTATGTTTATACTTAGTTTCTTAGCAACCAGACTTATCGTTTGATTGTGTAAGCTCAAAACACGTAAAAATCAATTAAAAGAATTTAATTAAAATAATTTGATTTTAGAAACTAACTCCTATACACAATGGAATTATGGTTTGAAACTAGTTTTATTGAATTTAAAAATATTGAAATCCTATATTTTGATATATAAGATGACCTACTTTCATTTCGGGAACGAAACAGGCTTTTCGGGTCATTGTTATCGATTCGATCCATTCGATCTGTTCCATCCATTCTTATCCATACTTGCCTATGTATATGTTATTATAAATCCTAGCTACTTTTATTTTATTTTCTATACGTACAATTTCTATCTCATTTGTTCCTTCTCAACGGTAGACATCTCAAAACCCTAATTACAATTCCAAATCAAATCGAAAATTCAAACTACTCCAATCCTATCAGATAATATATCATCGTGAAGCGCTTGACGAACGTAATATGTTCTGTAATTCTTTTTTCGATTAGAGGCTCCGGTTGTCAAGAAATTAGCGATCTTTCTCAGCCGTCTGTTGTAGGATTTGCAAATCAGCAGTGGATCGTCGATCAATCGAGGATCAGAGGATACTGGAGTGTAGAAGACGATGAGTGGAGTTGATCCATTGACTTAGATCATCTCAAGGTGGCTCGAATTCGCCAAAAATGGCAAAGAACGTGAGCGACGACGGAGCTCAAGGAGGGGGCCGGAGAGAGTCGCGCGGTGCCTGGATGATGCGGCCTGAGGTGTTGGAGGCAACGACGACATATGATTTGAGAGATGATGGCCATAGGCACGACGGTGGAAGCTTAATGTTGGCGATTGGCACGGGTTCGTGTGCGCGATCTAGTTGTAAGGTTAGACGATGGTACGATTTTACAATTTTGCCCCTATATTGTTTATTTTATTTAAAATTTAAATTTCAAACTTTTAATGTTAATAACTTTTGCACACAAAATCGTATTTATACGTGGTTTCTTCCGTTAGGTTCGTATCGAAATTTCGGATGACCTGATACTAGTTTGGTTGAATTTGGAGACTATTCGAATTTTGGGCTTTTATTGGATTTTTAATGAGCTGTAAATCAAAGGTGAGTGATTTAACCCATTCACGCAATACTAAATCTTCTTATGTTAGTTAAATAAAATTTATGAATTGTTAAGAATTTTATTAATTGTTGTTTGGTTATAAATGATCATTTAGATTTAATTTGAACTTATATTGAATTAAATTGACATTTAAATTAATGTCGAGTTTAATTGCTAGTTAAATACCTGATATTGATAACTAGTTAATTGTTGTGATTTATTGGATGATTTGGATGGTGAATGTGATGGATGTCTATTTGTTGACATTTTGGATGATTGGATGTTTATTTATTTATATATATACACCAGTTATCGCTATAACTAAAATTGAAATAACTGATCACTTAGCCGTAGGGTAGTAAATTATATGCGGACACCGAATTGATTAAATTAAATGGTTTAAAATCTTGAATTTGGATGTTGATTAAATGATATTGTTTTAATGGAAATAAATTGTGAATTAACATGAATTGAATTATTTTCTAATTCAAGCTTTGAAATGTTGAAACCGAAATTGGTTAAAAGGAAATTGTTTTAAAGAATAAAAATTGAATTGTGAAGTATAATCGATATATGACTTTAATTTTGGAAATTGAATTATTTTAAGATTTGGACCTTAAAATTTAACAATGAGGTTAATTTGATTTTAGAGATTTAAATTAGTAATTTGAAATTGGACATGAAATTGATACAAATTGAAATGGTTTAAAATAAGAATTGAACTGAAATTTAATAAATTGGAATGTCGAATCGAATATGAAGTTAAAAATGAACATTTTGAAAATTGAAGTTAATTTGAATTGAAATCGAAATCATGTTGATTTGACACGAAATCATAATTAAGTCAACTGAATTGAAAGATTAGAAATTGAATTTTTTTATTTGAAATTTGGACATGGGTCCAGATTTGTTGAAATGGAAAGAAACAGTTCGATTTTATACTATTTCCAAAATAAACTATTTCAATATAAACTGTTTAAAATCTATTTTTATTAATATTCAAATTATTTTAATTTTATAAACTATTTTACTATATAAACCATTTTCAATACTCAAACCATATATATTAAATCGTTTTAAACTATTTTAAACTATTTTAACTATTTTAAACTATTAAACTATTGACTTAAAAAAAATTAAACTGTGCAAAGTTGGAATGTTTATTTTTAAACCGTTGATTTAAATGTGAATATGGTTAAATGAGGTTGTAACCTAAGTTGGAATTTGGAATTATATTTTCAAGTGAAAATGACATATTTCGAGTAAATATGGTGTTTTGAAATGAAGTGATACTTTTGAAGTGAATATGATATTTTGAGATAAATGTGAATCGGTTTCGAAATGTAAAAGAACCTACCGGTGTGAAAAACGACGTTTGGTTGTTAAAGAGACCGGGGCCTCTTATTGGCATACTCTTTGTCAATATTGGAACCACTTTAACAACTGTGTACGCGGTGGATGATATCCAGAGTGTAGAGGTTGAGTTGAAGGCATTTGCTGGATTTGAGGAAAGAGAACGATGAAGGCTGACCCCAGCACTTGTGTCAATTTAAAATGATTAGAACAGGAGCTATACCTGACCAATGAGGTTAGCTACCTCTAGCGAAATCTTTTCTTCGTATTATTGTATTGATTTTTAATTGATTTGTGGACCTTGATTTGATTATGGGATGGACGTTCACGGAGGGCCATTAGGGGTTACCACCAGTTAGGAAATGCAAAATTGTAGTATCCTATCTTGGGCATCTCCTCACATGCCTTGTCATACTCTTTATCTTTATTCGCGCCCACTACGATTTTGTTTTAGTATGGTATCTATAGGGGACTCACTAGCTACCGACGTTATTGGTTGTGTGACAGGACCTGCATAGATCACCTGCTTAAAAATGTGTTAAGGAGGATCATGTAAAGCTTTAACGCTATTTTAATATTTTGCCTTACTAATTGGTCCTACATATATAGCATATTTTACTACATATTGATAGTTCAACGGATCCATAGGAGATGGAAAATCCCGTAATTTCTCTTAAGTTATTGCATGCACGTTATACACTGGATATGAGATGTGCATCCAACAAAAATCTATGAAGCTATTACACTAATATTTACTTGTTGTTGATTTAACTTACATAAGAACTTTTAGTTCTGCCTTGATTGTTTTGTATTTTCATTACGCTTGGGTCAGCCTGAGCTTTTCAGTGTTTGAAGATATTATTTCTAGAGGACGATGATAGAGTTCGGTATATTATATTATTAGTATTATTCTACTGCATCATTATTGGTATGTTATTGTTTGTACTCTGATTATGTTGTAAATATTATGTAATCAAATGTATATTTTAAAATAGCTTCATGAACTGTTTATTTGATTATTATATTTTGTCATTCCGCTACGGGATTCTGTATTTTGTTTTCCTTCTTTTCTCTTATTTTCTATTTAAATCTCATTGATGATCACCCTTTTGAATAGCTTGAGTTAGACGTGTGTGGTTTATCGTCGATTTAAACTATCTAAAAAGGTGGGTCATCACTGGTATGCACTTGTCTTTCGCTTTTGAGATAAATCGAATCAATGCAGCGGCTTTCCTATTCAAACTCTGCATCTCCCTCCTTATTTTCAAGGTAGAAACATCATCGACGATTGAATCTACTCTAGATTAACTTTGATGCCCCTTTAGTTCACTATGAAACCTAAAAACTTGCCCTATGCACTCTAAAAGAACATTTCAACGAATTAATCTTCATTTCGTACTTCTGTAGTATGCCTAATATTTCAACAAGGTCATCTATGTTGTTCATCGATCGCTATGACTTTACTAGCATACCATCCATATAAACCTCTATAGTAACATGTTATTCACCAATTGCTAGTAAGGAGCTCTAGAATTCTTTAAACCAAACAACTTCACTCGGTAGCAATACAAATTGAAATCAGTAATGAAAATCATATGCTCTTGATATGGAATGTACATTACAGTTTGGTTATAGCCGAAATATGCGTCCATAAAGGAGAATAGTTTGTGTCTGGCCATTGAGTCCAAAAGTTGCTCTATTTACGGTAGCGGGAAGATGTCTTTTAGGCATGATTTATTAAAGTTCGAAAAATTGATGCATGTCCATCATTTTCTATTTGGCTTCTTGATCAACACAGGATTCGACGCCCATTCAAGGTATAAGGCATCACCGTTAAAGCCATTTTCCTTTAGTCTATCCACTACTTCATTCATCGCAGTTTGATCGCTCTGGACCCAGAATGCATCTCTTCTGCTTCATAGGTTGGCATCCTGGATCCAGATTTAATATGCAACATGCTATCTCTGACAATATTCCTCAAATATCAGATTGTGTTCAGGAAAATAGAACCAGATTTGCTCAAAGAAACCCTACCAATTCCTATCTCTTCTTGGCACTAAGTTGAGATATAATCATAAGGATCTGAGTGTGGTCATCCATAATGATCGGGATGTTGACCGTCAGCTCGGTTGGTGCCATCATCGTATCCTTTTTCTCTTCTCGAGTGTCCTTAAGTTTGCAGAACTTGCTGTGAGACTCGAGCTAGGGCTAATTAGATGGTACTTGCCATGCCCCCGTGGTCTTGATGCAGATATATTTTGCTACATTCTTTCTATTCTCACATTGTTTTCCCCATTTAAGCTTAGTGACGTAACATTCACGACCTACATTATGGTCGCCTTAAATAGCTTCAACCCCAAGAGGAAATTCATCATAAGACACCATCAGGCTGTCACTATTCTGATAATAGCAAGGGTCACTTGGCCCAAAAAAATATTATAAGTAGAAAATTCATCCATGATTATGATAGGCTATACGTGCACAATCTTCCTATCATCTTCGCCCCACTCCATAGATAGTCAATACATCCAACAGGCTCTTTTGCCTCTTTGGTAAATCCTTGAATGTAAGATTTACATGGCTTTATGTCCTTCAGACTTGTCTTCTTCTAGTCAAACATCTTCTTTAATAGAATATTAACCAAGCTTCTACTATCCATTAAAACTCGATGCATAATTGTTGCCCTATCATAGCCGTAATTATCATGGGTCAAATGCCAACGTTTGCACCCCATTGGCATCTCTATCTCAAAAATATATATTATTATTCGCTGTCTTCGGTTGTTTTTTTGGATCTCCATCTTTGAAAACAAAATAATTTATGGCACGTGCTTTAATGATATCCCATACTGCTTCATCTCGCTTCAGCTCTAATCCGCTATATGAGGCCCTCCATTTATTATGTTAGTAACGACTCTACCATTTGATCACTTAGGTCACTCTTCACTGGGTCATAGCCGGTCCCTCTGAGTGTTCGGCTCTTGAGGTCTACGTCATGTCCGCCATCCAGCGGTTCTCTCACATACTGCTATAACTTCTTTTTGCATATCACTTCTTCAATTGCATCTCTTAAATGATGGCATTTATTGGTATTGTGCCCATGAATGTCATAAGAGCGACAATACTTCCTTGAGCACCATTTAGCCGGTTGGCTCCCTTTGAGGCAGCCTTTTATAGTTCTCCATACCTTGCATGGAAAGGTGGATATTCTCAACAGTATTGACCATGGGAGTATAATCTCCTGACTTCAAATACCCTGGATGCATTTTTCCATCATTTCTTTTTCCACCAACACCCTGAGTTCTCCTTTTTGATTATTGTTATTGGTTCCTACATTCATTGCAATAGCATCGACACTCTCACTAGCATGCTTAATAGCGAAGTTGCTTTGTACAACTTCAGTATACTGTCTCCCACCAGCCTTTCCAATGCCATATCTGCCTCTTACAAGCATAGATACTTGGTCACCACTGATAGAATTCTTTTATTGTAGGCAACTATTTCATCTTCAACCATTTTCCAAAATCCTTGTCTAGGTGTACCTCGGGATCAGATCCACCAACATGATATCCTCCTTTGGATTACCTACTTCTATTATAGTAGGATTGAATCGACTTTGAAAATCCTTTAGGGTCTCTCCAACACCTTGATGAGTACTCAATAAGAACATCATGTCCTTCGATCGAGTGGTGTTGAGGTCGATTGCTCCATAAACTTCTTTGGTAATTGATCGAAGGTAGATTTGGAATTCGGCGCGAGTTAAGTAAACCATATCATAATTATCTTATCCAAGAATATAGGGAAGCACCTACACCTCACTATGTCGGTAGCTCGAGCACCATCTATGTGCCACCTGTATTTCATTAGATGTTGTCTAGGGTCTGTTGTCCCATTATGCGATGACACCATTGACATGGTGAACTTTCTGGGATATTCCTCCCACAAGACCAATAAATGGGGTCCTGCTGGGTGCTGAGCCCCATTCCTCATTCTTTCTCCATGGATCTTCATTCATCACTCTTCTTACCATGTTAGAAATATATTCTTGACTTTCTTTGTTATCCATAAGGCGACCATCAGAAACAACCCTGAGTGTTTGTCTCTCTAAATGCTCTCGATCTGTCCGATGACGTATAAGCTATCCTATCACTAGGAGAACCATTGCTCTTGATCTTCTATGATGACTGGCTGGTTTTGTGGTGGTCACTTGAGCACTTGCGTTCTATGTACCGGCAGTCTCCCCAATGTCATTGCTAGTATCCTACAAATCATCTTCATTATCTAACAAGTTGACAACATCAGTTTGTCATATGCCGATACCACCTTCATTTTGATTGGTACTGACCTAATTTTGATCGGTACCGATGAATCCAGCCATGGCCAGGACTTGGACACATCCTCCTATGGTCTTCCTTGATGCTCTAGTGGTCTTTGCCTTCATTTTCTATTTTCCATGTCTTCTTTTCAGTTCAAATGCAATGAATTCTCTTCTTCGAAACTTTAAGATAATGCCTCTCTCTAGCTTTTCCTATGCCTTCAAGATTGCTTGGCAAATGAGGCAATATTTGCATCCATCCTATCAAGGAGCACTTTCTGGCTATCCACCATCCTCTAATTCAACTTAATCATGATCATATCGATCTCAACCTTTGTCACCATCTCTTATGGAGCAGATGGTGTTGGAAAAGTAGTTATCGGTTAGTTAGTTTCTTCAATGTGGTGAGAAGCTTCACCTTCTCTACCTATCACAGATCTAGATCTTCTGGATTTCCTAGGGGCTATTGCTTTAGATTTACAATAACCAAATTCTAGATCTAACTTCTGGACAATCCATGATAATAAGCTAGATCTACTCCTAGAAAGCTCTGCATTCAGTAAAGCTCAAATGGAAAAATTATTGATGTTCAAAGTTTCCAAATTTGAAATAGCACAAACGAATGTAAATTTAAAAATTAAATAACACTAACGCTTGAAATTAAAGAGGCAAAATGTTTTAACGTTAAGGGAAACTTAACGTTTAATGAAAATGTTAACGATAGGTAGCAAAATGACAAACAAATAATAAACAAATGGCAACGAATTGTTCATGTTTGAAAGCAAGGACCAATCAACAGCTAGCAGTCGACTGCCCAGGGAGGAGCTGTTGATGGGTACCATACGATGCTTAGGGTTTAATTAGGCCAGGAATGATCTCGATTTTATTATTTTAAATCGATTTATATCCTATAATTCGGGCATGTTCTAACCACTATAAATAAGAGGCTATCCCCCTCACTTTTATTCTTAAGAAATTGCAACGCTTGGGAAATTCTGTAAGTTCGCTTCCTCGGTTCTTCATAAGATTCGAGATTCAACTTTTAGGGAAGAAGTCAATCGAATTCAAGGTAAAAAGCTTTAGTTACTCACACACACATATTTTTCCATTTCTATTCTTCTGTAATGTATGAATTCTGAATCTAATCTATATTAACTGAATTGTTCTATATTACAAAAAAAGATAAATGAAGTAGAAATTAAGCGAAGGCGTAAAACCGAATCCAAAGGAAATCAAGAAAACTATCTGAAGTGGAAATCTTAGATTTTCACATTTCAGTAATTTATGTATTAAAAGCTTGAATTTATTTTATGTCTTGGCGAATTTTGTATATGAAAAACTTAATACTAAAACATTGAAATTACCCAAGAAAATGTCAACTCCTGGATTAGTTGAAATCTCAATTTTTATGTTAATATAGTGGAATTTAATTTGTTGTTTGTAATTTGAATAATTTATATTCTATTCCACTTCCACTCCTAATCTCTGTTGTTGTGATAAAGGGTACTAGAAGAATTTTTTTTGGAACTAGTGTGCAAAGTATGGATTTTTCTATTTGTAGTTTGCACCGTCTATTTTTTTAATTTAGACAAATATGAATATCTTTTTCCCCTTCAGGCTTGTATATGTAATAATTGAATAGAATGTAAAGGGTTTAAATTGTAAAGTTTCGTTTGTTAAAATAGAGACGTTGATTATTTTATATTAATGGAGAATAAGTTTGGTATTTTGATTTCATTTTTGAGTTTATGTATATATGAATGTCTGTTTTGTTTAGTTAAGGATATTATCTTTTTTTTAACATTATTGTATGGAAATGAGACTTGTATGAACATGGAAGTTTTGACATTATAACGATTAATTTAGGACGCGAAAAATCTTAAAATAAGAATATATTATGCATGCTTAGGAATATTTATAAATTAATTAGCCTAAAAATTATGTCAAGTATACATATATATGTATAAATATATATGTATAAATAACAACGTATAAGTCATGTCATATATAATAAATAGGTTAATAAATAGCAATAAGCCCTATAATAAGGAATTTAAGGATAAATATGGAAATTAGTCCATAATTAAAATGAAATAAGGAGTTTTCCTTATATGGTGTTAATGTGTAAATGCATATGAGGTATATTATATATAATATATATATATGGTAGTGTATTTAGAGAATGGAAATATACTAAGTTATAGGGATACAAGGTTCGTTAAAAGCACATAAAAGTCTGCCGAACTGATCTGGTCGCCAACAATGTAACTTGAGACCTAATGTGAAACATCGCCTATTAACTCAAACATTTTTTAGAAATTATAATGTTTGATATTTTTGGAAAAATTATAGAAGTTGAAGTTCATTTAAAATGTTGAAATAATAATAGCTTATTTTAAGTTTTAAACTTGAGAAAATTTGATAAGAAAATTTTCTATAGATATATTAAAGCCTTTGTTTATGAAAAATCATGCATAGCGCGTCGTTGCCATTATAGTTTGTTATATGCATTTCTTTGGATAAAGAAACATTTGAAGAAAATTGACTAGTAAGGCACATCGCTTTGAATTTCCTTTATTTTATATAAATAATTTGGTCACACTTTGAAAAAAATTATCACAATTGCTTTAAAATTTTGTGACAAACTTAAAGTTTATAATGGTAAAGTTCAAATGTTGTGTTTTATTTTCTTATTTTTTACAGTCAAATTTGAAACATTTTGGAAAGAATTTGAGTTAAGGACATATATTATTTTAAAACTTATGGAAATTTTCAATTGCAATATATATGTGTTTTTCAATGGAAATTAAAGGATTTTTGATACAAACTCTTAAAAATATGCATTAAAAAATGGTTTAAAATTTTGGAAATTATTTCTATATCCGATATGAATATAGTTTGTAGAAAAAATTAGATTTCAAAAATATATTTTTATGTGTGTGTGTATATATATATGATGTATTGGTTGAAAGGTGTGGGAAATTGACGAATTATAAAACAAAACGAGTTCAAAAATATTTTTTTGATAGATATCAAGTATTGTTTAACAATGACTAAGATTGGCTAATTGTTAAATAAAATGATATATACTTATATATACGATAATTGGTTAATTTAAGGACATACGTATAGATACGAAGTGAACATACATATAGATAATAATTTATATGAAACATCTAAAGTAATAAAATTTGAATTTTTTTGAATTATAATTTAAGGCATTCATTTTGAAAAAAATGTAATTTCCAAAACTAACGTTGGTTAAAGTTAATAATGAATTTCATGGTTTTCAAATGCCTTTAGTTTTGCAAATAATAAGTTTTAAGGTCAACGATTTTGATTAAAAACCAAATTGAAAAGTTATTAATTTTTTCAACTGGAACTCGATTGAAGCTAGAGAAGAATTACACAGCCTATAGAGTTTGAACTGATTAAGGTGAACTAGCAAGGATAGTCAATATGCCAGTGCACTTAGGACTAGCTAAAAATGAACGTCATGGATTTGAAACAGAGATTTGTACTAAAATTTATAAGGATATTATTTGTGAATTTTGGAAAATTTTGAAATAATAATGAAAAATATATTTTGATTTTGGAATTTACTATTATTTATAAATAATTTTGGAATTTAAATAAACATTAATATGATTTTTGGAAGATTATCTAAATTTTGAGCAAATAATAATATTATCGATTTACGGAGCTTATGAAAATTTATTATTATTATTTAAGTAATAAAAGTTAAAGGTATTTGAGAAATACAATACTAATAAAGGGATATTTCCATGAATATTTTTTTCATTTAAATTATTACTATTTTGTGTAAATAACGATAAAAAGGATTTTTGGAACTTAATGTAGATGTTGTGATTGTTGAATGATATATGATCATAAAATGGTTGTGAAAAAAAAAATTTCTATAAGTTATTACTTTGATTTTAAATGATAATAATATTATTTTGAAGGAAATTTGAAAAAATAATATTGGTATGGGACTAAATAAAGATGTTTGAGAAATTTAAATTAATGCGATGAGAACAAAGGATTTTTGAAATATGCTATCAATTTGAAAAAAGAAATAGGTATACTGTTTTGAGATAATGGAGGAAAAGTCTTCTTATAATAAGTAATAATAAGGTTATTTATACTTAAGGAGAAAACAGTATGTTTAAATTTTGTCATTTTGAATTGCTGATATGTATATTATTAAGTGTTGTTTGAAATCATGATATAAGTTTGCATTAAGTATTTGGATATGCTTATATAAGACATGAAAAGAAAGAGAGCATAATTAAGCAAAAAATTTCCTAAAATGTCAAAAAATAAATAATTGGGTGTTGGTTATTGATATATGATAACTATATTTGTTTAGGTAAAGTGTTTTGAAGTACGACAATGTACATAATGTACATTAGCCGTATGTTAGTTTTTATGGCTTTACAAGCATGCAGAGTTAATATTATTTTTGAAGTACCCAGTTTTCTATGATTTCAAGACATGAAGTAAATGTCTTGACTTGCACGTACTAAGGTAAGAAAGCAATTTTAAGAAAGGCGAGATTCGGCCATTTTGAAGAAAAGTGACCAAGAGGCAAGATTAGTTCTTCTCAGTCATCCCTTGAACTGAAAGAACTATTGTATTAAGTGTAAGCACCCACAACTGTATCCCCACATTTCTGAAGAGTATTACTAAGTATTACTGTTAGATAATATAGAGAATAAGGCTATATGTGGTACACACATGAATATTCCCTTAGGCTAACACTGGTACATATTTAAACATCAAATATAACTCACCATAAAACATACACATTATCGGCACAAAGTAATAAAACACGTGTCTCTAGGACAGAACAACACAAAATATACAATAAGTAATAGAGTTCATATAGTCAATCGTAGCGATAATAAATATAATATACAATGTCTGTCCAAAATACATCTCAAGAATGGACATTAATGAAGTACATCATATATAATAACATGCAACTAAACTGTATAACTAGCCTCCACTAGACCCAGTAAACACAAGCTTATGTCATCGTACCTGAATGTGAAAAGTCTTGGACTGACTTGAGCATTATATAAATAATAAACGTGTCAAACTATATCTTAATCCAAGGTCATATGCATATGAAACTCTATATATACTAGGTATAAATACAATAATGTCATCTCAAACAGTCCCAATATCATATAATGTAGAACGCCACAAAACCCAACATTAAAATGTCCTCACCTATATAAAATCACATCAAATATTATCTAATCGAAACAATATCAAATGGATGAATCGTCCATATCTGAAATCATCATGAACAAAAATCATTAAATATAAGATATCATTATGTATCTCTCTAATCTCAAATAATAAAATACTATCACCAAAATAATGTAAAATATACTGTCTGACTGTAAAATATAGGGCATCCATCCATCAGTCAAATATAATAAAAGTTATGAGAATCCACTCTACTCTGGTCACCTATCCAGATATAATCTCATCTCCTCATATATGATTAAATCAGAATAAATCATGATAGGGAATGACTATACGATAGGCACGAAGTCCCAAGTAAAGTCATATATATACATCAATATGTGGGTCACCTAACCCTAGGTTGCCTAACCCATATCAATAGTTAAGTAAGGTGTATCAATAGTATATGCCAATCTACCACTCCACTAGAACCAGAAGGGAGGCTAATGGCTGTGCCCACTCCAAGAGCCCAAGGTCACCTAATTGGATTGCTTCTACAGTCTTTGGTTACCCCAACAGTCATCTTGACACATATCCAAAGGTGGTTCGTCAATGTGTAGCCTCTTAGTCACGACCCTACTTTGCCTCGATAGGTAATAGATTGCTAGCCTATGCGACATAAAAGGAGATATAGGGCATCTACCCTATGGGTTAGCTAACCTAATCTTGTAATATTGGGCACCCACCCAATGGGTCACTTAACCCAAATTATATGATGCACATCAAATCTAGTATATCAAATGAAAGTGTCGTAGATCTGGGACATGATGTCAAGATTTGGCCGCTAGGGTGGATTCTAGCCATCTAGTTCACTATAACACCAATAAAAGGAGTACATCATGATAATGCATATAATATCAACAAACATTAGGCACCTATCCTTTTTGCACCTATGAGCATCACCTCACATATGTACAATCTCATATACTGTTTCTGTCGTGTGAATGCCATCTACTTACAATGAATAACTGAATAAATATCACAATAGTGTCCCATAACGCTGCATGATACTTAAACACTTATTCACTGCCCATAGACTACAATCGATCTCTCAATATTCTATATAACAAATCTAAAGAATAACTGGAGAAATATTACCGAATGCCCTATCCTAAACGGTATTATAGCTCTATTTATTTAGATTTCTCGTCAGACAGAATTAGAAATCATCACAAAATCATATAGAAGGATGTCATCATTATATGAAATTGAATTCACATCAACTACTCAGGATAGATATAGTAAATCACTCGTGGAAGGATCAAGAAATCAGAAAAATGTTGTACAACTTCATTAAACAAATATATAGAATAAAATACTTAATTTTAAAATTTTATAAACTCTTAAATAATTATTTAAAACTAATCATAGATTTCATTACAATAAATTAATAAATTTAAATAAATATCTTAATTCAATTTTTATATTATAAAATTAATAAAAATATTTTAAATATATATTATATATTGAATAATACTTGACTTTATTTATATAGTTCTAAAATTAAGATTTAAATACCAAAATTCATTTCCAAATCTCTACTTATGGATTTTGAAACATTCAAAAACACTTTTTAAATCAATTATCCTTTATATTAAAATTACTTAAAATAATCTTATTTATTTCAATAATATAATTTATAAAACAATAATATGTTATATTTTTCTTTTAAAACAATTCCAAACTTATAGTATATTATAATATTGATTTTCTAAAAGATTTTTATAACTAAAAGAAAACTATATTTATTTATATTATAATTCAAATCATACTTGTAAGCATAAAATAGCTAATTGAATAAAATTCTGTAGATTATTTATGACTACTTCAAATAAAGTTTCAAAACTCTTAAATAAATTTTTTGAAATTTTTTATAAACATCTTTTAATAATAGAAAATAAATAAGTAACTAAAGCTATAAATTGGAGTAAAATTACACCAAGAATATTTATCAATCAGTCACACTATGAATTTATCATGTGATCCGAGTCGAGTTCCATCGAATTTTGATCAACTATAAAATACACATATCGACATACAAATAAATATTTAGTTCAATTTGCAAACGGTTGAAATCCATTTGTAAATTGACACTTCCAACTAACACTATCAATCAACTATCTCAATCATCAACCAATTCCAATCCAACATACCAAACAAATAATTCAGCCTTGCAATTCAATCAATAATCAGGATTTATATTTGTATGGCAATAAGATATTGATATAAATATAGTTGTGACTAAAACTTACCTACTGAATTCGTTGCTTTCTTAAGCTTCCACTCTCCATACTCAGATTAAGCAACTGAATCGGCATTTTCATCGCTATTTCAACCACCGTATCAATTAGCTTCTGATTTATCTCCTCGACAACTGCCAACACTATACTCCATCATGCACGCATTGCGACCTGATGGAATCACTGCACCTAGCTTCCCAAAGTCGCATGTCTTCAACATTCACGAGCATAGGATTGCTTGCCTTGCTATTCTCAAACAACCATCACCACTCCCTGACTGCACCAAAGGTTGCTCCTCACTATGCTACCTGCTACTATCATAGTCATCGACGATGCCGCACTCCTAGACATCGTTACATCCCAATTTGTGTTCTTCCTTCTTTCGGTCGTAATTGTTGACTTTCATTTTCTTATTTGACACAATTTTCCTTCGAAAATTATGGAAAAATAATAGGGCAAAGAGTAGTTTGGATTTAGGCATCTTCAATTGCTAGAGGAATGGGTTTGCAAATAAAAGAAAGTGGTTATTTAGGATTAGGCCTTATTAAGGGTTAGATATAACATCTTAATCAATTATTTTATTTTTTTATTTCTAGTCATTATTATATTAAATTTAAATTTTATTTTCTATTTATTTTACAAAGTATATTTCCATCTAATTTAAATTGGTCGACACTTCATTTTGCAAAATATTTTCCAACGATTAAACAATTCTTCGATTCGTTACTCATTTCATTTTCTTTTTATCCAATTATTCATTATATAAATTTATTTACTAAGTATTTCGATCATATATAAAAACTATTTATACTTTAAAATACTGTATATTCATTAAATCATTTTATTCAAGATCAATATATCATCTGAAAAGAATTTATTAATTTAATTCAATTTATTAAAAAATCTCTTATTAAATATAATTCAAATAAATAAGAATTTATTTTCAAAATAATAATTATCAAAAATCAAATTCGAACAATTTTATTTTAATTGAATTTACATATAATTATGTTATAGAAAGCAAGGTTGTTACATTAAGTCAATTTTTTAAAATAGCAGCCATTTTTGCATAACTTATTTTCAGTGCTCGATACATGTGAAAATAAGTGAAAATTCCACAACCTAGTTTATGAGTTTGTTATAGCAACATTGTATTCATTGAAACTAAGGCATCATCCATTTGTGATATCAATAAATTAAACGGTGGTGGAGTATGGGGTTCACTTATGAAGAATAAATGTTAGTCCATTTAAAGGTGTGATACCGTCTATTATCGTGTTTTTGTGCCTATGGACTTAAAGAAGGAGTTTAGCGAGACATGTCAAAGGATACGAAGAGGATTTCCATTGGCTAAGATGAAAAAGAAAGTGGTGAAGTATGTTTTAAAAGATATTTGAAGCAGTGCACTTTATTTAAATCAAAGCTATACTAGGACATTATATGATTAGAGGCACCTTAATGATAAGAAAAGAAATGGACAGTGCGCATGATAGGCATGCATAGAGAGTTCATAACGGGTAGTTAGGTGGGTAAATGACTCGATATTGAGTTATGTTATATGGGAAATCTAACACCATATGTTATTGGGCATTTCTCAACTGTATAGAGAATAGGGAAGTTAGTATGTGTGAGTGGGATTCTTGAAAAATTGTTAGGTGTTCATACATTTTTTGTTTATCCCATCTACGAACGTACATTGATGATTTAGTGATTATGGTAGAGACTAGTATGCATATAAGGTGAATGTAGAGATGGATTTTAGAATGCTATGTAAAGTGTATCCACATCTTAGGACTTGATGTGATATGACATAAAAAATGAGGAGATAAACTTGGTCCAAGTATGGCGAAGAAAAGGTTTGGATGAGAGTACATGGAGACTCAAGGAGAGAATCCGAGTTTCCTATCACAAGTCCTCTTTTAATAAGTTCCTTTGGAACTTATGGTTAGTTTGCAAGTTAGTTTGCTCGTTAGGTTCTTGTTTATTTGCATAGTTGCTTTAGCTATCTAATTGACATAGGCTTGGATGTATGGATGTTAGGATAGGTTGTATGCATGTTCTTATGATGTGTTTGGTTGCTATGGTTGCTTTGTTTAAGTTATACTAGTTTAGTTTTTACCATGTTGGCTTATATGGATATACATTCCAACCTAGGATAGATATCAATAATTAGGTGTTCTAATTTATGCTAGATAATCATATATATACTATTAATTTTCCTTTATATATGTGACAGACCCACATTTCAAAAGGTTTAAATCGACAATAATCCAAACATGTCCGACTTAAACAATCTAGAAACATAGATAATCAATGGGGTTAATTAAGAAAAATAAGAAAAGAAGAAGAAAACAAATACCGAATCTCGCAGTGGAACGATAAAATATAATAATCAAATAAACAGTTCATCAAGCTGTTTACTATATATTTGATTATAACTTATATAACATTTATTAGAGTTATACATATATAATAGAACAAACATAATAATGCAGTAGAACAAACAATGATGGAATAATACTAGTAATAATATACCAAATCTTTGTCTTCGTCCTCCAGAGAATAATCTTCGATAAGCTGAAAAACTTAGGACTGACCCAATCGTAATGAAAAGACAAAACCCTCGATCCAGGACTAAAATATCCTTATGTAAGTCAAATCAATATTGCATATAACATGAGTGTAATAGCGTCAGAGATGTTTACAGGATTTTAGATCTCCTATCTAGTGTATAACATGCTTGTAATTACTCAAGAGATGTCACAAAATTTTCCATCTCTTAAGGATCCGTCAAAATATTTATATATAGTAGAACACGTTATATATTTAATGTCTAACCAGTAAAGTAAATAATTTTCTTAGCGTTAAGGCTTTACATTGATCCCCCTTAACGCATTTTTAAGCGCTGTTATACAGTTTGCATATAAAACGCCAGTAAACCATCGGTGGATAGGGATGCACCGTGATACGACAATACTAAACCAAAATCGTAGTGCTTTCGTATAGGGATAAAAGTATGACAAGGCACGTTAGGCAATGCCCAAGGTAGGTTACTACCAGTTTACGCTTCCCGGCTGGTGGTAACGCATCATAGCCATGATCGTCCAACTCGTCCAATACTCCATAAAATTGGAGGGTGCATGCACACCAATCAACCACAATGTAAATGATGGTAATACGAAGAAGTGTGTCTGCTCATGGTAGCTAACCCACTTGGCCGATACGGCTCCTGTTTTAGTCATTTCAAATGGGCACAAGTGCCAGGCTAATCCATCATCATTCACTTTCTTCAAATCCAGCAAAAGATGCCAAATCCATCCACTTCATTCTGGATCATCTTTCCACGTACACGGTTGTTCAAGTGGTTCTGGTATCAAAAAAGAGTATGCCCATATCCGGCCTGTGACGACTCAGATTTTTCGTTGTCCGATTTTGAGTATTTAAATGGTTTTAAATGTTGAATTTGAATTACAGATTGATTTTGAATGTGAAAATTTTGGATTTATTATATAATAAATTCAGATTTACATGCAGCAATTTACTGGATAATTTAATTATTGAAGTTTATAATTGAATATTGGTTAAAATAGTGAATCTAGAGTTTTAAGCTTGATAAAAATTATTTAAAGGCTTGTAAAGTTTATATCAATAATAATGAAGATAATAAAAGTTTTAAAATTGAATTTAATAGCGATCTTATGTGGTTTAAAATTGAGAAAGTACAGGTAACCAGAGGTTGTCGGACCAGATTTTGGTTGCCTATTTGCATATAAGGTAATTGCTCGCTTAATAATGCTTAAAAGTGTTAAAATAAGGTACGTTTTCATATTAAATAAAGTAAATATATAAATATTGACATATATTTTGTTTTCCGACTGTACGGGTCGATGCGTATATATTTATCTCTCTTGTCAAATTGCAAAAGGTCCTCCGTACAAAGGAGACTCTGCCAAAAAATTTCCAAAATTTAGGGTGTTAGAAAAATTTTGTTAAAGAAAATATGATTTCAGATTTGTAATCAAAATAAAGGATTTTGATTTAGGATGGTGTAACAGCCCGCAAATCCGTACCCCTTAAGTCAACACTATTCTACACCAATTAACTCAAGTGGAACAGAAATACGAACCATTAGGGTTAACGAAGAAGAGATAGAAGAAGAAGGAACTAAACAATATCAGAATCTAACCATCGCAGCGGAATAAATATAATAGTCAATAATAGAGCTTTACACAAAATGAAAACTATATCTATTTTATACAATGTATCATCAGAGTATCTCATACAAGCAAAATTTACCAGTCAGACAATTCCGTACAATCATAGTAGTGGCTATATATACAAGTACGAATAATACGTCTCGGACTCCAGCTCCACTCCTGCTCCATAGCATCCTATCCTGAACATATAATACTTTGTCTGACCCGAGCATTATAATGAAATAACACTCGAGTCAGTCTGGAATACCAGCTGATAATAATGCACCCAAATTGATTATTAAAGATTCAAAAATCCTTTGAAAACAAAAGCATCTCGTAAGACCACGCCACAAATAAACATGTCGGGTTTTTACCTTACGATAGCTAAAACACTTTTTATAGAAATCCTCTGATATTATAATAGGGTCATATACAAATACTTATAAAATAGCCGAAATTGTTACATGATTAAATTCTAGCTACTAGCCATAGAGTGGGTAATACAAACAAAACTCGTAAAAGGCTCGTAGGGAGAATGGATTTCTAACAATGACTAGGCACTGGGGTACCACCTGTCACAGTACCTGGTCTAAATCACTGTACCAAGGACCACGCCCAATCCCCTGCAACACAAGGCCCGGACTACCTCTTACTGGATAGTCCCGTGTAAGATCACCCCACGGTTGGGATCAGCAACTGCACCACTAAGTCGAAATGAAAGGGACATCTAGACAGGAATGACCTTACCCGGAAATGGGTGCTGCCCACCAAGCCCTGCTGCATATCCCCTGATTTTTAGTCATTCCCGGTTAATGAGGCTTGAGGCTAAGCGTTACCTTTTAGAACGTTTCACTTAGAATGCCCATCGCCCACCTGACGATGTTCCGAAAGAATTCGTCCATACAAGTCCGTCCCAGGTTCGAACAGAACCAAAGGCACTACTCCTACTACATCCATTTTGGAAATATCCTCAGGATTAGTAGTGACCAGCCCTTTCACTTCATTGCTCCATCTTCGACTCCGAACACGTTTTACCCACGAAACATACAAACCGGGTCGAAGTGGTTTTCGAGAAATAAATCTCGATCCTGGTCTCTTCGAAACGATCAACGCATTTGTCCAATATTGATGGTCGGTGATTTAACTATCAATTAACATTCGCAAACATCCATCACACAACAAATAATTGCCCAATTATTTATTTCCTTAAAATATTTTCACAAGATATATTTTCGTTTTCAAACCTCTTTTGAAACAATTTTCAAACCCAACTCTTTTCATGGAATAAATTCCCCAAATTATTACTTCCCTTGAAAACATGCAAGTACCAATGTTTAAGGTTTAAAATAATTTAAATACTTTATTCTTGAAAATACATCAAAACATTCATATTAAAACTTCCTACATACTTGATTTAATATATGTATGTATATATATATATATATATACACTTTAAAAAATATCTCAAATCAAACTGCTTAATAAAATATAAACTATTATCTTTAAAATAAAGTTAAGTCATACTAAATTTTAAAATAAAGTTATGAAACTCTATACAATTTCTAAATAATACTTTGATTGATTATCTTTAAAATAGAACCATTTTATAAAGTACAAATAATAATAATAATATTCTTTAAAACATAATTCTATTTACCCTTTAAAAATAATTACTTCTATAACTACTTTGATTTATGTTCACCTGTAAAATTCTTACAACTTAAATAATTTTCTTGAAACCATTCTTTAATATAACTTCAAACTCTAACGTTTCAAAAATCTATTTTAAAAACGTACTTGACTTTCAGGGAAATGCATTTCCGTCCTAGAATAACCAAAGAATTCTTTTTATCAATCCAACACGTTTTATCCCAATTCAATTTTACGTTCATCCCGTAAAATTCTTTCCATACTTTAAAAATAGCTCCTTTTATTTTAAACATATTGCTGTTTCCTGGAAATCACTTTCAAACGTACATTTAAAATATTTAAGATAAGCTCTAGAAATTATTTAATTGAAAATAATACTTAAGGAAATATATAGGGGTTTCCTAAGTACTTTAAATAAAATCTAACTTTTAAAATAAGGTTATTAAATCAAATATCCATATTAAAATTTCCCTTTGAAAACTTAATACTACTTTACCTTTTTAAAAATAATTAATACCATAATTACTTAATCAAATATTTTCTTTTACTTATAAACATTTTAAAATAATATTTCTTTCTAAAATATGCTAAACATATTTAAACTGCAAATTTATAATTTGAAAGCTTTCTTAAAAACAAAATAAAATTTCCAGGAGAAAGCAAACTTCCCATTCTTTAAAATAAATCTCGCTATTATTTTAAACATTTCTCAATTCCCTTTATAAACTACAAATTCAAACACTTCATATTATCAACCAAACACTTGAATTTTATTCCTTTTAAATTCTTTATTTATGAATTTCTTTAATTTTCCTTTAAACCCAATTCATCTATTTATATTTAACATTTTCAGGTTGTATTCACCCAATCAGAGCATAACACAATTTAAACTTCAATTTAATTCATCGCAGCATATAAATAAAACATAGCACAACAAGATCTAAACAATTTATCACAGAATAATAAATAAGACATATCACAGAATATAAATTAACTTTTATTTGTGAGGGATCCAGTTGGATCCCTCCAACATATTTCCTTGCATCCACAGATATTAGCATAACAATATATCGATTCAATTTGATAATAATTATCGTATTCAACCAATCAAGCAATAATTTAAATATTGACTATTTAAATTAACTAATATTCCAGATGTGAGTGAGTTAAACTCACCTTGGGTTTTCGACGAGCGTTCAAATTTAAATTAAATCGAACGGCGTTCGATTTAACCTAAATTTTTACTTGCTTCGAATAGCTCCAGAATAGCTCCAGAATTGCTCCACTGCATAGATCGCGTCGCTGCGATTCCGGCATCGCCAGTTTCGTCTGAATCTGACAACGTGTGCATTAGAAATGAATTTTCAAAGTTAAATCACCAATTTAAAAACAATTTCGTTTTATTTTAATTTATTTACCCAAACAATCTCAAGCCGCTAGATCTGGAAACCAACATCAAGGCCGCACGATGACTTCATCTCTCCCTCACGCGATACAGCAAAAACGAACCCATAGCCGTGATTTAGGGCTAGGAATCAACCGGCCTATGATAGCCTAGGTAACGATCAACTACCACCATGGAGAAGCCTACGATCTCCTTCACCATCGCCCAAGGGAACGATGAACTCGGCCTCTCCTCTTATGCATAGGAAACATGCGTGACGTTCATGAACGCGGCCTCCTCCAGGCCTCTACGCCCCACCGAACTGCATCTCCACCATTGGATCTCTAGAGTTCATTGAGCTCATCGACTTTCCAGTTAAAAGATTTTTGTAAAAGCGAGTGGTTTTGAAGAAAAGGAGAGGAGAAGATTGAGATGTTTCGGCCATTGAGAAAAGAAGAAGATGGCAGCAGCGTTTAGCTTCTAGGGTTTCTGAGCAATGTGAATATATAAATGTTAATTAATATTATTTTAATATTATCTCCAATTCTAACAAGCTTTTACAAATGAACTCCGAATCTCACGTGCCGCCAAGCGTTCCTAAGGTTTTACCCACGTTCCGAACACAATAGAATATGTTTCGAAAGCTAATCGATCATATACGCGAGTTACAGAAATAAACGATCAATTTTAAATTAAATCGATTAAAATATTTTCTATGCGTTTTAAGCTGCGGGGGTCAAACGACAACTTCGATTGCTAAGAAAATTGAAATCCTGTAGTAACTAAGTATTATGGATCCAATGGAACTGGTTTCGTCGAATTCCGAGACTATGCCCCGGAAGGCTATTCTAACTCGTCGATTAATTCGAGCGATTTTCAAAATCGTCGAAATCATTTAAAATTTCACTTTCAAAACTTTATTAATTCTGTTATAAATCATATAAAATTTATATTCCCATTAGAAATCATTCGGATTCAGTTTAAATCAAAATTTGATTATTTGCATTATTATATTATTAAATTCCATTATTAAGTTAATATAAATTCCAAATTCAACCTATCGACTTCTAATTCCATCCAACAGTCCAATATTATAATTCAAACCAAATAGACTAAAAATAAATTTTAGAATCTAATTTTATACCTATTTACACTCAGAATCACCAATTATTCCAATTTCAATATTAAATTATTATTATTCAAATTTCAATCAAATTACGTATTTGAAATTTATCCAATTCTATCAATTTAACCAAAATCTTTTTATTTCAAAATCAAATTATAATCCATATTCGACATTTAAAATGAATTAAGTGTTCAAATCTGGCGATCCAAAATTCGGGTCGTTACATTCATCCCCCCTTATAAAAATTTCGTCCCCGAAATTTGCTAAGGTAGAAGAATGTTCCAAACTCAATAGCAAAACTTACTTAGTGAAAAACTCGATTTTAACTTTGCCTAATTCTTTATTTTCAAATCGAAACTACTAGTTTCGATTTCTATTCCAAAATTCTTTTTATTTCAATTTTAGTTGTTATTTGAAATCAATTTTGTCGTTAATGAAACATTTCAAAAAAAATTCTAACTCCCAAAATTTCCAAATTTTTTTGGCAAAGTCTCCCCTATACAGAGGAGCTTTCCACACGGTCGAAAAAACCAAAAACAGTTCATATTTCCTATTTTTATTACGTAGGCGTACCGTTATTAGCATTTTTAAAGCAAGTAGCTAAATAATATTGCATAAACGCGCTCCAAGTCTATTCATTGCCTCCCATACCTGAACTTACTTAAACAAACACATCAGTTTCCAATAATATGAGCATTTATCAACATTCAATTCATTAATCTTAACCAAACATATCAATTACATGGTTTAAACAAGAAAACTTCATATTTTGACAATGTTAACCATATTTTATCAGCAATTCAAAGATTTCAATCACCTTTTTAAATTTCTTATATGAGTCCAAACTTCATTTTATTTCACTTAAATGATTTACATTCAAGTTTAATATTCTCAATCCACATTCACATCAATATGATTACATGTGTACCACTTGCATCAATTTACTTCTATTAAATTTCAAATTGATTCACAATCAAGTTTTTATTCTTAAATTTGATATACTTACATTTCTTTTATGATTCACTTGTATTAATATACAAAATCACTTAATACAACTCCAATCCGTTCCAATTTATTCAAAAACCAATTATTTACCTGCTTTAAATTATTTACCTCTGTTTATCACAAAACGATAAATTTTCAATGCAAATTTAAATTTTATTCATGTAATAACCATTACTAAAGCTTATAGTTATTTTAAATTAATCTTAACTCACTTTATATCAATTTTATTAAATTTTGCATGGTTCACAATCCAAGCATTCTTATCACATTGCAATTATTAAATTAAATTCTTCCCTTACATTTTTATTTCATTAACCAATTCAAGTTTATATTAATATCATTCCATTCTGGATTATTTACAACCCATACATCCTTATTTTATCACAATAATTAATTAAAACCATTTCACTTGCAATTCAATTTCATTATCTAAACAAATTTCATACAAGACCCCTTATAAAGCCCAATCGCAATTGTTTTCCCAACTTGCTTAAGTTATTTCAATTTCACAATATTTTCATTACCTTCTTAAATCAATTTTATTTCATTCTCATTTGATTCTCATTCAATCAAATTCCAATTCATTTGCAAATTTTAATTCAATTTGTTTACTCATTCACTCCATTTACAATTTTAATTCATCTCCTCGATTTATCTCGAACTTTTTTGGTTAATAATATGACCACTTTAAATTATTCCACTCATTTGAATTTATTTACAATTCAAACCATCACTATTATAATCTCATTCCATTATTCGTTCACACTCTCAACTTTTTATTGGCAAAACTAAATTCTATACCAGAACTGGGTTTTTATTTTTCTTTCCAAATTATTTTTCAACAAACCACCAAAATTTTGTCCATGCCAATACAAATTCCCTTTAATTTAGTTTATACTAAATTCATCTTTAAGCTTCTTTTTATTTAATTTAGCTTATGCTAAATTCATCCTCACACAATTCCTTTAACTTAATTAAATTTTCCTTCAATTCAATTCTTTTCCAAATTTAATTCAAGTTTAACTAAATTTATTCAGCCAGCTTAAATTCATGTTATTTCCTTTACTATTTTAAATAAGAATTTAATTCTATTCATAATTATTCGTAGCGCAACTGAATTTTGATTTTAATTCAATCCAAATTCAACTCCATTTCATTTAATCGAAGTTAAATCTAATTCAATTCAATTTTAATTTTCCATATACAAGTTCAAAGCTTATTTACTAAATTAAGTTCATTCACCTCTATTATATCTCACTTTACATTTCATTTTGGATTTAGGTTTGAATTCACCACATCATTCAACTATTTCCCATTTGTGATCATAATTCCATTTTACTTGGGTTTACAATCTGATTTTCTATTCTTAAATTCACTAACTTATTTATTTTAAAGCTCATATTGCACATTTTAATCCATTTACATCTTGTAATCACAATTCCCAAATTTTCTATATATATGTATCAGTGAACTCTTAAAGATACAAAAAAAAATTCTTCAATTTAATTCTTTGCATAACTTTAAATCCGCAAATTCAGATTATAAGTATAATATTTAATAGCTTGTGGGTATAATTCATTACTCAATGACCCACAATTACAAAGTCCTTTTACCTTTCCATTTAACCTAAATCAATTTAATTCTAAGCCCAATTTATTTAACTTATCCAAGTTAAATTCAATTTTTCTATTCACTTCAATATATTTCATTCACTTCCATTTACTCAAGTTAAATTTTAATTCCAAGATTAAAATTTTCATTTCTTCCTTATTAATATCAACTTCACTTAATAAGTTCAATAATCGATTCATTTTAACTTTACACGTTATTTAAATATAAATTTCCAAAATTCAATTACCCGGTTTTATTTCAAAATCATTTTGAAATAATAAATAACTCATACTCTTCTGGTATATCAAATCAAGCTTCCAGATTTCTAAAACAATCTGTTTTTACCAAAGCAATTTCCCTTTTATGAAATTTTTAAAATAACCGTTATACCCAACAAGTCCAAACAATATCATAACCAACCACTTTGATAGCAATCCATCACTTTAGAAACTCGAAAATGAATTCTAATGATGTGGCCAGCATCATCAGGATAATTTTCCAGTGACTGCAGTGAGTTCAGTCCTTCCTTACTTTCACAAATTCATTTCAAAACAGTTTCCATTCAAACATATTACCCGAAACAATATTCCATCATTACCTTCAATTCTTTGGACAACATTCCCAAACATTTCCAAGATTTTAAATTTCCAAATTTTGTTTTCAATGCATTTAAAATCCTTTTCAAAATCCCCGAGATTTAAATTCTGTTTTAATTTAAATTTACTTATTCTTCTTTTGTATAATTTATACTTATAGAATTTATTTGATTATAACCATTTCAAGTTTTAGATTCTTAGTTGATTAAGATATCCACATCCAAACAATCAAATATATATAATAATTCAGAAAATTATTTCTTTTATATCAAAATATAATTTTGGGTAAAATTATTTCATTTACCCTCTTTAAAACAATACTATGTCGATTTATCTTGTTCAAGAGTTTAGAAATCCCTATCGATACGGTTGTACTTCCCGTACCGACCAGAATTCATAAACACTCAACCAATAAGTCAACACAGTATAAATTTCATATTCACCAACAAGTACGCTTTCATATCTATTAATACACTCAACTCATTATAGAGTACTATTGACTCTGTTTAATGAGTAATTTCCCCACCAAAGCCTAGGTTGTCGCCAACCTTCTGATACCAAGTGTAACAGCCTGCAAATCCGTATCCCTTGAGTCAACACTATTCTACACCAATTAACTCAAGTGGAACAGAAATACAAACTATTAGGGTTAAAGAAGAAGAGATAGAAGAAGAAGGAACTAAACAATATCAAAATCTAACCATCGCAGCGGAATAAATAGAATAGTCAATAATAGAGCTTTACACAAAATGAAAACTATATTTGTTTTATACAATGTATCATCGGAGTATCTCATACAAGCAAAATTTACCAGTCAGACAATTCCACACAATCACAGCAGCGGCTATATATATACAAGTACGAATAATACGTCTCAGACTCCAGCTCCTCTCTTGCTCCATAGCATCCTGTCCTGAACGTATAATACTCGGTCTGACCCGAGCATTATAATGAAATAACACCCGAGTCAGTCTGGAATACCAGCCGATAATAATGCACCCAAATTGATTATTAAAGTTTCAAAACTCCTTTGAAAACAAAAGCATCTCGCAAGACCACGCCACAAATAAACATGTCGGATTTTTACCTTACGGTAGCTAAAACACTTTTTATAGAAATCCTCTGATATTATAATAGGGTCTATATACAAATACTTATAAAATAGCCTAAATTGTTACATGATTAAATTCCAGCTACTAGCCACAGAGTGGGTAATACAAACAAAACTCGTAAAAGGCTTGTAGGGAGAATGGATTTTCAACAATGACTAGGCATTGGGGTACCACCTGTCACAGTACATGGTCTAGATCAGTGTACTGAGGACCATGCCCGATCCCCTGCAACACAAGGCCCAGACTACCCCTTACTGGATAGTCCCGAGTAAGATCACCCCACGGTTGGGATCAACAACCGCACCACTAAGCCAAAATAAAAGGGACATCTAGACATGAATGACCTTACCAGGAAATGGGTGCTCCACACCAAGCCTTGCTGCATATCCCCTAATTTTCAGTCATTCCCGGTTGATGAGGCTTGAGGCTAAGCATTACCTTTTAGAACATTTCACTTAGAATGCCCATCGCCCACCTGACGATGTTCCGAAAGCATTCGTCCATACAAGTCCGTTCTGCGTTCGAACGGAATCGAAGGCACTACTCCTACTACATCCATTTTGGAAATATCCTCAGGATTACTAGCGAGCAGCCCTTTCACTTCACTGCTCCATCTTCGACTCTGAACACATTTTACCCACGAAACGTACAAACCGGATCGAAGTGGTTTTCGAGAAATAAATCTCGATCCCGGTCTCTTCGAAACGATCAACGCGTTTGTCCAATACTGATAGTCGGTGATTTAACTATCAATTAACATTCACAAACATCCATCACACAACAAAAAATTTCCCAATTATTTATTTCCTCAAAATATTTTTACAAGATATATTTTCGTTTTCAAACCTCTTTTGAAACAATTTTCAAACCCAACTCTTTTCATGGAATAAATTCCCCAAATTGTTACTTCCCTTGGAGACATCCAAGTACCAATGTATAAGGTTTAAAATAATTTAAATACTTTATTCTTGAAAATACATCAAAACATTCATATTAAAACTTCCTACATACTTGATATAATATATGTATATATATACATACTTTAAAAAATATCTCAAATCAAACTGCTTAATAAAATATAAACTATTATCTTTAAAATAAAGTTATTCATACTAAATTTTAAAATAAAGTTATGAAATTCTATACAATTTCTAAATAATACTTTGATTGATTTTCTTTAAAATAGAACCATTTTATAAAGTATAAATAATAATAATATTCTTTAAAACATAATTCTATTTACCCTATAAAAATAATTACTTCTATAACTACTTTGATATATGTTCAACTGTAAAATTCTTACAACTTAAATAATTTTCTTGAAACCATTCTTTAATATAACTTCAAACTCTAACGTTTCAAAAATCTATTTTAAAAACATACTTGGCTTTCAGGGAAATACACTTCCATCTTAAAATAACCAAAGAATTATTTTTATCAATCCAACACGTTTCATCCCAATTCAATTTTACGTTCATCCCGTAAAATTCTTTCCATACTTTAAAAATAGCTCGTTTTATTTTAAACACATTGCTATTTCCTGGAAATCACTTTCAAACACATGTTTAAATTATTTAAAAAAAGCTCTAAAAATTATTTAATTGAAAATAATACTTAAGGAAATATACAGGGGTTTCCTAAGTACTTTAAATAAAATCTAAGTTTTAAAATAAGGCTATTAAATCAAATATTCATATTAAAATTTCCCTTTGAAAACTTAATACTACTTTACCTTTTTAAAAATAATTAAATACCATAATTACTTAACCAAATATTTGCGTTTACTTAAAAACATTTTAAAATAATATTTCTTTCTAAAATATGCTAAACATATCTAAACTGCAAATTTATAATTTGAAAGCTTTCTTAAAAACAAAATAAATTTTCCAGGAGAAAGCACACTTCCCATTCTTTAAAATAAATCTCGCTATTATTTTAAACAATTCTCAATTCCCTTTTTAACCACAAATTCAAACACTTCATATTATCAACCAATCACTTGAATTTAATTCCTTTTAAATTCTTTATTTAAGAATTTCTTTAATTTTCCTTTAAACCCGATTCATCTATTTATATTTAACATTTTCAGGTTGTATTCACCCAATCACAGCATAACACAATTTAAACTTCAATTTAATTCATCATAGCATATAAATAAAACATAGCATAACAAGATCTAAACAATTTATCACAGAATAATAAATAAGATATATTACAGAATATAAATTAACTTTTATTTGTGAGGGTTCTAGTTGGATCCCTCCAACCTGTTTCCCTGCATCCACAGATATTAGCATAACAATATATTGATTCAATTTGATAATAATTATCATATTCAACCAATCAAGCAATCATTTAAATATTGACTATTTAAATTAACTAATATTCCAGATGTGAATGAGTTAAACTCACCTTGGGTTTTCGACGAGCGTTCAAATTTAAATTAAATCGAACGGCGTTTGATTTAACCTAAATTTTTACTTGCTTCGAATAGCTCCATAATTGCTCCACTACGTAGATCGCGTCGCTACGATTTCGGCGTTGCCAGTTTTGTCTGAATTTGACAACGTGTGCATTAGATATGAATTTTCAAAGTTAAATCACCAATTTAAAAACAATTTATTTTAATTTTAATTTATTTACTCAAACAATCTCAAGCCGCTAGATCTGGAAACCAACATCAAGGCCGCATGATGACTTCATCTCTCCCTCACGCGATACAGCAAAAACGAACCTATAGCCGCGATTTAGGGCTAGGAATCGACCGGCCTATGATCGCCTAGGTAACGATCAACTACCACCATGGCGAAGCCTACGATCTCCTTCACCATCGCCCAAGGGAACGTCAAACTCGGCCTCTCCTCCCACACGCAGGAAACGTGCATGATGTTCATGAACGCGGCCCTCTCCAGGCCTCTACGCCCCACCGAACTGCATCTCCATCGTTGCATCTCTAGAGTTCGTTGAGCTCGTCGACTTTCCAGTTAAAAGATTTTTGTAAAAGCGAGTGGATTTAAAGAAAAGGGGAGGAGAAGATTGAGATGTTTCGGCCATTGAAAAAACAAGAAGATGGCGGCCGCGTTTAGCTTCTAGGGTTTCTAAGCAACGTGAATATATAAATGTTAACTAATATTATTTTAATATTATCTCCATTTCTAACAAGCTTTTACAAACGAACTCCGAATCTCATATGCCGCTAGGCGTTCCTGTAACGACCCGTATTTTACGTGCCGATTTATCGTAGAATTTGCAGGTCGTTAGTTTTGTTTATGTTGTCTCTAGCTTGAGTCGTTTAGAAGTTAACCCGAGTGCAAGTGATGAGTCGTAACCGACTCATAGAGAGCCGACTCATAGGTGTTGCCGAGTTAGCTTAGGTCGTGCACGAGTTAAGGGTTATCGGCCTAAGGGTCACTGGGTTAGAGTGTTGACCGACCTATAGGTAGAACGGCTTAGGGGTTTGGACGACCTAAGGCATAGGTCGTGAAGTGGGTTAGGTCGCTGGGGCGACCTAAGAGAATGACCGACCTAAGTATATTGAGCGACCTATAGGATTGGGTCGACCTAGGCGAGTTAACGACCTAAGGGGGTTAGGTCGTATGGTTGTTAGGTCGAAGGTGTTTTGGAGCGACCTAAGGAGGTTAGGTCGTGGACGACCTAGCAGATAGGATGATGCTAGTGGTGACCGACCTAGTAGTAACGACCTAAGGAAGTTGCCGAGCTAAGGTAGTTAGCGGGTTAAGGAGATGAATCGTGACCGACTTATAGGAGGTAACGACCTAGTGGATTGTTGTGTGTTGTAGTTAGGTCGCTGAGCCGTGTGAACGACTTAGAGTTAGGTCGTTCAACGACCTAAGGGTTAGCGTTAGGTCGCTAGGGGGATAGGTCGGCAAGCACGATGAGTCGTTGGGGGCTTAGGTCATTGAGTCAGCCTGGTTTGATAGGTCGTATGTATGATGAGTCGTGCCAGGGCTTGAGTCGTAAGTCGTTATGGTTAGGTCGCATGAAGGCCTGGGGAGTTAGGTCGTTGACTCGGTTGTGTTAGGTCGGCAAGGAGTTGAGTCGGCAGGGTCTTAGGTCGTAGGTTGGCATTCTAGTTAAGTCGTCATGCGACCTAGGACTTAGGAAATGCGGCAGTGTGTTGAGTTGTTCACTCGAGTCTGTTGGCTGTGCAGCTAGGTCGTAAACCGTTAGATCGCGAGTGTGTTAAGTCGTAGGTCGTATGGCTTTAGGTTGGTGAGGCTGTTAGGTCGTAGGGGGTGTATAGGTCGGCAGCGACCTAAGTTAGGTCGTGAGTTTTTAGGTCGGCAGCGACCTAAGGGGCGACGACCTAAGGGGTTTCCAGCCTATAAATAGAGGGGTTTGGCTCACTTTTTGGCACCGATTTTTGAAGCGACGAAGTGCTGCCATTTTGAAGACTCGACTACAACATTTCTTCATCTTCTTTTCTCCATTCCAATCTAATTCTAACATCCATCCAAGATCGAAGATCAAGATCAAAGATCAAGAGCCAAAGTTGAAGATTTTCATCCAAAGAGGCTAGATTTCACCGTTTCAAGTGAAATTTCTCCGGATCAAGTCCAAGTCCTTGCTGTCCAGATCTGTAGTTGATTCATTTTAGGTTGTTTTGGTGATTTGGTGAGTGGTAGTTATCTCTCACACGGACCCAAAGGAGTGTAGTGGATTGGTGATATGTTTATGTGTTAAAGTTAGCGTTTTCTCGCATTTTCCTTAAGTCTGCATGTAGATCCATCATATTTGAAGATGTTTATCTATGAAAGTTATTTATCAAGTATTAGAGACAAAACCCATGTTTTAGATTTGATAGATCTATGCTAAAAACCATGATTTCACGTATGTTGGACTTTTGCTCACTTAATTACGAAATTGCCATTATAATTGATATTGCTTAATAGATCTTGTTTGAATGGTTGAATGTTTGAATGTATGTTAGATTTGATTGCTCCAAGTTAGCTTGTAGTTGATTTGGAACAAGATGGTTGAAGATGATTCAAAAGCTAAGTGGAAAGGCTCTTGAATGGTGAAAGCTGCCAATGGCATATGAAGCGGATGTGGAAGCTCATATGGATGGATTCGAGGATGTGGGATCTTGCCATGATGCGAGAAGGCAAAGCATGGTTGAGTTGGGACTTTGCGATGATATGATGAGGCAAGGCTTGTGTTGAGATGGGACGGGTCATGATGACGTTCCAAGTTGAGAGACTTTGCTATGATGTGATGAGGCAAGACATATGTTGTGATGGGACGGGTCACGAAGACGTTCCAAGCACGGGTCATGACGACGTGCAAAGTTATAACTCGGTGATGCGGTCCGGGTTGGGGTGGATAATGGTTAGCTTGAGAGGCGCTTGAGCTAGTATGGAAGTAGTCGTCGAGGAGGATGACTAGGAGGCTAAGATCTCATCGTTGTTGAAGGTTCTAGCATACTCAAAGCAAGGGTACGTTGGAACGGGTCACGATGACGTTCCAGGCACGGGTCATGATGACGTGCTAGTACTCTGGGCTGATGCGTTCGGCTTAGGCACGGGTCACGATGACGTGCGGAGTTATGGCTAAACCGGGGTTACCATTAGCCCTTGACAGGCGGTCATTCAACTAACGGTGAAATCAAGGCAATGATAACAGTGATAGCCAGAGTCATGGATGTTTGGATGTTTGGTTGTATCATCATTCGGCTTCAAGAGCGGTGTTTTCTGGGTGCTTATCTGATCTTGGTTTAGGCCTTGGGGGTTTGTATTTGGAAAACATCGTCCTTGACTCGAGTGATTATTGCTTTACCTTACTTATCTGCTATGTTATGCCTACTTCTCCTTAGTGTGTGTCTGGGGGCTATCACTGTAGAAAGAGGTGGAGTGGGATGGTTTGGTTCCTATTCCTTTTATCCTTTATGCTCTTTTGGTATGCTTGATAGTTGATTTACTGCTCACTAAGACTTTGTCTGACTCAAGGTTTTATGTCTCCTCTTATTACCTTGGGCTGTTCATCCATGTTTGGGATGGGCAGACTAGGTAGCAGGTGACAGGTGCTGTGCTAGGAGTTCTACGCTGAAGATGACGAAGACGAGCAGGAGGCTTTGCATATTAGTTTTCTTACTATATGTACTGGGTATCCGCTGCTGTATTTGGTTGAGTGATTTGTAGTGAGGCTTTCATGTATGGATTTGAGTAGATGATTGTATGAAACTACTGTGATGCTTATATGATGATGTTCTGTTCTATGGAACTTCACTATATTATATTTCTCTATTGTATTTTATCCATGCGCTGTGAGTTATGCGATAGAGATTCTTCTGTTTTGTTTTACCCTGACTATCGTCCATGGCTGCCTGGCACACCTTTCAGCGCTCTATTCTCTTGTTTTGGTGCGGGAGTCATGGGCGGTCGTCACATTTGGTATCAGAGCTTTGGTGAATCGATTTCAGCCAACGCTCGCTGACGTAACTACGTATGAGAGACGTAATTGTATTTTGATGGATGATTACTATATATAATATAGTAGCCTAGAAGGATTTGAACTCCTTATGCAGTTGTTTCTTAAGGTGTTCTAATCATTCTTATTACAGATATTAAGGATGAGTCGAAGAGGGAGACCAGCTGCAAGGGAAAGCCGTGCTGATGAAGGAGCTGTTGATTATGGAACTATGTTCGAAGCGATGATGACTTCGATCATGAGAAGGATACCAGCTTCAGGATCATCAGTGGATGTGGGAGTTCAAGTTCAAGCTCCAAGACCGGTGGATTTTGCTAAGCTTTGCAAGGATTATACTTCTCTTGGAGGAAAAGCTTTCTTGGGGACGGAGTCGACTATTGAGGTGCAGAGATGGATTGATGCTTGCAAAAGGATCTTTGGTGACTTAGGGATTGAGGATGCAACTAAGAGAAAGCTTGCATCGAGACAGCTTCAGGGAAGAGCTGCTGATTGGTGGAATTCTATCACCATAGATACACCAGAAGAGGATATTACTTGGGAGCAGTTCCAAGTTAGATTTGAAGCCAAGTTCATCTCTACTGCTCAGAGGTCTGTTTTGCTCAAGAGATTTGTGGAGCTCAAACAAGGCGGAAGGCCTGTTCTGGAGTATATTTCTGAGTTCGAAGCTTTGTCTAAGTATGCCAGATCATATATTGATTCTCCCTACCAGAAGAATGAAAAGTTTGTGACTGGTCTGGATGCTTATCTAGGAAGGCAGTTAGTGGATCATCTGGACGATCCATTTGAGAAGCTGGTGGAGAAAGCTCTGAGGCATGAGAGTTTGTTTCCTAGGGAAAGTTCTGTTGTTGCTGTAACCAGGGAAGGATCTAAACCACAGCAGAGTGGGAATAAGAAGAGGAAGCAGCAGCAACAGAAGGGAAAGGATGGTCAGAAGAAGCCAAAGGGCGAGGTGACTTGTTATAACTGCCGTCAGAAGGGTCATCTTTCTCGGGATTGCAAGAATCCGAAGGTGCAGTTGAAGTGTTACAACTGTGATAAGCTGGGACACATTAAGAAGGACTGTCCAGAACCGAGGAAAGATAGGCAGGTTGTGCAAGCCTATGCTTTGGGGGCTGTTCCATCGTCTTCAAAAGCTCCGACTGCTGAAGAAAAGGGGAAGAGTGTGGTGGTTCAAGGTACTCTTTCTATTTGTGGTGTTCCAGTTAGAGTGTTGTTTGATACTGGAGCGTCGCATTCTTTTGTTTGTGATGATTTGGTAAGCCGGTTAGGTATGAAACCGGATATTGTTGATAGGCCATTGGTTGTGACTAATCCAGTGGGGGGTTCGTCATGTTTGTGTATGATATGCCGTGGTCTAGTTGTGTCGAGTCATGATTGCTCGTTTGTTTGTGATTGCTTTGTTCTGAACTTTGCGGGGTTCGGAATTATTTTGGGTATGGACTGGCTTAGGAAGTATGCGGCTAGGATTGATTGTGAGAGGCTTGAGGTGACAGTCGGGAATGTGGAAGGGCGAAAGGTTGTGATACGATGTAAGCATGAAGAAGGCGTCTTCATGAGCTTCATGTATTCGCTAGTTGTTCCACGGGATGGACTGTCATTGGTGCCTATTGTGAATGAGTTTGAGAATGTCTTTGAGGAAGTCAAAGGGTTGCCGCCGCATAGGGAGATCGAGTTTCGTATCGATCTAGTTGAGGGAGCCAGACCTGTTGTGATGCCTCTTAGGCGGATGGCACCGAGGGAGCAGCAAGAGCTGAAGGTGCAAGTTGATGACCTTTTGCAGAAAGGATTCATTCGGAGAAGTGTGTCCGAATGGGGTGCGCCAGTTGTGTTCGCAACCAAAGCGGATGGATCGTTGAGGTTGTGTGTGGATTATCGTGAGCTGAATAAGGTGACTAAGAAGAACAAGTATCCATTGCCGAGAATAGATGACTTGTTTGATCAGCTTCACGAGGCTAAGGTGTTTTCTCAGATGGATTTGGCAACGGGATTTCACCAGTTGAGAGTGGCAAAGGATAGTGTGCCGAAGACTGCTTTCAGGACACCATCCGGGTTTTATGAGTGGCTGGTAATGCCGTTTGGGTTGACTAACGCGCCAGCATATTTTGTGGATCTTATGAATAGAGTGTTCAGAGATCAGTTGAATAAGTTCGTGCTTGTGTTCGTGGATGATATTCTGATTTATTCCAGAACTGAGGGAGAGCACAAGACGCACTTGAGGATTGTTTTGGAAATTTTGCGGAAACATCAGCTGAAGGCTAAGTTTTCGAAGTGTCACTTCTGGAAGAGTGAAGTGAGGTTCTTAGGCCATGTTATCTCTGGAAATGGAATAGCGGTTGACCCCGCTAAGGTGGCAGTGATCCAGGATTGGGTTAGACCTAAGAATGCATCTGATGTGAGAAGTTTTCTTGGATTAGCAGGATATTATCGTCGGTTTATCAAAGACTTTTCCAAGATAGCTGCACCGTTAACAGGATTGACAAAGAAGAACCAGGTGTTCAGATGGGATGATAAGTGTGAGCAAGCTTTTGTAATCCTGAAAGAGCGATTGACGAGTGCTCCTGTTTTGACTATTCCAAGTGGGAATGATGAGATGGTGGTTTACACCGATGCATGTGGCACTGGACTAGGAGCGGTGCTAATGCAGAAGGATAAAGTTGTTGCGTATGCAAGTCGACAACTGAAGCCGCATGAAAGGAATTATCCGACTCATGATTTGGAGTTAGCGGCGATTGTGTTTGCTTTGAAGATGTGGAGACACTATCTATTGGGAGTTAGATTTGAGCTGTTTACAGATCATAAGTCGTTGAAGTATCTGTTTTCCCAAAAGGATTTGAATCTTCGACAGCAACGGTGGCTAGAGTTCTTAGCATCATATGATTTTGGTATAGCCTATACTCCAGGGAAAGGTAACGCAGTGGCTGATGCGTTAAGTCGAAGACATGCAGGTTTGGGAGCCATGTTTTCGGAATGGAAGAGTCTTGAGTATTTGGCTGAGTTTGATTTCAGGCCCCGAAGTGAATTGGAACCTGAGATGTTGGCAAACTTATCGATAAGGCCTACACTTGTGGAAAGAATTGGTGAGAGCCAAAGGCGAGATGATAAGCTTGTCAAGATTATCCGTGATTTGGAATCCGGATTGGATCAGGAGAAGGATAAAGGATTCGAGGTCGATCGAGAGGGTTGGCTTCGAAAGCAAGGACGATTAGTTGTTCCCGATGTAGATGGATTGAGAGATGAAGTTCTGAGGGAGAGTCATCACTCGAAGTTGACAATTCATCCAGGTGGAAATAAGATGTATCGGGATATGAAGAGAACCTACTACTGGGAAGGTATGAAGAAGGATGTTGGAAATTTTATTTCCAAGTGTATGAATTGCCAGTTGGTGAAAGCTGAGCAGAAGAAGCCCAGTGGATTGCTTCAGCCATTGAAGGTTCCTACATGGAAGTGGGAGCAAGTGTCGATGGATTTTATCGATGGTCTACCTAGGACAAGAGCGGGAAATGAAGGGATTTGGGTCATCGTAGATCGTTTGACCAAGAGTGCAAGATTCATTCCTGTTCGATCGACTAGGACTGCATCGAAGTTGGCTGAGTTGTATGTTAAGTGGATAGTTCGTTTCCATGGTGTTCCGAAGAGTATAGTGAGCGATCGAGACCCATTGTTCACTAGTAGATTTTGGAAGAGCTTCCAGGAAGTTTTGGGAACCGAGTTGTGTTTGAGTACAGCTTATCACCCTCAAACAGATGGTCAGACTGAGAGAGTCAACCGAGTTTTGGAAGATCTTCTTAGAGCATGTGTTTTGGACTTCGGAGGATCATGGGAAGATCACCTTCATTTGGTGGAGTTTGCTTATAATAACAGTTATCAGTCGAGTATCGGTATGGCACCATATGAGGCATTATATGGAAGACCGTGTAACTCTCCGACATGTTGGTTGGAAACCGGAGAAAAGCTGATACTTGGGCCAGAGATGATTCGACAGACTTCAGATTGTATAGAGATCATTCGGCAACGAATGAAGGCAGCCCAAGATCGTCAGAAAAGTTATGCAGATAATCGTCGAAAGGATTTGGAATTCGACGTGGGTGATAGGGTTTTTGTGAAGATTTCTCCATTGAAGAATGTTATTAGATTCGGGAACAAAGGAAAGTTAACTCCGAGATTCGTTGGACCATTTCCGATTATCGAGCGAATTGGAAAGCTCGCTTATAGATTGGAGTTACCGGAAAAGATGGCGGGTGTGCACAATGTTTTTCATGTATCTTATCTACGGAAGTATGTGCACGACCCAACTACGGTGGTTTCTGCTGATAGCTGTGAAGACTTGGAGGTTGATCCAGTTGTTTCGAGACCTCGTAAGCCGCTTCGTATTGTTGAAACCGATACGAAACAGCTTAGGAGGAAGACGATTACGTTGCTCAAGGTACAATGGAGTGATGATGTTAACGACTGTACATGGGAGGAGGAAGAGAGGATGAAGGCAGCTCATCCCGAACTCTTCGAGGTATGGCCCTAAAGTGTCGTGACATCTCATGAATTTGTAGCTTGTTCTAAGTCTTAGAATTCTACATGCTAGGCTAGAATTGGTTGCATGGTTTGTTGATTGTTTTGGATGGTAGGCATGCGGAATATCTTTGATTTCTGATTGTTTGCTTGGAATTTCAGGGGCGAAATTCCTAAGGGGGAGAGAATGTAACGACCCGTATTTTACGTGCCGATTTATCGTAGAATTTGCAGGTCGTTAGTTTTGTTTATGTTGTCTCTAGCTTGAGTCGTTTAGAAGTTAACCCGAGTGCAAGTGATGAGTCGTAACCGACTCATAGAGAGCCGACTCATAGGTGTTGCCGAGTTAGCTTAGGTCGTGCACGAGTTAAGGGTTATCGGCCTAAGGGTCACTGGGTTAGAGTGTTGACCGACCTATAGGTAGAACGGCTTAGGGGTTTGGACGACCTAAGGCATAGGTCGTGAAGTGGGTTAGGTCGCTGGGGCGACCTAAGAGAATGACCGACCTAAGTATATTGAGCGACCTATAGGATTGGGTCGACCTAGGCGAGTTAACGACCTAAGGGGGTTAGGTCGTATGGTTGTTAGGTCGAAGGTGTTTTGGAGCGACCTAAGGAGGTTAGGTCGTGGACGACCTAGCAGATAGGATGATGCTAGTGGTGACCGACCTAGTAGTAACGACCTAAGGAAGTTGCCGAGCTAAGGTAGTTAGCGGGTTAAGGAGATGAATCGTGACCGACTTATAGGAGGTAACGACCTAGTGGATTGTTGTGTGTTGTAGTTAGGTCGCTGAGCCGTGTGAACGACTTAGAGTTAGGTCGTTCAACGACCTAAGGGTTAGCGTTAGGTCGCTAGGGGGATAGGTCGGCAAGCACGATGAGTCGTTGGGGGCTTAGGTCATTGAGTCAGCCTGGTTTGATAGGTCGTATGTATGATGAGTCGTGCCAGGGCTTGAGTCGTAAGTCGTTATGGTTAGGTCGCATGAAGGCCTGGGGAGTTAGGTCGTTGACTCGGTTGTGTTAGGTCGGCAAGGAGTTGAGTCGGCAGGGTCTTAGGTCGTAGGTTGGCATTCTAGTTAAGTCGTCATGCGACCTAGGACTTAGGAAATGCGGCAGTGTGTTGAGTTGTTCACTCGAGTCTGTTGGCTGTGCAGCTAGGTCGTAAACCGTTAGATCGCGAGTGTGTTAAGTCGTAGGTCGTATGGCTTTAGGTTGGTGAGGCTGTTAGGTCGTAGGGGGTGTATAGGTCGGCAGCGACCTAAGTTAGGTCGTGAGTTTTTAGGTCGGCAGCGACCTAAGGGGCGACGACCTAAGGGGTTTCCAGCCTATAAATAGAGGGGTTTGGCTCACTTTTTGGCACCGATTTTTGAAGCGACGAAGTGCTGCCATTTTGAAGACTCGACTACAACATTTCTTCATCTTCTTTTCTCCATTCCAATCTAATTCTAACATCCATCCAAGATCGAAGATCAAGATCAAAGATCAAGAGCCAAAGTTGAAGATTTTCATCCAAAGAGGCTAGATTTCACCGTTTCAAGTGAAATTTCTCCGGATCAAGTCCAAGTCCTTGCTGTCCAGATCTGTAGTTGATTCATTTTAGGTTGTTTTGGTGATTTGGTGAGTGGTAGTTATCTCTCACACGGACCCAAAGGAGTGTAGTGGATTGGTGATATGTTTATGTGTTAAAGTTAGCGTTTTCTCGCATTTTCCTTAAGTCTGCATGTAGATCCATCATATTTGAAGATGTTTATCTATGAAAGTTATTTATCAAGTATTAGAGACAAAACCCATGTTTTAGATTTGATAGATCTATGCTAAAAACCATGATTTCACGTATGTTGGACTTTTGCTCACTTAATTACGAAATTGCCATTATAATTGATATTGCTTAATAGATCTTGTTTGAATGGTTGAATGTTTGAATGTATGTTAGATTTGATTGCTCCAAGTTAGCTTGTAGTTGATTTGGAACAAGATGGTTGAAGATGATTCAAAAGCTAAGTGGAAAGGCTCTTGAATGGTGAAAGCTGCCAATGGCATATGAAGCGGATGTGGAAGCTCATATGGATGGATTCGAGGATGTGGGATCTTGCCATGATGCGAGAAGGCAAAGCATGGTTGAGTTGGGACTTTGCGATGATATGATGAGGCAAGGCTTGTGTTGAGATGGGACGGGTCATGATGACGTTCCAAGTTGAGAGACTTTGCTATGATGTGATGAGGCAAGACATATGTTGTGATGGGACGGGTCACGAAGACGTTCCAAGCACGGGTCATGACGACGTGCAAAGTTATAACTCGGTGATGCGGTCCGGGTTGGGGTGGATAATGGTTAGCTTGAGAGGCGCTTGAGCTAGTATGGAAGTAGTCGTCGAGGAGGATGACTAGGAGGCTAAGATCTCATCGTTGTTGAAGGTTCTAGCATACTCAAAGCAAGGGTACGTTGGAACGGGTCACGATGACGTTCCAGGCACGGGTCATGATGACGTGCTAGTACTCTGGGCTGATGCGTTCGGCTTAGGCACGGGTCACGATGACGTGCGGAGTTATGGCTAAACCGGGGTTACCATTAGCCCTTGACAGGCGGTCATTCAACTAACGGTGAAATCAAGGCAATGATAACAGTGATAGCCAGAGTCATGGATGTTTGGATGTTTGGTTGTATCATCATTCGGCTTCAAGAGCGGTGTTTTCTGGGTGCTTATCTGATCTTGGTTTAGGCCTTGGGGGTTTGTATTTGGAAAACATCGTCCTTGACTCGAGTGATTATTGCTTTACCTTACTTATCTGCTATGTTATGCCTACTTCTCCTTAGTGTGTGTCTGGGGGCTATCACTGTAGAAAGAGGTGGAGTGGGATGGTTTGGTTCCTATTCCTTTTATCCTTTATGCTCTTTTGGTATGCTTGATAGTTGATTTACTGCTCACTAAGACTTTGTCTGACTCAAGGTTTTATGTCTCCTCTTATTACCTTGGGCTGTTCATCCATGTTTGGGATGGGCAGACTAGGTAGCAGGTGACAGGTGCTGTGCTAGGAGTTCTACGCTGAAGATGACGAAGACGAGCAGGAGGCTTTGCATATTAGTTTTCTTACTATATGTACTGGGTATCCGCTGCTGTATTTGGTTGAGTGATTTGTAGTGAGGCTTTCATGTATGGATTTGAGTAGATGATTGTATGAAACTACTGTGATGCTTATATGATGATGTTCTGTTCTATGGAACTTCACTATATTATATTTCTCTATTGTATTTTATCCATGCGCTGTGAGTTATGCGATAGAGATTCTTCTGTTTTGTTTTACCCTGACTATCGTCCATGGCTGCCTGGCACACCTTTCAGCGCTCTATTCTCTTGTTTTGGTGCGGGAGTCATGGGCGGTCGTCACACCATCGTTGCATCTCTAGAGTTCGTTGAGCTCGTCGACTTTCCAGTTAAAAGATTTTTGTAAAAGCGAGTGGATTTAAAGAAAAGGGGAGGAGAAGATTGAGATGTTTCGGCCATTGAAAAAACAAGAAGATGGCGGCCGCGTTTAGCTTCTAGGGTTTCTAAGCAACGTGAATATATAAATGTTAACTAATATTATTTTAATATTATCTCCATTTCTAACAAGCTTTTACAAACGAACTCCGAATCTCATATGCCGCTAGGCGTTCCTAAGGTTTTACGCACGTTCCGAATACAATGGAACATGTTTCGGAAGCTAATTCGATCATATATGCCAATTACGGAAATAAATGATCAATTTCAAATTAAATCGATTAAAATTTTTTCTATGCGTTTTAAGCTGCCGGGGTCAAACGACAACTCCAATTGCTACAAAAATTGAAATCCGATAATAACTAACTATTACGGATCCAATGGAACTGGTTTCGTCGAATTCCGAGACTGTGCCGCGGAAGGCTATTCTAACTCGTCGATTAATTCGAGCGATTTTCAAAATCGTCGAAATCATTTAAAATTTCACTTTTAAAACTTTATTAACTCTGTTATAAATCGTATAAAATTTATATTCCCATTATAAATCATTCCGACTCAGTTTAAATCAAAATTTGATTATTTGCATTATTATATTATTAAATTCCATTATTTAATTAATATAAATTCCAAATTCAACCTATCGACTTCTAATTCCATCCAACAGTCCAATATTTTAATTCAAACCCAAATAGACTAAAAATAAATTTTAGAATCTAATTTTACACCTATTTACACTTAGAATCACCAATTATTCCAATTCCAATATTAAATTATTATTATTCAAATTTCAATCAAATTACATATTTGAAATTTATCCAATTCTATCAATTTAACCAGAATCTTTTTATTTCAAAATCAAATTATAATCCATATTCGACATTTAAAATGAATTAAATGTTCAAATCTGGCGACCCAAAATTCCAGGTCGTTACAGATGGAAAAAAATTGCTCGATTGAAAACTAAGAGGTTGGAAAGTGAAATGTCAAGTTTCACCAAGTGGGTTTTTAATAAGTAACGAGTTCGGACCATTTTCCTTCCTTAGCAATTTGCGGGACGAAATTATCTTAAGGGGGGAGGAATGTAATGGCCTGGATTTTTCGTTATCCGATTTCAAATATTTAAGTGGTTTTAAATATTTAATTTGAATTATAGATTGATTTTGAATATGAAAATTTCAATTTATTTATATATGCAAATTCAGATTCAAATTAGCAATTTATTGGATAATTTAATTATTGAAGTTTATAATTGAATATTGGTTAAAATAGCAAATCTGGAGTTTAGGCTTGATAAAAATTATTTTAAGGCTGATAATAAAAGTTTTAAAATTGAATTTAATAGCGATCTATTCATTTTCAAAAATAGTTTGTTCAAATTGACATTTAAATAATAGCGATCCGGGGTACAGTCTCAAAATTCGACGAAACCAGTTCCATTGAGTCCGTAATATTGTATTATTATTATTGGCTTTCAAATTTCATGGCATTTGGAGTTACCATTTGGTCGTATAGTATATAAACGCGCTGAAATTTATATCAAAAATTCAATACAATAATTGATTCCCAAAAACTATCTTCCCCATATGATCGAACTGGGACTCGATAGTTTTTCCCATGCGTTCAAAATATGGGTATAACATTATGGACGTCTAGCTGCATGCCTCGATAGGAGTTCGAGATTTTGAGTTGTGTATATCAAGGCATTTTAAAATTTAAATAATATAATATATTTATAATTATATCGATTTACAACATTCACATCAAAACTTTTCCTCTCCACCTCTGAACACTATAGCCTTCATCTTACATGCCAACATCATCTCTTTCTTCACTTTTAAAAAACCGCGTACAACTTCCCTCTTCTCATTTTAAAATCGAATTCAGAGAGAAAGGAATGGCTCCTCCCTATTTAAACTCAAATTCATTTCCCTTCCCAGTCGAAAACCATTCTTTTCCCTTCCCTTATTCAAATTCAAATCGAATGTACTTCACTTCGAAAAAAGAACAAACGGGAGGACGATGGCTTCGTCGCGATATGCGACTTAGCCGCGATGGCTTCGTCGTCGAGCGCAAGCAAAAGGGAAGGGCGATGGTGATTGTTTAGAGTTAGAGAGGCGCTCGCGCGCACGTGGACTGTAGGAGGAGGCGCGACTGTAGCACGATCATTTCGAGGTGAAGTCGTGGCTGCAGGTGGCGTAATAAAAGGAAGGAGGTTACGATTGATGGCTATGATGGTTTGAGCGTCGATGGTGGCTGGTGGTGGAGCTGTAGGCGACTGCGACCTGATGAAGGTGATTTGGAGTCAAGCTCGGCAGTGTATTCATGTCACTTATATTGTCGTGTGTTCGAGTGGCGTAGATGTAGGACTGAGCGACGTGATTTGAGGTCATGCAATTTAAGGCGTAGGCTGCAAGGTGATGGTGAGATCGAGCAATATGGTTTGGTGGTCTAAGCAACTCGGGCCTCGGTTGAGAATGGGTTGCGGCTGTGAAGTGGCTAACAAGTTTGGGGCTGTGGTGGTGATTTCAGTGCTGATGAGGGGAGTAGGCGATGTCCGGTGTGGTTGGTGGCTGAGACAGTGTGGTATTTTAACTAAAAACTAGTTATATAATTTGTTAGTTAATTAGAAATTTAAAATTAGATAGCTAATAAAATCTTATAAAAAATCTTTCGAGGTTCAAAATGAATGAAACGAGACATGTGTGGATTCGTAGATGAGGAACTTACAAACTGGTATTAATTTGGAATTGTTAACAAACTCGAAAATAATGGTGAGAATTTTCTCACTCATTTGGATTACCTCTTTTAAATTTAAATGTTTAAATTTAAATTATTAATGCTTGATTTGATCGATAAATTTATAATTATCTGTTGGATGTCATATATATATATTACATATATTAGTATTGGAGTGATATTTCTGCATAATATAGCGAATGAGACGCTATGCGCCCGCTATTGATGACCCTATATACCGCGATATCCCCCTCAAAGTGGGATTGGTATTTTTATTATCGTCTAACATCTGTGGATGTAGGGAAAATAAGTTGGAGGGATCTAACAAGTTTCCTCAAATATATTAGTATTTTTCATCTATGTAAAATGTTGGATTATTGTGTGTTGTAAATCATTAAATGATATAATGGCATGGAAATTAATTTTGGGTATATTAAATACCATAAATACTATTTTAAATTTTGAGAAAATAAAAAGCGGACTTTTAATATATATATATATATATATATATATATATATATATATCGAAAATTGGATTATTTTAAAGAGATTGATTGAATAATAAATAATGGATTTTTGATTGTATTAAATAATGCAGGAAAATATTTTTAAATATAGAATTTAAAATAAATTATCTAAAGGAATTTTTAAAGACTGGATTTTAAGGTGGTATTCGAAAAAATATAGAAAGAAGTTGACATCGATATTAAAAGTAGATTGGTAAAAATAAATGGAATTCATAAGAAATTGAATTTGAAATGGAATTTGTAAATGAGATTATTTTTAGTGGAACTCAAAAGAGTTATAAAAATATATAAACGGAGTTTAGAAATAATGGAGAAGTGATATTAGATTAAGTTTGGAATATAAATTTATGGGGAGAATCTATATTGCAATAAGGAAATAGGATGAGAGGAAAATAGTAGATACTATTTTAAAATGAAGATGGTTAAGGAGATCGAAATGGAAGAAATGTGATGAAAACTGAAAGGGGTTATAAATTGAAAATTAGGTTATGTAGATTTAAAAAAAAAATTAACAATAAGTTTAGTTTTAAAATTCAAAAAGGAATTTTTATTTATTTATTAAACTATGTAATTTAAAGCTAGTTAGTATTGAAATATTTCAAAAGTGAATTTTTAAATATTTAATATTTATTTTAATAAAATCTCGTGATGACCCGGAATTTTGGGCAATATCAATTTAATAATCTGCATTAAAATTAAATTGATTTGATAATCTTGTTAATAAATTTGAATTGATTTAATAATTTTTTCTAATTAATAATTAATTTGTGAATTTATCTTTTAAAGGCTAATAAAATATTTTCTATTTATAATATATATATGTGTGTGTGTGTGTGTATTGTAAATGGAAGAGCTTTGATTTGGAATTTAATAAATAAAGCAAATTTTCTAATTCTAATATTTTTAGTAGTTTGGAAATTTGATTAAATTTAATATAAGCTTTTCAAAGCTATTTAATAAATAATTATATGGTTTTAAATTGTTAAGCTAAGTGTTTAAATTTGTGTAGATTGTTTAAAATGATTGTAGCTTAAGTTTAAATTTAAATTAATTAACAAAAAGTTTGTTTTATTTCTTTTTAAACATAGCATGATAAAATAAGTAATTTTAAATAAAGAGATAATTTCTTTTATAAATTATTTTAATTTGATAAATGAGTTGCTTTCAAACAATAATAATAGTGTTATATATATATATATATATATATATATATATATATATATATGTAAATATAGATTTTGGATTTAAAAGTATGTCATAAATGATTTTGTATAAATATAGGTTGTTTTATTCTATTTCTTTAAAAAGTATTCTTATTTATATAAATTAAAAAAAGTTTAGTTATTAGAAATTAATTAATAAAATCTTTATTCACATTTATAAATTCATTTTGCATGTAAAGATACAAATGTAAATTAGCAAATCAATCTAAGCAAATGTGTTAACAAGTTAAATAAGAGAGATGACAAGTGTCATCAAATCTAGTTTTTTTCCTTTTTTATTTTAAATCATTTCAGCTTATAAAGCACTTTCCTTCTTTCTTTCTTTTTCTTTCTCATTTTCATTACTAAACTTAAGAAAATTTCAGCTGAAAACTCATTATCTCTAAAACAAATCTACAATCACTTCCTCTAAAACCAGTAGTTCATTTTCAAAATATGTTTGCAAAGCTTTTCATCAGCCTGTAAACAAATCCTCATTTCAAAAAATCAAAATCAATTCCCTGTCAAGCATTTTCAAAAACCCTGTAGTTCATCTTCAAATCAGAAGCCTGCATTTTCAAATTAAATCAAGATCAAGTATGCATGCAAGTTTATAAATCAAAGCAACATTCAAGCAACTCTAGTTTAAAACAAAGAAGCATTCAAGTCAAAAGTTTTAAATTTTCTCTGTCAAAAGTTTTTCCAACAATAGTGCTCTGTCTTCTATTTAAAAGGTGAGTAACAATTTTTCTAAAAATTTAAGTATATGAATTTTGGTTGCCTGGTTAAAATCTGGAATAAGTATGCTTGTTATATATGCGTTGTTCTATATATATATGGACATATAGATTCTTGTGCATGTTTGTTTTATAAGAGATCTCTTTGTCTTTAGTTTCCAGGGTCTAGTCTATTTCAAAATTCATTTTCTATTGATCAAATCACTGATAGGATTTGGTATTTAGATAAAATTTGTTTGTTTATTGATAAAGTAGAGTTTAAAATTTATTTAAGTTGAAATAAGTTTGTATTGACACTGGGAATCATGAACAATAGAAATGCTTAAGCTAAGTCAAAATTCAAATTTAGTAATTCATGGATTCAGGGTTATAAACCAAATCCCTAAACTAGAACATGAATTTTAAGACTAAAATCATAATGTTTAGTTAAGTTTTGAATGGGCAGTTCTTGTTTGAACTGGAAATGGTAAACTGGGATTCTCTGGTGATCTCTATGATCGGAGAAGTCAGGATCTTCAGTGATGATAGTGGAGTGATCGTAGATGATAGGAAAATTGGTAGGAGGTTGATCAAATCATGGTGGAGGCAGCAGTGATGGATTCTTGTTTGTAACCCTAGTTTTTACTAGGCTAGGTAAAATCGATCACCACGGCATTTGGAGTTGATCAAGTTCAACAAGATTTTGGGAGATGATGGCAGGGTAGTTGGCGAATGCATGGCCGGAGTTGCTGACCTTCTAGCGATCGAGGTTGTGAAGGCGAGGGGCTTCCAGGTGAGGTGGTGTTTTCCTGTATCTTATTCCAGGTTGGGGTTTTTAAACTCGAATTTGATTTTGAGTTTGTAGCATCGATGTGATGGTCGGAATTGAGTTTGTAGATGGTCACCATCTTGCTCGATGGTGTGGTGTCGACCGGAGGTGGTCAGAGGCACCGTGCATGTGCACGGTGCACTGTGGAATTATGGAGAAGGTTTGGTTTGGGTAGAATGGTAGTCTCGAGTTTTACTCGAGGTAGTTGGGTGTTTTGCTCGAAGCAGCGTGGGTTTGGACTCGAAGTCATTTAGGTGATGGCTCGAGAAATGTTTGGTTACAGGTTTCTAATCTCTTCTGATTTTAAATTTAAAAAAAAAAGAAGTTTAAATGTAAAGTAAAGTTTAAAACAAGGTTTAAATATAATTTTAAATCTGGATTTAAGTTAGTTTGAATCTTAGTTTTAAAATGATTTAAGTTTTTGAAATTTAAATGGTTTTAACAACTTTTAAGTGTTTAAAGTGTATTTGTTTTGAATTTAAAAATGGAATTTTGAATTGTAAAGTAAATATTTAAACTATCTTTAAATCAAAGTTTTAAATCTGATTCTAGTTTAGTTTGAATCTCAGTTTAGAATAAAATAAAGTTTTAAGATTTAAATTTTTTTAACTACTTTAAAATGGTAAAGTAGTTTGAATTTTAAAAATGAAGTTTTAAAATGTAAGTAGAGTTCAAATCTAAGTTTTTATCTGAATCCAAATTTAGTTTGAATCTCAGTTTTGAAATTATAGGAAGTTTTTTTAAAATTTAAAATGATTTAAACAACTTTAAATGTTTAAAGTGTATTTAAAATGATTTGAATTTAAAAGGAATTTGTTTTAAATTCTTTTAAATTTCTTTTATAGGATAAATATTTCTCTAACTTGTGAAATAAAAAGGTTTCTGAATTGTTTTTTTTAACTTTGTTAAAGTTAATTTTTATATATTTTAAATCCTAAATTTGGAATGAAATTTGAAAGCAAATTGTTTTTAAATGTTTTTGTTAATGATAATTTGATCATTCACAAGAAAAATGTTTTTATCTTTAAATAAATAAAGATTTAATGTATTGAATTATTAAGTTAATTAAAATGGTTAATTAACTTATTTAATTAATTAACGATTTGGATTAATTAAATAAGTAATTAAGGTTTAAATTAATTAATTAATTAAAGTTTAGATTAATTAATTAAGGTATAATTAATTTGTAATTAAGGATTTTTAATTAGAACATTAATTAATGATTAAGGATTAATCAATGAAGTAATTAAAATTAATTAAGTTATAGTTAACACTTAATTAATTAAATGATTAGAGGTTAATTAATGGATTATTAAGATTAATTAATTTGAAATTAATAATGGTTGATGTAAGTTTAATTACTTAAGAAAGTAATTAAAGAATTGTTAATAGTTAATGAAGGTCATTAACTTAAGATTATTTAAAAATTAATTAATGTGATTAATTTTAATAATTAATTAGATTAATTAATTTATGATGATCATCTGTGAAAATGTTTAAGAATAATTGCTTAATGAAAGTAATTAAGGAATTAATTACTTTGTAATTAACTAAGTTTAATGTGATTAGTTTAAGTCAATTTAGGACAATCACTTGATGATTTATTAAGTGCAATTACTTAATGTAATTAATGGAGTGTAATTACTTAGTGAAGTAGTTAGTAATGGTAATTACTGGATGAAATTAATTAAAGATGATTTTGTAATGGAAGTAATTTAGTTTAAATTACTTTGTGTAATTAATCAAGGGATTAATTAGGATAATTAAGTAGGAATAATTAATTTATTTATTAAAGTAATTAAGGGTAGTTAGTTACTGAATGTGATTAATCAAGAGTGATTAATAATTATGGTTTAATTAAGATTAATAATGCAATTAATTTAATGTAATTCAGGATCATTAATTAATATAATTAATGATGTAACTAAGAATTGATTAATTAAGATTAATTAATCAATAATAAGTGATTAAAGAGTAATTAATAAATGTAATTAATTAAGGATTAATGTAATTAATTATGGTTAACCAATTAATGAAGTAATTAAAGGTTAATTACTGTTTTGGTTAAGGATAATTAATTTATGAAATTAATTAAAAGATAATTACTTGAATGTAATTAAAGGATAATTAATAAATGGTGATTAATTAAGGTGGATAATTAGCGAATAATTGATTAATGGTTAAGTAAGCAAGATTTATATTGATGAAGTAATTAATTTAATTCACTTTAAATTAATTAGAGATGGAAGTAATTAATTTAATTCATTTTAAATTAATTATAGATTGTGTGATTATAGATCATTGCTTATGGATGGATGGATGATATTGTTTACCTTAAATGGTTTGAGATCTTAGTTATGAGATAAGTAATGCTGTGTGATATGGATACTTTAGTTGAAGTGTGATGATAATGTGAATTATCTATTTGTGATGATAATGTTGATTATTTATTATGATATGTGAATTATCTATCTGCGTGTATACAAATAATAGAATTGAATTGTTTTAAACTTTAAAACAACTTAGCCTTAAAAAATACGCTTTGGATTTCGATGAGACCGGGATCGGGTTTCCAGATTTGGATATCCGAAAACCCCATCAATCCAAATTAACGATAGGTCGTGAATCTCAAGTGAAGATGAAGATTCAGAGTGCAAGGGTTATTGTCGTTAACTTTGAGGGTGATTCCAAAATGAGTGTAACGAGATAATGCCTTCGGTTTCGTTCGAACCCAGAACGAACTTGTATGGATTTAATGTTTTCAAAACATCGTCAGGTGGATGATGAGCATTCTAAGAGATGTGTTCCCTAAAGGTAATCGTAGCCTCAAGCCTCATCAACCGGGAATGGCTTGAACAGGGGAGGTGCAGCAAGGCTAAGTGGGTCATGCCCAAGTAGGACGAGATTTTCCCCTGTCTAGAGGTCCCTTTTTGTTCGGCTGTGTGGGCAGTTGGAATGCGCACCAACTGCGGGTTGTCTTGTTCAGTACTATCCAGTAAGGGATGGTTCCGGCCTTGTGTTGCAGGGGAGTGAGAGTAATCCTTGGTACGGTGATCTAGGCCATGTACTGCGACGGGCGGTACCCCAGTAGCCCTGCCATTGTATGGAATCCAAAATCCAATAAGCGCCTTCGGATTTGATTGTATTACCCACTTTTGTGGCTAGTAGCTGGAATTTAATCATGTAAAAATTTCAGTTATTTCTTATTTACTTGAAAACCCTAGACCTATTATAATATCATTGGATTTTCTATCAAATGTATTGGTTAGCGTAAGGTAAAAACTTGCCCATGTTTATGTGTGGGAAGTCTTACGTGATACCTTTTCTTTTCAAAGGTTTTTCAAAGTTAAGCAACCTTAACCTGTTACTCACACTAGAACCTTGTCTGACTAAGAGTTTATTTCTGTTTTTCTTAAACTCTTGGGTACTCAAATTTTTACGAGTAGCCAAGGGATTCAGGTTATCTTTGATGAATTATGGAGGAGCAATGAAGAAGGAGGCTTCAGTGTTGTAGATATTTATAGTATTCCGCTGTGATTGGTATCTCTGTATAGTATTAAGTTGTAATAACTAGACAGGTGTTTATAACTGTCTAGTATGTCATGTATTATCTTGTAACTCTGATTGATGTTGTATACTATGTAATATTTATGTTATTAATATAATTTATTTGTTCCGCTGTTGATATTTTGATGTGTTTTCTCTTCTTACTTCTCTATCTTTCTCGTTTCTATCCCTTTCTTTCTTATTAATGACGTGTCATTCTGTAGAGAAAATGGCAGGTCTTTACATTTGGTATCAGAGCGCTAGGTTGAGTGAATACCTAGGCTTTGGAGTGATTTCTTTCTTGAGAGAGCGTATTTGTAATTTTGATATAATATATATATATACACATACATACATGTACACATACATACATACATACATACATACATACATGCATGCATATATATATATATTTCTACCTATCTGCTGGGTTACCTGTTCGGGTTTTGCGATATGAGTTATAAGGGTAGATGAGGTAGTGGTGTTTGTAACACGACTACCATTGGTTAAAGTTTGATGTTTGAGGTTGGAAGTGTATTTGTCGAGACTGTAGACCTAATACCGCCTCGAGTGAGTTTTGCAGCGGTGTTAGGATTTCATTGATCTCTGAAGGAAACCAGTTAAAGGTTCATAGTCTATCTTTGAAGTGCAAGTTTGGATGAGTTGAGTTTGGATCTGTCGGTTGGGCAGAAGTGAGTGATGGTATCTTGATACCTCAGGAAGTCGTAGCTGCGTGATGAGACGCAATGACTATGGATGTTGCCTAAGATGTTTTCTTTGGAACAAGTTTAAGGAAGTGTGTCTGCTTTGGTTGTAACATTCCTGGATTTTAGCTAAAAATTAATTTGATAATAGATTTAATTTTTGAAATTTAATTGTGAATTAATTTTGGTTTTCCAAATTAAATAGATATTTGTTTGTTTATTCATTTATAAATACTAATTGGTCGTATATTAATCTTTGAATTTGAAATTCTAAAATAAATGTTTAAAATAATATATTGGATTGGGAATTTTAGAATAAAATATAATTGGATTTATAAACTTTGTAAGATTATTTATTTGTGTGTAATTGATTTCTTAATCATTTTCTTTTATAAGGTTATATAAGTGTTAATAATTGAAATTGTTTGTATGATGTATATAAACAAGAATACATAAAAGCTTTAAACTTACATATATGTATCTTTTGAAATTATGAGATAAACATATATATATATATATATATATATATGAATAAAATTGGTTTGTAAATATATAAGTAAGATTTAATCAAAGACTAAAATGCTTTTCTTATATATTTGAAAATAAATATAGTTAGAAAAAAAAAATATACATGAATTTGTAAGTAAATTTTAAACATGGGTTTAAAACTAAGTTTTGAAAGTAATTTTAACTAAGGGGTTTCAACATAAAATTTCTTATTTTAACAAGTGTAAACAAATTATACATGAAAGTAACAAGTGTAAGTATTTAAAAAGATATTGAAAGATTTGTAAGTTTCTTATGCAATGAAGTAGACAAGTGGCAAAGGGTTTATTTCTTTTGAATTAAATTTTGTAAACATGCATAGAAGAGAAATATAGTCAAGATATGTTCATTCTTTCCGAAAATTTCTCAAATCTGAAGTAAGAAATGGAAACAAAAATCATCTCAATACTAAAACAAACAAAGATCAAAAACCTGTAAACTCTCCTCAAAAAAAAAATCAACAGCAATTCAAAATCTTCAAAAGCTTGAAATAAATCTAAATTTGGAAATCAGAACGAATTTACAAGCCTGGGATTAATTAAAGCAACTTCTGTTTTGAAAGCAAGCTCAGGAAAAAAAATCTAAAAAAAAATAGAAACCAGAGAACTAAAAATGAATCAAACCAGGAAACCATCAAATTCAGATATGAAGTATCAAGGCAAAGCATCAGGAAATTTAGCCAGTAACCAAATACAAGATCAAGTTTTGGAGCCAAAAAAAAGTAAGATCAAATTAATTCAGCAAGCAAAATCGGATCATAGCAATTCAAAACATCCCAGTATTCAAGCCTCTGTTCTTTTCTTCTTTCAAGTGATTCAGGTGAGACACCTCCTTTATTTTGAAATGCCTATGAGTAAACCTTCATTTAAAATCATATTTTTTTATATGTTGTGTGGAAGTCATGCCTAAGATGAATTGGAAAACTGCTTGCATGTTAAATTTGTGTATATATATTGAGATGTGCTTGTGCATGTCTGTATATTTAAGAATATGCTCTGTTCCAGGTTTCAAAATCTGTAAAAATTTAAACACTCCTTCTCCAATCCCTTATACTCTTTAGAATCCATATGAAACATGTTTTCATAATCATGTTTGAGGTTTTAAAAACGATTTTTAGCATAATTAGTTTAAATATTACTGGGAAATTGAGAAAGACATTAAAGACTTTAAAATTGATAAAAATCAAACATTTTATTTTGTAAATTCAAACATGCAACTTGAATCAACTTGGGGAAATATGTTTTTTTAAAACAAAAATCATGATTTTTAGTTGGAGAATTGATGTGGAATTCTGGGTTAAGCAGAAAAAGGTTTTTAAGGGATTTTCGACGATCAACGACTCTGGGGATATCAGGGCTTCGACTGGAGATGTAGGGATCGTTGGAGGGGCTGGGAAAAATGGCTAGAAGTGATCAACGTTTTGTGGTGACGATGGTGATGATTTTTTTATTGGTAACCCTAGTTTTGATTGGGTAGAATATTTGATCAGCGAGACGTCCTTGGTTGATTGAGTTCAATGATATTCAGGGGGATGCTAGCTTGGAGGTTGTCGAAGGCGTGGCCGGAGGTGATGACGCTCCGGTGGTCGGAGAAGTGCATGCGAGGTGATTACATGGTTGAGTTACAGTTCCAGGAGGTCAATTTTGGCTCGATTTTGCCTCAGCAGTGATTTCGTGTTTTGGGTTGCTCGGATCGACTCTGATGATCGTGGGTGATACTCCGGTGGCGTCGTCGTCGATCGGCGAGGGATGACATGCTTGTGCACATATACGTGCACCTTTTTGTTTTCAGCGTGTTGAGCTGTTGGAGAAGAGGGTGGAGGCTCGAAGTATAGCGCGCGAAATAGAAGGGATTTCTCTAGAAAATGTATATTGCGTGTGGCCCGAAGTTTTGCTTGGGGAAACCTACGCTTTTCTCGTGATTTGAGAGCTTCGTGTAAACCAGTTTTCAAGTTGTAAATTTTTATCAAGTTTTTCTAAAAAAATTAATTAAGTTTTAATGAATTTTGTAAACAAATTCTTTTATACGATCTTGGTTATTTTCGGGTCAATTAAAGGCTAGTTGATTAATATAAAGGTTGTTTTAAACTTGTTGATTAACTTTTTAAGGCTATGTTGAAATTTATTTGTTAAAGATAGTTTATTACTTAAAGTTAATTACTTAATAAAAGTAATTAAGGCAAATGAATTGATAATCCAAGTTAATTAATAAGTAATTAATGAATGATTAATTAAAAATAATTACTTAAACGGAAGTAATTAAAAATGGATAATTAATGATTAAAGTTTGATTAATCAATTATTAAGGGTTAATTAATTTAAAGAATAATTAATTAATGTGATTAATTAGTTAAGATTAATTAATTTGTAATTAATTTTTTATTTATTAAGAAGCAATTAATTAATACAAGTAATCAAGAGTTAATTAATTAACAATTAAAGGTAAATTAATTAAGATAATTAATTAAGAAATAATTAATTAATAAAGGTGATTAAGACTTAATCAATTGTAGTTAATGATAATTAATCATTGATTAAAGACAAGTAATGAAAGTAATTATGTGGTTAATTAATTTAAACTACACGATTTATTCATCTTAATTAAAGATGTTTGATTGTTGTTGAATGCTGTGTATTGGATTGATATCTCTGTTATGTGATTGTGATGCTATGTAATATGAATTGCTTTGTGCTGAGCTGTGATATCTGTGATGAATATACTACTATGTGAATGTGAAAACCCTTTGGGTCCGTAAAACGGCACTTGAATTTCGATGCGACAGGGAGTCGGATTCCAGTTAGTTATCCGAAACCCACATCAAATCGTAATGATGAATCTCTGTGATTGATAAATCTACTTTATTTGTGAATTTGTGAATGAAGATAAGCGTTATGGATTATACCGCTTATCGATATTGATATGATTGAATCTATGATGATTGAATGATGTTGCACTATTGGGTAAAACCCCTGGACTACACTATACACACACAAATATGGATTGCACGTGGAAATTGGTTAAGTCACAAATTTTTGAAATGGTTTTAAAAATTGAATTTTGAATCCAAACAGTTTTGGAAATAGAATTGAGTTAAATGTAGAAAGGCTTTTGAAAAGGAGTTTCAAAGATGAAAGTTATTTTGAATAACTTAATCAATTTTTGAAATTTAAATAATTTGATTTGACTTTGAATTCAATATTTGAAATTGAATTCAATATTTTGGAAATTATGGTTTAAAAAGATTTCAAGTTTTAAATGAAAATGTGAATTGTTTTGAAAGTTATGAATTAAATCTTTAATTTAAAGATTGGATATGTTAATCCAATTTGAAATGGATTTTCGATTTGTGTCCAAAGATTTCAAGTTTTAAATGAAAATGTGAATTGTTTTGAAAGCTATGAATTAATCTTTGTGAAAGATAATTGAATTTTGTTTTGAAAGTGAAGAAGATTTAAAAGGTGTATCTTTTGAATAAAAGATTTGAAATGAAAATTGTTTCTGAAAAGCTATGAATTTTTGGAAATGGTTTTCGAAAATATGAATTGAGTCTTTTATTTAAATGAGTTGATGAGTTAATCCAATTTGAAATTGTTTTGAAAGCTATAGTTGCATCTTTGTGAAAGGTGGGTGAACTTTGTGAAATGAATCTTTTTATTTAAAATTAGATTTGAAATGGTAATTTGTTTTAAACCATTTAGAGAAAGGTTTTGGATAATAAGTTGTGACTTAACTGAAATCTTATATCCATATGTTATTAAATATTGCGCTCATTATTCGTTTTAGCCGGGAGAGGACCTTGTGTCATATAACCCATTCCGAATAATGATACGTCGATATGGATAACATTTGAAGACCGGTGGTGAAGACCGGGTATTTTCAAGAACGAAAGGATAACCCGTCGATTGTCTCTGCACTGAGTCATGCCAGTATAGAGATTCCCTAAGTGATGGGAAGTTCGATCGGGATTATGAATATTCGGATTGCAAGGGCTTCTTCCGAAGTGCTTTCGGTTCTGTTTGAACTCGGAACAGAGTTGTATGAATGAGTGTCTGACATTACACTTTGAGATGTAAAGCTGGTTTCTATCAAATACATTTTTGTTTAGTGGCAGAGATTTATTCTCTTAGCTTAACACTCTTCTCTGAGACGTACGAGCTCAGAGGTTATGTAGTTGATGGTTACTAGTGATACATTTCCAATTTGGTAACGTGGCATACGAAGTACTGCTAATCATTTGTTGATCAAAGCATGACTTTGTGAAAAAGTGTAGCTTTGTGGACGAGACCTCATTGAGCCTCACAACCTGGTAATGGTCGAAACTGGAAAGATGCGGCAAGATTTCAAGGGTAGCGGCCCCAGGGTATGTCCATTCCATTTGGAAAAGGGTGGTATTATGGTATGGAGCCCTGATACTTACTCATATGGACACTGTATATTTATTACTGTGTTGTTGTACTTAATGTGTTATAAGCTCCGGCGAACCAGATTCGACGTTTGGATCTGCGCCATTTGATTACGAGTGACATATTCGGTGCCGATTTTCGAAGGTTGAGTCAGGGTCGTTAGATCGGTGTTGTGGCTGAGTTCAGCAGGACGTTTCTATTTGTTTTGAGGCCCGAGTTTCTCGAAGAGCTTTGGATTAGGAAGTCTTTGGGCATCTGTGTCAGCAGTGCAGCTCGAAGTGTTCAGTGTGCCATTGAGGAGGTCTTCTGTCTGAGCAGTTTTCTGGAGGTGCAATTCAGAAGCAGCAGAGAGGATCCATTTCTTCGGTGGATTGGCTAGACCAACGTAAGCTATTCTGATTGATTAAGAGAGAACAATTTTCTTCAAAAAAATGATCTGGGTTGATCGCAAAGTGACTTGCGATAGTTCGAGTATTCTCTTGGAGTTGTTAGAGATTTTTTCGGATGTCTTTATAGAAGTCAGAGGTTTGTCTGCATCTGAAGTTTGAGTTTTCTTATCGACTAGGATTCCAGGAATAATTCCGGTGGTTCAGCTAGTTGAAGAATGGTTCCTTGAGATAGAGAGTGGTGAAGCAGCTCAGGTTTTAGTGGTACTTCTGAGTCTTCTCTTTGTGGACCTATTGAACCATATTTCTAGAATGGGTTGTCTAGTTTGTGCTCGTGTTCATCATCAGCATTTTCATCTACTCCAGATCAGAGTTTTGCAGCGAAAGCAGTTTGAAGGTGTTTCTATTTGCCTTTTTTGGATAAGGAGAAGTAAGTTCAGTCTTCTGTTATTTGTGGAGTAGAGGTTGGTGTTCTTAGTTTTGGATTGATCTTGAGGAGATCATTCTGTTGAGTTGTTTTGGTCCAGTTTGTTTCTAGAGGTATCAGCGAAGGTTGAGCTGATCAGGAAGGATGTAGGCAGCCATGGATCGTCCGAAGAGTTTTGTGGATAAGAGACGGAGGAATTTGGAGTCCGAAGTCGGAGATTTGATTTTGAATAAGTTTTCTCCGGTTAAAGGAGCTATAAGTTTTGGTAAGGCTAGGAAGTTAGCTCCAAGGTATATTGGATCTTTTCTGGATTCCTGTGAGGATAAATTTTTGGTTTTCTGGATTGAATTGCTAGTTTAGATAACTGGGATTCAGTAAGTTTCACGTATCTCTGAGGGAGCACGTGTATGATCTATCTCTGGTTGTGGAACCAGCAGTTCAGGAGGATTAGGTTGTTGAGTCCGACTTGAGTGTAGTCTGATATCCTGTTTAGTTTTGGAGATCTAGATGAGTAGAGCTCTTTAGCTTAGTAGTATAGATTGTTTAGATTCTGTAGAGCAGTATTCCGGTATTTATACTTGGGAAATTCTAGTAAATTCTATCCAGAATTTTGTCTGGACAGTTAGTTTTGTTTGTTTGGGTGAATTAGTTGCTATGGTTGTTAGCATATGATTGATAATATATGCTTGTGTTTTAAAATTAAATCTTTAATGACATTATTAAATTATCTTTGTTTTAAATTTCGGGGACAAAATTCTTTTAAGGGGGGAGGAATGTGATGACTCAGAATTTTGGGCAATATCAATTTAATAATCTGCATTAAAATTAAATTGATTTGATAATCTTGTTAATAAATTTGAATTGATTTAATAATTTTCTTTTAATTAATAACTAATTTGTGAATTTATCTGTTAAAGGCCAATAAAATATTTTCTATTTATAAAATATATATATGTATGTATGTATGTATGTATGTATGTATTGTAAATAGAAGAGCTTTGGTTTGGAATTTAATAAATAAAGAAAATTTTCTAATTCTAATATTTTTAGTAATTTGGAAATTTGATTAAATTTAATATAAGCTTTTCCAAGCTATTTAATAAATAACTATATGGTTTTAAATTGTTAAGGTAAGTGTTTAAATTTGTGTAAATTGTTTAAAATGATTTTAGCTTAAGTTTAAATTTAAATTAATTAACAAAAAGTTTGTTTTAAATCTTTTTAATTATAGCTTGGTAAAATAAGTAATTTTAAATAAAGAGATAATTTCTTTTATAAATTGTTTTAATTTGATGAATGAGTTATTTTCAAACAATAATAATAATGTTATATATATATGTAAATATAGATTTTGGATATAAAAGTATGACATTTTATATAAATATAGGTTGTTTTATTCTATTTCTTTGAAAAGGATTCTTATTTATATAAATTAAAATAAGTATTTAGTTATTAGGAAATTAATTAATAAAAGCTTTATTCACATTTATAAATTCATTTTGCATGTCAAGTTACAAATGTAAATTAGTAAATCAATCTAAGCACATGTGTTAACAAGTTAAATTAGGGAGATGACAAGTGTCATCAAATTTATTTATTTTTTTCATTTTTTTTAAATTTTAAATCATTTCAGCTTATATAAGCACTTGCCTTCTTTCTTTCCTTTTCTTTTCTCATTCATATTTCTAAACTTAAGAAAATTTCTTAGCTAAAACTCATTATCTCTAAAAAGAATCTACAAACACTTCCTCTAAAACCAGTAGTTCATTTTCAAAACATGTTTGCAAAGCTTTTCATCAACCTGTAAACAAATCCTCATTTCAAAAAATCAAAATCAATTCCCTGCCAAGCATTTTCCAAAACCCTGTAGTACATCTTTAAATCTGAAGCCTGCATTTTCAAACTAAAGTAAGATCAAGTATGCATGCAAGTTTATAAATCAAAGCAACATTCAAGCAACTCAAGTTTAAAACAAAGAAGCATTCAAGTCAAAATTTTTAAAGTTTATCTATCAAAAGTTTTTCAAACAATGGTGCTCTGTCTTCTGTTTAAAAGGTGAGTAACAATTTTTCTAAAAATTTAAGTACATGAATTTTGGTTGCCTGATTAAAATCTGCAATAAGTATGCTTGTTATATATGCAATAATATATATATATATATATATATATATATGAACATATTGATGCTTGTGCATGTTTGTTTTATCAAAGATCTCTCTGTCTTTAGTTTCCAGGGTCTAGTCTATTTCAAAATTCATTTTCTATTGATCAAATCACTGATAGGATTTGGTATTTAAACAAAATTTGTTTGTTTATTGATAAAGTAGAGTTTAAAATTTATTTATGTTGAAATAAGTTTGTATGGACTCTGGAAATAATGAACAATAGAAATGCTTAAGCTAAGTTAAAATTCAAATTTAGTAATTCATGGATTCAGGGTTATAAACCAAATCCCTAAACTAAAACATGAATTTTAAGACTAAAATCATAATGTTTAGTTATGTTTTGAATGGGCAGTCCTTGTTTGAACTGGAAATGGTAAACTGGGATTTTCTGGTGATCTCAATGATCGGAAAAGTTAGGATCTTCAGTGATGATAGTGGAGTGATCGTAGATGAAAGGAAAATTGGTAGGATGTTGATGGTGGAGGCAGCGGTGATGGATTTTTGTTTGTAACCCTAGTTTTTACTAGGCTAGGTAAAATCGATCACGACGGCATTTGGAGTTGATCGAGTTCAACAAGATTTTGGGAGATGATAGCAGGGCAGTTGGCGAATGCATGGCCGGAGTTGCTGACCTTCTGGTGGTCGAGGTTGCGAAGGCGAGGCATTTCCAGGTGAGGTGTTGTTTTCCTGTATCTTGTTCCAGGTCTGGGTTTTTAAACTCGAAATTGATTTCAGGTTTGTAGCATCGATGTGATTGTCAGAATTGAATTTGTAGATGGTCGTCGTCTTGCTCGATGGTGTGGTGTCGACCGGAGGTGGTCGGAGGCACCATGCATGTGCACGGTGCACGGTGGAATTTTGGTGAAGGTTTGGTTTGGGTAGAATGGTAGTCTCGAGTTTTACTCGAGGTAGTTGGGTGTTTGAATCGAAGCAGTGTGGGTTTGGACTCGAAGTCATTTAGGTGATGGCTCGGGAAATGTTTGGTATAGATTTCTAACCTGTTCTGATTTTAAATTTAAAAAAAAATGAAGTTTAAATGTAAAGTAAAGTTAAAAACAAGGTTTAAATACAAGTTTAAATATGGATTTAAGTTATTTGAATCTTAGTTTTAAAATGATTTAAGTTTTTGAAATTTAAATGGTTTTAACAACTTTTAAGTGTTTAAAGCGTATTTGGTTGAATTTAAAAATGGAATTTTGAATTGTAAAGTAAAGTTTGAACTAAGTTTAAATTTAAAAATGGAATTTAGAAATCTGTTATTATATATTATATTTTATTCCACTTTGATTGGGAGATTCTGTGTTGTTGTTCAATTTTTTTGTTCTACCTTTTTCTTCTTTACCCCAAATGAACTGGCATTTCTGGCACTCGATTGCTCATCATTTTATAAAGTGGACGTATTAAAGTCGATTTTCGAGGGTTGAAAATCTTCGGTCTGGTACATTTGGTACCAGAGCTGAAGGTTAAGCGAGAACCTTGGCTTCGGTGAGGATTACTCATTAGAGATAGGTCGGTAGTACTCTAGATTGAGTTTGAGTGTATTAATATAGGTATGAGCGTGTATTTGTTAGTGAATGTAAAATGTGTTATATTTTGTTGGTTGATTTATTGAGTGGATTATAAACTCTGGACGACACAATCCATACAACTGTATCGATAGGTTTATAGAACCAAATTATATATTGATATAAAAGAAATAATTTTCTGAACTTATTGTACATTTTGGAGTCTTTAGATGATAATATATAATCAAACATGATTATAAAATTAAAAATGGTTTATACAGCCAAATGAAAATTTTGTATAAGTGCAAATTATACAAATGGATTATAATTAAAATGGAATTCAAAAACAAGGATTTGGAAATTAAAAATCCCAAAAAGTTGAAAAACAATATGTTTTTCAAAGTGGTGTGGAAAATAATAATAAGGCTATTATTTTTAATATTTTCGAAAGTAAATTGTTGTAAAATGGATTTTTGAAGAGATATACTACCGAGCTCACTTCAATCACTGGAAAATAATTCTAGTAATGACTGCAGCATCACTAGCATTCATTTTCGAGTTTCTAAGTGACGGGTTGCTACCATAAAAATTTGACATGGAGATTTCTGCTAAAAAACAAATGATTTTAGAAATCACAAGGGAATTATTTTGGATAAAAATCAAATTTGTTTTTAAAGTGAAGGAGATGGGTTGTTAAAATAGAGTTATGTATATGTATATATACACACACACACATACATATATATACATATTATTTCAAACGATTTGAAATAAGAACCGGGTGCCTGAATTTTCAAATTTCTAATTTAAAAAAGAAATGAAATAAGTAGAAAACAAGCCTTGAAATAAAACTTCGAAAGTGGGAATTTCGGTATGAAATTAAAATTTAACTTCTGTAAGTTAAATAAATTGAATTCGTACAAGAAATTTGGAGGAATTGGGATTTGACTTAAGTAAAAGTTAAGGAAAATAAATTAAATGAAGCGATTATAATAAATATGATGAAATGAATAGAATGAAATAAATTAACTAAGTATAAAGTGTATATAAATGTGTAAGTAAACGGGAGAAATAAATATAAGGAAGTGTGAAAAAAATTGAAATTTGAAATTGGAATAAAATTCTTACTTGATTAATGGAATGAGTTAAAAATAAAATGGTTTGAAAAGAAATTATTGTATGTATGAATAAATTAAAATATGGTTCGAAGATATTGGTTAAAGGAAATTGAAATTAATTCGAACTGGATTGGGTTTGAAACCATATTCAATGGAATATATATATAGACTTGGATTGTTAATGACTACAAACTATAAGTTATAAAAATTTAAATGATGAAGTGCAAAATGGATACATAACTATAAGTTCGATTATAAAATGATTCAAGAACTCAAGTATACACTTCGGAAGGATATAAACAAATGAGTTTGTATGGCCTGAATGAATTTATAAAACAAATCTTAAGTACATAGCATAAATGATTTCGAGCTTAATAAAATAGATTTGAGTATAATACATGTGATATGGAAAGGGATGTAAATAAATTGATTGAGAATGAATTTGAAATAAATAGAATTAAATATAAATTGATCTGGAATCAATTAAAAATAGTTCTAAGCTTAAACGGTTATTTATTTAAATAAATATCGCAACTTTGCATAGAAAAATTAGCGTTTATTGTAAGCTAAAGTAAATGAAATTCTGTAAAGTAATAGAAAATGGATAAATTGATTTCAATCAATTTTCAACGTATATGAGTTTGTTTAATATAAAAATGAATTGACTGTAAGAAAGTTTGGTTGTAAATCATTTAAATTGAATAAAATGATATATGGATCGATTGGACGTAATTAAACTAGTATGGGAACCTTAAATTGCTTATAATACATGTTTGGTATGATGGAGTTATGAAGTTATGTGCTATCTAAATAAATGAAATGTTATTTAAATCCATATTTTGGTACTTAAGTGGTTTAAAATTGAGTAAGTACAGGTAACCGGAGACTGTCGGACTAAATTTGGTTGCGTATTTTCATATGAAGTAAATTGCTTGCTTAATAATGCTAAAATAAGGTACGTTTTGGGACAAAATACAAACAATATTAAATATTGATATATATATTTTTTTTTCGACCTTGTGGGTTGATCTAAATATATTTATCTCTCTCGTCAAATTGCAAAAGTCCTCCGTACAAAGGAGACTCTGCCAAAAAATTTCGAAAATTTGGAGTGTTAGAAAATTTTTGAAATTTTTTCATAAGTTTTTTTAACGAAAATGTGATTTCATATTTGTAATTGAAATAAAGGATTTTGATTTAGGATGGAAAACAAATTGTTTGATTGAAAACTAAGAGGTTAGAAAGTGAAATGTCAAGTTTCACAAAGTGGGTTTTTAATAAGCAATGGGTTTGGAGCATTTTTCTGCCTTAGCAATTTCCAAGACAAAATTATTTTAAGGCGGGTGGAATGTAACGACACAGATTTTTCGTTGTCCGATTTTGAATATTTAAATGGTTTTAAATATTGAGTTGAATTATAGATTGATTTTGAATATGAAAATTTAGGTTTATTTATATAATAAATTTAGATTTAAATATATCAATTTATTGCATAATTTAATTATTGAAGTTTATAGTTGAATATTGGTTAAAATAGCGAATTCGGAGTTTTAAGCTTGATAAAAATTATTTAAAGGCTTGTAAAATTTATATTAATAATAATGAAGATAATAAAAGTTATAAAATTGAATTTAATAGCGATCTGTTCATTTTTAAAAATAGTTTGTTCAAATTGACATTTAAAAACAACGATCTAGGGTACGATATCGAAATTCGACGAATCTAGTTCCATTGGATTCATAGTATTGTATTATTATTGGATTTCAAATTTCATGGTGTTTGGAGTTATCGTTTGGTCATACGGTATATAAACGCGTTGAAATTTATATCGAAAATTTAATATAATAATTCGGTCCAAAAAGTTATCTTCTCCATACGATTGAATCATGACTCGAAACCTTTTCTGTTCGTTTGGAATAGGGATATATCGTTATGAATGCCTAGCGGCACGTCTCGATAGGAGTTCGAGATTTTGAGTTGTGTATATCGATACGTTTTAAAATTTAAACAATTTAATATATTTATAATTATATTGATTTACAGCATTCGCTCAAACTTTTTCTCCTTCACCTCTGAACACTATAGCCTTCATATTACACGCCAACATAACGTATTTCTTCACTTTTAAAAAATCGTGTACAACTTCCCTCTTCTCATTTTAAAATCGAACTCGGGAAGAAAGGAATGGAACCTCCCTGTTCAAACTCAAATTCATTTCCCTTCCCAATAGAAACCCCTTCTTTTCCCTTCCCTTCATCAAATTCAAATCGAATGTAATTCACTTCGAAAAAAAAGAACAAAGGGGAGGACAATGGCTTCGTCGTGATACGCGACTTAGTCGCGATGGCTTCGTCGTCAAGTGCAAGCAAAAAGGGAGGATGATGGTGATTGTTCGGAGTTGGACAGGAGCTCGCACGCACGTGGACTGTGGGAGGAGGCACGACTGTAGCACGAGCATTTCGAGGTGAGGTCGTGGCTACAGCGGCGCGACAAAAGGAAGGAGGACACGATAGATGGCTATGGTGGTGTGGGGGTCGATGGTGGCCGGTGGTGGAGCTGCACGCGACTGCGACCAGATGAAGGCGATTAGGAGTCAAGCTTAACAGTGTATTCATGTCACTTAGGTTGTCGTGTGTTCGAGTGGCATAGATATGAGACTGAGAGATGTGATTTTGGGTCATGCGAGTTAGGGCGTAGGCTGCAAGGTGATGGTGAGATCGAGCAGTGTGGTATGGTGGTCTTGGAAAATCGGGCCTGGGTTGCGGATGGGTTGCGAATGTGAAGTGGCTGGCAAGTTTGGGGTAGTGGTGGTGATCTCAGTGGTGATGATGGGAGTAGGCGATGTCCGGTGAGGTCAAGTAGCTGAGGCAGTGAGGTATTTTAACTAAAAAATAGTTATATAATTTGTTAGTTAATTAGAAATTTAAAATTTAGATAGCTAATAAATTTTTATAAAAATCATTCAAGGTTTAAAACGAATTGAACGAGATGAGTGTGGATTCGTAGATGAGGAACTTATAAGCTTGGATTAATTTGGAATGGTCAACAAACTCAAAAACAAAGGTGAGAATTTTCTCGCTCATTTGGATTACCTCTTTCAAATTTTAAATGTTTAAATTTGAATTATTAACGCTTGATTTGATTGATAAATTTATATTTGTCTGTTGGATGTCATATATATATAGTAGTATATATATTAGTCTTAGAGTGATATTCCCACATATTATAGTGGATGAGACCTTATGCCTCTGCATAATAGTGGTTGACCGTATGTACCGTGATATCCCCCTTGAAGTGGGATTGATATTTTTATTATTGTCTAACATCTGTGGTTGCAAGGAAAACAGGTTAGAGGGATCCAACTGGATTCCCAAAATATATTTGTATTTTTCATATATGTAAAATGATGGATTATTGTGTGTTGTAAATTTTTAAATGTTATAATGGCATGGAAATTAATTCTGGGTATATTAGATACCATAAATACTATTTTAATTTTTAAGGAGATAAAAAGGGGACTTCTGATATAAAATATATATATCGAAAATTGGATTGTAACATCCTAATTTTTACCAAGTTAAAATTTTGGTAATTAAAATATGATTTTGGAATTAATTTGAATTTTTCAATACAAATAAAAAAAGTATTGATTTGCGTGTACATATATAAGATTGTAAATTGCATTTGAGTTTAAAATTTAAAATAATAAATATTTTAAAATTATTTGAATTTGAAAATATATACATATATATATGAGTAGATTTGAATTTGAGTAAATTTTTTGTGTTCTTATATTCTTTGTTAGTCTCTCTCTTTTTCAAATTTCGAGGAGAAAATTTTCTTAAGGGGTTGTAACATCCCAATTTTTATCAAGTTAAAAATTTAGTAATTAAAATAAATTTTGGAATTAATTTGAATTTTTCAAAACAAATAAAACAAATGTTGATTTGTGTGTGTGTGTCTATATAAGATTGTAAATTGCATTTGAGTTTAAAATTCAAAATAATAAATATTTTAAAATTATTTGAATTTGAATATATATATATATGAGTAGATTTGAATTTGAATTTGAATATATATATATATATGAGTAGATTTGAATTTGAATTTGAATTTAAAATTTAAATTTAAAATTTAAATAAATATCTTAGTGAAATAATTTGAATTTAAAATAATACATATGTGATTTATTTAATGTGTAATTAGTTTTGAACCCTTTTCTTTTAAATTGTATATATATAAATAAAGGAGAATGTGTTTATAAAAATAGAAAAATACAATTTAAAAGTAATATATGAAATATTTAATGTGTGCATAATACAAATGTTAAGCTTTTAGCACATAGATTAACATGTGTAATCAATTTAAACATAGGAGTTAACAAGTGTCAATTTTTGTCTTATTTTTGAGAAAATTTATAAAAAGAAAATAAAACTATATAACATCTCTAATCTCCTCCTTCTCATTCCTTTATCTTTATTTTCAAACTAAGCTTGTATAAACTCAAACCAGAGAATTTAAAAACAAATTAAACCCGAAATAAAGAAACAAAAAATCGGATCTTCTCAAAGACCCAGTATTCCAGTAAATCAAGAATAAAAAACAAAGCAAAAGAATTCAAATATCTTTCACAATTTAAAAATCCAAATCCTGATTTCATTGTAAAACTGAATCAAGTTCAACAATCATGCAAAGAGTAATTCAACTCAGCAAATCAAAGATTTCAAGATCAAACCCAGATCAAATAAACACAACTCAGATTTTCAAATTAAATCAACTTCCAGGTTTAAAGAGCACTTTGTTCTTCTTAATCAAGGTGAGTAAACTTTTTAAAATCTGGATTTTACTTCTTGTTTAAATCATGCTTGAAACAAAGTTGTAAAGTATTTACATGCATGCAAATATGTGTATATGTATATGCAGAGATGATTGTGCATGTTTGAATTACATGCGGAGATGCTTCTGTTGTTTCCAGGTTTCCTAAAACCTATTCAAAATTCAATTACCCTTCCTCTGATCCTTACTAGACTTTAGGATCAAAGCAAGATTTGTTTGTTTAACCATGGTTTAAATTTTAAAAATAAATTTAAGTAAATTAAACTAAAGCTTTCTTTGGAAATTTGAAAATACAGGAAAACCCAAATATAGGTTGAAAATTCAATCATCATGATGTTTGATTTCAAATATATAAATTGAAACGTCTTTGAAAACATTGATTTTTAAAATTGAAATCAAGATTTTAAAATGTGTATCAAGTTAGCATTTCGATGATGATCAGAAAGTAGGTTTTAAGGTTTTTTTGGCGATCATAGCACTTGGGGTAGTCTGGGTTTTGCCTGGAGGTAGAGGAAGGCTTGGGGATCTTGGTAAAAATGTCAGATGGATTGAACTTCCATCGTGGTGGCGGTGTTGGGTCGGAATGGGGTTTAAGCCCTAGTTTGGGTCGAGGTCGGAAATCGAATTGCTGCGACGTCTTTGGTGGATCGAGTGTCACGGGACGTGGGGGAATCGAGGCATTGGATATCGAGGAAGCTTCGAGTACATTCGCGTGACCTCTAATGGTTGGAGATGGGAGTTCGAGGCGATCTTTGGTGGTTCAACTTCAGTCCAGTTTAGGTCAAAGGGTTCGATTGCAAATCCGTCGTTGTTTTGGAATTCTGGGTTCTCGTGAGCCTCATGTAGATCGTCGCTCATGTGTGGAAGGTTGGAGAACCGGTCGTAGGTGGCCAGATCGACTGTGCATGTGCACAGTGTCGAGTTGTGTTAGTGTGATGGGTTTGAGGAAGAAGGGTTGGTGATTCGAAGTGTTCTTTAGGATGTTTGGGTGTAGGATCGAGTATGGGTTTGAGTAATTTTTGAGTTGCACCGAGTAAAAAATAAACAAAGAAAATTCTAGGTTTTAAAATGAAAATTTGGGGTTAGCTTGGGGACGACTCGAAGTAAACATGCATGTGTCTCAGGTGATGCTCGGGAGGGACTCGGGATAGTTTAAAAACTGTTTTCAAGTTTTAAAATAAATTTAAGTTCAAATAAGTTTTTAACTTATTCTTTTAAAAATAACTGTTTTATTTTAAAAAAGGGGATTAGTAAAGGTTCAAGTTAATTATTTTTAAATAATTAAGTATATTATAATTACGTAATTATTATTTATAAAATAAATCCTTAATTTATTTCAAATAAATAATATAATTGAAAAGTTAATTAAGATGAAATGTTGTTTTAAATTTTTATTAACCTTAATTTCTTGAATTAATTAATGTGCTAATAATGATTAATTATAAGGTTTATTAATTAAAGATCATAATAATAATTAAATGATTAATTAAGATGAATGATTTATAATTACTTAATTAATTAAAGAATAATTAATTAAGGGTTAATTAATTATTAATAAAAGGTTAATTAATTTATAATTAAGGATTAATTAATTAAGGTAATTAATTAAGGAATAATTAATTAATGAAAGTAATAAAGTTTAGTTAATTAATAATTAAGAATTAATTAAGAATAATTAATTAATTTAGTAATTAATAATTAAAGGTTAATTAAATGATAATTAAGGTTAATTAATTATTAATCAAGATTAATTAATAAACAATTAAGGATTAGTTAATTTATAATTAAGGATAATTAATGAAAATAATTATGTGATTAATTAATTATAATCACACGATTAATTCATCTTACTTGTAGATGATTAATTATTATTGAATGCCTCTAACTGATTGACACCCTTGTTATGTGATTGTGATACTTTGTGATGTGAATTGCTGTGAATTGGACTATGATATCTATGATGTATTTCTATATGAATGTGAAAAATGTTGGCCTTTAACGGCATTTGAATTTCGATGCGACAGGGAGTCAGATTCCAGTTGGTTATCCGAAACCCACATCGAATCTTAATGGTGAATCTTTGTGATTGATATATCCACGTGTTTTTAAATTAGGCGCTCACTATTCGGTTTATCCAGGAGAGGACTTTGTGTCATATAACCTATTCTGAATAGTGTTATGACGAAATGGATAACATTTGAAGACAGTGGTGAAGATCGGGTGTCTTCGAGAACGATAGGATAACTTGTTGGAAGACTCTATACTGATTTGCTCTGGTATAGAGATCTCCATATGTAAAGGGGAGTTCGATCGGGATTGTAGATGCTCGGATTGCAAGGGCTTCTTTGTGAAGTGCCTTCGGTTCCATTCGAACCCGGAATAGACTTGTATGGATGTATGTCTGACATTACACTTTGAGATGTAAAGCGGGTTTCTATCAAATACAATTCTGTTTGGTGGCGGAGAATTTATTCTCTAAGCTTAACAACCTTCTCTGAGACATACGAGCTCAGAGGTTATGTATTTGATGATTACTAGTGATACATTCCTAATTTGGTAATATGGCATACGAAGTGCTGCTGATCATTTATTGATCGAAGCATGGCTTTCGTGAAAAACGCAGCTTTTTGGACGAGACTTCGTCGGACCTCACAACCCGAAAATGATCGAAACAGGAAGAATGCGGCAAGGTTACGAGGGTCGTGCCCTTTAGGGTATGTCCATTTCCTTCTAGAAAAAGGTGACATCATGGTATGGAGTCCAGATATTTAACCTATGTGGTTGCTGCAAATTTATTACTTTGTGGTTGTTGGTGTACAGGTACCTTGGATAAAGGTCAGTAATGACTCGGGGATGGTATACTCATGTCAGTACTTACCTAGTTACAGAGGTAACCCGGCTTTGTGTTGGCAGAGAGCTGGTTAACTTCTCAGGACGTCCCTTCAAAGGCGTACCCATGTGGCATAGGAAGTTCCTTAGTCTGACCATTTGTTGGAAATCCAAAAAACAATACGCCTCCTGTACGGTTTTAGTTGTATAACCTGCCTTGCAGCGTGGCGGTAACCTGCCATAAAACATGGTAGCTATAGTAGGCATACTACGAAATGTGTATGCTGGCTAAGATTAATATTATACTTTCGAAATGTTTTCTACACTATTCACTAATAATAATATCAAAAGGGTTTTCTCGTATTAAGCATGTTTGACTATCATAAGAAGAAATCTCCCCCAATTGTGCAATTGCATTGTGTGTGTCGCTGGAGGTCTTATGGTTATTTCATTTTGCAAAAGCATATCAGATTTCTTTTATAAATTGTTTTCGTACAAACAACTGTTTTTGTTTACTCATACCAGTCCCATGACTGACCCAGAATTTATTGTTCCCTTCCTAAACTCTGGGTGCCCATAATTTTTCACACGAGCAGCCTAGAAGCTGGTTATCCATGTTGTGGAGCTAGCTTGGATTTAGAAGTCTTTTGGAAGTTGTCAGATTTTGAAAAGTTTTGGTTTGGAGATCTTTTGAAGCTTTTTGGATCCAAAGGCACTTAGTTGAGATTCTCGCTCTCTTTCTTTTGAAGTGTGTTATCACTCTGTCATTGTATCATGTACATTCTACTTTGATGGTATTCAATTGTTGTAATCAAATATTGTTTCCATGTTGTATCTGTGTTGTGATAATGAAATCATCTTTTGCTTCCGCTGTTTTATTTTCATCTAATGTAGTTATAACCTCCACCGAACTGGAGTTCAACGTTTGAATCTGCGGCAGTCAAATACAAGTAAGGTATTTGTTTTCAATTGCTGGATTTCAGGTCATGATGAGTGGAATCAGAGCTAAAGGTTGAGTAAGAAATTTAGCTATGGAGTATAAGACATTAGGTGACTCATTAGAGATAAGGTTAGAAATACCCTAGAATGAGTATATCCCTAAGATACCTCGTCGTATAGTCTAAATCAAGTTTTCTTACTATTTACAGATAGTGAGAATGAGCATGAGGAGAGGACAAGGTAGGGGACTGGGAAATAGCACTAAAACTGGTCAAGTCCTGCAACTACGGAAGCACTATTCCCACTCAACTTCAGCCGAATCTGGCTGATTTATATCAGAGTTTTCGAAACTTGGTGGAAAGCCATTCACAGGAAAGGAGTCTATTATCGAAGCATAAGCCTGGATTCGATCGTGCGAAAGAATTTTCACAGGATTAAAGTTAGAAGATGATCAAATGCGATTGATAGCTTCTTGGCAACTCCAAGAGGAAGCTCTAGCCTGGTGAGAGAATGTTACAGTGGATGAGCCAGAAGATGAGTTCACTTGGAGTCGATTCAAAGAGATGTTTGAGCAGCGATACATGTCGTCTGTTGGTATCTCCAGAATGTACCGGGAGTTCATAGATTTGAAGCAAGGGAGTTTATCGTTTGAGGAGTACTTGAACAAATTCAACGAATTATCTCGATTTGGTCCGGAGTTGGTGAACACTCCCCTGAAGAAAAATGAAAGGTTTATTTGTGGAATGAATAAGAAATTCCATGAAAGAATGACTTCCCACAGTAAGGAATCTTTTTCTGATTTGATCGATATGGGTTATAGATATGCTACCCTGGATAAGCAGGAAGTTCTGGAGGAGAAAGGAAGTGCAAGCAATCCAAATTGGAAGAAAAGGAATTTCGGAGGGAAGAAACCGTGGCAAGGCAAAGAGAAGAAGTACAATCATGAGGATAAGGGAAAGGATATTATTTGTTTTCATTGTTTGGAAAAAGGACATTTCTCAAGAAGATGCAAGAAGCCCAAGAAAGAAGTAAAGAAAGATCATCCTGTGAAGGCAAGTCAAGGGACCATGGAATGCAATTACTGTCATAAGCCTGGACACGTAGTAAAAGGTTGCCTAGCAAGGAAGCAAGCACAAGTAGCGAAAATGTATGTGATAAAAGATGACCCCTCAACTTTAAAGGCGGATAAAGGAAAAGGAGTCCTAGAAGGTAACTATATTATTTATGATAGAGTCGTTAGATTTTTGTTTGACACGGGAGCTACATATAGTTTTATCTCCCAACAAACCATAAATGAATTAAAACTTGAACCTGAATTTGTCGATGAGCCCATTTGCATAAAGAATCCGGTTGATTGTCCTGCAAATCTTTGTCTATATTGTAGGAAGGTTCCTATCTCATATTCTTAGCATCAATTTCCTATCAACCTTTTCGTTCTCGACTTTAGCGAATTTGAAATATTACTTGGAATGAATTGGTTAACAAGATATGAAGCTAAATTAGATTGTAACAATCGAACAATTTCAGTTAAAACCAAATTTTGGAATTTCATTGAAATCTCTTATGCGGATCCAAGTCCTAAGAGAGATAAGCGGATGTATACTTTGGGATATCCTGATCCTAGTCTGGAATCTGTACCTATTGTCCGGGAATTTCCAGACATATTCGAAGAATCAAATCTTTACCTCCACATAGAGAAATTGAATTCAGAATCGATTTAGTTTCGAATGCTCGTCCTGTCGTTCATGCAAGCCACAGGATGGCACCGAGGGAAAGGATAGAACTTGTCAAGCAAACCCGAGATTTGTTAGAGAAAGGATTAATACGTCCTAGTGTTTCCAATTGGGGAACAGCTGTGGTGTTTATAGCCAAGTCGATGGATCCTTGAGACTGTGTGTGGACTACAGCGATCTCAATAAACTAACTCTCAAAAATGTATTCCCTTTACCCGGAATCGACGACTTGTTTGATCAGTTGCACGACGCTTGATTCTTTTCTAAGATGGATCTAGCCCAAGGATTCCATCAGCTATGAATTGCTAAAGACTGTATTCATTTGAAAGCTTTCAGAGGACCAGGAACATTATATGAATGGTTAGTCATGCCTTTTGGACTAACCAATGCTCTCGCACGCTTCGTAGACTTAATGACCCGTGTATTCCGAGAAGTGTTGAATAAATTTATTCGTGTGTTTATCGATGAACTTTTAATCTACTCCAAAATGGAATAAGAACATGCTGAGCACTTGAGAATAGTTTTGGAAATATTAAGGAAGAACATTCTATTTGCCAAATTTTCTAAGTATCATTTTTGGGTCAAGGAAGTTAGATTTCTTGGTCATATTGTTACCGAAGAGGGAATTTCTGTAGATCCAGGCAAGGTCTTTGCTATTCTAGACTAGAAACAACCCACTACTCAAAAAGAAGTTAGAAGTTTTCTGGGATTAGCGGGATACTACAAAAAGTTTTTCCAAGATTTCTCCAAGTTAGCCAGTCCGTTGACTAAGCTAACTATGAAAAATATCAAGTTTGATTGGACTCCAAAATGTGACGAAGCATTCCAGGAGTTGAAGAGGAGATTGACTACTGCTCCCGTTCTCGCTATTATTAACGGGAATCAAGGCCTATCTATTTATACAAATGCTTGGGGTGATGGTGTGGGTGCTGTGCTAATTGTAACAACCCGCATATTTTACGATTGTATATTTAAATATTTTATTTAAATATAGCATCGTTAGTCGTATTTAAGTCCGAAAAGCTACTTTTTGCAAACCTTCGAATTTGGACTCGAGACCCATTCCATTGAGTTCAAAATGAAGTTTACGACCTTTGTGAGTATAAACATCGATATGTTTAGAGTTATCTTGAATTTTGACATTTCCACTTAGGACTTTGGGTTTGGGTTTCAGCCCAATAATCTAATATAAGACCCTAGCACCACCCCCTCTCCTCTCGTTCTCATTTCCTAATACTTCAAGCTTTAAGCAAAAATGGGGGGAGAGAAAAGAGATTAGGAATTCCTAAGCCCTAGCTTCATTTGTAAATCCAAGTTTTAGCTCCAAAACAAAGAAAAACTTAGGTAAGAATCTCCTTCTTCTTCTCCATCTCAATCTCTCTCCAATTTCAGAAATTTCCTATAACCTAATTTGGGAAATTATTGTTTATGATCTTAGATTGGAGCTTTTGGAGTTGAGGTTGAAGAGTGGTTGATCTTCCTTTGCTTTCAAGCTTATCCTTCATTGTTTTTGTGAAAAAGGTGAGTTTTGAACTCACATCTATGTCTATATATTTGATAGTTGTTAGGTAGTGATTCCTAACATCTATTTCTTGTCCATTTTCTTTGGATTGAATTGGTTTTATGAATATTCCAATTTTTGTGTTTTGAAGTTAAATCTTTAAAAATCCTAGCTTCGATGTTTGATCATGCTTTTGGTGGCGTATCGAAGAGCCTATAGGGCTGGGTTGCCGATTGGCGTAAACCCCTAGCGCCTATCGCTTGCCTGATCGCAAATTATTTGGTATTTTGCCCTTTAGGGCCTAGGCTGAGAATACTGGAATTTCCAGTATAGTCGACTGAACTAGAAGGCCAGTCGACTAAACCGAACCCAGGAATTTTCCTGGGCCAGTATCAGTCGACTGAGCACCCAAGTTCAGTCGACTGAACTTGGAAACAGGAAGTTTCCAGGATTTGTGTCAGTCGACTGACCACCCTGGTCCAGTCGACCGAATCTTCCGTCTCTGCCTATTTTGCCTTTTGTGTTTGAATTTCCTACTTTTAATTGACTCTTGTTTCTCCAATTTGTCGTTATCACCTTTGTTGATTTTGATAACTTCTTTATGGGTTTTTTTAGGGAATATCCATTTTAATGGATTTATTATCGATTTCTTTGGGTTTAATTCACGTCTTTGAATGTGAATTTTTGGTGATTGATTGTTTCTACAATCATTTTTGTGACTTGTCACTTTGAAATACAAAGGTTTCTATACTAATAGTAAATATTGAAACTCTTTCTCAAATATGATTTCAACTTTATTTTTAATACAAAGCTTGTTTATAAAACCGTTTTCCAATCTATTAGTATGCACAAACCTTTACCTCATTCATTTGAGAAATCTAATTAAACGGCTTAGTAAAACTAGCAGTATGAAACGCTTGCGTTTACTTCATTGGTTAATTTTTGGACTTGTTCGATTGAAACTCTTGTGACAATTTTTGAGTGGAGATCCACAATTTGTTCGTAAATACTTAAGTTAAGCTAATGGTTATGGGACATGAAGCTGAACTCATTTATTTACTAGCTTAGTGTAATTGACACTTCTTGATGATCGATGATGATCATTTTTGTGATTTAGACTATCGATATGCTATGTCTCTTTGCCCACGTAGGGGACTGTACCTCGTTTTATTGAGTTTCATCTCATTTCTTTTATAGGCTAATGACCTATTGGTTCTTTGGAGTTTCGACTCATTTTTGTGGGTTAGCAACCCATGTTCTTTTATAGAGTTCGGTTCATCGGACATATCGTTGTACTATGTCGTTATATCGGCTTATTAGGTTCATCGGTCATACCGTTGTACTACGTTGTTGTTCCGAATTATTTGAGTTTTAGGTTCCTTGGGCGTACCGATATTGTACTACGTCGTTGCACTGGCTCTATGGTAAGTGACCATGGGATAGTGACCCTTTTGTGATACACGTGTTGGTGAGTTTTCATGCTCCCATTTTATGATAGGGCTTCCCCTTTTGTGATTTCTAGTTTTCTAGTTGATGATTTCTAGAGTTTGCGTTTCACCTCTTTTTGTGATTGGCAATGATTTGTTCGCCGATATTTGGGGTTTGGTGAATAAAATAATATGACATTATTATTTTTAGTGGTTTGAGATTCTTGAGATATTGTATGATTTTTGTGTTTTCTATTGTATACTTTTCCTAGTATGGAATTATTATCATACGTTTTTGTCATATCTCTTCTTCTATCTCATTTAATCTTATATTTATAGCTAGACTAATCCGTTTATTATTTTCTTATTAAATAATACTCGGGTCAGACCAAGATGTTACATGTGCTTCTGCTTGACTCCTCTTCGGGGAACATTATCTGACTTTTGACTAACTACTCTAGTTTAGTAGTTTTTGTCGTTAATGTATACTTATTCTTTTGTCTAGCACTTGTACCCATTCTTTTGTGACTTTGTGGATCTTGTTTGACCACTACTCTGATGTATACTTCTATGTGTTATATTCATATCTGTTTCCGCTTTTGTGATATGGATATCTGTGACTAATTTGTGTTATGCTTATCTATATATTTGTTTCCGAATATCATATAACCACTGTGTAGTAGCTTTGAGTTTGTATCGGTATGTCTGATTTCCTCTTGAAATGAAATGCATGTTACAATATCTGACATATCGGTGCTCGCACAAAGTAATTACACGGACGGTCGATCCTCAACAGCCTTATTCTTCACGCTAGTTGACGGCATTACCTCGTAGTGACCTTGGCCAGCGTGAGTATAGAGGTGGGGCGTCACAGCTTGGTATCAGAGCCAAATTTTGAAACAATGTAGAATAATCTAGCAAGGATCATTGTCCTAAATCTTTCTTAGGATTAGTGATTTAGGATTTATCTGAGTCATAGGACCCGTTCTATCCTATTTTCTTTTATGATGTCTTGTTTTATCAATCATGACTGCTTGACATTCATTTTGTGAATAATCTTTTTCTTCTTTCTTTCTTTCTTTCTTTCTTAAAGAAGAGAAATGGTTAGACCTGGCCATCCCAGCGTCGATCAGTCTAGTGCCACTCTTAGGATGGAGTATTTATGTTTGCCCAATAGCTTCTAGATCTTGTAAAGAATGCTCAAGCTGTCGGATCCATTCCAGAGCCTACTCACCCAAAATCTGGATTTGCACGCCTGTGCAGTGATTATACAAATTTGGGTGGAAATCCGTTTAAGGGTTTCGAGGGCATTATCGAAGTCCAAGCTTGGCTTAGAACATGCGATCGCATCTTTTCTCGCATGAATCTCATTGATCTGTATCGAGTCCAAGTGGCTTCTAGCATGCTCCAAGAAAGAGCATTAGATTGGTATGAGCTTCTGATTTCTGAAATTATTAAAGAAGATCTTACTTGGGAGCAATTTCGGGAACTATTCGAATTAAAGATTGTATTAGAAGCTGAGAAAGTAACTCTAGATTGGCGCTTTATTGACCTTGTTCAAGGTGAATCCTCTGTGACGGATTACATCGCATCTTTTGAATCCCTCTCTACATATGGGGTCGAGTACATTAATACCCCATTGAAGAAGAATCAGAGGTTTGTTTACGGCTTGAATAAGATTCTCAAAAAGCCATTACTTCTAAAATTAGAAGTCACTTTTGATCAACTTGTTGATATCGCTCTTTGACTTGAAGAGGCAGATAAAGAGAGTGTTGAAGTTAGGAGTGCCAAACCGAACTTCAACAACAACAAGGAGAGGCATATTAAGTTCAAAGGCCCTTATCCCAATAAGAAAGGGAAACAAGCAACTCCGGTAGCAAAGACTTCTACGTCTAATCATGGGCAATGCTATAATTGTGGTTCTAAGGACCATTTTTCTAATAGATGTCTGAAACCTCTCTTTTGCCGTTATTGCAAAAGTTCGGGTCATCTTTTGTCTTCTTGCCCCAAACTTCAAAGCAAGAGTGAGGGAAAGCTAAATGTTGTGCAAGCCCCTAGTAACACTTCTCGTGGTCAAGGTATTGCTCATTCTATCCTTGATGGCATTATTATGTTTCGTGATCATCATATTCGAGTTCTTTTTGATATGGGTGCATCCCATTCTTTTATATCAAAAGAACTTGTTGATACTTTTTCTTTGAGTGTTATGGCTTTGATGACTTCTTTGAGAATTGTGAATCCGGTTGGTGGATCCACAACACTAAGTTTACTTTGTAAAGATGTCGAGATTATTTTATGTGATTATGTTTTCCACACCAATTTGCATGTTATGCATTACTTAGGCTTTGGAGTGATTTTAGGAATGGATTAGCTTAACTGTTATGAAGCCCATATCCTATGTCCTGAGCGGAATATTCATCTTCGACATCCTCAATCTGTTAAGCAGATTTCTATTGTTCTTAAAGATTCGGATTCTAAATTGGCAGCATCCTTGTATTGTCTAAACCCTCATGATGACAATAATAATGATGAGGAAGATGTCATTTCTCTCATTCACGTTATTCGTGAATTTTCCGACATATTTGAGCCCATTCTAGGATTACCACCTAAGTGAGCAATTTAGTTCAGAATTAATCTAATCCCTGGAGCTCTACCTATCACTCGACCTCCTTATCGTATGTCCAATAAGGAAAATGAGGAGGTGCGTAAATAATTATCTGAATTGGAAGCGAAATAGTTTATTCATTCTAGTTCCACTCCTTGGGTAGCTTTGGCTATTTTTCTAAAGAAATCTGATGGTACACTTAGGCTTTACGTTGACTACCGCAAGCTTAATGACCTTACCATTAAGAATAAATATCCTCTACCTCAGATTGATGATTTATTTGACCAACTTAGTGGTGCTAGAGTCTTTTCACAGTTAGACTTAGCAATCGGTTTTCATCAGCTTTGTATTGCAGAGGATAGCATTCCTTTGACGTCGTTCTGTACTCGTTATGGATCTTATGAGTGGCTTGTTATGCCATTTGGTTTAACGAATGCTCCAGCTTATATCGTTGACCTTATGAATCGAGTTTTCAAAGACTTCCTCGATCGATTTGTTCTCATCTTTATAGATGATATTCTTGTTTATTCTAAAACCGAGGAAGAGCATGAAAAGCATCTTCGGATTGTGTTGGAAACTCTTAGGAGCAATCAATTGAAAGCAAAGAAATTTAAGTGCCACTTTTGGCAATCTCTGTGAAGTTTCTCGGTCATATTATTTCTGAATCTGGAATTTCCTTAGATCCTTCAAAGATTGAAGTGACTGAAATTGGAAGAGACCGGAGAGTGTGACGGAGATCCATAGTTTTCTCGGATTGGCAGGTTATTATCGTCGTTTCCTACAAGACTTTTCAAAAATTTCCGTACCTCTTACTAGTTTGACAAAGAAGGGAGTTAAATACATTTGGTCAGACAAATGCGAAGCTTCTTTTCAGAAATTAAAAGAACTCCTTTCTGATGCTCCTATTCTTGTGATTCACGAAGGGAACCAAGACTTTATAGTTTATATCGATGCTAGTCGTGTTGGTTTGGGAACCGTTCTCAAGCAAAGAGAACGTGTTATTGCTATGCTTCTAGCCAATTAAAGCCTGCCGAGACTAGATATGCCACTCAAGATTTAGAGCTCGCGGCTATTGTTTTCGCCCTTAGAATTTGGCGTCGTTATCTTTTGGGAGAGAAATTTGCCCTCTATATCGATCGAAAATCTTTGAAATATTTATTTTCTGAAAAGGAACTTAATTTGCGTTAACAACGTAGGCTTGAGTTTCTTGCATCTTATGATCTTGATATTCTTTATACTCCCGAAAAGAGAGAATCGTGTTGTCGATGCCCTTAGTCGTAAGCAATAAGCGGTTGTTTCTATGATGATATCTGAATGGAACGATCTCGGGTTTTTGTCCACTTGCAAGATTCGAGATCGTGAATCCAATTTATGTTCATCTCTTGTTCTATGTAGCCTTAAGGCTCATCCTTCTCTTTTAAACCGCATTCTTGAAGCCAAAAGCTAGATCTCGAATTGGCTCATCTTAGCCAAAGTTTTAGGGATAAAATAGATATTGAAGGATTGAAAGACTTTGGTATTGATGCTCGTGGCGGTATTCAAAAATTTGGTTGAATTATCGTGCAAAATATTAGCGATCTTCTTAAAGACATTTTAGAAGATTCTCATCATTTTAAATTTAACATTTATCCTGGTAGTAGTAAAATGTACACGGATATGAAGCGGCTTTATTATGGGATGGAATGAAATATGATATTGCTAACTTCATTAAGCGTTGCATGACTTGCCAACTTGTTAAGGCCGAGCATCAAAGGCCCGGTGGGTTATTGGAACCTTTGGACATTCCAATTTGGAAGTGGGACCAAATTTCCATGGATTTTATTGGCGGTCTTCCCTGTTCTCATTTGGGCCATGATAGTCTATGGGTGATAGTTGATAGACTTACTAAATCCGCCCATTTTATACCCGTTTGGTCCAATTGGACCGTATCTCTTTTGGCCAAGCTCTTTATTAAAGAAATTGTTAAATTGCATGGAGTTCCTACTTCTATTGTTAGCGATCGTGATCCATTGTTTACTAGTGGATTTTGAAAGAGTCTTCAAAAAGCTTTGGGAATGAAGCTTAATTTTAGCACCGCTTATCATCCTCAGTCCAATGGACAAACTGAGCGGGTGAATCAAACTCTTGAAGATCTTCTTCGAGTATGTGTTCTTTATTTTGGTGGAAGTTGGGAAGATCATATTTCTCTTGTTGAGTTTTCCTATAATAATATCTTCCAATCTAGTATTGGTATGGCACCTTTTGAGGCACTCTATGGAAGGCCATGCCGGTCTCCTTCTTGTTGGCTTGAGGTCGGCGAGACGCTGGTTTTAGGTCCAGACTTTATTCGTGATTCCACAGAAAAGATTGACCTTATTCGCCATAGGATGAAAGAAGCTCAAAGTAGACAAAAATCCTATGCCGATAACCGAAGAAGGAAACTGGAATTTTCTGTGGAAGATTTGGTGTTTATTCGTGTTTCACCTATGAAGGGTGTTGTGCGTTTCAGTCAATCGGGAAAATTAGCGCCTCGATATATTGGCCCATTTCCCACCACCGAACGTAGTGGTCCCATGGCTTATCGCCTTTTATTACTGGCTCGGTTTTCTGCTATTCACGACGTAGTCCACGTCTCTCAGTTACGGAAATGCCTTCGAGATTCCGATTCTATTCTTGAGCCCGGTGTTGCGAAAGAAATTGAAGTTTCTCCTAATTTGACTTATGAGAAACATCCTATTCGTATTACTACTTCGGAGGTAAAATGCCTTCGAAATAAAGATGTCCCTCTTATGAAAGTTCAATGGTCCTTAAATCCTAAGGATTGTTCTTGGGAATCAATAGAATTCATCGAGCGAACACATCCGGACTTACTCTCTCGTGCTCTTTGGGGCGAACTTCATATTTCAAATTTCTTTTGTGTTGATATGCTTTTATGGTTGTTACTTTTTATTTTCTTCTTAAATATTGTGAGGACGTAATTTCTTTAAGGAGGGGAGTCTGTAACAACCCGCATATTTTACAATTGTATATTTAAATATAGCATCGTTAGTCGGATTTAAGTCCGAAAAGCTACTTTTTGTAAACACTTGAATTAGGACTCGAGACCCCTTTCATTGAGTTCAAAATGACGTTTGCGACCTTTTTGAGTATAAACATCGATATGTTTGGAGTTAGCTTGAATTTTGACATTTCCACTTAGGGCTTTGGGTTTGGGTTTCAGCCCAATAAACTAATATAAGAACCTAGCTCCACCCCCTCTCCTCTTCTTTCATTCCCATTTCCTAACACTTCAAGATTTAAGCAAAAAAGGTGGGAGAGAAAAGAGATTAGGAATTCCTAAGCCCTAGCTTCATTTGTAAATCCAAGTTTTAGCTCCAAAATCAAAGAGAAACTTAGGTAAGTATCTCCTTCTTCTTCTCCATCTCAATCTTTCTCCAATTTCAGAAATTTCCTATAACCTAATTTGGGAAATTATTGTTTATGATCTTAGATTGGAGCTTTTGGAGTTGAGATTGAAGAGTGGTTGATCTCCTTTGTTTTCAAGCTTCTCCTTCATTGTTTTTGTGAAAAAGGTGAATTTTGAACTCACATCTATGTCTATATCTTTGATAGTTGTTAGGTAGTGATTCCTAACATCTATTACTTGCCCATTTGCTTTGGATTGAATTTTTTTTTATGAATATTCCAATTTTTGGTGTTTTGAAATTAAATCTTTAAAAATCCTAGCTTTGATGTTTGATCATGCTTTTGGTGGCGTATCGAAGAGCCTATAGGGCTGGGTTGCCGATTGGCATAAACCCCTAGCGCCCATCGCTCGTCCGATCACAAATTGTTTGGTATTTTGCCCCTTGGAGGCTAGGCTGAGAATACTGGAATTTCCAGTTTAGTCGACTGAACTAGAAGTTCAGTCGACTGAACCGAGCCCAGGAACCACTTTGGGGCAGTCGACTGAGCCTGGAAACCGAAAGTTTTCAGGAATGATTCAGTTGACTTACCACCCAGGTTCAGTCGACTGAACCTGGAAACACAAAGTTTCCGAGATTTGTGCCAGTCGACTGACCACCCTGGTCCAGTCAAATGAATCTGCTATCTCTGTCTATTTTTCCTTTTGTGTTTGAACTTCCCACTTTTAATCAATTCTTGTTTCTCCAATTTTTCGTTATCACCTTTGTTTACTTTGATAACTTCTTTTATGGGATTTTTGGGGAATATCCATTTTGATGGATTTAGTATCGATTTCTTTGGGTTTTTCATGTCTTTGAATGTGAATTTTTGGTGATTGATTGTTTCTACAATAATTTTTGTGACTTGTCACTTTGAAATGCAAAGGTTTCAATACTAATAGTAAATATTCAAACTCTTTCTCAATATGATTTCAACTCTATTTTTAATACAAATCTTGTTTATAAAGCCGTTTTCCAATCCATTAGTATACACAAACCCTTACCTTATTTGTTTGACAAATTTAATTAAACGGCTTTTTAAAACTAGCGGTATGAAACGCTTGCGTTTACTTCGTCGGTAAATTTTTGGACTTGTTCTGTTGAAACTCTTGTGACAATTTTCGAGTGGAGATCCACAATTTGTTCGTAAATACTTAAGTTAAGCTAGTGGTTATGGGACATGAAGTTGAACTCATTTATTTACTAGCTTAGTGTAATTGACACTTCTTGAGGATCGACGATGATAATTTTTGTGATTTAGACTAGCGATATGCTCTGTCTCTTTGTCCACATAAGGGATTGTACCTCGTTTTATTGAGTTTCTTCTCATTTCTTTTATAGTCTAACGACCTATTGGTTCTTTGGAGTTTTGACTCATTTTTGTGGGCTAGAGACCCATGTTCTTTTATGGAGTTCGGTTCATCGGACGTACCGTTGTACTACGTCATTATACTGGCTTATCAGGTTCATCGGGCATACCGTTGTACTACGTCGTTGTTCCGAATTATTTAATTTTCAGGTTCCTCGGGCATACCGATATTGTACTGCATCGATGCACTGGCTCTATGGTTAGCGACCATGGGATAACGACCCATTTGTGATACACGTGTTGGAGAGTTTTCACGCCCCCGTTTTGTGATAGGCCTCTTCCTTTTGTGATTTCTGGATTTCTAGTTGATGATTTTTATTGTTTGTGTTTCACCTCTTTTTGTGATTGGCAATGATATGTTCGTCGATATTTGGGGTTTAGTGAATAAAATAAAGAATATGACATTCTTTTTTTAGTGGTTTGAGATTCTTGAGATATTGTATGATTTTCTTGTTTTCTAATGTATACTTTTCATAGTATGACATTATTGTTATCATACGTTTTTGTCATATCTCTTACCGAGATGTTACATGTGCTTCTGCTTGACTCCTCTTCTAGTAACATTATCTTATTTTTGACGAACTACTCTAATTTAGTAGTTTTTGTCGTTAATGTATACTTATTCTTTTATCAAACACTTGTATCTATTCTTTTGTGACTTTGTGGATCTTGTTTGACCACTAATCTGATGTACACTTTTATGTGTTATATTCATATCTGTTTCCGCCTTTGTGATATGAATATCTGTGGCTGATTTGTGTTATGCTTATTTCTATATTTGTTTTCGAAGATCATATAACCACTGTGTAGTAGCTTTGTGTGATATCCCGAATTTTGAGTATCTGTAAATTGATAAGTAACTGGGTTTGTTAATAGAAATACTAATTTTTAACTATTAAAATACTGATTGTTAAGAATGAAACAAATAAATCTAAAAATTAATATTCATATCTGGGAAAATAATTATTTAATAATCTCCTAATATGATTATTTAAAAATGGGCAAAACTTATTATCTTAAACATAAATTTAATAATATGTTTGTTTAAATCAATATATACATATTTATTTGAATTGATTTTAAGTTGGATTAGATTTAAAGTGGAATTTAAAATTGAATTGAAAGGAATATATATCTTAAAATAGAAATAATAATATGGTTTGGAAAGTATTTATTAATAGGAATAAGTACAAAAGCTTTTAATTAGCATTTAATAATGGATTAAATAATTTTATATGATTAGTTTTCATTTTATTTTCTTTTAAAAAGTTTTATTTATTTAAAATTAGAAAAGTATTTCTTAATTTATAAATGTATTTGTTATTAGGAAATTCAATAAGAAAAGTTTTTTTTAAATCATTTAAAAATAATGTAAATATGAATCATTATAAGTGTTAAGATCTAAAACTCCTTAAAAGAACATGTGTAGTTTTATAAGACTTATAATAACATGTGTAATTTAAACAAGCTAGGAAAGTGACAAATATTGAAATAATTTACAAGTGGCATCTTTAAAATTTGATTTTTCTTTTATTTTATAAAATCAGAAAATTAGCCTATATAAGTATACATCTTTCAATACTTATTTCTTTTTCTCATTTTCAAGTTCAAGGCTTGAATCATTTCCCAAAACCCTGTAAACAAATCTTCAAACTAAAATCAGCGTTTACAAACTCAAGATCAAAAGCCAACATCTTATTTCAAACAACCTGTAGCCTGAATCAAGCCTTAATATTTTCAACAATAAAAGAATTTCAGTAACAAACTTTGGACCTCTAGCATCATCATCTCTGTTTTAGCTAAAAAAAAATTCTCAACAATTACCATTCTGTTTTGTAAGCAAGATTCATTAACATGCATTCTTCAACATCTCAGTTCAGAGCTAAATCAAAATAAGAAGGGTCTGTCTCTGTTTTAAATTCCCCAGGTGAGTAAACTGCTATTCTTTAGATGCTAATTTCTGTTTGAAACTTTATACTCGTGAGTAAACTTAAAATGTGAAACTTAGGCAACAAGTATCTGTTGCAAGTGATATTTATCTGCGAATGAATGATTTGTATGTATGTGTTTACGCAAGTCTTTATGTGCTGATAAGGTGCATATCTGTTGATATTAAAGTCTGTTCTTAGTCTAAGTCTCTGTTTTAAAAACTGCAAGTAAGAATAACCTTCAAATTTTATGCATATAATTGAAGTAAACTAGAGATGTATATTTGCATGATGGTTTCAAGTTCTGAAAACATATTTATATGTATGAAATTGTGGTGCATGTATGAAAAATCAGACATATGAGAATTTTTTTTAGGTTACAGGCATATACCTGTTCAAAAAAAAACCATTTCTCATTTCTCTGATTTATTTCAGAAAATAGTTCTAACAAAACTTGTTAGTTTTTAACAAGATTTAAAGTCCAAAATGGTTTTAAGTAAATTAAGTAATATTTCTCTGGGAATTTGGAATTACAGTAAAAGTTCAAAATAAGTTAAAAATTTAAACATCATAATTTGATGATTCAAGACTATAATTCGAATCCATTTAGAAAGTTTTGTTTTTTTTAAAACAAAAGGCAATATTTTTAATAATGTATCGGGTTCGAAATTTGGGATTGTCTGGGATCTGATTTTGTGGCAATCTCTGGCGATCTCGAGGATGAGGGGTCACGAATTTTCTTATGGTGATGGAAGAAGTTGCGAGGTACTTGGGAAAAATTCTTGGAAGAGTTCTAGAGCATCGAGGCGACGAGGAGGGGAAGATTTAGGTTTTTTTAAACCTAATTTTAGCATGATTGGAATCGAGATTTAAGCGACGTCTTGGATGTATCGAGTTGCATCAAATTTTGTGATGGGGCAACGTGGATGATTAGCAAGTCAGGTCCGGAGTCGCAGCGAATTCTGGTGAACGGCGTCGTGGTTTCGAGGCGTTTCTCTGGTGATGGGTAGCTTCTGGATCGATCGTGGCAGCTTGTTTTTGGTTTGGATTATGTGATGACGTAGGGATGATCGGGGTTGATTGAGTATAGCACCGCCGACTTGTTGAGGGAGGTCATAGGCGCCGGAGTTGAGTTGACGCCGGCATTGGTGCACGTACACGGGAGTCTTGCTCGTGTCAGTAGTTTGCAGGGGAAGTTTGTCTCTATTCGTGCAGTTTGGCATGTGACTCGAGTGTATATTCGAGTGAGTCTTGGGTAGTCCAGCTTGTTAATTGTTTTGAGTGTTACAGGTTTTAAATTTTGAAACTTAAATTAACTAAAGTTTTGGAAGAGAAAGAACTCGGGTTAGACCCGGGTGAACTTTGGATTTGACCCGAAGCTGGAGTTAGCAGCATTTAAAAGTAAGTTGGGTTTTGAAACTTTTAAATTATTTAGTGGAGTAAGTATTTTAAACTTAATTAATGGATTAATTAAGTAAGTTATTTTTAAATAAAATGTTTTTAAATATAATTTAAGATAATTAATAAATTTACGTGTAATTAATTAACTTGATTAATTTAAGGATGAAGGGTTAATTAAGTAATTAATTAAGAATAACTAATTAATTTAATTAACCAATGATCAGGGATTAATTAATATTTAATTGAGGGTTATAATTGATTAATTAAAGTTTAATTAATTGTAATTAAGGATTATCAATTAAGTAATTAAAGGTTTATTAATTTTTAATTAGTAATTAATTGACAAGTAATTAGAGGTAAATTAAATGGTAATTAAGGAATGCTTGATTAAGTTTTATTAATTAATAATTAAGTTTTATTAATTAATAATTAAGAAATAAATTAATCTGTAATTAAAAATTAATTAATAATTAATTAACTGTTAATTAAGGATTACTTAAAAAAAATTAATTTAGGATTGGTTAGTTAATTAGGAATGGTTAATTTAATGGCAAATGACTTGTAATTAACTAATGTTAATTAAGTTAAGTTGAATAACTAATTCGTAATAAAGTAATTAAGAAATTAATTACTTAATTAGGTTTAATGTGATCAGTTTAGATTATTTGATTAAGTTTAATTAATTTAAACACTTGATGATTGATGAATAATTACTTAATGTAATTAATGGAAGCATAATTACTTGAGGAAGTAATTAATGATAATTACTAGATGTAATTAAAGATGTTGATGATGGAAGTAATTCGGATTAAATTCCTATGTAATTAATCAGGGGATTAATTGAGATAATTAATTAAGGGTAATTAATTTATGAAATAAGGTAATTAAGAATAGTTGATGTCTGAATGGGATTAATCAAGGGATTAATTAGAGAATAAATTAAGGATTAATTTATTCAACGAAGTAATTAAGGGTAGTTGATTGCTGGATGTTATTAACCAAGGGTGATTAATAATTATGGTTAATAATTAATTAATGAAGTAATTAAAGGTTAATTACCGTATTTGGTTAAGGATAATTAATTTGTGAAATTAATTAAGGGCTAATTACTTAAATGTAATTAAAAGATAAATAGAATGATATTGGAAGCCTTGATTAATTGTTATTCCTAATAGGTGGTTCGTGATGCTATGTGATATGATATGTTGATTTAAACTATGAAGATGTGATTATCTATTGATGATGAATTACTGTGATATCCTGTATTAAAAGTAGAGTTGTATTTCACTTTGAATAATGTAAGTTAAGTTGATAATGGTTTCGAAGAGACCGGAGTCGGGTATTAGTAGATACCTGAAACCACTTCGATTTTTATAATTTGATATGTGAAACCAATAGGCTGAAGTGGAATGACTGAAGTAAATTGGACCATTTAAATCTAAGTTTTGGCTTTTAGAAATTGATGTGAGAAATGATTGATGTACTATAACAACTTGTGAAGTTGTAAATCGATATAAGTTACCCCGGGTTTATATAGGTTGTATGCTTTTGTTTTACATGTTAGATGGGTTTACTCACGCTGATTTCCAGCCTGACCCGGGTGTTACTTTGATGTAATGCTCGGGTCAGACCGAGTATTACAGATTTTCAGGTAAGGACGTTCTGGAGCTCAGGAGACGAGCTGGATGGCAGGAACGTATGAGGCGTTTTGCTGTATTTATCTGGGACAAGTTAGTTTTTAAATTGTCCAGTATTTGTGTAATAATGTAACTCTGATGTATAATGATATAAGTGTAATGATATAGTTCTTCTTGAAAAACTATTATTTATGTGATATTATATTTTATCCGCTGCGAATGTGAGATTGTGTATTTCTTTCTGTTCTTCTTCTGTCTCTTTCTTCTTTCTCTTTCTTCTTTTCTCTAACTATCTGGGATTTTCGGGATCGAAAATTTCGGGTCGTTACACTTTGAGTTTGTATCGGTATGTTGGATTTCCTCTTGAAAAGAAATGCATGTTACACTATCTGAATATTGATGCTCGCACAAAGTAATTACATGGATGGTCGCTTCTCAACAACCTTATTCTTCATGCTAGTTGACGATATTACATCGTAGTGTCCTCGGCTAGCGTGAGTATAAAGGTAGGGCGTCACACTAATGCAGAATGGTAGAGTGATTGCCTATGCGAGTAGACAATTGCGACTACATGAGAAAAACTACCCGACCCACGATCTGGAACTCTTAGCTGTTATTTTCGCTTTGAAAATTTGGCGTCATTATGTTCTGGTTGAGAAACTCTTTCAGCTTTCCTAAAAATTTAAAGTTTAACTTAACTTAATATTTGTACTTAATAAATCCCCCTTGTTTTAGGTGAAAAAATTGAATTATTCACTGACCACAAATCTCTGTAGCATCTCTTTACCCAGAAGGATTTAAATCTGAGTCAGCAACGTTGGTTAGAATTTCTAGCGTCATACAACCTGGATATTCAGTACATACCCCAACAAGCCAACGTAGTAGCCAATGCTTTAAGTACTGTTCTCGCTTATTTGGTTGTCACTCCTACTCTTCTTGAAAAGATAGCTAACAAGCAGAAAGAAGATAAGTTTCTTTGAGAAATTTATAAAAGAATATGTTAAGGTGAGGATTCCAGTTTTGGAATCGATAATAATGGAATTATAAGATGAAAGGCAGGATGTGTGTTCTAGATATCCCTGATCTGAAACGGGAAGTTTTGGACAAGTGTCACAAGTCCAAACTTAGTATCCATTTAGGAGTTAATGAGATGTATCGAGATATCAAAAGGACTTTCTGGTGGAAAACAATGAAAAGGGATATATCTATTTATGTCAGTCGTTGTGCTACTTGTCAACAAATCAAAAGTGATCAGATGAGGATGGCGAGTTTACTCCAATCACTGGAGGTGCCTAAGTGGAAATCGGATCAAGTATCTGTGGATTTCATGGACAAGTTGCCACAAGCTCGCAACGGTAATGAAGCAATTTGGGTTATCATGGATCATTTGACTAAGACTGCCCAATTCATCCCAGTGAAATCTACCCAAACAACAGCAAGTTTGGCTGAATTTTATGTGAAAGAAATTGTTCGTCTCCATGGAATACCGAGAAGTATAGCGAGTGATCATGACTCGATCTTCACAAGCAGATTTTGAGAGGCATTTCAAGCCGCATTGGGAACCAAATTGAACTTCAGTACTGCTTACCACCCGTAGTCTGATGGGCGGACGGAAAGAATAAATCGAATCTTAGAAGACCTTTTGCGTGCTTGTATTGTTGACTTTGGCGGTTCATGGGAGGACCATTTACATCGGGTTGAATTCCCATATAATAATATCTATGAGGCCAATATCGAAATGGTTCCTTTCGAAGATTTATATGGTCGTCCGTGTCGATCACCTGCGTGTTGGATTGAGTCAGGTGATAGACTCATTCTTGGACCAGATATTATAAAGAAAGCCACTGAGAAAGTTGATTTTATTCGAAAAAAATTGAAAAAGCTCAAAGTCGTCAGAAAAGTTATTACGACCATAGGAGGAGAGATTTAGAATTCCAAGTTGGAGATTCTATTTTTCTAAAGGTTTCTCCAATGCGGGGAGTATTGAGATTTGGAAAAACTGGTAAGCTGGCACCACGATATATTGGTCCTTTTCCTATACCGAAGAGGATCGGTCCTTTGGCATGCCGAGTGCAGCTACCCAATTGGTTATCTGGCATACACAATGTGTTTCACATTTCTCACCTTTGAAAATATATGCACGATCCAGATTGTATTATTAAAGAGGTCGCACAGCAGGATTTTGAGAGCACACCAAATCTGGCAGTAAAAAGAGAACCGTTGAAGATAATTGATTGAGAAGAAAAGCAGCTAAGGAATAAAGTTGTGAAACTGGTTAAAGTGCAATGGAGTAGTGATCCAAATGGCTGTACTTGGGAAACAGAGGATAGCATGCAAAAGTCCTATCCCAATTGCAGAGTGGATATTTCGGCTTAATCTGGTAAGCCATTTCTCTATCTTTTTTTGTGTTCTTATATTCTTTGTTAGTCTCTCTCTTTTTCAAATTTTGAGGAGGATATTTTCTTAAGGGGTTGTAACATCCCAATTTTTATCAATTTAAAAATTTAGTAATTAAAATAAATTTTGGAATTAATTTGAATTTTTCAAAACAAATAAAACAAGTGTTGATTTGTGTGTGTGTGTGTCTATATAAGATTGTAAATTGCATTTGATTTTAAAATTCAAAATAATAAATATTTTAAAATTATTTGAATTTGAATATATATATATATATATATATATGAGTAGATTTGAATTTGAATTTGAATTTAAAATTTAAATTTAAAATTTAAATAAATATCTTAGTGAAATAATTTGAATTTAAAATAATACATATGTGATTTATTTAATGTGTAATTAGTTTTGAACCCTTTTCTTTTAAATTGTATATATATAAATAAAGGAGAATGTGTTTATAAAAATAGAAAAATACAATTTAAAAGTAATATATAAAACATTTAGTGCATGCACAATACAAGTGTTAAGCTTTTAGCACGTAGATTAACATGTGTAATCAATTTAAACGTAGGAGTTAACAAGTGTCAATTTTTGTTTTATTTTTGAGAAAATTTATAAAAAGAAAATAAAACTATATAACATATCTAATCTCCTCTTCTCATTCCTTTATCTTCATTTTCAAACTAAGCTTGTATAAACTCGGTCCAGAGAATTTAAAAACAAATTAAACCTGAAACAAAGTAACTAAAAATCAGATCTTCTCAAATACCCAGTATTCCAGTAAATCAAGACTAAAAAACAAAGCAAAAGAATTCAAATATCTTTCACAATTTAAAAATCTGAAGCCTGATTTCATTGCAAAACTGAATCAAGTTCAACAGTCAAGCAAAGAGTAATTCAACTCAGCAAATCAAAGATTTCAATATCAAGCCCAAATCAAATAAACACAACTCAGATTTTCAAATTAAATCAACTTCCAGGTTTAAAGAGCTCTCTGTTCTTCTTAATCAAGGTGAGTAAACTTTTTAAAATCTGGATTTTACTTGTTGTTTGAATCATGCTTGAAACAAAGTTGTAAAGTATTTACATGCATGCAAATATTTGTATATGTATATGCAGAGATGATTGTGCATGTTTGAATTACAGGCAGAGATGCCTCTGTTGTTTCTAGGTTTCCAAAAACCTGTTCAAAATTAGATTACCCTTCCTCTGATCCTTATTAGACCTTAGGATCAAAGCAAGATTTGTTTATTTAACCATGATTTAAATTTTAAAAATAAATTTAAGTAAATTAAACAAAACCTTTCTTTGGAAATTTAAAAACATAGGCAAACCCAAACATAGGTTAAAAATTCAATCACCATGATCTTTGATTTCAAATATATAAATTGAAACGTCTTTGAAAACATTGATTTTTAAAATTGAAATCAAGATTTTAAAATTTGTATCGAGTTAGCATTTCGATGATGATCAGAAAGTAGGTTTTAAGTTTTTTCTGGCGATCATGGAACTCGGGGTAGTCTGGGTTTTGCCTGGAGGTGGAGGAAGGCTTGGGGATCTCAGCAAAAATGTCAGATGGATTGAACATCCATAGTGGTGGAGGTGTTGGGTCGGAATGCGGTTTAAGCCCTAGTTTGGGTCGAGGTCAGAAATTGAACTACTGCGAGGTCTCTGGTGGATTGAGTGTCGCAGGACCTGGGGGAATCGAGGCACTGGACATCGAGGTAGCTTAGAGTACATTCGCATGACCTTTGATGGTCGGAGATGGGAGTTCGAGGCGATCTTTGGTGGTTCAACTTTAGTCCAATTTGGGTAGAAGGGTTCGATTGCAAATCCGTCGTCGTTTTGGAATTCTAGGTTCTTGTGAGGCTCATGCGGACCGTCGTCGATGTGTGGAGGTTGGCGCACCGGTTGTAGGTGGCCAGATCGACTGTGCATGTGCATAGTGTTGAGTTGTGTCAGTGAGATGGGTTTGAGGAAGAAGTGTTTGTGACTCGAAGTGTTCTTGGGGAAGTTTGGGTGTAGGCTCGATTATGGGTTCAAGTAATTTTTGAGTTGCACCGAGTATTAAAAACTTAAACAAAATTCTAAGTTCTAAAATGAAAATTTTGGGTTAGCTCGGGGACGACTCGAAGTAAACAGGCATGTGTCTCGGGTGATGCTCGAGAAGGACTCGGGGTAGTTTAAAAACAGTTTTCAAGTTTTAAAATAAATTTAAGTTTAAATAAGTTTTTAACTTATTCTTTTAAAAATAATTGTTTTATTTAAAAAAGGGGATTAGTAAAGGTTCAAGTTAATTATTTTTAAATAATTAAGTATATTTTAATTACGTAATTATTATTTATAAAATAAATCCTTAATTTATTTTAAATAAATAATGTAATTAAAAAGTTAATTAACATGAAGTTTTAAATTTTTATTAACCTTAATTTCTTGAATTAATTAATGTTATAATAATGATTAATTATAAGGTTTATTAATTAAAGATCTTAATAATAATTAAATGATTAATTAAGATAAATGATTTATAATTACTTAATTAATTAAAGAATAATTAATTAAAGGTTAATTGATTAATAATCAAGGATTAATTAATTAAGATAATTAATTAAGGAATAATTAATTAATGAAAGTAATTAAGATTAATTAATTAATAATTAAGCATTAATTAAGATTAGTTAATTAATTTAGTAATTAATAATTAAAGGTCAATTAAATGATAATTTAGGTTAATTAATTATTAATTAAGATTAATTAATTAACAATTAAAGATTAATTAATTTATAATTAAGGATAACTAATCATTAATTAAGGATAATTAATGAAAATAATTATGTGATTAATTAATTATAATCACACGATTAATTCATCTTACTTGTAGATGATTAGTTATTATTGAATGCCTTAAACTGATTGACACACCTGTTATGTGATTATGATACTTTCTGATGTGAATTGTTGTGAATTGAACTACGATATCTGTGATGTATTTCTGTGTGAATGTGAAAACTGTTGGCCTTTAATGGCATTTGAATTTCGATGTGACAGGGAGTCGGATTCTAGTTGGTTATCCAAAACCCACATCGAATCTTAATGGTGAATCTTTGTGATTGATATATCCATGTGTTTTTAAATTAAGCGCTCACTATTCGGTTTAGCAGGGAGAGGACATTATGTCATATAACCCATTCCGAATAGTGATACGACGAAATGGATAACATTTGAAGACGGTGGTGACGAACGGGTGTCTTCGGGAACGATAGGATAACCTGTCGAATGACTCTACACTGAGTTGCTATGGTATAGAGATCTCCATATGTGATGAGGAGTCCGATCGAGATTGTGGATGCCCAGATTGCAAGGGTTCTTTGTGAAGTGCCTTCTATTCCGTTCGAACCCGGAACGGACTCGTACGGATGTATATCTGACATTACACATTGAGATGTAAAGCTGGTTTCTATCAAATACATTTCTGTTTGGTGGTGGAGAATTTATTCTCTTAGCTTAACACCTTTCTCCGAGGCATACGAGCTCAGAGGTTATGTAGTTGATAGTTACTAGTAATACATTCCCAATTTGGTAATGTGGCATATGAAGTGCTGCTGATCATTTGTTGATCGAAGCATGGCTTTTGTGAAAAAGCGTAGCTTTGTGGACGAGACTTCATCGGACCTCACAACCCAAAAATGGTCGAAACATGAAGAATTTGGAAAGGTTATGAGGATCGTGCCCTTTAGGGTATGTCCATTTCCTTCTAGAAAAAGGTGGTATCATGGTATGGATCCCAGATATTTAACTTATGTGGTTGCTGCAAATTTATTACTTTTTGGTTGTTGGTGTAGAGGCACCTCGGATAAAGGTCGGTAACGGCTGGAGGATGGCATACTCGTGTCAGCAGTTACCTAGTTACAGAGGTAACCGGCCATGTATTGGCAGAGAGCTGGTTAAGTTCTCGGGGCATCCCTCCAGAGGCGTACCCATGTGGCATTGGAAGTTCCTTAGCCTAACTATTTGTTGGAAATCCAAAGAAACAATATGCCCCCTGTACAGTTTTAGTTGTATAACCTGCCATGCAGCGTGGCGGTAACCTGCCATAAAACATGGTAGTTGTAGTAGGCATACTTCGAAATGTGTATGCTGGCTAAGACTAATATTATACATTCGAAATGTTTTCCACACTATGCACTAATAATAATATCAAAAGAGTTTTCTTGTATCAAGCATGTTTGACTATCATAAGAGGAAATCTCCTCCAATTGTGCGATTGTGTGTAGTGGGAGGTCTTATGGTAGTCTCATTTTCCAAAAGCATATCATATTTCTTTTGTAAATTGTTTTTGTACAAACAATTGTTTTTGTTTACTCATACAAGTCTCATGACTGACCCGGAGTTTATTGTTCCCTTCCTAAACTCTGGGTGCCCATAATTTTCCACACGGGCAGCCTAGAAGCAGGTTATCCACGTTTTGGAGCTAGCTTGGACTCAGAAGTCTTTTGGAAGCTGTCAGATTTTGATAACTTTTGGTTTGGAGACCTTTTAAAGCTTTTTGGATCTAAAGGCGCTTAGTTGGGATTCTCTCTCTTTCTTTTGAAGATTCTCTTGAAGTCATCATAGCCCTATCGTTATTGTTCCCTTGTGGTGTTATCATTCTATCATCGTATCATGTACATTTTATTCTGATGGTGTTTAATTGTTGTAATCAAATATTGTATCCATGTTGTATTTGTGTTGTGATAATGAAATCATCTTTTGTTTTTGCTGTTTTATTTTCATCTAATGTTGTTATAAGCTCCACCGAACTGGAGTTCAACGTTTGAATCTCTGGCAGTCGAATACAAGTGAGGTATTTGATGTCGATTTTCAATTGCTGGATTTCGGGTCGTGACATGGATTATTTTAAAGAGATTGATTGAAAAAGAAATAATGGATTTTCGATTGTTTTAAATAACGCGGGAAAATATTTTTAAATAGAGAATTTAAAATAAATTACCTAAATGAATTTTTAAAGACTCTATGTTAAGGTGATATTCGAAAAAATATAGAATGAAGTTGAAATCGATATTAAAAGTAGATTGGTAAAAATAAATGGAATCCATAAGAAAATGAATTTATAAAATGGAATTTATAAATGAGATTAAATCAAAGGGAAGTGATATTGGATGATAAGTTTGGAATGTAAACTTATGGGGAGAATTTATATTGGAATATGAAAATATGGTAAGAGGAAAATAGTAGATACTACTTTAAAACGAAGATGGGTAAGGAGACCAAATGGAAGAAACGTGATGAAAATCGAAAGGGGTTATAAATTGAAAATTTGGTTATCCAAATTTTAGAAATATATATATATATATAACAATAAGTTAAGTTTTAAATTTTAAAAAGAAATTTTTTGTTTATTAAACTATGTAATTTTAAAGTTAGTTAGTATTGAAATATTTCAGAAGTCAATTTTTAAATACTTCATATTTATTTTAATAAAATCCTAAATTTAAAGCCTGCTTTGAAAATGATGTTATAAGTGTCTTTGATATTTTAAATAATTAATTGAATATGTATTAAAAATAAGTTATTATTGTTTTCTTCTTAATACTTATTTTATTTAGATATGTATATATATAGGGTTTTGAAACAGTTGAAAAATTTATTTACAAATCTTCTCGAGAGTTGAAAAGAGTTATTTAATAGATGTGACTTATAAGAGAATTTCAAAGCAAAGTTTGGTGAAAAGTTAGAAAATTCCGAAGCAGTTAAATAAAAGTAGGCTTTGAAAATGAAATAGAATTCATTAAAAGAAGTAGAAGAGAAATTGGGATTATAAGCAAGTATAACTGGTTTTGAAATATTAAGGAAATTAATTAAGAAATTCCGGAATTTATAAAATTTGTTGTAAACTAGTCAAGGATTTTACAAACAAAATTGTAAATGATTTTAAGAAAAGAAATAGAAAAGAAAAGAATCCAAGTGTTGAATATCAAATGAAGTGGGAAAAGTATTCTAAGTATTGGGAAGGGTAGGACATGTTCCATGAAAATAAGAGGGATTTGAAAACTATTTTCAAAATACGAAGTATGGGAAGTAATATCTTATAAAGATATTTTGAAATAAATTTGGAAAATTCAAATGAGGCCTGATGATTTTTTATGGATAATTATTAATAGTTAAATAACCAACTATCAATTTTGGCCAATTATCGTTAATCGTTTCGAATTGACCGGGATCAGATTTAATTATACAAAAATCACTTCGATCTGGCTTGAAAGTTATGAATGAGTACCGTGAAAATGATGAAGACGGTGCTTCTATTTGTCCGGACCCAGAACAACTTGTATGGACGAATGCTACTAGAAAATCGTCATTGGTGGACGATGAGCATTCTAAGAGAAATCGTTCCTTGAATGGTAACGCTTAGCCTCGAGCCGCATCAACCGGGAATGACTAAAACATGGGAGATGCAGCACGCGTAAGTGGGTTGTGACGCCCCACCTCTATACCCACTCTAGCCAAGGACACTACGGGGTAATGCCGTCAACTAGCGCATATAATAAGGCTGTTGAGGAGCGACCATCCGTGTAATTGCTTTTTGCGAGCACCGATATGTCAGATAGTACAACATGCATCTGGTTTCGGGAGGAAATCAGACATACCGATACAAACTCAAAGCTACCATACAGTGGCTATATATATTCTTCGGAAATAAATATAGAACTAAACATAACACAAATCAGTCACAGACATCCATATCACAAAGGCGGAAATAGATATGAATATATAACACATGAAAGTGTACATCAGAGTAGTGGTCAGACAAGATCCACAATGTCACAAAAGAATAGCTACAAGTGCTAGACAAAAGAATATGGATACATCAATGAGCCTATATCTCAAATGTATACAAAAAAACTACTAATCTAAGTAGTTATCTAAAAGTCAGGGTGATAATCCCAAAGGTGAAGTCAAGCAGAAGCACCTGCAACATCTCGGTCTGACCCGAGTATTATTTAATAAGAAAATAATAAACGGATTAGTCTAGCTGTAAATATCAGATAAAATGATATAGAATAAGAGATATGACATAAATATATGATAACCATAAAGCCATACTGTGATAAGTATGCAATTGAAAATCAACTAGGGATTAACCAATATCACAAGAATCTTCTTCTCAAAGATCAAAAGGAACGTCATTCTCTTAATTTACCAAATCACCAAGCTATAAATATTGACAATAATACCAATGCCAATCACAAAAGTTAATGAGACACAAATTCACCAATACACAAATATTGATAAAACTAATCAATGTAAATCACGAAAATTGGTGAAAATACAAATTCCAAAAATCATCAATGGAAATCCAGAAATCACAAAAAGGGGGAGGCCTATCACAAAATGGGAGCATGAAAACTCACCAACACGTGTATCACTAAATGGAACGCTATTCCATGGTTGCTAACCATTAATTTTGAGCCGAAGCTCCACAAAATGGCCCGAAGACCATGGGTCGCTACCCCACCAAATTGAGCCGAAGCTCCACGGAAACGGGATTTAGTCTCCCTCGTAGACAAAGAGACATCGCACATTTGCTAGTCTAAATCACAAAAATGATCATCAACGATCATCAAGAAGTCTCAGTTACAGTAAGCTAGTAAATATATAAGCTTAGCTTCATGTCCCATAACCACTGGCTTAACTTAAATATTTACGAACAAATTGTAAGTTTCCACTAGGAAGTTGTCACAAGAGATTCAACCGAACAAGTCCAAGAATCAACCGGCGAAGTAAACGCAAGCGTTTTATACCACTTGTTTTACTAAGACTTTTAATTAAATTTCTCGTACGAGTGAGATAAAGTGACAAATCACAAAAATGATTGTAGAAACAATAAATCACAAAAATTCACATTCGAAGACGTGACTAAAATCCAAAGAATTCAATTCCAAATCCATCATAGTGGAAATACCCTTGCGACTTAACAGCCACGACTTACAACTTAACATAAGTCAACACAAGAAATTAACGGCTCAAGAAATAGCATACGGCCTAACAGAGCAGCTTAATATGACGCGACCTATAGCCTGGCGCGACCTAACAGTACCATGCAGGCCGAGAGACCTAAAGTGGTCAGCGACCTAAGGCAGGCCGACACATTGCAACGCGAGTGACCTAGGTGTTGCGACCTAAGGCAGGCCGACCTAACAGCAAGGCATGCTACCCAGGGAGGAACGACCTAATGAGCTAGCGGCATAACCCGAGCGACCTAAAAGCAGGTGCGATTTATACATGGCGCGACCTAAGTTGGCTGCAGGATATAGGAGGTGCGACCTAAATCAGAAGGCCAAGCAACCTAGCACGGCGTGACCTAGGATGGCGTGACCAAATTAATGCCGAGCGACTTAAGGAACTCATAGCTTAAGGAGGCGAGCGGCCTATGGGGTTGCGACCTAAGGAAGGCCGACCTAACAGCAAGGTATGCGGCCTATATGCACGCGCGACTAAATGGGCATGCGACCTAACGACCTAAGGGGTAAGGAAGGCCGAGCGACCTAACGACCTATGGGTTGCGACCTATGGCAAGCCGACCTAACTGCAGGCCGAGAATCTTACATGTGCAGGCCGAGCGACATAGGGGTTTGAAGTGCAAAAACTCTCTCAATTTGCAACCGATCGAGCACGAACGCTAGGGGATTACGCCCATCGGCTACCCGGTTATATTGGCTCCTCGATGCATCACCAAAAACGTGTTCAAACATCAAAGATTGGATTTTTTTTAAGGATTTGAACCCAAAATACTAAAAATTGGGATTTTCACCAATTCAATCCAAATCAAGAGAAAATGCATATGAAAAAGTGTTAGGAATTCATACCCAACAATCAAAGATAGTTATAGATAAAGATGTGAGATAAAAATCTCACCTTTACACAAAATCAATGAAGAAGAAGCTTGAAAGCAAAGGGAGAATCAATGGCTTCTCTTTGAATTTGGAGCTAGATGTTGGATTTGCAAATGAACTAGGGCTTGGGGTTTTAATTTCCCATTCCTTCCTCCATTTTTGATGAAGCTTGAGTGTTAGGAAATGGAAGTAAAGTTATGAAGGGAAGGGGCTCGAGCTATAGTTAATAGTTTAGGTTAATGGGCTAAACCAAACCCAACACCCAAAGTGAAAAGGTGGCAAAATTCCACTAACTCCAAACATATCAAAGATTATACTCAAAAAGATCGCTAACGGTGTTTTGGACCCAATGGAATTGGTTCCGAGTCCTAATTCGACCGCATACAAAAAGTAACTTTTCGGACTAAAATCCAACTAACGGTAAAATATTAAAATAAAATATTTAAATATTCAACCATAAAATATGCGGGTTGTTACAGACTCCCCTCCTTAAATAAATTGCGTCCTCGCAATACTTAAGAACAAAATATATAGTAAAAACCATGAAAGCATATCAACACAAAAGAAATATTGAAATAAGAAATTCACCTCAAAGAGCACGGGAAAGTAAGTCCGGATGTGTTCGCTCGATGAACTCTCTAGATTCCCAAGAGCAATTCTTAGGATTTGAGGACCATTGAACTTTAACAAGCGGAACATCACTATTTCAAAGGCGTTTGACCTCCGAAGCAATAATATAAAAAGGATGTTTCTCGTAAGTTAAATTAGGCGAAACTTCAATTTCTTCCACAACACCGGGCTCAAGAATAAAATCGGAATCTCGAAGGCATTTCCGTAATTGAGAAACGTGAAACACGTCATGAATAGTAGAAAACTGAGCCGGTAATAAAAGGCGATAAGCCACGGAACTAATACGTTCGGTGATGGAAAATGGACCATTATATCGAGGCACTAATTTTCTCGATCTTAATGAAACGTACAACACCCTTCATAGGTGAAACACGAATAAACACAAGATTTCCCACAGAAAATTCTAATTTCCTTCTCCTGTTATCGGCATAGGATTTTTGTCTACTCTGGGCTTCTTTCATCCTATGACGAATAAGGTCAATCTTCTCTGTGGAATCACGAATAAAATCTAGACCTAAAACTAGCTTCTCACCGGCCTCAAGCCAACAAGAAGGAGATCGGCATGGCCTTCCATAGAGTGCCTCGAAAGGTGCCGTACCAATACTAGATTGGAAGCTATTATTATAGGAAAACTCAACAAGAGAAATATGATCTTCCCAACTTCCACTAAAATCAAGAACACATGCACGAAGAAGATCTTCAAGAGTTTGATTCACACGCTCGGTTTGTCCATCGGACTGAGGATGATAAGCGGTGTTAAAATTAAGCTTCGTTCCCAAAGCTTTTTGAAGACTCTTTCAAAATCCACTAGTAAACAATGGATCACGATCACTAATAATAGAAGAAGGAACTCCATGCAATTTTACAATTTCTTTAATAAAGAGTTTGGCCAAGAGGAACGGTTCGATTGGACTGAGCGGGAATAAAATGTGCGGATTTAGTAAGTCTATCAACTATCACCCATAAGCTATCATGACCCAAACGAGAACGGGGAAGGCCGTCTATAAAATCCATGGAAATTTGATCCCACTTCCAAACTGAAATTTCTAAAGGTTGCAATAACCCACCGGGCCTTTGATGTTCGGCCTTGACAAGTTGGCAAGTCATGCAACACTTAACAAAGTTAGCAATATCAGATTTCATTCCCTCCCAATAATAAAGTCGCTTCATATCCGCGTACATTTTACTACTACCGGGATGAATGGTAAATTTAGAACGATGAGAATCTTCTAAAATGTCTTTACGAAGATTACTAATATTTGGCACGATAAGTCTACCAAATTTTCGAATATCGCCACCAGAATCAATATCAATTTTATCCCTAAAATTTTGGCTAAGAAGAGCCAATTTGGGATCTAGCTTTTGAGCTTCAAGAATGCGGTCTAAAAGAGAAGGATGAGCCTTAAGGCTACATAAAACAAGAGATGAACATAAATCGGAAACACGATCTCGAGTCTCACAAGTGGATAGAATGTCGAGATCATTCCATTCGGATATCATCATAGAAACAACTGCTTGTTGCTTACGACTAGGTGCATCCACAACACGATTTCCCTTTCCGAGAGTATAAAGAATATCAAGATCATAAGCTGCAAGAAATTGGAGCCAACGTTATTGATGCAAATTAAGTTCCTTTGGGGAAAATAGATACTTCAAAGATTTATGATCGGTGTAAAGAATAAATTTTTCTCCCAAAAGATAATGACGCCAAATACGAAGTGCGAAAACAATAGCCGCGAGCTCTAAATCATGAGTGGCATATCTAGTCTCGGCTGGCTTTAATTGCCTAGAAGCATAAGCAATAACACGTTCTCTTTTCATAAGAACGACACCCAAACCAACGCGACTAGCATCGGTATAAACAATAAAATCTTGTTTTCCCCCAGGAATAACAAGAATAGGAGCATCGAAAAGGAGTTCTTTTAATTTCTTAAAAGAAGCTTCACATTAGTCCGACCAAATGTATTTAACTCCCTTCTGGGTCAAACTAGTAAGAGGTATGGAAATTTTTGAAAAGTCTTTTACAAAACGATGGTAATAGCCCGCCAATCCAAGGAAGCTACGGATTTCCGTCACACTCTCTGGTCTCTTCCAATTTTGAATCGCTTCAATCTTTGAAGGATCCACGGAAATTCCGGATTAGGAAATAATATGACCGAGAAACATCACACGAGATTGCCAAAAGTGGCATTTAGAAAATTTTGCTTTCAATTGATTGCTCCTAAAAGTTTCCAACACAATCCGAAGATGCTTTTCATGCTCCTCCTCGGTTTTTGAATACACAAGAAAATCATCAATGAAGATGAGAACAAACTGATCGAGGAAATCTTTGAAAACTCTATTCATAAGGTCAACGAAATAAGCCGGAGCATTCTTTAAACCAAATGGCATAACAAGCCATTCATAAGATCCATAATGAGTACGGAACGATGTCAAAGGAATGCTATCCTCTGCAATACGAAGCTGATGAAAACCGATAGCTAAGTCTAATTGTGAAAAGACTCTAGCACCACTAAGCTGATCAAATAAATCATCAACCCGAGGTAAATGATATTTGTTCTTGATAGTAAGATCATTAAGCTTGCGGTAGTCAACGCAAAGCCTAAGTGTACCATCGGATTTCTTCACAAAAATAGCCGAAGCTCCCCAAGGAGAGGAACTAGAGTGAATAAATTGCTTCGTCTCCAATTCAGATAATTGTTTACGCATCTCCTCATTTTCTTTATTGGACATACGATAAGGAGGACGAGTGATAGGTTGAGCTCCAAGGATGAGATTAATTTTGAACTCAATTGCTCGCTTATGTGGTAATCCTAAAACGAGCTCAAATATGTCGAAAAATTCACGAACAACGTGAATAAGAGAAATAATATCTTCCCCATCATCATTATCGTTATCATAAGGATTTAAAGAATATAAAGATGCAACCAAGCTGGAATCCGAATCTTTGAGGTTAATAGAAATCTTCTTAACAGATTGAGGATGTCGAAGATGAATAGTCTGCTTAGGACATAGAATTTGGGTTCATAGCGGTTAAGCCAACCCATTCCCAAAATCATTCCAAAGCCGAAGTAGCACATAACATGCAAATCGGCTTGGAAAGAAAAATCACACAAAATAATCTCGACATCTTTACACAATAAACTGATTGTTGCGGATCCACCAACCGGATTCGCAATTCTCAAAGAAGTCATTAAACACAAACATCTAGAGAAAAAGTATCAACAAGTTCTTTTGAAATAAAAGAGTGGGACGCACTCGTATCAAAAAGAACCGAATAGGATGATCACCAAATAAAATAATGCCATCAAGGATAGAATGAGAAATACCTTGACCACGAGATGTGTTGCCATGGGCTTGAGCAACATTAAGCTTTCCCTCCTTCCTGTTTTGAAGTTTGGGACACGAAGATAAATAATGATCCGGGCTTTTGCAATAGCGGCAAGCACGAGGCTTTGAACACTTGTTCGCATAATGGTCCTTAAAACCACAATTGTAGCTTTGCCCACTACGAGAGGTAGAAGTCTTAGTTGCCGGAGAGGCTTGCTTCCCTTTCTTATTGTTAGAATAAGGACCTTTGAACTTGTTAGGCCTTTTCTTGTTGTTGAAGTTCGGTTTAGCACTCCCAACCTCAACATCACTCTCCTTATCTGCCTCTTCAAGTCGAAGAGCGATATCAATGAGTTGATCAAAAGAAACTTCTAATTTTCGAAGTAATGGCTTCTTGAGATTTTTATTCATGCCATCGACAAATCTTTGGTTTTTCTTCAATGGAGTGTTTATGTACTCGACCCCGTATTTAGAAAGTGACTCGAACGATGCGACCTAGTCTGCCAAGGAAGATTCCCCTTGAACAAGGTCTATGAAACGATGAGCCAAAGTTACCTTCTCAGCTTCTGGCACAAACTTTAATTCGAAGTGTTCTCGGAATTTCTCCCAAGTAAGATCCGCTTCAACTATTTCAAAAATAAGAAGCTCATACCGATCTAATGCTCTTTCTTGGAGCATACTAGAGGCCACCTGAACACGGTGAAGATCAACGAGATTCATGCAAGAAAAGATTCGATCGCACGTTCTCAGCCAAGCCTGGACTTCAATAATAGTTTCAGAACCTTAGAATGGCATCCCACCCAAATTGGTATAATCGTTGCACAAACGTGCAAATCCAGACTTAGGGTGAGCAGACTCCGGATTAGATCCGGCTGCTTGAGCATTCCTTACTAGATCAAGGAGCTGCTGGGAAGACATAAATACTCCATCTTGGGGAGTAGCTCTAGATTGACCGACGCTGGGACGACCAGGTCTAACCATTTCTCTTCCTTAAGAAGGAAGAAGGAAGAAGAAAAAGGTTATTCACAAAATGAATATCAAACAGTAATGATTGATAAAACAAGGAATCACAAAAGCAATTAGGATAGAAAGGTTCGAAGACCCGAATAAAATCCTAAGGCATGACTCCTAAGATGGACATAGGACGATGATCCTTGTTAAATTATTCTACATTGTTCTGAAGTTTGGCTCTGATACCAAGCTGTGACGCTCCACCTCTATACCACTCTAGCCAAGGGCACTATGGGGTAATGCCGTCAACTAGCACGGAGAATAAGGCTGTTGAGGAGCGACCATCTATGTAATTGCTTTGTGCGAGCACCGATATGTCAGATAGTACAACATGCATCTGGTTTCGGGAAGAAATCCGACATACCGATACAAACTCAAAGCTACTATACAGTGGCTATACATATTCTTATGAAACAAATATAGAAATAAACATAACACAAATCAGTCACAGACATCCATATCACAAAGGCGAAAATAGATATGAATATATAACGCATGAAAGTGTACATCAAAGTAGTGGTCAGACAAGATCCACAATATCACAAAAGAATAGCTACAAGTGCTAGACAAAAGAATATGGATACATCAATGAGTCTATATCTCAAATGTATACAACTAAAACTACTAATTTAAGTAGTTATCCAAAAGTTAGGGTGATAATCCCAGAGGTGAAGTCAAGCAGAAGCACATGTAACATCTCGGTCTGACCCGAGTATTATTTAATAAGAAAATAATAAACGGATCGGTCTAGCTATAAATATCAGATAAAATGATATAGAATAAGAGATATGACATAAATATATGATAACCATAAAGCCATACTGTGATAAGTATGCAATTGAAAATCAACTAGGGATTAATCAATATCACAAGAATCTTCTCAAAAATCAAAAGGAATGTTATACTCTTAATTTACCAAATCACCAAGCTATAAATATTGACAATAATACCAATGCTAATCACAAAAGTTAATGACACACAAATTCACCAATGCACAAATGTTGATAAAACTTATCAATGTAAATCACGAAAATTGGTGAAAACACAAATTCCAGAAATCATCAATGGAAATCCAGAAATCACAAAATGGGGGAGGCCTATCACAAAACGGGAGCATGAAAACTCACCAACACGTGTATCACAAAATGGAACGCTATTCCATGGTTGCTAACCATTAATTTTGAGCCGAAGCTCCACAAAACGGCCCAAAGACCATGGGTCGCTACCCCACCAAATTGAGCCGAAGCTCCACAGAAACAGGGTTTAGTCACCCTCGTAGACAAAGAGACATCGCACATTTGCTAGTCTAAATCACAAAAATGATCATCAACGATCATCAAGAAGTGTCAATTACAGTAAGCTAGTAAATATATAAGTTTATCTTCATGTCCCATAACCACTGGCTTAACTTAAATATTTACGAACAAATTGTAAGTTTCCACTAGAAAGTTGTCACAAGAGATTCAATCGAACAAGTCCAAGAATTAACCGACGAAGTAAACGCAAGCGTTTCATACCACTTGTTTTACTAAGCCTTTTAATTAAATTTCTCGTACGAGTGAGATAAAGTGACAAATCACAAAAATGATTGTAGAAACAATAAATCACAAAAATTCACATTTGAAGACGTGACTAAAATCCAAAGAATTCGATTCCAAATCCATCATGGTGGAAATACCCTTGCGACTTAACAGCCACGACTTACGACTTAACGTAAGTCAACACAAGAAATTAGCGGCTCAAGAAATAGCATACGACCTAACAGAGTAGCTTAATATGGCGCGGCCTATAGCCTGGCGCGACCTAACAGTACCATGCATGCCGAGCGACCTAAGGAGGTCAGCGACCTAAGGCAGGCCGACACATTGCAACGCGAGCGACCTAGGGGTTGCGACCTAAGGCAGGCCGACCTAACAGCAAGGCATGCTACCCGGGGGGAACGACCTAATGAGCTAGCGGCATAACCCGAGCGACCTAAGAACAGGTGCGACCTATACATGGCGCGACCTAAGTTGGTTGCAAGATATAGCATGTGCGACCTAAATCAGAAGGCCAAGCGACCTAGCAGGGCGCGACCTAGGCTGGCGCGACCAAATCGATGCCGAGCGACTTAGGAACTCACGGCTTAAGGAGTCGAGCGGCATATGGGGTTGCGACCTAAGGAAGGCCGACCGAACAACAAGGCATGCGGCTTATATGCACGCGCGACTTAATGGGCGTGCGACCTAACGACCTAAGGGGTAAGGAAGGCCGAGCGACCGAACGACCTATGGGTCGCGACCTATGGCAGGCCGACGTAACTACAGGCCGAGAATCATACATGTGCAGGCCAAGCGACCTAGGGTTTTGAAGTGCAAAAACTCTCTCAATTTGCAACCGATCGAGCACGGACGCTAGGGGATTACGCCCATCGGCTACCCGGTCATATTGGCTCCTCGATGCATCACCAAAAACGTGTTCAAACATCAAAGATTGGATTTCTTTAAGGATTTGAACCCAAAACACTAAAAGTTGGGATTTTCACCAATTCAATCCAAATCAAGAGTAAATGAATATGAAAAAGTGTTAGGAATTCATACCCAACAATCAAAGATAGTTATAGACAAAGATGTGAGATAAAAATCTCACCTTTACACAAAATCAATGAAGAAGAAGCTTGAAAGCAAAGGGAGATTCAATGGCTTCTCTTTGAATTTGGAGCTAGATGTTGGATTTGCAAATGAACTAGGGCTTGGAGTTTTAATTTCCCATTTCTTCTTCCATTTTTGATGAAGCTTGAGTGTTAGGAAATGAAAGTAAAGTTATAAAGGGAAGGGGGTCGAGCTAGAGTTAATAGTTTAGGCTAATGGCTAAACCAAACCCAAAGCCCAAAGTGAAAAAGTGGCAAAATTCCACTAACTCCAAACCTATCAAAGATTATACTCAAAAAATCGCTAACGGTGTTTTGGACCCAATGGAAGTGGTTCCGAGTCCTAATTAGACTGCATGCAAAAAGTAACTTTTCGGACTAAAATCCGACTAACGATAAAATATTAAAATAAAATATTTAAATATTCAATCGTAAAATATGCGGGTTGTTACATGGGTCGCACCTAAGTAGGGTATGTTATCACCTTTCTAGATGTCCTCGGAAACCTTTATATTATGGATATGGTTGTGCATGGAAGGAGCGCTCGATGATAAGGGTGGGAACACCAGGGTTGATAACATATTCGGTCTATCTAGGTCAGGGGTAGGCTGGTGTTGTGTAGCAAGGGATCCCAGCGTGGTCGTCGGTATGTTGTTCTAGAGGTGTACTGTAGTGGGTGGTACCCCGATGTCCCAGTCATTCGACTGGATCCATTATCCAATAAGAGCCGTATGGTTTTGATTGTGCCCAACTATGCTGGAATGTGAGATGCAAGCATTTCAGCTATTTTCTATTTATCTTCTATAGATACTAGAATAATATCAGAAGATTTTGTTAAAAATCATTTTGGTTATCGTAAGGAAAAAACCCATCGTGTTTATTTGTAACATGGTCTTACGAGATTCCTTTTTTTCAAAGAATTTTGAAAAAATAATAGTTCAAATTGAGTGTGTTTTCTCATGCTAGTTTTCCAGACTGACTCGGGTGTTATTTCATTATAATGCCCGGGTCAGACCAAGTATTACAGATTCATGTTAAATGCTATGGAACTCAGGAGATGAGCTGGAGGAATTCAGACGTATATCACGTACTTGTTTATTTTCCGCTTATGAGAACAAGTTATTAAACTATCCAGATTGATGTATTAAATTGTTGTACTCTGATAATGGTATGTATGTTAACAGTACAGTTCTTGTATTAGAAATTTGTTATTATATATTATATTTTGTTCCGCTGAGATTGAGAGATTCTGTGTTGTTGTTTAATTTTCTCTTCTACCTTTTTCTTCTTCACCCAAATGAACTGGTATTTTCGGCACTCGACTACTCAGCATTTTATATAGTGGACGTATTAATATCGATTTTCAAGGGTCGAAAATCCCCGGTCTATTACACAACCCGGGTCTCTTTAACAACCAAACGTTATTTTGCACACTGGTTGGTACTTTTACAATTCGATAACAGTTCATACTTGATATCAAAATATCATATTCGCTTCAATATTCAGTACATTACGAAATCATCATATCTACTCAAAATATGCCATTTTATTTCAAAATCATTTTTATCCTAATATCTCGATTTCAGTTCCAATTTAAAATTGCTTCAAAATTTTCATTTAGGTTATAAATTCAATTTAACCCAATTCATATTTAAATCCATGATTTAAATATAAACCTCCCAGGCTTTGAGCGGTTTGAATTTTAGAAAAATAGTTCTAAAAATTTAAATTGTTTTAGAAATAGTTTAAATAAATAAAATAGTTAATATAAAATGATTAAGTATTTAAAATGTTTTATAAACTAAAATAGATTGGAAAAACATCAGAATACGTAAAAAGGTAGATTTAAAATAGCTTATATTAAAATAATTTATTTGAAAATAGTTTCAAAGTCAAACTGATTCAATTTCCAAATTTTCCAATTCAAATCACTTTTAAATTTCTGTTTCGATTTAATCGATTCAATTTCGATTTCAAGTTGAATTTTACTTTGATTCCAATATAATTTCGATGTACATTCCAAATTAATTTCAATCCCAATTCCTAAATTAATTTCAACTCAATTCCCATTTTAAAACCATTTCGACCTGCATGAATTCCAAGTTTGATTTTCAAAATATCAATTTGAAACACTTAAATCAAATTTGCCTTCAATATCCGATTTAAAATCAAAATATAATGCAATTTCTATTTCAATTTTAAATTTCATTTATATTACTTTTATTTTGGTGACTTTCAAAGTTCGAATAAAAGTCCAATCTTTTAAAACAAATCGATTTCTGAAATTCAAATCATGTTTCGATTGTAACTTCGCAATTTCACTTTGATTATTTAAACAATTCCCCTTTGCCCAATTTAAATTTTAGCATTCGGGGCTCAAGTTCGAAAATAATTTAATTTTTATTTCTTTTAAATCAAAATCATTTTAAATAAATTATATATTAAAAATTTTAAAATTATTTCATTTAACCAATCCGCTGTCCGTATATAATTTTCTATCCTATGGCCAATTGATCAGTTATTTCAATTTAATTTTAGGGATGGATATATATCATATCAATCCGAATCACAGTGTCATAGGTATATATCATTTCAACCTACTTTTTAATTTATTCGAAATAATTCAATTTATAGTTTATATACTTTAAAAAATGTACAGGGTGGTAACATGATAAATCAGAATAAATAAATATCCAAATCATCAAAAATATCAACCAATAGCATCCATCGCAATCAATCATCCAAACCGTCAACATAATTCACAACAATTCATAGTATTAATAATGGATGTTTTACTGGCCATTAAATTCCTATTTCAAATTTGATACTCAATTTTAATTTTCAACAGTTAGTTCAATGACAGTTTACATGACAATTAAATTTATATCACTTCACAATTTTGAATTTAACTAGCTTAAAAATATTCTAGTACGTGCGAGTGTTATAAAACACTCACCTTGAGTTTTAAATTTTACATCAAATTGAACGAAGTTCGATTTTAACCTAAACTTTTATCTAGCTCCAAATGACTCCAAATCAACTCCATGACGTAGCGCTCGTCGCCACGATTCCAACGTCGCTTGTTTCATCCAATTCCGACCTCCTATGGAAAAGATATACAATTTTAAATTTTGAATACAAATTGTATAAATAATTTGTTTTATTATCACCATCAGATCTGGGCTGCTGCTTAAGAGAGATGAGATCTAGGCCGCACGAATTCCTTTCCCCCCTTTCATCACTTATGTTCCAGACATCGCTAACTCATCATCATAGATTAACATCTCCATGCCGCTCCTACCTCAAGCCATAAGAAATCGATCAGGTGCCTTCAAATTGAAGGCCAACATGAACTCTACTATCGCCGGCGATCTAGTCAAGCTCGGCCTCACATAGTAGTCGCCACATCTCCATGAACGATAAATGAACGCGAGCATTTTTCTCCTCGTATGAGAATCGAAAATTCATCATGACCATACGGATTTGTCAAGCTCGAGAAGCTCTATGATTTTCTAGTTGAAGGTATTCGATAATAATGCTTGGAGGAGAAGAAATTCGAGGAGGAAGGGTGGAAGTTTTCGGCCATTAAAGTATTAGGTGGTGGCTACTTAAAAATAGGGTTATTCAGAGAGGATATGCGTATATGTATTATTTAATTATTATTTTCACTATTTAAGTACTTTTCCATATGAACTCCAAATGAAGCGTGCCGCCTAGCGTTTATAATGTTTAACCCCTATTTCAAACATAATGGAACATGTTTCAAGGCCTGATTCGATTGTAGGTGGAGTATAGCTTTTCAAATCGAATTATAAATATTAAATTTTCGATATTAAATTCGACGTGTTTCTATCTCGTACGACCAAACGATAACTCCAAATTCTACGAAATTTGAAATCCGATAAGAATACACTATTATGGTTCTAATGGAATAGGTTTCATCGAAATCCGAAACTGTGGTCAAAATGGCTATTTTTACTCATCAATTATAATATGAAGTTTTCAATTTCTACTTATTCACTTTAAAACCCAGTTTTAAATGTTAAAAATCTTCATTGATTTTTAAATAAAATTTAAATAAACTTCTGATATCATTTTCAATGATATTAAATTCAAAATTCAATTATTTGAAAATTTCAATATTGAATTTAAACAATTTAATTATCCTATGAATCAATATAAATAAGTCATTAAGTTTCAAATAAATTTTAGTTATCAACATCATTTTATTTCCATCTGAATAATTCACAATTATTATTCAACTACAGTTATTGATTATAAACCCAATTAATATATATAATTTGATATCAATACTCTTTATCGCTAAATCTTCGAAATTAGTTTATTTCAAAGTTTTATTCAAGTTCATATCCAGTAACTTACATTCAAAATCATTAAAAAAATTATTTTAACCATTTTTATTCATTAATTACACTAAATTTAATAATTTAAAATGGTTAAAAATACGGGTCGTTACAATCTCCCCCGCTCAAAACTTTTCGTCCTCAAAAAGGAACTAAGTAGAGAATCTCACATTTGATATATTTAAAAATATCAATTTATAAAACATAAAATCCATTGGAAAACTCTTACTATGTTTCTTCTACGCTACTATGACCGGCTTACGAAATTTACAATTTACTTAATAAAAAAGTTATAATTTTTTTAAGATCTCAAATTTTTTTAACTCCTTGATTTACGGAAAATTTCGGCAGAGTCTCCTTTGCGCGGCTCGATCGAAATTTTTTTAAAATCAATATATAACCCAAATATACCAAATATATATCCCATCTCAATGATGAGGCATGCCTTAGGGAAAAATATAAAAGCACACTATGTAATCTGAGATGTGTACCTTATTATTATGAACAAGAGCGAGCTCATTCGTATATGCAAGCGAAGCATATAAAATCCACGTATATGTCCAAACGGTCTTCTTATGCACTTATCTCAACTTAATTTTAGAAAGTTAGTCAGTTATAAAGATATGGAAATTATATATGAGTTTTATAGAAGCATATAACATGAATTTTAAATCCAAACCATAACATAAGCATTAATAAACGACAAACAACAATATATACAATAAAATAGTTACAGCGACGATTTACAACAAAAGAGACCATTCAATTATTAGTATTCATCCAATTAATTCATAACGATACGAATTTACATTATCCAATGCCAATATTTAATCTATACACTTCTTTTTTTCATTTACATTCAATTTTTTTATTAACATTTAATCGGTTTGTTTCATATTTATTCACATCTATTTGATTTACCTTTAACTTATTCAATTTAATTGTTAACTTTCAATTGTTTCATTTTACGTTTAGCAACATCTCATATGAATTCATTTATTCACATTCATTTTCATAATTTCATTTAATAACAAGTGTATTTGTGAAACATTTTATTAATCATCACTTTAGTTTATAATCATTCTATAACATTCCATTTTCTTATATGTGACTTTATCTAAGTTTATAATTATCTCAAAAGTTACAAATTCAATTTTACAATTTCTTTGCAAATTTATATTTAATTCTATAGCAAATTTACAAAGATATTATTTAAATCATTTGTCTGCTTTCTTAAGTTCCATTTACTAATTTTGTTTATTCATTGATCATTTCATAATATACTAATTAAGTATATAACATTTATTATTACAACTAAATTCCCATTTATATACATTTTAATTGCTTTTAAGTTTTGTTTACTTGTATAATATCCCATTACAAATCCAAAACATCATTTTAAATTTTAACAATCGGTAAGTCTTATTATATGTTATTAGAATGCAATTTGGTATTATATAAATTAATACGATTCATTTTGCTAAATTAGAATGTTCACTATTTTAACTTGTTTAAATTTTCCCGACATTCAATTTTAGAGTTGCAAACTTCAACTCTAAAGTTTCTCAAAACATTTGGCTTAGATTCCTTAATTCTCTTATTTTATAAGTTCTAGTCATTCAAATATTTCATTTCATTCAAATAATTTGAAGACTATTAATTAACAGAACTTAAAAATTTTAAACACCGGGTTCATTTCAAATCATTTGAGACAAGTATATATACTTATATCCTTTATATGTCAAATCATACTCTGGTAGTTTAAACCGAAATTCGTTTATCAAAATAATTTTATAGTAAAGCCTCTCAGAAGTCTCCCTACTTTGAGACTTGAAAATAAACGTCGATGATGCTGCGCAGTCATCACCAAAATTATTTTCCAACGATGGAAGATGTGTGACGACCCAAACTTGATGTCCAATAAACGACATCAAATTCGTATCGCCGGAGCTTATAACAACAATTAGATGAATATAAAACAGCGGAACAGAATCAATATCATAAATATCATCACAGTTACAACATCAACATAATATCCATACTACAACAGAGTATATAATACATACACCACAACTCCAAATACAACATCATGATAATACAACAGTAATCATAAATCCAAAAGTCCGCAAATGGAAGAGATGATAACGAACTCCCAAAAGCTAACACCTGAAATCTCCAAAAGCTCCTAAGATATCTCCCAGATAAAAAGCTCCAAAATACTGCTACTCCAAAATACAGAAACCTGCTACTAGGCTGCCCGTGTGGAAATAATGGGCACCCAGAGTTTAGGAAAGAAAACAATAAACTCCGGATCAGTCATGGGACTGGTATGAGTAAACAAAAACAGTTGCATTTAATATAAAACAAGATTTATAAAAGAATTTTCGGAATGCTTTTAAAAATGGAACTACCATAAGACCTCCCGCCACACACACAATGCAAACGCAGAATTGGAGGAGATTTCTTCTTATGATAGTTAAATATGCTTGGTACGAGAAAAGAGTTCTTTTATATTATTACTAGTGCATAGTGAAGTAAATCATTTCGAAAATAGAATATTAATCTTAGCCAACATACGACCATTATCGTATGTCTACTATAGCTACCATGTTTTGTGGCAGGTTACCGCCATGCTGCATGACAGGTTTTACAACTAAAACCGTACAGGGTTGCGTATTGTTTCTTTGGATTTCCAACAAATGGTCAGGCCAAGGAACTTCCCATTGCCACATGAGAACGCCTCTGGAAGGACGTCCCTGAGAACCAAACCGGATCTCTGCCAACACAAGGCCGGGTTACCCCTAACTGGGTAACTACTGACACGAGTATGCCATCTCCCGGTTGTAACCAACCTTTAACCGGGGCCCCAGCAACAAATCACAAAGTAATATATATATATGTATATATATATATATATATATATCTGCGATATCAACATAAGTTAAGTATCTGGGCTCCATACCATGATACCATTCTATCCAGAAGGAAATGCACATACCCTAAGGGGTGCTACCCCCAATAACCTTGCTGCATCTTTCCTGTTTTGACCATTTCGGGGTGTGAGGCTCGACGAAGTCTCGTCCACAAAAACACGCTTTATACAAAAGATGTGCTTTGGGTCAACAAATGATCATAGAAATGATCACATAGATAAACGACCAAACAAATGATCTTATCACAAATGATCAACACAATGATCATTTCACAGCAACACTCAGCATGTCACATTACCAAATTGGGAATATATCGCTGATAACCTTCAACTACATAACCTCTGAGCTCGTACGTCTCAGAGAAGGGTGTTAAGCTAAAAGAATAAATTCTCCGCCACCAACAGAAATATATTTGAAAGAAATCTGCTTTATATCTCAATTTGTAATGTCAGACGTACAATCCATACAAGTCTATTCCGGGCTCGAACAGAACCGAAGGCACTTCCAAAGAAGTCCTTGCAATCCGGATATCCACAATCCTGATCGGATTCCCCATCACATATGGAGAACTCTATACCGGAGCAACTCGGTGCAGAGTCAATCGACAGGTCATCCTATCGCTCTCGCAAATACCCAGTCTTCAACGCCGGTCTTCAATTGCTATCCATAACGTCGAATCACATATTCGAAATGGGTTATATGACACAAAGGTCCTTTCCCAGCTAATTCGAATAGGGACTGTCAAATTTTAAAACATGTGGATGTCATTCACAAATATTCACAGGTTCGATGTGGGTTTCGGATAACCAACTGAAATCCGATTCCCTGTCGCATCGAAGTTTAAATGTCGTTTTACGGACAATAGGGTTTTCACATCAATACAAAACAAATCATAATCACAGTGCAATAACATGGCAATTACATCATACAGAATTACAAACAGAACAGAGATATCAATATAAGTTAACAACAATAGTTAATTATTTACTAATCAAAACGAATGAGATAAATTAACCAAATAATTATTTTATTGATTATTCAATCAATGATTTATTATTCTTAATGATCAATAAATTAATCTTAATCATCTTGATACATTGATTTTTCCTTAGTTAGTTATTTTAATTAACTGCCAATTAAATTAATTAACTTGCTTTATCAAATCAATAAATTCTTAATTATAAATTTATTTGAGTACTTAATTGTTTATTAAATCAATTTTAATCACAATCTTTAAATTATTCTGAATTCCTTTTCAAAACTATTGATAAAAATCGTTTACCTTAATTTTCATTTGAAAATCTGTTTTATACTTTAAAAATTTATTTATTGTTACATTGAAATTTTAATGTAAATTAATTTAAAATTCTTCTTTTAAAATTTAATCATTTAATTTAAAGGGTTAAATAAATTTTGATTTTAAACTTTCTTTACCTAATTAAAGAATTAACAAATTCTAAAGCATTTGTTAAATAATTTAACTTAACAAAATCTAAATTGTTTATATTGCAAAACACAAAATTTTCTTAACATTTTGACTTAAAGATTCGAATGGGCTTAGCCCATATAAAACAACCCGAGTAAAAACAGGGTTTTACTCGCGTCCACCCCGGGTCAATCACGCCTTCTCCCATAGCCCATTTCTCTTCTTCCCCATGCCTGTTCTTCTTTACTTCTTCCAGTTTCTTTTGTTTTTTTTTTCAAGTTTAAACTTTAGCTAACTAAAATTTAGCCTCAGGGAAACTCTCTCTCAAACACGAACACAACCTGAAGCATTACACGAAAATTTTCGAGTCTCTCCCGAAGCTAAACACAAACGACAACTATCTGAACCCATACGAACGTTGTGCACGTGCACATCGTCACGGCATCACTCCGGTGGCCATTTCGATCGCCAGCAAACCACGATGCATCGCCCCATACGAGACCGAAACTTAATTCTTCACGAAATTGTCTAAATCGAAATTTGCCTGAAGAGTGCGCCAACCATACGAATGCATCATCCCCAATCACCTCGGCCTCGCGACGCCGTCCATCTGACAAAGCGCCGCCCCAGTCACATCACCTCCGGTCATCCACGAAGCTAACCCCCATTACCTCGTACAACTCGATGCACCCCAGAACCGTCCGCGACCATTCTTTTAACATGAACGAACACGGGTTCTCAAACCCTATTTCGATCTCGTGCTCAAAAATCTTGCAGTAATCAAATTTTTTAATATTTTTCCTAACATTATTGAGTATTAAACTAGCTCCACGCGAAATTGCAACATTCAAAAATCTTTTGATTAACAGGAATCGATTTAAAAGCAACATTCGTTAAAATATGAACTGCTCCTAAGATACCCAAGTGAAAATCATCATATTTAGTTTAAAAATCCTATTTTTGTATACTTACTCGAATTATACAATCAAATCAATAAATTATCATAGTTGAATTTATCATCATTTTGTTTTACTGTAAGGTTTGAGGTTGCACAGCCAAAAGTTTTCACTTCAAACTTAAAATAAAATTGTAAACTGTGAGTTAAGTTTACACAACCTATTTTGTTTTAAAACTCCAAAGTTAAAAATGTTCGTATGGTAATGTTTTGATTTTATTTTTCTACTTCACTCTGTTTTGAAACCAAAAACTAGTAGAACAGATATCACAAACATATGCAGAGTTATCCTTTAAAACTTACATAGCTAAGCAAACTGTTCACAAATCTTATACACAAATTTTTAATATCCAAGCAGTAATTTTACTCACATGACAAAGGTTTGAAACAGAAACTATGTTGATCTTCTTTGAAATGCAGTTTGTTCCTCTTCTCTTTTCTTTTTAATTCAGTAATTTATTTTCAACTTTGAAATATATTAAGTGATGCCTTCTTTTCTTTTTAATTTCTATTTTTCTTTGCTATTTTTTTTTCTTTCTTTCAATAAAAAGTTTTTTTGAACGAGATGAGGCATAGGTTGATATATATAGAAGTATACAAAGTAAGGGAGGTAGGCAAGTTTTAAGCAAAGTACTGAAACATTATTTTGCATAGTGGCTTTATACAGGCTTTTGTACTTCACATGCTTTCCTCCTTTCTTCAAGGGAGGCTGAAGAGTAAACATTTAATACCAGCATGTATTTACAGTTGATGTCTTACTTGATGTTACTAGAGTAAATGGCATTAAATGAAGCATTAAATGGAAGCATGTATGCAATGCTCCTTTGCCTCCTTGTATATTACAGGTAATGTTATTCTAGATTTTCTTTTATATGTATAGTTTATATTTGTTCACTCTTTTGTTATCTTGTTTATTTGTTTATTTGTTCTTTTGTTTGTTCATTTGTTCATTTGTTTATTTGTTTATATGTTAGATTATGATTATGTTATTTAAATTTTATAATTCCATCATATCTTACCCTAACAAATTTATTTCTATTAAAAGCTCATCTATCACAATTTATTATTTTATTTTGTAAAAAAAGAAAAGTTGTTTTAGTTATTAACATTAAATAACTATGAAATTTTATTTCAATATTTTATTTCTTTTGAATTTCTCAAATTTACATTTAAAAGTTCCAATAAATTTCCGAATTTTTAAATTCAAAATTCCCAGGATGTTAGAAGAGGGGAGTACGGAATTCATCCTTTTAAAATTTATTTGAAAAAAATTTGTATTTGTATATACTTTTAAACAATACGCATATTATTTCCAAACCTTAAAACCTTTTTGGCACTGGAATTTTAATTTATCAAATTCTCGATTTTATATTCATTTTACTTGCAAATTATATTCTTTAAATTGCATTTATAAAGTTTCATTTTCTTACAATCATATCACAACTAATAGTTTAGGAATATTGAATAATCAAACAATAAACGATAATGATCAATATAATCATTTCTATAACAACCAACTCACACTATATATACGGTAATGATATCTGAAAATTATTCCTTTATATAGAAAATATAATCAGGGTCAGATTATTTCATTTACCCAATTTCAAAACTGTACTACGTCGAATTTTTCTGTTTATGTGTTTAGAGATTCCTATCAATAACGTTAATTACTAGTATTGACCAGAATCCCTAAGCCACTCAAGAAATCAACCAACACAATATAAAAGAATTTTTATATTCACTAACAAATACGCGCTCATATCTATTAATACACAAAAACTCATTCTAGGGTGCTACTGACCCTATCTCTAATGAGTTACCCCTCAAAGCCAAGGTTATCGCTAAACCAAAGCTCTGATACCAACTGTGACAACCCACAAATCCATACCCTTGAATCGACAATAAACCACACATATCTGACCCAAAAAGCATAAAATGACGGAAAGTCATGAGAAAGAAAAGAAGAGAGCAAAAGACGAGAGAAGAAAGAGAGAAGAAGAAGAAAACCTAAAAGAAAAGTTACAGAATCTCACCTCGTAGTGGAAAACATATAATATCATATCAATGTTCTTTACAAAACAAAAACTGTAATTTCATATACATACATCCATTAGAGTTCAACAATCAATAACTAATCATCAGCATGGGAAGTTATAATAACATGTCCTTATAATGGCTGATAATTTAAACAATAATACAGCTGAAAAAAAACAAATACGTATATACGCCATAAAGATCTCCAACTCGCATGCTGAAGTTCCAAAAGCACCAAATCTGAATCTGTATATAAGCTCGGTCTGACTCGAGCATTGAAAGGGAAGAAGCCCGGATCAGTCTGCTAAACCAGCGTGAGAAAACAGACTAAACTGAATTTATTAAATTACCAAAACTTTTCTTTTCAAAACAAAAGTATCTCTTAAAGCACGCCCACATATAAACACGGATATGTTTTTACCTTATGATAAACAAAACCTTTCATATCCAATCTTGTTATATTATACTAATGTCTAGTATACAAACAATAATTAAAATAGCCGAAAATGTTACCATTATTGAATTCTGGCATACTAGGCTCTACAAACAAAAATGGAAGGCACATAGTGGAGTTTGGATTTCCATACAAATGACCAGGTGAAGTGACTACCTTTCGGTAGTATATCTCTAGAGGAATGTACCGATAAACCATCACAAAGTTATTCTACCAACACAAGGCCGGCCTACCTATATAACTAGGTAGTACAGAATATGTCATCCTTCGGTCGTTACCGACCTTTCCAAGGGCCCTCTAGCATATAAACCACATTAATTTACATCCCGAACCTCATAGCGGGAAGAAATATATCTTGAAGAGGATGATCATATCCTAATTAGGAATGACCCACTTAGCCATGTTGCATCTAACCCTATTTTGGTCATTTCAAGTTGATGAGACCTGAGGTAACGATTACCTTTCACATATCACATCATCTTTGAGTACCACATTTCCATTTCCGTTGACTACTAATTACCTTCCACATAAAAATAACATTTGAGCTCATACGTCCCAAGTAAGGGTGTTAAGCTAAGAGATTGCCTTCTCCGCCACCAACAAATGTGCATTTGTAAAAACCAATGTAAGTAATCTTAGAAATTCAATATCAAACATTCATCCATACAAGTTGTTCAGGAATAGGACAAACCGAAGGTACTTTCCTACCACATCCTATCAAGAAATCCCTGGGATTAGTAGCGCAGCCCTTGTAATGGATATTTCATAACGAAGATACTAATGCTACTAGATGTATATTGGGATTTTAATCCTAAACGATCAACAATCAGTCCTTCACTATGAAAATCCTAAATATCTATATCTTCAATAACCTGCAAAATCGATCGCATGTAGTCGGTCTGAAGTGGTTTTCGAATAAACCGGTCCCAATCTCTTTGCACCAACAACGCAAAAGCATTTCTCAACCTCACACAGAAACTAAATCTCGTAGACTTATCACGTCTCCAACTTTACATTTTCTATCCTTCGGCCAAGAAGGAATCTCGATAGATTGGAGTAATCACTCTGTACTACCCGAATCAACATTCTCAACATAAATGATAATCAAGCCTACACGGTCAGTTATGTACTCTATGTACGACTAATTAGTTTCTACATCAAGTCGAGAAACTAAAATGGCCAAATTTGATAGTCGATTATTTAACTATCAAAGCAACAAACAAAATATAGCACATAAGCAATCACTAGGCCCTTTTAATTAATCTTTTATTAATTAAATCACTTTTCCAAATCATTTACTTCAGATTATCTTTAAAAGATGTAGTCTCAAAACTATGTCAATATTTCACTATTTGGAAAACTTTTCCATTTACTTATTTTAATAATAAGTGAATTCACAATTTACTTTATTTTCAAACCATTCAAACATCATTTTATAATATCACATTCCAAAATATCCATTTTATTTAAAGGATTATTCATTGTCCAAAATCATGAATAAAATTTCATTACCAAATTCATTACTTCTACATATTTAATTTAAAGGATTATCCACTGTCCAAAATCGTGAATATAATTCCTTCGATAAACTTTCGTATTTAACTTATAAAATTAAATTGATTTCAGATTTATAAAACAATGTTTATAAATTCCATACATATTTTGTAAAAACTTCAATTTATAAAATTCCTTTATTAACCAATCTTATTTATATCTCATTTACATGCCAAAATCCAATTATAAGTTAATTTACTTATAAACCATTTATTTACAAATTCATTCTTTTTATAACTTCATAAATTTATAAATCTTATTTACTTATAAGATTCGGTTATAACTTCAATTTAACACTTATAAAACTCCTTTATAGTTCCATTATTTTTACTTATAAAATTTCTACTTTATAAATCTTATATATAAACCATTTATCATAAATTGAAAATTCTAAATTTTTACTTATTTTACAAAGTAGTTATCTCCATATTTTAAAAAATATATTCGAGTATATTTCACAAAATCTTAATTTTTATAACATAAAACTTATAACTTTTTATTTATTTGAAATAAATTCTTTTCCTTAACAATTCAAAAATTAGCAAAACACACACAACACACACAAATATATATATATATATATATATATATATATATATATATATATTCAAAATCACTTTGAAATCCTTTTTAATATTTTAAAATTCCAAAATATGGCCTAATGCTACAAATGCGCTAAATGGGGAATTCACATCCATCACGGCTAATAAACACCATATATCACTTGTTAATAACAAATATAACAATATCTGTAAATAAAAATCATTACCGGCGAGGAAACCAGTAGGATCCCTCCAACCTGCCACCTACAACAACTATACATATGAGAAAATATGTACGATGCCTTTTTCGAGGCGGATACGCGTACAAAAGGTCGTCCACTCGTACATGAGAACGCATAGGGTCTCATCCGTTAAAATATGCAGGAACATATCTGTACCAACTAATATATATATATATATATGTATATGTATATATATATATATATATATATATTGTGACGCCCCACCTCTATACCCACGCTTGCCAAGAACACTATGGTGTAGTGTTGTCAACTAGCACGGAGAATAAGGCTGTTGAGGAGCGACCATCCATGTGATTGCTTATCACACGGTGGCTATAAATAATCTTCGGAAACAAACATAGAAATAAGCATAACACAAATCAGTCACAGGCATCCATATCACAAAGGCGAAAGAAGATATGAATATATAACTAACACATGAAAGTGTACATCAGAGTAGTGGTCAAAAAGATCCACAATAATACAAAAGAATACCAACACGTGCTATACAAAAGAATACAACTATGAGTCTATATCTCAAGTGTATACAAAAAAAATGCTAATCTAAATAGTTATCCAAAAGTCAGAGTAGCAAATCCCGGGAAGAAGTCAAGCAGAAGCACCTGTAACATCTCGGTCTGACCCGAGTATTATTTAAGAAAATAATAAACGGATCAGTCTAGCTATAAATATCAGATGACATAGTATAAAATAAAAGATATGGCATAAACATAAAATATCCATACTGACATACTACTATAAGTATGCAAATGATGATCAACAGAAGATCAATCAATAAGAGATAAATCAATATCACAAGAATCTTCTCAAAGATCCAAAGAGGGCATCATACCCTAAACTTGTACTCATAACAAGTCAATGAAATAAATTCCAGAAATCAACATAAGAAATCCAGAAATCATAGAAAAAGGGAAAGAGGCCTATCACATGACGGTCCGAAGACCATGGGGAGCTACCCCATATGGGTGAGTCGGAATCACCCAGATGATGTCTAGGCTAACCAAGAAGCAAAAAGGCATGTGTGAGTGGAATCACAAAAATGGTGTCTAGCCTAACCTCGCAACAAAAAGGTATGTGTGAGTGGAATCACACAAATGGTGTCTAGACTAACCTTGCGGACAAAGAGATATGTGTGAGTCGGAATCACGGCCATGAGGTCTAGTCTAACCTTGCAAACAAAGAGACATCGCACAATTGCTAGTCTAAATCATAAAATGATCGTCATGATCAACGAGAAGTGTCAATTACACTAAGCTAGTAAATATAAAAGTTTATCTTTGTGTCCCATAACCACTTGCTTAACTTAAATATTTACGAACAAACTGTAAATGTTCACTAGAAAATTGGCACAATAGGTTCAATCGAACAAGTCCAAGAATTAACCGATGAAGTGAACGCAAGCATTTCATACCACTTGTTTTACTAAGCCGTTTAATTAGATTTCTCATCCGAGTGAGGTAAAGGTTTGTATATACTAGTAGATTGGAAAACAGTTTAAGAAAAGAGCTTTGTTATTGAAAATAGAGTTGAAATCATTTTGTTGAAAGAGTTTTGATATTTACTACTAGTATTGAAACCTTCATATTTCTGAATTTGTTATCCCGTCTTTTCAGCAAGGCTGTGATACCATAAAATCGACCGAGAAGCCAAAGATAGTTTGTCTCGAAGAATGGTCAACTCAGCATCTCAACAAAGCAAGTTCTGTTGAATGTTTTTCAGATAAGATCCCCTACGGAGGGGGGTCCAGGGGGATGACAACCCCCCAAGGTGGGGGTGCGGGGGCAATGCCCCCGCTACGGGGTTCGACCTGCCCGGTCAGGTCGCGGGGGTCTAGGAGGCAGCGCCCCCGGCGGGTTGTGGGGCAGTGCCCCGTCTAAAACGGTACAACCTAGTGAAGAGCTAAGGGAGGATAGGATGGGGTGACCTACGAGTATAAGGGGTCGAGCGACCAAGAGGTGTTCGCGACTTAACGACCTAAACAAGGTCGAGCGAGTTAAGGTGATGCGCGATCTAACGTGTCTCGCGACTTAACGAAGGCAAGGCCGAGCGAGTTAGAGAGTTCTACGACCTAACGGGTTAACGGTCTAACGACCCAAGGAAACAAGGTCCAACGACCTAAGGAAGATAGGGGTCATGCGACCTAAAGGCTTGCGACCTAACGGTGTTCGCGAGTTAAGCAAGGCAAACGACCTAGTGGTTGCCGACCTAAGAGGGAATAAAGTCCAACGACCTAAGGGTTCACGCGACCTAGTGGAACACGCGACCTAAAGGGTAAACGACCTAAAGTCCAACGACCTAACTCATTCGAGCGACCTAATGGTTTAAAGGCCTAACCCATGTGAACAACTTAAGGTCATACGACCTAAAGGGGAACGACCTAAGGTCACGCGACCTAACGAGGTACGCAAGGCCGAGCGACCTAAAGGGGCACGACCTAAAGGCGAGCGACCTACGACTTACGACCTTGCGACCTAACTCCGAGGCGAATTTTCACCAGAACGACCTAATTCCGAGGCAGTGCGACCTAAATGTTGGTTTTCACCAAAATCACTAAAAGTTGGAGTTTTTCGCCAATCCAATCCAAACCAGGTGCAAATGTACATGCTAAAATAATGGGGAATCATTCCCAACAGTCCAATATAGTTATAGACTAGAATTGTGAGATAAAAATCTCACCTTTGCACAAATTCAATGAAGAAGAAGCTTGAAGTCGATAAAGAAGCAACTACAAGCTTGAATCCAATGTCTTTACTTTGATTTTGGAGTTGGATGTTGAATTTGCTAATGAACTTGGGCTTAGAATTTTAATTTCCCTTTCCACTCACCATTAATGCTAAAACTAGAGCTAGGTAGGAATTTGTGAAGAGATGAGGAGAAGGGGTTGGAACTTAGGTTTAATAGGCTAAACCAACCCAAAGTCCAAAGCGGGAAAAGTTAGTGAAATTCCACTAACCCCAAACATATCAAAGTTTATACTTAAAAAGATTGTAAACGGCATTTCGAACTCAATGGAAGTGGTCTCGGGTCCTAATTTGACAGTTTGCAAAAAGTAGCTTTTCGGACCAATATCCGATTAACGACAAAATATTTAAATATAAAATCGATAAATATGCGGGTTGTTACATATATATATATATATATATATATATATATATATATATATATATATATATATATATATATAATATCATATATCACCTAAACAATCATCAAATAGCATAAAATAATTATATTTTCACTTATATAAAAACATAAGCTAGACAAAAAGAGTGAATTGCACTCGCTTTGCTTGTAGTGGTCTTTGTAGCATTTTATTTCAAATAATGTTTAATTTTGCCCAAAAGTCCTAAGAGCTCCAAATTAATCCAATCCAGCACCATTGCATAGTGTTTGCGAATACGAACCCAACGTAATTCATTTCATCAAATTTCGACCTCGTATGTGAAAGATATGATTTTTATAAGTTTACACGATTTTAAGTAAACTAATTTACAACTTTTTCTTATTTTATTTAACCTTAACCTCATCATGTCCGTTCATCTTAGAAAGAGCAGATCATGGCCGTGGCTTTTCCTTTCTCCATCGTTCACGAATGCGAGCAAGAAACCCAACACGCACGAGAATTCTCGAACGCCACTTCCTCCTTCTTCGGCGTGAACACGATTGAGCGCCGCCATTTGAAAGCATGTTCGACCACACATGAGCGCCTGCGACGCCGAAGAGCTCGGCCCCCTATATGCCTAGAAAAACATTACAAATGTCAGTCCTTTGTGGCAAATTTTCATCGATCCGCTTCGCCTTAGGCGATCTTGACCACTGGATTGGTAGCTCTCGTCGAGCTCTATAAGTTTCTAGCTAGAAGTTTTCAATGAAAGTGAATGGATTTGGAGAAATCAAGGAGAGAAGATCATGCATTTCTGGCCGTTCGAAGATGATAGTGGCGCCTGCCCTAATGGATCTGGGGTTTGCAATGTGAACATCCTTATATAGGCAACATTTTAAAACACTATTCATTCGAAAATATTTCGAACTCCAAACAAAGTGTGCCACCAGACATTTATAATGTTTAACCACTATTTCAAACATAATGGAATATATATCGGAAGCCAATTCTACCATATTTGGAAGATAAGTTTTCGAATCGAAATATTATAATTAAAAATTCACTTAAATAAATTCCCATGTGTTTCAGCTTCGCACGACCAAACCGTAAATCCGATTGACACGGAATTTAAAATCCTACAATAATTCACTATTACAGAACCAATGAAACTAGTTTTGTCGAAATCCAAGACAGTGTCAAAAATGACTATTTTACACGTTATTTAAATCGATAATTTTCCAATTTCTAATAAATTGCTTTTAAATTAGATTTAAAAGTTTGCTAACTTCATTCTAATTCAATAGAATTTAATTTAACTTTATAATGCATTTTCATTCACATTAAATTCAAAATCAAATTATTTCTGCAATTTCAAATATTAAATTAACAATTTAATTATCGAATTAAATCAAGATATTAGAAATATAATTTATTCAACTTATAAAATTAACTTGTAAATATTTTAAATCAATTAAATATTCTCATTTCGAATGAATGAAATTCTGGGTCATAATATTCTCCCCTACTTAAAAGAATCTCATCCTCGAAATTGCCAAGTAAGAAAAAGCCATAAAATTCATTAACTTTTCAAAAACAATTCGTTAAGTTGGATTACCAAATCTCTTAAGTGTTTAACTTTCTAACATCATTTAGTTGAAACTTCTTATAAAAACATTTTTAATTTTTCAAATCCATACCTAGTTATTTACTAATACCATCCTATAAATCAACTAATATCATTTCAAATTATAACTCAAAACTGAAATTTTAGTTATTAAGTTTTTTTCCAATTCTCCCAAAAAATTTCTAACACCTTAAATTTTCATAAAATTTCGCCATAGCCTCCTTTGCGCTGTTCGATCTGGAAAAAAATCACAATATATATAATATCACAAATATACATCTCATCTTCGAGGATGAGGCAGCCCGTAGGAAAAAAATATAAAAGTACGATATATACCTTTTATGTTATTAGCGAGCGTATATGGCTAATACAACGCGAAAGCGAGCTCCAAATGTGAAGCATACGCCATTCGCACCTACTAAACACTCAACAACAAATGAGAATTATGTATATAGGAAGTAATGTCAATATACAACATATACCAATACTGTAACTGTACATACCAATATAGAAAATGCAATCAAAAGCAGCAAGTTCAACCATCAAACAACTATCATCCAACTAACATCCAACAAACCAATCTCTATCCAATCAATCCATAACCAAATCAATATACATTTATCTCTCATTAATATTCATTGAATTGGTTTTCGATTTATTCGTATTTGATTCGTTAACATTGGATTTTACTAACATTTATTTATTTATATTTAATTAGTTTACATTCACTAATTTACATTCAAGTCAGTTCACTTCCAAATTAAATCAAATTCAGTTCTATTTAAATTCACTTACTACCAATTTAAATTCAATTATTTAGCTTTCAATTTTATTAATTCAATTTCATTAACACTTAATGAGTTTCTATTCAATCAACTAACATCCAACTAATAACCAATGCATATCCAACGTAACCAAATTAATTTACTCTACACTCAACGTTAAAATCTACTTTGTTTACATTCAGTTTGGTTTAACACACTTAATTTCAATTGGTTTAATATCTAATTAACTTTCATTCAATTATTCAATTCTCAATTTCATTAGCTTTTAATGAATTAGCACTTGCATCCACTGTTCTATATCAATTCATTTACATTTGATTGATTAACATTCAATCCATTTTTATTTACTAATTTATTTCATTAGTTCAATTCAATTCATTCATTAATTCAATTGCTAATTCATTTTATAACTAAAGTTGAATTTCATTATATAACTCAAATTCATATTCATTTAATTACTTCATTTCATTAATTCACTTTATTAATTCATTTTGATAACAAACTCAGCTTCATTCAACATCACTTAAGTTATGTTTCATTTCATTCTCACTTACCTTTACTTCCACTACACAACTTAAGTCCATTCTACTTTAATTCAAATTCTATTTTATTCAACTCATTTCCTTAGCTCATTTCTTTTTCTTTACTTAAGTCAAATTTCATTTTCAAAGATCATTTTCCTTTTAACTTAACTTAGATTTTATTTCTAACGTCATTTTATTTAACTTTTACTTAAGTCAAATTTCATCTCACAATTCAAATTTTAAATTTTTTAATTACAAGTTCAAGAACTCTTGTTTCTAACTTGTTAATCAAAATGTATAAGTTATACAACTTAATTATTTAAACTTCCAAATTCATATTATATAATCACTTGCCACTTAAGTTTAATTTCCATTTCAATAACTTATCTAATCTAGTTCAAATCCAATTTAATTTATTTAACTTTACCAAAATTAAATTTTTATTTCACAATATAAGTCCAAATTCATTTCCCTTATATTTATGAATTTCAAACTGGATTTAAATTTAAATTTGTTTATCACAACAAAAATTCAATTTTCAGTTTACTATTAGTACCAAATCAATCACCTAGACACTCGAAAATGATACTGATGATGCTGTAGTCATCACCTTATTATTTTACAGTAACGATAGTGAATTCAGTGCTTTATATTCTTTTAAAATCCTTTTTATATTTATAAATCACATTATAAATTTTTACTTATATAATTTCACTATTTTACTTCACTTATATACGATCCATTCTAAATTTACTTATCTTATTAAGATTTATAATAGTATCACCTCTTCAAATTTTGAAAAACAACTGTCAAAATACACGGGATTCAAATTTTTAGTTTAAATCCTTTTTTATTTACAACTCATATTTGTAAATATACTCATGTAGTTTCAATTCTTATATGTAAGATTATTTAACGATTGTAAATCATATTAATTATATTTCATTTTCTTATATAATTTATTCTTTTACAATTGTTGTTTTTTATTTGGATTATTCAAACAGCTTTTTATTAACTTATATATATTTACATTTTCAAACAACCAAATAATCAATTTATATACACTATAATAATTTCTGAAAAATTATTCCTTTATATATAAAATATAATCGAGGTAAAATTATTTCATTTACCCAATTTAAAAACAATACCATGTCAACTTGCCTCGTTTAAGTGTTTAGAAATCGCTATCGATAACATGACATCCCACGCACGGACTAGAATTCATAAACAACTCAATGGATAGCTAAACACAATATAAAAAATATTTATATAACCAACAAATACGCGCTCATATATATAATGCCTCAAACTCAATCTAGGACGCTACTGGCCCTATTTATACTGAGTGCACATCAAAACCTAGGAATATACTAAACCTAAGCTCTGATACCACGTGTGACGACTAGCAAATCCATACCCTCGGATCGATAATAACCACACATGTCCAATCCAAAAAGCACAGAATGACGGAGAGTCATGCGAAGGAAAATAAGAGAGAAAAAGAGAAGAGAAGAAAGAGAGAAGAAGAAAAAATAAATATAACTATACAGAATCTCACCTCGTAGCAGAAAACGTAAAATATCATATCAATGTTCTTTACAACATAGAAACTGTAATATCATATAGAAACATCCATCAAAGTTCAACAATCAATCACTAATCATCAGCCTGGGAAATTATAATAACCTGTCCTTACAATGGCTGATAATTTAAACAATAATGCAGCGGAAAATAAACAAATACTTATATACGCCATGAAGATCTCCAGCTCGCCTGCTGAAGCTCCAAAAGCACCAAATCTGAACCTTTATATATACTAGGTCTGACCCGAGCATTGAAAGGGAAGAACACCTGAATCATTTTAGTACACCATCAAGAGAAAATACACTAAACTGAATTTATTAAACTACTAAAACTTTTCTTTTCGAAAAAAAAGTATTTCAAAAGGCTCACCCACACATAAACACGGACATGTTTCTACCTTACGATAACTAAAACCTTTCTTATCCAATCATGTTATATTATGCTAGTCTAATATACAAATAATAATTAAAATAGCCAAAATTGTTACTATTATTAAATTCCAGCATACTAGGTTCTACAAACAAAACGGTAGGCATGTAACGGAGTGTGGATTTCCATACAAATGACCAGGTAAAGGGACTACCTTTCGACAGTACATATTTAGAGGAATGTACCGAGAAACCATCACAAATTTCCTCTACCAACATAAGACTGGCCTACCTCTAAAACTAGGTATTACCGAATTTGTCATCCCCCGGTCATTACCGACCTTTTCGAGGGCCCTCTAGCATACGACCACATTAATTTATATCCCGAACATCATAGCGGGAAGAAATATATCTAGAAGGGGATGATCATATCCTAATTGGGAATGACCCACTTAGCTCTGCTGCATCTAACCCTGTTTCGGTCATTTTAGGTTAATAAGGCCTGAGGTAACGATTATCTTTCACATATCACATATCACATATCACATCATGTTTGAATGCCACATTGGCATTTCTGTTGACTAGTAATTACCTTCCAAAAAATACAAATCTTGAGCTCATACGTCTCAAGGAAGGGTGTTAAGCTAAGAGATTGCCTTCGCCGCCACTAACAGATGTACATTTGTAAAAACAAATGAACATAATTTTAGAAATGCAATGTCAAACAATCATCCATATATGTTGTCCAAAAACAGGAGAAACCAAAGGTACTCTCCTACCAAATCTTATCGGAAAATCCCTAGGATTAATAGCGACAGCCCTTGCAATGGATATTTCATAATGAAGAGGCTATTGGTACTAGATATATATTGGGATTTTAATCCCAAACGATCATTAAGTAGACCTTCATTATGAAAATCCTAAATATCAATATCTTCAATAACATGCACAATCGAAAGCATATGCGTTGGTCCCAAGTGATTTTCGGATAAACCGATCCCGGTCTCTGCACGCCAACAATGGAAAAGCGTTTCTCAACCTCGCACAGAAACTAAATCTCATAGACTTATCATGTCTCCAGCTTTCAACTTGCTATCCTTTGACCAAGAAGGAAGCTCGATAGATTGGAGTAATCACTCCGCACTACATGAATCAACATTCTCAACATAAATCATAATCAAGCCTACACAATCAGTTACGTACTAAGTGTATGGCTAACTAGTTTCTACATCAAGTCAAGAAACTAAAATGACCAAATTGATAGTCGGTTATTTAACTATTAAAGCAATAAACAAAATTTAGCACATAAGCAAACACTTGGCCCTTTTAATTAATCTTTTATGAATTAGATCACTTCTACAAATCATTTACTTCAAATTATCTTTAAAAAGATATATTCTTAGTACTATTTCAATATTTCACTATTGGAAAACATTTCCATATACTTATTTTAATAATAAGTGAATTCACGATTTACTTTATTTTCAAACCATTCAAACTTCATTTTATAATATCACTTTCCAAAAATATCCATTTTATTTAAAGGATTATTCACTGTCCAAAATTTTGAATAAAATTCCTTTACCAAATTCTTTACTTCTACACATTTAATTTAAAGGATTATCCATTGTCCAAAGTCGTGAATATAATTCCTTTAATAAACTTTCGTATTTAACTTATAAAATTAAATTGATTTTAGATTTATAAAACAATGTTTAAAAATTCGATATATATTTTATAAAAACTTCAATTTATAAAATTCCTTTATTGACCAATTTCATTTATATCTCCTTTACAGGCCAAAATCCTTTTATAAGTTAATTTACTTATAAACCATTTGCTTGCAAATTCATTCTTTTTATAACTTCATAAATTTATAAATCTTATTTACTTATAAGGTTCAATTATAACTTCATTTTAACACTTATAAAACTCTTTTATAGTTCCATTATTTTTATTTTTAAAAAATTCAATTATATAGATCTTATATATAAACCATTATAAATTCAAAATTCTCAATTTTAATCTATTTTACAAAGTAGTTATCTCCATATTCCAAACAACATATTTGAGTGTATTTCACAAGGTCATAATTTTTATTACATATAACTTATTATTTTTAATTTATTTGAAATAATTTCATGTCCTTAACAATTCAAAAATTAATAAAATACGCATATATATATATATTCCAAATCACTTTGAAATCCTTTTTAATATTTTGAATTCCAAAATATGGCCCAATGCTGCAAAAGCGCTAAATAAGGGAATTCACATCAACGATGGCTTCCAAACACCATATATCACATGATTACAGCATATATAACAATTTCTGTAAATAAAATTCAACACTAGAGAGGAATCCAGTTGGATCCCTCCAACCTGCCATGTGCAACAAATGTACATATGAGAAAATACGTACCATGTCTTCTTTGAGGCAGACGCATGTACAAAAGGTCATCCGCTCATACACGCGAACATATAGGGTCTCATCCGCTAAAATACGCGGGAATATATCCAAACCAACTAATATATATATATATATATATATATATATATAATATAGCATATATCATCCAAACAATGATCAAATAGCATAAAATAATTTTATTTTCACTTTTATAAAAAAATAAGCGCGACAGAAAGAGTGAGTTGCACTCACTTTGCTTGCAGTGGTCGTTGCAGCGTTTATTTCGAATAATTTAATTTTTACTTAAAATTCCTTGCAGCTCCAAATCAAGCCAATTTTGCTCCATCGTGTAATGTTCATGAGTACGAACCCAACGTAATTTGTTCCGTCAAATTTCAATCTCGTATGTGAAAGATACGATTCTTATACGTTTACACGATTTTAAATAAACTAATTTACAACTTTTGTATTTTTAATTATTTAATATTAATCTCACCATGCCCGTCCATTTTAGAAAGAGCAGATAATGGCCGTGGCTTTTACCTTCTCCATTGTTCCAGATTTTCACAAGCTTAAGCAAAAACCCAACACGCACAAGAATTCTCAAACGCCGCCCTTTCCTTCTTCGCCGTGAACACGATCGAGCGCTGCCATTTGAAAGCATGTTCCACCACTCACGACTTCCTGCAATGCCAAATAGCTCGGCCCCTATATGCCTAAAAAAAGTGTACAAATGTCAGTCCTTTGTGGTCAATTTGTCATCGCTCCGCTTCGCCTTAGACGATCTTGACCATTGGGTTGGTAGCTCTCGTCGAGCTCTATAAGTTCTAGTTCAAAATTTTCAATGAAAGCGAATGGATTTAGAGAAATCAAGTGGGGAAGGTCATGCATTTCTGGCCGTTCGAATATGATAGTGGCGGCCGCCCTGATGGATCTAGTGTTGCAAATGTGAACATCCTTGTATAGGCAACATTTTAAAACACAATTCATCCGAAAATATTTCGAACTCCAAACGAAGCATGCCACCAGGCATTTATAATATTTTACACCTATTCTAAACACAATGGAATATATATCGGAGGCCAATTCCATCATATTTGAAAGTTAAGTTTTCTAATCGAATTATTTTAATTAAAAGTTCACTTAAATAAATTTCTACATGTTTCGGCTTCGCACTACCAAACCATAAATTCGATTGACATAAAAATTAAATCCTACAATAATTCACTATTACGGATCTAAAGAAACTAGTTTCGTCGAAATGTGAGGCAGTGTCAGAAATAACTATTTTTACACATTATTTTTGAATCAATAAATTTCCAATTTCTATTAAACCGCTTTTAAATCAAATTTAAAAGTTTACTAACTTCATTCTAATTCAAATAGAATTTAGTTTAACGTTATAATACATTTTCATTCATATTAAATTCAAAATCAAATTATTTCCCAATTTCAAATATTAAATTAACAATTTAATCATCTAATTAAATCTAGATATTTGAAATATAATTTATTCAACTTATAAAATTAACTTGTGAATATTTAAAATCAATTAAATATTCCCATTTCGAATGACTGAAATTTTGGGTCGTTACACCAACTGTGATGGACCCGCATTTCGAAAGGTTTAAATCGATAATAATCCACACATATCCAACTTAAACAATTCGAAACATAGATAATCAATGGGGTTAATTGAGAAAAAAAACAAACACAAAATCTCACAGCGTAATGATAAAATATAATAATCAAATAAATAGTTCATAAAGCTGTTTATTATATATTTGATTATCATTTATACAACATTTATCAGAGTTATACATAAACAATAGAAAAATATATAATAATGTTGTGGAATAAACAATGATGGAATAATACTAGTAATAATATACCAAGTCTTCATCTTCGTCTTCCAGAGAATAATCTTCGATAAGTTGAAAAACTCAGTAATGACTCGAGTGTAATGAAAAGACAAAACACTCGAGTCAGGACTAAAATATCCTTATGTAAGTCAAATCAATATCGCATATAACATGAGTGTAATAGCGTCAGAGATGTTTATGAGATTTTACATCTCCTATCTAGTGTATAACGTGAGTGCAATAACTCCAGATATGTTACGAGATTTTCCATCTCTTAAGGATTCTTCAAAATATTTATATGTAGGAGAATACATTATATATTTAATGTCTAATCGGCAAAATAAATATTTTTCTTAGCGTTAAGTCTTTAATTGATCCTCCTTAATGCGTTTTTAAGCATTGTCATACAGTTTGCATATAAAATACCAGTAAACCGTCGCTGGGTAGTGTAACAACCCTAGATTTTGAATATAATTTAAATTTGAATTTATTTTATTTTGAAATTATTTTAAATTTGTTTTATTTGTTAGATTTCATTTATAAATATTTTTAAAGTGATAATAAAAATTTTCCAAAATTTATTGCATGTATTTTCTATTTTTAAAGGCTAGTTTCCATTTTTCTACTATTTTCTTCATTTTAATTATATTTAATTAAAATTTATTTATTTATTTTTATGCATGCATTTTATTTTTGTGTTATTATCTTTATTTATAAATATTTTTCAAGTACATAAACATTTTCCAAAATTTTTGCATTTATTTTCAAATTTTCAAGCCTAGTTTACAATTTTTGCCATTTTTCTTAATTTAATTATATTTAATTAATATTTATTTATTTATTTTTGTTTATTTACTATATTTTCGTGTTTTTATTTGAATTGATACATATTTTTCAGTTGTTTAAAAGTGCAAAAGAAATGGTGGAAATTTGAAGAGTTTTGTGACCTTTTATATACTTAGGCTTTTTATATTCTTGTCTTTTCATTTTCAACCAACACCTCTTCAATTTTTGCTGCCATAACTCCCTACCTTTCAGCTGTCATATCATTTCATTTTCACGCATAAGAAAATTTCTCATCATCACAAAAATTTCGGCCATCTCCATTGCAAAAACTTTGGTAAAATTTTATTTCTTTTTCATTGTTTTTATACTTGATTATGTGATTTTGCACTTGCTTTCTTCACCTTCTAGGCTCGGCCCTTCCCATTCCATCACCTTGGCCACCTCCACCACCACCTGAACTAGTCACCACCACCTCCTTCTCACTGACCATCCCATGTCGAGCCACCATAGGTTGAAGATCCATCACAAAAATGCATAAAAACTTCACTTGAACACCATAGACGAGCTTCATCATGCACCACCACCTCAAACTTCTCCTTGGCCGCCACCTACACCACCACCACCAGCCTTTTCCTGACCTAACACCCTCTGCCACATCACCCCTGACCTACTTGAAGCATGGTCGTGCTCCTCCTTTGTTTTGGCCGATCGCATTGTTGCTTTGAAACATTGTGTGTTGCTTTTGTGTGTAGTTTCATGCACACATATGTTTGCACCATTGTTCCCATGCTAGGCCGACCCATATCAGTCCACAACCAGACCCAAACACACACCATAGCCGTGTACTATAACCCATGGCCGAGCCTAGGGATAGTTGAAGGCAAGTACAAGTGGTTTGGGGATGTATTGTGCATTCATGTATAACATTGTTTAATTGAATTTGGGTTGAAAACTTATGTTGTTTATATTGTTTTGTTTGAATGTACTCAAGGCAATTAATCTTTGGCTCTCTCAATCTCAAATCTTATTCGTGCTATCGTGCCTTTGTGATTCTCAGTTTGTGCATTTGATTGTTGTCTTCAGCTTATACCAATGAGTTATTCTCACCAGACATTTTTATACTTATATGACTAGTAAACCGATCACATTTGAATCTGTAAAATGCATCACCATGTTACACCTGCTATGTTATGATCATATGATGTTCACCCATGCTTATTTACCTTTTATAACATCTATTATTGTTATATGATGCTATTTTGTTATTTATATCAGTTTATCATACTGCAAGTTCCCTTTAGATTAGAATCACTATGGGTTGAAATGATACATACCCAAACGGACTTTAAAATAGGTGAAAATCGTTATGGGATGAAATGATAGGCCTGAACGATTTTCAGTTATTTCATTTTACTTGGGAATGCGGGTTTGAAATGATAAAACCCGAGTTTTCTTTGTAAATTACGTATTGAAATGATATACCTAGGCTAGAAAATGATATACAGACCCATGGTTAAATTATATTTTTCTAAAAATTTTAAATTATTTTAAAAATGTAAATATTATAATATTTTGATTTAAGTTTAATTAAAATGATTTTTGTAAAGTATTATTGAATTTCTAAATTTATAAGTGAAATAATAAATGGTAAAGTTAGAAAATCTAAAATATAAGTTATTTTGGAAATTTTGATTTAATTAAATGGAATTTAAAATTAAATATGAAAATATGATAAATTTATGATATTTTGAATTAAAATGAATTTAAAATGATTTTTATAATATACTAATGATTTTTGAATAAAGTTCAAAATTAACTGAATGTTTAGGTTGAATTTTGAAATAACTTAAATTGGAAATTTATGAATTTTGTTTAAAGGTGATTTCAAGTTAATAAATAAAATGAGAATAAGTTATATTTGGGAAGGTCAACTTAAATGTTAAGTTAAAATTTAACTATAAAGAATTGAAATTTAATGCTTGAATTTAATATGTGAATTATTATTAAATATTGATTTTTGAATGGAAATTTAACTTTATAAAATCATGAATATAAGGGTATTTAAATGAGGTTTTAAAAGTGAAAATGTATGATTTTATAAGTTTAAAATGGTTTAAATAAAAAATTTAATTGTATATGAAAGTATGGTGAATATTTGAAATTTAATTAACAGCATTTTGAAATGCTATTATTTTCTAATGTAAAGGATATTACAGCATTTGTAAATGCTATAGTTGATATAAATAAACCAAATGGCTAAATTTTAATAAAGGGATACTATAGCACTTTGTAAGTGCTGTAATTATTGAATTTAACTAAGGTTTTATTTGAACTAAAGCAACCTTATTACAGCATTTTAAATGCTATCTTTTGTTAAATTGAACTGTTTTGAAAGTGACTTTCTATAGCATTTTCCAAATTCTGCGAAAGGTGAATTTTCATTGTTTTGATAAGTTTAAGTGAATAAATAAACTTTGAAAGATTAAAATTTTAGAAATTTAATAATCTAATTATTAAATGTAATAACTTCATTTTAATGATTTAAAATGAAGTAATTTGTTTATTTTGAAATGTGAATTGAAACTGTATTTTAAATTTGAATAAAATAAATGTGGTTTTGAAATGATATGATAAGTTGGAATTTTGAAATGGATTTAAAATGATATTGAATTGTTAAATGATATTTGATTTTTTAAATATAAATACCATTTTTAAATTATAACCACGGGTTATAATAACGATTGGTTGTTAAAGAGATCGGGATCGGATATGGACATAATCTCCGTCGATACCGAAACCACTTTAACAACTGTGTACGTGGTGGGGATTCCAGAATGAAGTAGGATGGTGACGACGTTCCTGAGGTACATTACGTGGACCCGACTCCCGTGAGTTGGCTTAAGGTGGCTAAAACAGGAGCGATCTCGGGCCGAAAGAGGTAGCACCTCTGCCGGACACACTTCTTCGCTACCATTCTATTGCTGTTGTGATTGATTGGGTGCACCCCTTGATTTTGGAGTGTTGTTCGGGGTGGGCATAGTGGCTGCTACGTTACCGCCAGCCCGTGTGCGCAATTGGTATATCTATCCTGGCATTGCCTTGTGTGCCGTATCACCTACCATACCAAGCCTTTACTACGAGTTTGTTTTTCTCCCATAGTTTGTGTGGTATCCTCTGATAGTCTCCCGATCTGGAGATATCATGACATTGGATGGACTACTGGGACTATTATGTGTGAAGGGTAATATGGGTAAGCCCGGAACGCTATTTTAAAGTAAGTTCGACAACACTAAACCAAAATCGTAGTGGTCTCGTATAGGGACAAAAGTATGACAAGGCACGTTAGGCAATGCCCAAGGTAGGATACTACCAGCTTACCCTTCCCGGCTAGTGGTAACGCATCATAGCCATGATCGCCCACCGCGTCCAACGCTCCCATAAAATGGATGGTGCACACCAATCAATCACAATGTAAATGATGGTAATACGAAGAAGTGCGTCCACTCAGGGTAGTTAACTCACTTGGTCGGTACAACTTCTATTTTAGTCATTTCAAATTGCACAAGTGCCAGGCTAATCCATATCGTTCTCTTTCTTCAAATCCAGCAAACGATGCCAAATCCAACCACTTTGTTCTGGATCATCACTCCACGTACATAGTTGTTATAGTGGTTCCAGTATCGACAGAGATTATGCGCATGTTTGGCCCCGATCTTTTTAACAACCAAACGTCGTTTTACACACCTGTTGGTACTTTTACAATTCAAAAACAGTTCATACTTGATATCAAAATATCATATTCGCTTCAAAATCAAATCCATTTCAAAATCATCATATTTACTCAAAATATGCCATTTCATTTCAAAATCATTTTTGTCTTAATATCTCGATTTCAGTTCCAATTTAAAATTACTTCGAAATTTTCATTTGGGTTATAACTTCAATTTAACCTAATTCCTATTTAAATCCATGATTTAAATATAAACCTCTCAGCCTTTGATCAGTTTGAATTTTAGAAAAATAGTTTAAAAAATTTAAATTGTTTTAAAAATAGTTTAAATAATTAAAATAGTTTAATATAAAATGATTTAAGTATTGAAAATGTTTTATAAAGTAAAATAGTTTGGAAAAACATCAAAATAAATTGAATATGTAAAAAGGTAGATTTAAAGTAGTTTATATTAAAATAATTTATTTGAAAATATTTTAAAGTCAAATTGATTCAATTTCCAAATTTTCCAATTCAAATTACTTCTAAATTTCCATTTCGATTTAATCGATTCAATTCCTATTTCAAGTCGAATTTTACTTTGATTCCAAATTAATTTCAATCCCAATTCCCAAACTAATTTCAACTTAATTCCCAATTTTAAACCATTTCGACTTATACCAATTCCGAGTTCGATTTTCAAAATATCGATTCAAAACACGTAGATCTAATTTTCCTTCAATATCCAATTTAAAATCTATATTTAATTCATTTCGATTTCAATTTGAAATATCTTTATATTACTTTTACTTAGCGATTTTCAAATTCGAATAAAAGTCCAATCTTACAAAACAAACAATTTCTGAAATTCAAATCATATTTCGATTATAACTTCGCAATCTCACTTCGATTATTTAAACAATTCTCGTTTGCCAAATTTAAATTTCAAATTTCAGGGCTCAAGTTCAAAAATAATTTGATTTTTATAAATTTAATTTTTATTTCTTTTAAATCAAAATCATTTAAATAATTTTAAATTGAAAATTTTATAATTATTTCATTTAACCAATCCAGTGTCCGTATATAATTTTCTATCCTATGTCCAAGTGATCAGTTATTTCAATTTAATTTCAGTGATGTGTATGTATATATCATTTCAATCCAAATCACGGTGTCATAGGTATATTTCATTTCAAATTACAGTTTAATGCTAGTTAAATAATATACATATTGATAATAGGATATATCATAATAAATAAACATCCATATCATCCAAAATATCAATTAATAGCATCCAACACAATCAATCATCCAAGCAGTCAATATAATTCACAACAATTTCATAGTTATTAATATTGGATGTTTTACCGGCAATTAAATTACTATTTCAAGTTTGACAGTCAGTTTTAATTTTTAACCATTAATTCAATGACAGTTTAGATGATAATTAAATTTATCAAACAACAATCAATAAATTTATATCACTTTACAATTTTGAATTTAACTAGCATAAAAATATTCTAGTACGTGCGAGCGTTATAAAACACTCACCTTGAGTTTTCAATTTTAAATCAATTCGAACGACGTTCAATTTTGACCTAAAATTTTAACTATCTCCAAACAACTTCAAATCAACTCCATGACGTAGTGCTCATCGGTACAATTCTAACGTTGCTTGTTTCGTCCAATTCCGACCTCGTATGGAAAAGATATATACTATTTTAAAGTTTGAATACAAATTATATAAATATTTTTTTTATTATCACCATCAGATCTGGGCTGTTGCTTAAAATAGATGAGATCTAGGCTGCACGAATTCCTTTCTCCCCTTTCGTCGCTTAGGTTCTAGACATCGCTAATGCATCATCGTCGATAAGCATCTCCATGCCGCTCCTACCTCAAGCCATAAGAAATCGATCAGACGCCTTCAAATCGAAGGCCATCACGAACTCTACCATCGTCGGCGGCCTAATCGAGCTCCACCTCACACAACTATCGCCACACCACTATGAATGATAAACGAAAGCGAGCATTTTTCTCCTCGTACAACACTTGAAAATTCAATATGAACTTATGGATTTATTAAGCTTAAGAAGTTCTACGATTTTCTAGTTGAAGGTATTCGATAATATTGCTTGGAGGAGGAGAAAATCGAGGAGGAAAGGTGGAAGTTTTTGGCCATTAAAGTATAAGGTAGCAGCTATGGTAAAGCTAGAGTTTTCAGAAAGGATACGCGTATACCTATTATTTAATTATTATTTTCACTATTCAATTACTTTTCCGTACGAACTCCAAGCGAAGCATGCCACCTGGTGTTTGTAATGTTTTACTCCTATTTCGAACACAATAGAACAATTTCGAGGCCTAATTAGATTGTAGGTGGAATATATCTTTTCGAATCGAATTATAAATATAAAATTTCCAATATTAAATTTGAGGCGTTTCTATTTGGTATGACCAAACGATACTCCAAACGCTATGAAATTTTAAATCCTACAATAATACACTATTACGGATCCAATGGAACTAGTTTCGTCGAAATCCGAGACCATGCCTAAAATGGCTAATTTTGCTCGTCAATTATAATATAAAACTTCGGTTTCTAATTATTCACTTTTAAACACAATTTTAAACGTTGACAATTTTCATTGTTGTTTAAATAAAATTTAAACCAACTTCCGATATCATTTTCAATCATATTAAATTCAAAATTCAATTATTTGAAAATTTCAATATTGAACTTAAATAATTTAATTATCTTATAAATCAATTAAATAAATCAATAAGTTTAAAATAAATGTTAGTTATCAACATCATTTTATTTCTATCTAAATAATTCACAATTATTATTCAATTTCGGTTATTGATTGTAAATCCAGTTAATATATATAATTTCATTTCAGTACTCTTTATCGCCAAATCTTTGAAATTAGTTTATTCCAAAATATTCAAATTCATATCCAATAACTTACATTCAAAATCATTAAAAAAAATATTTTTAACCATTTTTATTCATTAATTGCACTAAATTTAATAATTTAAATAGTTAAAAATATGGGTCTTTGCAATATTTGTGTTTACTGATTTTGTTTGTGGATATAGTTGTTTACTTTTATTTTGATATGGTTGCTGCATATGGATGTATGGATGCATGTATACACACACACATACGCATATATTAGGATGTTTACATACATATTGGTTGCAATACATATGCATTTATATTGGAGGCTCATTTAGTTGCATTTGCACTCATATCGTATCATACCATCTTACTTTATCTATCATATATATTATATAATCTTGATTGTGTCTTTGATTTTGTTGTATAACGGATGTTAGATGGATGTAGCTATGTCTATTTTTTATGTTTTTGCGACGTAAAGCGAGTTGCACTATCTGTCCTTTAGATTTTGGGAATGAAATTCTTTTAAGAGGGAGAATGTACCACCCCATCGTTTTACGAAATTAAATGATTAATTTATAAAGGTAAAATCATAATTTTAATATAAAGAAAAAATCTAAATTCCCAAAAGAGTTGGTATTAGGCTCGGGACCTATTCCATTGTGCTCAGAATGCTATTTACAGTAAGAATGCTATTTACAGTCAAAAAGCATGTATAACTTGCTGAATTTGGTTAAAACGAGCTAGAAACTAGATGTCAAACCAAGTGGCATTTTCATTATATGTTGTTTACGAGATTTTAGCCTAAATATAATATTTTCAGCCTACAAGTAGATCTCTAACCCTATTTTTTTGCTCTAATAATCTTGCCTCCATTTATAAAACCTAATCACTAAATCAATTCCAATCCACTAAATCAAATCCAAAATAAGTAAATTAATATATGGAATCGATCACCGCGAAGAGAGGTACGTAATTAAATCAAAAATATCAAGAGATTTGGCATTTTCAGTATCAGATATTTCTAGACAGTTAAGAAGGAAAAGGATTTACCTTGGATTAGAGAAGATGCATGGCTAATCGATGAGTGCGATTTTTCATATTTTTGTGTGTGTGTGTATTAGTATGACATAGTAATTCATCCCTTATGATCATAAATCACGTTATAAATGACATAATTGAAATTTAAAAAGTAATTTTTTTATAAACCTAAGGTGTACGACGCCATGGCTAGATAGTTAAAAATCTAAAATTTATCATTGTAATTAGAAAAAGTTAATCTCATTCTAATTAAAAAGTGTGAAATATAAAAGCATTCTGAATTAGACATATTATATATCACAATTTTTGCTTTCAATGACACGAATCCAACAGTGGTATTGTATGTCAATTGGGTATATGGATTTATAGAAAACATGTTGGAAGTTCGACGAACATGGATTGTCCGCTTGGATCCAATGGTTGAATGACGACGATATGACGATCAAGAAGTATGGCTCAGTAGAGAAGGATAAGTACATCACCTCGCTGTTGGTGGATTGGTCAGAAAGCTTCGGTATTCATCATGATTGGCGTTCAAAGTGCCAATAATGGCGGTTCTTGGAGGGACATAGCAGGTGGAGGTGAGGTCAAGGTCGGGACGAGCATGACACGACGGGGCTTTCGATGTGGTCGGATTAGAGCTAGGTAGTTGTGGGCATGACAACGATGGATGGAAGTGTGGTGGCTAAGTTGAAGTCAGGCTTTTAGGGTTCCTGTAGTGATGAAGAAGAGAACACAGTAAAATAATATAATAATTAAATATTATGAAAATTCTTCTTAACTTCAAACATTTATAACACTCGCATACGACCTCCGTTTCACGCGTGATTCATGGCATCAGAACCGTGGTGAGACGAGGAATTCGACAAGGGTGGAATTCAATAAGATGGTGGCAGAGCGGAATCAAAAGATAGTTGATAGTTAAAAGACTCTCTTAAATAATATGGATGCTAGCATATCCTATTAGCCCACCTATCGCAAAGGATCGGGAGGAGCTGGAGGGAAGCATCATTTGTTGGATTTAAAGAGAAGAGCTCGTCTACGTATGGGCAAAATAGGAGGGATGAAAAACAAAAGCAGAAGGAACAGTCTACTGGAATAGCAGGAAGGCATACTGGAAGGCCTAGAAGGGCCCTTGCTATGGGAATTCAGATCGGCATCGATTAGATTTAGATCGCTACTGACTTAAATTTAAGGCCCTTAGAGTTATAGGGACCCGAAGCCGTCAATTTGTGTGATTCTGAGGAAAATTTGCAGGATACTACCCGAAGCCGTCAATTTGTGTGATTCTGAGGAAAATTTGCAGGATACTGGAAATAAGGAAGGGCAGGATGCTGAAGCATAGGATGTTGGTGTTCAAACATCTGCTATGGAGCCAACTATGCAGAAAAATAATTTAAGAGGTCGTTCTCCTAGAGATAGGATAACCTATACGTAAATGAGCAAACCAAGACCATTTGAGAATTCAAACACTTGGCATAATTCTTGATAGTTGTCCTTTGGATTAGGCTAGTGAGGAGCATATAACAAATATGATTTAGGGGATATTGGAGACAAATGGAGAAAAAACGAAGATTGGGGTTCTACGCCAAGTAGGACTCTATTCTCGAAGAACATCTTAGGGGAAGCATACCCAAGGAAGTTTATGATGCCTATAATGTCATCATATAAATGGACTACTGATTCTAGGCAAAATTTGTTCAAGTATGAGTGACACATGGTTGTGCCAGAGCAATGAATGCAGTTCGATGCGGGTGTTTCCCTATCATTTTGGATGGGGCTGCGTTGAAGTGGTTTACTTGGATCACGCCGTAATCCATTTCAAATTTTGATGAGTTAGAAAAGAAGTTTTTGGAGCAGTTCAGGATCCACCCCGCCCGGCTCGAGGACGTGATGTCCTTCTCCATCCTTTCTTAAGGACTTATAGGGTCAGTAAAAGTTTATTAAACATGTTTAACAATACAGTTATTAAAGTAATTAATCCAAATGAGAGTATGGTGTTGATTGCATTTGTATGGGGGATACATCCGGACACGGACTTCGAAAAGTGGCTGATGATGGATTAGCCGATAACCATGGAGGAATTCCACTGAAAAGCTAACCAATTCTTGCATTTGGAAGAAGCAGACCAAGTTGCTAGGAAGAATGGTAGAAGCAGTCGAAGGAAGTAATTCAAAGTAATGTAGCTATTACACAGACCGGTGAGAGCATTGTAATGTGCTTGTGAATGTTGGCAATTCTGGTAATCAAAGACAGAGGAATCAAGATGCTGGAGCTGATGGAATGATACAAAGAAGGGTCCAAAGTATATGAGGCGCAATTAGTATACGCCTCTGAATGATACATTTGAAAACATATAGCTTGCCGCGCAAGGCGCATAAAGGTATAAGGAGCTTCCTAGAAGAGATGGGACTGAGGCAGAAAAGAAAATTGGGAAGTTTCCATGAAACACAAGAACGAGTAAAGACATCCTAGAGATATTATTAAAGGAATTGACAAGGAAAAAGAAATTGTAGACTGCCTCGGGTTGGTAGGCAAAAGACCCTAAGAGTTGAACGCTTGAGTGAACTATCCTAGACCTAGTGGAGAGGGGCGCAAGCATCCAAATGGAAGGATGTTATAAACATGATAATTGGAGGACCTCATCTAGTGCAGGAAAACTGGAATGAGATAGAGCATTATGCTAGTTTGTTGAGGCATATACCGTAGGAGAGTTGCTTCGCTATTGAGGATGAAGCTCCATCTAAGTAGTAAAGGTTGATAACTGATGATATAGTTTTTCAAAATAGGGATTCTAAAGGGATTGAAGTGCCAACTTGTGTTCCATCGTGATAGAGGCTATTATAAGCCCAGCTATGATGCATCGAGTCTTGGCAGATAGTGGAAGCACAATAAATATTTTGTTCAAAAGGACATTAGATCAAATGAAGATAAGTATGAAAAATGTTAAACCTTTTATGTCTATAATTCAAGGATTTACCAGTGTGGCGAAGAAACCCCTTGGGACTATTGATTTGTCCATGGAGTCAAGGGATAGAGATCATAAGATCATGTAGGTTCAGAAGTTCGTGATTGTAAATGAGTGTTTAGTGTACAATGCATTTTGGGCCAACCAGCCCTTGCTAAATTCAAACTAGCATAACCTCCATGGTTCTTAATGAAATGTCCCCTACAGAGAATGGGGTTGGATCGATTAGAGGCGACCGGAGTGCTAGTCGGGAATGTTACGTCGACAGGCTTAAAGAGGCACAACGATGGGAAAAAGGAAAAAAAATGTAGAGAGCTCTCTGCATCAAAAGCTCAAAAGCATAAAAATTATTGCCTAAGCCCAAGCTTGAGTGTAACATTCCCTGTCTTGAGGTCCGAAGCTAAGTGCTATAGATGTTGCAGTCATCCATAGTATTAACTTTCGGTGAAAAAATACGGTAATGTTAATGGTATCCATAATAACAAAAGCACATGAATATGACATAAAATCAACATAGATTTAAACTTTTCTGATCATATTTCAAATCAATATTTCATATTCAGATACATAATCCCAAATTATTCTCGAGTTTTGATCAAATATAATTATTACAAATTATGCCAAGGGCAACATATGAAGATGCCTCCTTGGATGATCAGGGTACGTAAAAAGACATATTAGTCTTAATACAATACAACGGAAATAAAACTAAAACTCCTAAATATAGAGCCTTTATGGATAATTTGCCTCCTGCACATCTTCGGAAGCTTTACTCGTCCAACCCACTAAACCTGGAAAGCCTTAACTCTCAATCTACTCAAAATAGTTTTGAGAACCAGAGTTTAAGGGGAAAAACATAAACTTCGAGTCAGATATAAAGCCTAGTGTGAATAATATCATTACATCTCGATTTACTGATATTACGTGAGACAACGCTACTTAGTGGAACGGGTTTCCCCTTGCTAATATCCCTTTAAAACATATCTTTTTGCAAATCAGAATCCTATAATCAAACTGATTAAAACGATAATCATAATAGCATATGTCCTCATAAATCAGGTAATAAATGGACTATCTGTCTGAACAATATAGCTCTGTTTAGCTAACTACTAACCATTGGATGACTCAGGCCTACCAGACAAAATAAATAACCTAGCACCTGTTAGACTCACTTCTTGACGGTCTGTCCCTAACTTACTTCTCCAGGGTCACCTGGTCCTAATGGTTTTGCGGCCTCACTATTAACTTATCCTCTTTCTCTGCATATTTCTTTCGGTGTGTAACATATACACATTTAAGTCTTACCTATGACTAAGCCCTACACATTGAATTTTGGACTAAATTAGCTAGGGGCTATAGCTAACGTATATGGTGCAACCCTATACCAGACCCATATATTATACAAATATCTAAGTCATTTACTTAGGGTTAACTACCCATTCAGTTTTCCTCGAAAACATATTTCAAATTGATTTAACCCTTTAAGTCGTATTTAAACAAGGAAAATATACTATTTTCTTTACTCAAATCTCTTTTCCATGATATATGCTTTACACAAAACATTGTTGATGAAAACCTTCGAAACCCTTGTTTAAAAGCTTTAAACACTCTCTTTCGAAACCTTTGAAAGTACCTCTTTCGAAACCAATTAACTACTTTACTTTGAATTCTAGGCCGAAAGACAAAACATACCTTTCGAAATCATTCATATTAGACGTTTCAAAACCATTAAAAGTGTCCCTTCGAAAGCTTTATAAAACCTTAGACATTCTCTTTTCAAAACATTTCAAAGTTGCCTTTCGAAAGCATTAGAAACCTTCCATTCGATTACTAAAAGTAAACCTTTCGAAAACATTATGGAATCACCCCTTTAAAACCTTTATCATACACCGTTTGAAAACATTGGGGAATCTTCCCTTCGAAACCTTTACTATAAACATTTCGAAAGCATTAAAATCCTTTACTCAAAACAAACCTTTCGAAAGCATTAGGTTCAAGTAAAAGTTTGTGGAACATAGTTTCGAAATCATTTAAACCATTCCTTCCGAAACCTTTGGGTTTAACTTTCAATGGAACAAAGGGTCTTAAAACAACTAGGGCGAAAGCAACTCTTTCAAAAGCAATTTTCTAAGTAAAAGAAAGTAGATGGCTTCGAAATCATCCCCTTCAAAAGCATGGAGAAGCGGCTTCATAGTTTATAACAAAAGAACTCTTTCGAAGGCATTGCTTTGAAAGGTTGAATGCAGAAGTAGGGGTTTTGACCCCTTCGAAAGCTTATTTTGAAAACAAATGCGGCAATCTCTTTCGAAAGCCCTTTCTCTCTAAAACATTTGACCTTGTCGAAAGTTATTTCCTTCGGAAGCTTCATTGGTAACCAAAATAGTTCTAAGTTTACTAAAGCTACTTCAACCGCTTCGAAAGCCCGTTTTGACTCTATACCTTTCACTTAACTCCAATCCACTACGTACCGAAGCTGATACCATGTATATTGGTTTTGTCTTATATGGAGGCGGTAGTAGGTTGAAAGGCTGCTATCAGTGGCGAAGTAGTAAAACTTTATAAAGCTGATTTCTAACTTTTTAAAGCAATTTCTTTCCAACTAACTTGCTTATTTGTCATTATATAATCGGTTGCCAATTTTTTTTCCAATATCTTTGTTAAAAATGCTATCGAATTTCAGAAATTATCATTCAAAACATTTAGAAATTGCCCCTTCTCCATTTATAAACATATAAAACATTTAAGTCTCATACCTTAAATAATTTTATCTACTTAATAAAACACTTAGAAAAATTCTCATAAATCACTTTTAATATGTTTTCTAACAAATTTAAATTTTCGACCCAATGCCAATATACAATAGCCGTAGTTAATTTTAAACCCAACTTAACTATTTCCTTCACTAGAAAATTCATAATAAATCAATAATTATTCAGAAAATTATGAAACTTGAAACCCATCTCTATGATAATATTTCTGACCTTATACAAAAACGCAAGGCATTTGGATGTCATTTGATAGGTTTTTCAAATCAAAACTTGTCATAAAATCTATATGAACAAACAAAATTCAACAACAAACATATATATATATATATATATATATATATATATATATATATATTTGTTTAACATTCAAAACATGGCATATACTTAGCAAAACATACGCAGATATGATCGAGAACCGAAAATAAGAAACATAAGATGTAACCTATTATTCACCTTAGCTTGTTGTTAAGGAGTTTGAGATTTGCTCTTGAATGAATTTGATTAAGATTCTTCCTTTTGATTCTTGCTTATCTTCCTCTTGCTTTCTCCTAATGGTGGCCGGCCTTACTTGGTTTAGTTTTTTTTGTGAATGTGTAAAATGAGAGTGCATGAGGGTTTAGGTATATGCTAGCACCGAAATTGGTCCCTAACACCCAAAGAAGAATTTGTGTAGAGATATTAATGAAGATAGTAAATTAAAATAGAGGAATATATGTAGAATTAGTTGCAAAAACTAGAACACCAGATTTATAGTGGTTTGGTGTAACTGCCTAAATCTTTATTGCTTCTCCAAATAATCGAATACAGATATCCGTACACCACAACTTGAATACCAGTTCTAACTGAAAAAGAATAAATCTTACAAATGGTAGAGTCTCCCCAGTGTTCTCAAGAAAAGGTCCATTTCACTATGCCCCTGCCCTTCTATTTATAGGCGAAGATAGATTGGACTTCCTTCTTGGGCCCAGGAACAAGGTACTTTGGCCCGTAGTAAGTGACTTCTGTGCACCGTGCCAGTGATGCCGAACGGCAGTTGCCGAGCGAGGAATGCCGGTCAAGAATTATCTGGTCGATCATCAAGTGATTCGAAGTAAACCCTCAGGAGAACCGAAGCAAGTAGCAGATTGACTCGGAGCAGAGTCATGTCGAACGGTGAATTATGTTGTATGGCTTCACTCCCTTGACCAAGTGATGCACTCTGGAATACTTGGTAATGTTCATTTGAGATGAATCCTTATGTGCCGAGCGATGGTGGTCAAACAAAGGATGCCGAGTGATGGCATTCAAACTAAGGATGTCGAATGATGCATTTAGGTCGAGCGATGCACTCAGTTCGAGCGATGCACTCAGGTCGAGCGATGCACTTAGGCCGAGCGATGCACTTAGGACCAACAATATTTGCAGGCCGAACGACACTCAACACTTTGCCTCTCGTAGCCAAGCCAAGCAACCGGGTAACATTTGCCCCTCAAAGTGTGTCGTGCGAAGCAACTCGACACGCTTTGAATCATTAACCAATTCCTACTGTCAAAAGTCGAACATATACAATGAAGGTCAAAAGATGGCTATTCTCCCTGGCATCTTGGGGCCGTTTGGTATACATAGACCGAACCACACGGTCAGCTTATCTGAATTGGAGCACACATGCCTAAAATCTCATCTCTCAAGACATATTGACCAGGTCACCAGGAGATAGCCTGTTCACCTCCCCTCCATTATATATAAGTTCCAACCACTCCTTCTTCTCTCTTCTTCTCACCTGTACTATAGTTCTCCAAAGCCATCGGTTCATTCCTCTCCGAACCTCAATCGCTGCTTTGCCTTCCTTCGAGCCTGAATTTCTCATCTCATGATCCTAACTAACCTCTATTACGAACGAACCTCCAGCCCAACATCCAAAGCTACCGCATACTTTGAGCTTTTTTCCTAGGTATGAATTTATCTCCAAACCTGACGTTATATCAAACTCTGATGCCTGTGTGCACAAACCCTCCGTCTCCCCTCTTCAGTTGTTCCAGGAATAGGTAGAGAATAGATCTAGAGGAAGAAGGGGGATGGATTAGGAATAAGAAGCGGACTCCGGGTTAGGGCCTTAGAAGGAGGTTAGGAGTTGTTCCTTGGTGAAGAAGGATCAGGATAAGAGGGGTTTGGAAATTCGAGAGTGAGTGTAGGCTGGTTAGAGCTCTGAGGAGTAGGTCGGTTTCTTGGTCAAGTGGGTCATCTTGTTGTTAGGGAGAGATAGGAAGTTCATGGTCGATAGGTATGATTGGTTTCTAGGGTCAGGGACAGTGGCCCGGTGTCGTTCGATGTCGAGGGAGAAAGTGTAGTTTATCGACTTGAGTGTAGTATTGCGGCCCAGTCAGGGACCACGAGGTGGGTTCGGCATACCAAGCAAGCGTGGCTCCGTATAGCCCTCGCGGTTCGTTCGGTGAAGAAAGAGACTGTTGGAGAGGAGAGTGAGTGGCTCAATGGTTTTGGTCTAGATAGGTCGATGAGTAGTGAAGAAGGGAGAAGCGGGATAGACTTTGAGGACCTACGCCGAGCGGGGCATTATGGTTCGATATACATGCACTCGAATTAGCGATCGGCCCTAATTATGGGGATCGACATTGACATACTTACCTTACCTCAACTCATAGAACAAAAAATTGCTGCTTATTTCCATACTTATCCATGTGCCAATAGATCCACGACACAAATCTAAGTCCATAAGCACACGGAACCGATCAAGACTAATAACTTCACGATTGAAACCACAATAAACGTGAACTTAAAACTTTGTAAAAAAGGCAACTTAAAGCTCGTCGTGCTACATTTTACTCTCCATAACCCTAATTTATTTATTCCTTACATGAACCATGACACTAGCTCACCTACCATGTGGGGGGAATCATTTTCGTTGTATCTAACATCGATTGTCTTTCGAGTATAGTTCAAATAGGTTTTTATCCAAATTCGATGCTCATCAAAGATGCTTAGAATGTTGAGCTCTACTACAGTATCAGACAAACCTAAGCCAAGTCTTCCAAAGGAAGTAGTGGGAACTTCAAATCCATCGATAAACCCTATACAGAATATCCCGAGTCCAATGACTGCATCTGTTGACATAGCTCCTGATGCCATAGATGCAGCAATCATCCTAGACAATCCGGCTGATTCTCAAGCTTCGAGAATCAATGAAAATGCTTTTCGCCGACTATGCTCAATCCATGAAATTTCTTTTGATGATGTACTGGTTCCATTGGGACAAGATCGTCCTCACCTGCCCCAGCCGGATATACTGCCTGCTTCAAATTCATGTGGTGGGTTGGTAGCAGGCCACCATTCAACTCTTTCCTCTATGATGTATTGCAGTATATTGAGATCGCCCCAGCACGGTTACATCCCAACAGTTGTAGGTTCATATATGGCACGTGTTTTTTATGAGCATTCTATTCGGGCTTCCCAATCCCGACGACATCCGCTATATTTATTGTTTCAAGAGACAATCCGACAGCCCATCTTTCATATTCCTAGAGCCACATAACAAGTGCCAAATCTTGACGTCGCATGGAGCAAATTCGCCCAAATACAAGCAGGAACAGTTTTACGTGTGCTATTCCACTGGCTTTGCAAGGAGATGGCTAGAAGGGAGTAAGTTTTTTTTCTGGATCAATACTTGTATGCGGTAGAAAGTGCATCCTTTCTAAACCCTTTCTCGACTTTTATAGGTGTCATCCCACGTCTCGAAGGCTACGGGTACTTCGAGGCCGTCGAAGCTATTCGAGCTATTCCCACGGAAGACCGAGACATTAGATCCATCATTTTCAATGAATCACTTTCGAAATTTTGGTTATTGGCGAAAGGTCACCGAATAAGTCTTCCTCACGGCATCACTACAACGGGACTTTCCTTAGACAAAGGCAAAAGGCAAACTAGGCCTTCAACACGTGGTGCCCCCAACACGCCCGAGGAGGGTGAGATTAGAGAAACTGAGGTGTCAAAAGCACCGGGTGAGAATGTAAGTCCTGCTCTGGAACCGGTGGCTGAGGCACACCGCGCTGATGTAACACCTCCCCCTTCGAAGGGAAAAGAAACTGGCATAGAAACTGAGGAAAAAGATAGTAGGCAGAACCTCAAAGGTCACAATCACTCCAGTGGAGAAAGAGCCGTCTCCACAACACTTAGAGGGTTCATTGAAAGGCTTCTCTGACCTCACTATTCTCGAAGACTTGCTTAATTATGCCTTAAATGATCCAGAAGCCCAAAAAATCCATTCGCCCACGAGAGGCAATGAAGGCGTTCATGCCCACAATTAAGGAGAAAAAACTCCGATAAGTAAAGCTAAAGAAACTGGTCCCTCGGGGGGGGGGGGGGAACACTAGGACACACACAATAACACTTACACTTCACCTTGCACCTAAACTTCAGTCATCATGTTATTCCTACTAACTCGTGTTCACTTAATTTCTATGCAGGTGATATGGGATGCTCTCATGGATTCGATTTGTCTTTATGGGTCCTCTATTTTTCATCATTCTGGCCAGATTCGTGCTTCGGCAAACGCCGAGATAGAGATGAGTACAGCGATAGGGACTATCGCTCCCGGAGTTCATCGTCTCGAAGAAAAACTTACAATCGGTCTTCATACCTTCACAATCCTTCCTCTCAACTAAAGCAAGGCAGGGAGAAATCCAGCCATAAGGGGTCCCAGTCCGATACTCACCGCAACCAACACTCTGGTTCCTCTAGCACCAGGCAATCCCGATAACTTCACAAAAAATCCATAGTCTCTAGACAAACTTCTTCTGCTTCCGCACATGATCCGTCGATAGTGGAAAAGCTAGCCGAGCTTAAGGCCACGTTCCCAAAAATATGCTTCGACGGTCTAAGTTTCTTCCAGCGATTCATCACATTCCGGGACACGTTAAGCAAAGTTCCATTGCATGCAACAATGATGTCTACGTTCAACATGACGCATTTGTTCATTTGGCAGTAAAAGTTTCAGAAGTCTCTATCGAACGCCAACATGAAATTGATCATCTGAAACTCAAAGCCATCCATAACAAAGACATTATCAAAGCCCAGGATGAAGAGCTTTCCTTATACAAGTCTCAGCTTGAAACTGCTTAGAAAAATGCTAAAGATACAGCTAAGGCAGTTAATCATCTGAAGGCCACACATAAGAAAGAGCTCGATGAAGTAGTTCACGCTGCGCCTGCCTTAGCTTTAGAGAAAGACTTCGTTCAAAAGGAGAGAGATGCATGCTCAACGAGTTAAAGAGTTGTAAGAGCCACTTTCGAAAGAAAAGTCAGAAAAAATTGCTGCTCAGGAGGAGTCGCAACGATATTGCGACGAGATTGTTGCTACACGACTCCTGAAAACAAAGCTCAATGAAGAACTCTCCAAGGCTGAGATGCTGAAAGATGAAGCTTGTGAGGAGGGAAAAAGAATAGCAATCACGGATATTGATTCTCGCCTTGAGGCGGTTGCTGGGGCTGGTAGAGAGGTGATTAAGTGCATGTTTGTCCCGCTCATAGCCGAGTACAATGCTCGAGTTCTCATGCATTGCGTCCTAACATTTCTTGGCAAGGGTTACCTCGAATCTTTGGCCAAAGCAGGGAGACTTTGATAAAGATCAAAACGGTTGAGTCGGGTATTGAAGAGGTTGACGAAGAAGCTCTAGTGAAGGAGTATCTTTGGGGGAATGAGCCTTCGGACTTGTCTACAGCGAAAGCTCTTTATAGCAGAGACTCCTCCTCACCGAAAGGAAAGAATGACATTGTCGGCCCGTCCGAAACCGAGTCTCTAGTTCCTCCCCCTACTCAACCGAATGGTCGTCCAACACTTGACCCCTTCGAGCAACACATTGGCTACGACCCGAAAGATCCTGGCCTAGATATTCATGTTCTATCTCCCATTCCAGAGGGTGAAATTCCCTAGACAGTTGAGAGTCATCTAGAAACTAGTACATAACTTTTCTTCTCAAAGTGCAAAGGGTCGTCGTTTTCGACGAGTAGTTAATGTATTCTAACATTTGTCTCTCGTGATTTTGTATAGGCCGTTCTGATCCTGAGCCAACTCCTAGGAGCGATGTCGCCACAAAGAAGGAGGAGAAAATGGGAGAGGAAATTCAAATGGGAGAGACTTCTGGGCCTGACGCTCAACTAATTGAGGTGCTTAATGAAGATAAATCTGAAAATCCATCACCCGTCGAAGAAAATTACGAAGTTGAGATTACATGCGCCTCCGAATATACTTCAAAGCTGAGCATGGAGGAGCAGCTTAAGGAAGAGAAGAAGAAAGTTGAAATCAAGATCGAGCCCCAAGTAGTGGAACTAGATGATCCCTTAAACAGGCCTTTGAAAGTCATTCTCCCTAGGGGGGTCCAGGCCACTAGAAGTTCCTATTCCTTCCTCGGAGGTCACTTCCCTTACAAGAAAAGCGTCCAAGCGAAAACGCGTGGAAAAGGAGTCATTTGAGAAACCGAGGAGGGAGAAGAAATCAAAGAAGTAGCTATCGTGCCTCGTTTAATGAGAATAAGTTTAGATTATGTAATTATTTCTGTTTATTTCCATAGTCGATGCAAATAGACTTTTGACTTCGAGTTTATGAGGGATTATAGCGGAACCTTATTTTGGGTTTTGTGAATAAAACTTAGATTTTTTGTTCTTCGATGACTTTCGTCTTTTAGCTTATTGTCTGACTTGTTGCCATAACTCAGAATCATGTGAGTTACACAAGCTCCAGTTTACCTCCATGTGACTCGGGTATTTTTTGAGAATCGTTGATACTCGATTCCACGCTTTGGGTATTTAGAATATTTTTAGTCTGCACTCTAGGGACTTAGAGATTTTAAAGTCTCTTATATCTAGTATGTATTCTAGGGACTTAGTGTATTCCAGTCCTCATTCGGGGGACTTAGAGATTTTAAGTCGTTTATACTCTAGTCCAAAATCTGGGGACTTAGAGTACTCCAGTCCGCACTCCGGGAACTTGAAGATTTTAAGTCGTTTATACTCTAGTCCGAACTCTGGGGACTCAGAATACTCCAGTCCACATTTCGGGGACATGGAGATTTTGATTCGTTTATACTCTAGTCCACACTCTGGGGACTCAGAGTACTCCAGTCCGCACTCCGGGACGTGGAGATTTTAAGTCATTTATACTCTAGTCCGCACTCTGGGGACTCAGAGTACTCTAGTCTGCACTCAGGGGACTTAGAGATTTTGAGTCGTTTATACTTTAATCCGCAATTTGGGGACTCGGAGTACTCCAGTCCGCACTCCGAGGACTTGGAGATTTTGAGTCGTTTATAAACTAGTCCGAACTCTAGGGACTCATAGTACTCCAGTCCACAGTCTTGGAACTTAGAGATTTTATGTCGTTTATACTCTAGTCCACACTCTGGGGACTCAGAATACTCCAGTCCACACTCCAGGGACTTGGAGATTTTGAGTCGTTTATACTCTAATTTGCAATCAAAGACTCAAAGTACTCCAGTCCACACTCAAGGGACTTGGAGATTTTAGGTCATTTATACTCTAATCCGAAATCTGGGGACTCAGAGTACTCCAGTCTGCACTCCGAGGACTTGGATATTTTGAGTCGTTTATACTCTAGTCCGCACTCTTGGGAGTCAGAGTGCTCTAGTCTGCACTCCGGGGACATGGAGATTTTGAGTCTTTATGTGTGTTCATACGCTAGACAGAATAATGTAACTTTAATTTTTTCCATAGAATTGCAACACACGAAAACATCAATAGTTCATGGAAAAGATGGCTTCAAGCCTTCATTAATGAAAATGAACTAAATTATCTTATAACATGCCAAAAACTAAGAATCAACGAAATAAAAATACACCGGAAATAATTGCAACTAAAATGCGAAAGAAATAGACTAAGTATAATAACGTCATAAATGCTCATTATTCCATGCTCGGGAGAGTATTGCGCCATCAACGATCGCTAGCTTGAAAGTTCTCTCTTCAAGCCTCCGTTCAATGATGTATGGACCTTCCAATGTGGGACTCATATGCGATGGGATGGGGAAAACTCACTTCATAACGTGATCGCCCACATCAAAGATTCTCAATCGGACGTTTTCATTATAATATCGAGCGACTCGGTGCCTATATGCAACCGCCCTTAAAACTGCCTCTTTACATTTTTCATCAACGAAGTCCAGTAATTCTAGCAAAAGATCTTGGTTCGTCTTAGGGTCATAATGAGTTACCCGATGTGAAGGAACTTCAAGTTCTATGGGTATAACTGCTTCCGTGCCATATGCTAATGTGAATGGAGTGTGGCCAGACGTGGACTTGTGGGTGGTTCTGTAAGCCCAAAGTGTTGTTCGAAGTTCATTCACCCACTTGCCTCTAGCCTTTTCCAGATGTTTTTTCAATATGGATTCGATTACTTTGTTCACGGCTTCTACTTGCCATTGGCATTTGGATAAGCAACCGCTAGAAACCTTTTCTCAATGTCGTACTATTGACAAAATTCTTTGAACTCCATACTCTCAAACTGAGTTCTGTTGTCTGTAATGATAGTTCGTGGGAGGCTAAAACGACATATGATGTTTCGTACAATGAAATTAATGACCTTTTTGGTGGTGGTTGTAGCTAAGGGCTCTGCTTCCGCCCACTAGGTAAAGTAATTGACCGCAACTATTGCTTATTTTGCACCACCTTTGGAGATAGGTAAGGAACTGATTATATCGATTCCCCGTATTGCAAATGGCCAAGGACTAACCATTGGTGTGAGTTCCATTGGCGGAGCTCTCAGGATTTTCGCATACTTTTGACATTTGTCACATCTCCTTAGGTAGTCCACAGCATCCCGATTTACAGTTAGCCAATAGTATCCATAGCGCAGGATCTTTGTTGCTAGCATCTGCCTACATGTATGGCCGCCACATTCTTCTTCATGAACTTCCTTCAAGACTCGTTTTATATAACCGTGGCCAATGCACCGGAGTAAGGGGACTGAGAATCCCTTTCAATACATTATTCCATCCAGCATTACATATCGCGAAGCTTTGCGAATGACTTGTCATCTTTCGCTCTTTCTTTCAGGCAAGACCACGTGTAGCAAGTATTGTTTGAATGGGGATATCCATGACTCCTTCTCGATTTCTGTTTCTAACACGAAATCTACCTCCATAACATTTATACTTAGAGCATGTAAGGTTTCGACGGGAACCAATCATATTTGTTGTGCATCGCCAATACTTGCAAATTTGGCCAATGAATTGGCTTCTCTGTTTGTTCACATGGGACATGCGAAATATCGTAATATTCAAGGTCTGCCAAGAGTTCGTGAACCTACGCAAGGTACAGAGCAAGCCTCTACCCCTTTGCTTGATAATCTCCCCGCACCTAGTATACCACTAATTGTGAGTCATAAAATATTTCAACCGATTTTACTCCAAGTTCCTTAACAAGTTTCAAGCCAGCAATCAACGCTTCATACTCGGCTTTGCTATTTGTAGCTGGGGAATTGAGCTTCAAAGCATAACAAATTGACCGGTTTTCAGGAGTCACAAGAATTATACCAGCCCTAGAACAACGGTCGTTGGATTCCCCATCAGTGTATAGTTTCTATCGAATAGAAGGGATAACATCATCACTATTTGGTTCATCTGATACAGTAAATTTAGCGACGAAGTGCGCTAGCGCTTGCCCTTGCATGGCCCTTCGTGGCAGGCAGGTAATATCGAACTCACTCAACTCGACATTCCATTTTAACATCCTTCCAGAGGTTTTTAGTTGTTGGTGTACCTGTCGCAAGGGTTGATCGGTATAAACACTGATCGAGTGTGCCTGAAAGTACGGACGAAGCTTGCGTGATGCAATCACCAAGCAGTAGGCCAGCTTTTCAATTGTAGGATAATTTCTTTCTATCCCCATTAAATGTTTACTGACATGGTACACCGGTTTTTGAACTCGGTCCTCCTCACGAACCAAAGCCATACTAATAGCATGTCGGGATACGGCCAGGTACACATACAACACTTCATGGTCTACCGGCTTTGACAGTATCGAGGGAATTTCGAAATGCCTTACCAGAGCTCGGAATGCATCCTTACAGTTAGGCGTCCATTCGAAATTTCTCTTTCCTTTATTTATGACATCGAAGAAGGGAATACACTTATCTGTTGCACTGGATATGAATCGACTCCGCACGGCCACTTTTCCGTTCAGGCTTTGTACTTGCTTTATAGTTCTGGGCACTTGTATGTCTCAAATATACTAAATCTTTTCTGGGTTAGCTTCAATTCCCCACGCATTAACAATGAAACCCAAAAACTTCCCTGATGCAACGCCAAATGAACACTTCAGAGGATTGATTTTCATTCCATAATATCTGAGTATATCAAGCATTTCTACGAAGTCTCGAATGTGGTCGTTTCGTGACTTCACGGGCATGTCATCCACATAGACTTCCATTGTTCTACCGATCTGATTTTTAAACATTCGATTCATTGGGCGCTGATAAGTTGCTCCCGCATTTTTCAATCCGAAGGGCATCACCACGTAACAATACAGCCCAACTTCCATGACAAAACTAGTGTGTTCATGGTTTGAAACGTGCATCGGGATTTGATTATACCCCGAATACGCATCTATAGATGATAATAACTCATGCCCTACCGTTGAGTCGACCAGCTGGTTGATTCCGGGAAAAGAGAAACTATCCTTAGGGCATTCTTTGTTCAGATCAGAATAATCTACATAGCTTTTCCATTTCCCATTTTATTTTCTCACTACACGGTGTTAGACACCCATTTAGGGTAGAAGGCTTCACGGACGAACCCATTGGCTTTGAGTTTGTCCACCTCCTCTTTGAGAGCAGCGGACCTCTCCGGGTCCATGCCTCTCCTTTTTCGCATTAATGGTACGTACCTTGCATTTATTTTCAACATATGACTAGCAATGGAAGGAGAAATCCCACATATATCAGAATGTGTCCAAGCGGAAACATCCAGATTCGCCTAGAGGAAATCAGTGAGATCCTTGGCCATCGAGGGGTTGAATTGTGATCCAATCTTTAGCACTCGCTATGGGTCATCTCAGTTGACTGGAATGTCAATCGTCATTTCATCCAGTGCTTCTTTTCCTCCCTGGGTTCCTCATCATCATCTCTTGGATCTATGTCTCTATAGATCCGATTGTGTTTCCCAAGCTAGGGCTCGGGCACTACTTGTCAATTTTCAGTGGTTCGAGTGTGGACGGAGCTGTCCACAACCTTTCTTTTCTCTCTCCATTGGGCTTCTCTCAGCTCAGCTACATAACACGCATGACCGGTCGCTTGATCGCCATGCACAACAACAACTCCTTCGTCTGTCGGAAATTTCAAAATTAAACACCAAAGGGTCAAAGCTGCCTTAAACTCTGCCAGGGCCGGTCGACCCGAAAATACATTGTACGAAGAATCGACATCCAAAACAATGAAAGGCAGGATTCACACCTACGTTCACCTTGTCCAAGTTGAACTGGCAATTCAACATAACCCACTGCATCGGTTGCTACACCATTAAAGTCATGGATACGGGCTTTAGATGGTTTTAAATATTTTGTCTCCATCTTTATTTTGTCATATGCTTTTTTGAAGATAATGTTAACGGAACTTCATAATCAATCAAAATCCTTTTCAAAAATGCTGGCTCGATTGTCGCGGAGATGACCATCGAGTCAATGGTAGGAGCCTCCATCTGATCAGCATCTCTGCTTCTAAATACTATATCATCCATCATCATTCGCTGCTGCTTAGCCGGGGATCCATCCTCCGTATTTGAACAACATTCAAAATCTGCATGCCTCAGGGAGTTAACATACCACTCTGTTTCCTGCCAATTTTTATCTACAGGGTGAGGTCCACCGACTATCATGCTTATGACTAGTCTACCTATAGTTCGATTAGGTTCCTCTGGATGGCGTGGAGCTTGCCCGCTACGAGGGTCTGATATTCCTTGTCTACCTTCCTACGGGTTCTTGACAAATTCTTGCAGCTTTTTCTGTCAAATCAGCTTTTCTATGGCATCATGGAGGTGTCTACACTCCTCGGTATTGTGCCCGTAAGTCTCATGGAAGCGACAATACTTCCCAGTCCGCTTTTGTTCTTCTGTGGATTCTTTGGGGCGTGGCTTTCGGTGTTGAAAAATATTGCAAGTTGATAGGTAGATACTTTCCAAAGATGCATTCAGGGATGTGTATTCGTTGTATGATGGAATCCTTGGTTTCCACTTTCCTGCTTCCCTTTTCTTCCTGGGATTTCCTCCTCCGGATCTTTTAGATTGCCCTGCCTTGTTCTGGACATTGACCTGGACCTTGCTCGAGTTATCACCAGATTGTTTTACAGCAATGTTGCTCTTCATAGTTTCCTTTCCAAGCCCGGGTGCATTGTCTCGCCTCATCCACTGGCTTCCTCTCTTCTTATGAATTGATGCGCCTTGGAATAAAAACGTTTTAGTGTAGTTGGAGGCTTTCCTACCAGCCAATCGCCAAACTCCAAATCCGGATCTACCCCTCACATGAGAGCCATCAGAATGGCGCAGTCATTTGGGTTGCTAACTTCAGTAGTCGCAACATGAAATCTCTCCAAGTACTCCTTTAATGACTCCCCTGGATCCTGAATCACATTGGACAAGGACATCACGTCCTTGGGACAAGTGGCATGAATCCTGAGCTGTTCCATACATTTCGTCGCTAATTCACCAAAGCTGGTAATAGACCGCAGAGGAAGTCGGGTAAACCACATAGTAGCGATTCCACATAATGTTATTGGGAAGCATTAACACTTAGTTGAATCATTTGCCCTAGCTGAATCCATCATCCATTCATATCTCATCACATGCTGTCGGGGATCAGTCTTCCCTTCGTAAGCCGAAATAGTTGGCATGTTAAACTTCCTAGGGTACATGGCCTGTAGAATAGTATCTATGAATGGAGTATGACTCCTAGATATCCCCCAATCATCACTAGTCAAGCCTTGATTTTCTCTCATCGGCTGTCTGACCATAGCTGATAGGTCCAGGGTTTGTATGGAAGATGTTAGGTTAGAATCTGTCCTACGAGACTGTTCTGGTTGGTGTCTCCTCTGTTGGCTGTCTACCAAACGTGTATCCTGAGGACTAGCTTCATTAGCACCTTGGTGAGCCAGCCGTCCAGCTTCTACTCGTGCTCCAGATCCTAAGTTTCCTGTCATAGCTTGGGTGTGGTAGCCTTGGTGTAAGTGCGGGGCCATGGCTCCAAGTAGGGAACTTGAACCATCCCTGGTTGATCGACCAGCAACACCTACTTGTGTTATTTCAGTTCTGCGGCGTCTACGCCTGGGAGGTTCATCGGATGAAGTCGAGCTGTCAGATGAAGAGTAATGAGCGGGGCTACCTCTAGGATTCTGATGTTGTTGTTGAGTGAGCTGAGTCATGAGGTTGGCGTTAGCTTGAATCTTTTCGTTAAGTTGTCTCCGGCTTTCCATGAGTACTCTCATTAGGTCATTGAACTCTGTTCTTGTGACAACTTCCATTTTGTTTTGGGGGTGACAGTCCCTATGCCTGGATTAACTTGTTGATTGTTGGGTCCTACTTACTGGACACTAGCAGTCTCATTGATGTCCGCGTTGTATGACGCTGATCTGGTATGAGGTCTTCATATCTTAGAGTTATTGGTAAGAACTCTGAGTAGAATCAACGGACTTTCTATGAATGACTTGGATCTCCTTTGGGGGATTTCTTCAATCCAGTAGCTACAAAGTAGATCCTAATAACCTGAGAATGCGGCTCTCAGTGAAAACACTAAAATGTTACCACCGAAATTGGTCACTAACACCCAAAGAAGAATTTATGTAGAGAGATTGATGACGATAGTAAATTAAAATAGAGGAATATATGCAAAATTAATTGCAAAAACTAGAACATTAGATTTGTAGTGGTTCGGTGTAACTGCCTACGTTCACTTTGAGTTTAATCTTTATTGCTTTTCTAAATAATCGAATACAGATACAATCCGCACAACAACTTGAATACCAGTTCTAACTGAAAAGAATAAATCTTGGAAATGGAAGATCTCCCTAGTATTCTCGAAAAAGGTCCATTTCACCATTCCCCTGCCCTTTTATTTATAGGCGAAGATAGTCCGGACTTCCTTCGTTGGCCCAGGAACAAGGTACTTCGGCCCATAGTAAGTGACTTTTACGTACCGAGCCAGGAATACCGAACGACAGCTATAGAGCGAGGATTGCCGGTCGAGAATTATCTAGTCGATGGCGGAAAATTTTTTCTCCGCGTAATGAAAAAACTCTTTTTTTGCAACCTAGTCTAATTTATTTCTATCTAAATATAGAAGTGCCCATATAAATCGAATTTCATAGAGCATAATACCCTATTACTTACCTTTTTAGTACTGTATTACAAATTACAAGATCTCGTTCAATAAAATTAATAAGATACATCGAAGGCCCTTAAGAGAACCGAAGCAAGTAGTAGGTTGACTTGGAGCGGAGTCATGCCAAATGGTGAATTATGTTGTATGGCTTCACTCCCTTGATCGAGTGGTGCGCTTTGGAATACTTGGTAACGTTCATTTGAGACGAACCCTCCTGTGCCGAGCGATGGTGGTCGAACAAAGGATGCTGAGCGATGGAGTTCGAACTAAGGATGTTGAGCGATGCATTTAGGCCGAACGTGCACTCAGGCCGAGCGATGTATTTTGGCCGAACGGTGCACTTAGGCCGAGCAATGCACTTAGGCCGAGCGGTGCACTTAGGTCGAGCGGTGCACTTAGGCCGAGCAATGTACTTAGGCTGAGCGACATTTGCAGGCCGAACGACACTCAACACTTTGCCTCTCGTAGTCGGGCCAAGCAACTGAGTAACAGTATAAGAATATAACCTATTCCTATTTTTCCCTTATATATTACCCTTACTTATTTCATTTTAATTCCCTTTTGTTCATTTTTTTATTAGGCATGGCTACCTTCTAATATACAAATCTCAATTCCCTTCACCATTTAAATTATTTCATTTAATTTATCTAATTAAATGTCCTAAATAATGTTAATCAAAATTAGGGTCGTTACATGGAGAACCATAGAAAAAAATTTAAGTTCATGGATCTCGATAAGAAGTCAGAGGAAATGCGGAAAGCAACAACCGAGCCGAGGGTGATGTTTTAATCAATATGGAAGACCCTACTTGGGTCCTTAAGGTCAGATCAACACAACGCAGGGTTGAGGGAAAAAAGTTGGTTTTCTTCAAGCAAATTTGGATGTATTTGCTTGGACATATTTAGATATGTGTGGTATATCGCCAAAAATAGCATGTCATGCATTAAATGCGGACCCGAAATATCCAGCCGTAAGATAAAAGACATAGTCTGGGTCTGTAGCTATCTACTATGTTAATGGAGGAAGTGGATAAGCTGAAGGTAAATGGTTGTACCTGTGATGCATTATACCCTGAATGGAGATCAAACCCGGTATTGGTCAAAAAAGCAAACGTAAAGTGGAAGACATGTGTTGATCATTCGGATCTGAATAAAGCATGTCTAAAGGACATCTTTCCATTGCCCAAGATCGACCAGCTTGTAGATGGGATTGCTGGACACGATTTTCTCTCTTTCATGGATGTTTATTTTGGTTATAACCAGATACCGATGAATGTTCCAGATCAAGAGAACATAAGTTTCATAATGAATTTAGGACTATATTACTGTCGAGTGATTTCGTTCGTTCTAAAGAATGATGAGCTGCTTATCAGGGATTGGTGAATTCCATGTTTAAGAATCAAATTGGATGGATGATGGAAGTTCATGTGGATGATATGCTCGTGAAGTTACGGCTATTAAGGAACAACGCGGATGAACTTGGAGTGTTATGAACGTACATGATGAAGTTAAATGCGTTGAAGTGTTCATTTCGAGTTGCAATGGGTAAATTCCTAGGATTTTTCATGAATTCAAGAGGCGTTGAGTCCAAACCCAAGTAGATTGATGACTTAAGGAAAGTTACTGCTCTAACCACGAGAATGGAAATGCAAAGCTTTAACAGGAAGATTGCCGCACCGAGTCGATTCATCTCAAAGGCAACTGATAAGTGTATACCTTCTTCGATGCCCAAAAGGAGAGATGAAAGTTTGTATGGACAAAGGAAAACCAACAAGCTTTCAATGAATTATTAAGGAATAATGAAAGACAACCAAACCTATCCAAGCCATTGGACGGAGAGGATCTATTGATCTATTTTTTATACCTGCTTATGCACTGAGTGCGACATTAATATATAAGGGGGTGAAGGTTTAGAGGCTAATGCATTTAATCAGCAAGCGATTTACTAGAGCCAAAAAGAACTATCCATAGCTGGAAAAACTCTCCTACTACTTGCTGATTGCATTGAGGAAGTGGCGGCTACACTTCCAAGCTCATGTGATAAAGGTTATGATGGATCAGCCGTTGGAACAAGTATTACATTGACCCAAGGCTTTGAGAAGCTTATTGAAGTCGAAAATCGAACTAAGCAAGTATGACATCAGTTACCATCCAAGGAGGGCGATAAGAGACAAGTATTGGTGGATTTCATCGCTAAATTTATTGTACGGAATGGAGAAGTGAAAGACGATTTGTTCACACTTTCTCAATGGAAAATGTATGTAGATGAAGCTTCTAATAAATAAAATTCCAAGGCCGGAGTGGTAGTAGTGACCTTAGAAGGTGATTAGTTTGCTAAGTATTAAAGCTAGAGTTCCCCGCAACAATCAACGAGGCTGAGTACGAAGCATTGATAGTAGGACTTAGGATAGCGAAGGAACTAAGTGTAAGGACACTGCATATATTCAGTGACTCGGTTGGTGGTTTGCCAGGTAAAGAAAGAATTCCAAGCTAAGGGTGCGAGGCTTGCCCCTAACCTGATAAAGACATTCGAACGTTTGAACAATATAGAGCATTACACAATTATGCACATCCCCAAACAGGAGAATGCGAAGTCCGATTCATTAGCCGAACTGGCTAGCTATAAAGATTCGCAGCTGTTATGATTGGTTCCAGCAAAGGTTTTATTGACTTCAAGCATCGACCAAATGGATGTCAACTAGATTTTGGAGGCCGAAGCGGAGAAGGAGTCATGGATGACTCCGATTAAGGACTAACTATTTAAGGGAACTCTCTTGAAAGGAAAGAACGGGCAAAAGAAACTCCTTTGTAAGATCCTATAGGCTTATAATACAAAAAGGAGTGATATATAGGGGAGGTTTCTCAAACCTCCTGCTTTGGTGTGTAACCAAGGATGAGGCTAGGAAAATCTTATGGAAATCCATGAGGGTAGTTGTGGAAAATACACCATAAGGCAAACATTAGAAAAGAAGATACTGCATTATGGATTTTTTTAGCTAATAATAAATCAAGATATTGATTTTCCAAAAGGTGCAATCGATGCCAGAGATATACAATGATTTCGGAGCCTCATCCATAGATCTTACGCAAATGGTTATACCATGACCATTTTTGGTTTGGGGAAATGATATAACTGGTATGCTAGAATATCGAAAGTAGGAGCTAAATACACAATTACTGTAGTGGATTACTTCATAAAGTAGGCTACAGAACCGCTTGCCATGATCACAATGAAGAAAGTGATCAACTTTTTAATAAAGAATGGTATTTGTAGATTTGGAGTACCCTATAAAATTGTAATGATAATGGAACTTAATTCGAAAATATCATGTTCAAAGATTTCTACAACTAGTACAAGATTGAGAAATGTCTTTCAGAGATTGCACAACTTCATGCAAATGGATAGGTAGAGGCGATGAATATAATCGTCAACTTAAAAAAACGGTTAACTAAAGTCAAATGCTACTGGATTGATAAACTTTCACTTACATTGTAGGTTTATAGGACGACTTACAGGTCCAAGGCTGGACTTCCGCCATTTGCTTTGACCTAGAGATTATAACCATGATCTTTATTAAACTGAAAGCCCTTTCTCATCGAAAAAAGCATTGTGACCTCAAGTTCAATGAGGAACTCTTGTTTGCGTTCCTCGATTTGATTGATGAAAAGTGAGAAGAGGATGAGTTAAGGGTGGTTGATCACTAAAAATGTCTAGCACGACATTTGAATGCTACGGTCCAGAGTTGTACCTTCAAGGTAGGGAACATCGTTTTGAAACGAGTTCTCTTGGGTATGGGGGTAATTTGTTTGTATTAAGAAGGACCTAATGAGATCGAATAAAAGCTTGGAGATGGAACTTTCAAGCTGGCTACTATTGATGGAATCTTGATTCCATGGCATGGAATAACGATCTATTATGATGTGTAATTAGCAATACAGTCAGGTACCCTAGAAAATTAGGGGCAATGTAATAAGGTAGGTCTTTCCACTTTTTTCAATTATAAATTTCAATTATAGATAAAGTTAACTTCTTGAATCGATGGAACCTTATCCTTGTAAGCCAAACCCTATGCTGCGTGATTAGTATTACAATCAGGTATCCAAAGATAGATATCGACTCATTTGATCAAGGATCACGACAAAGGAGTATATCACAAAGGCCGATCGAATAATTCAACTCTATACCTCTAGTATTGATTATTTATTGGAGATGGGCAACGACGATGAGGGATGCCTAGGATCAGGTAACTAAAGCACCGGTTTATAAAGATAGAAACTAGTGCACAGTGGACGCGCTTGGCAGAGGATAAGCAAGAACGATCAGAGAATAGTCTCGGTCGATGCCCGAAGATAGGTGACACCAAGAGAAGATGCCCAGAGAAAGGCATAAAAAACACCGGTTCCTTGAGATTGGATCTAGTGTGTGGCCAAGATTTCCATAGTCGCGCTTGCGGCTCAGGAGGACATGCTCGGCTAAGGATAAGTGTGGATAGTTGTTTATTGCTTTCTATCGATACACAGAGAAAGTGAGATCGAAAATGGGTACCTGGAAAAAGGTACCACTAGACTCCTTCGATCTAGGAATAGGCCCACGAGAGCATAATCAAACAGAGGGAATCTGGATAATTCACCCCAACATTATTAACCTTTGACTAATGTCGGAAGATAGGAAAGGTCAAGTGATGATGCCTAGATTCTCACATTTGGAATACCAAGTCTCGAAGATAGGACTTGGTGTGCGGTGGAATTATAAAAAGTACAATCCCACTCACTGCCCAACATGACACAATTAGATGAGTTATTGAGTAGTGGAATCATTGGATAATATTGATCATGCTAGATATTGGTGAGATTGGAGAAGGCAAGGTATGAAAGTCCAAACTACTGTTTCAAAGAAATAGGAGGCAGCACGGTGCCCAGTCTATTTGACTTGTTAATGGTCGAAGGAGGCTCGACCAAAGGCAAAATAGAATAGCCACAATGTTGGGTATACATTAGTTTTGTTTGACCAAATAGAAACACTTTGGTGATGATAAATAGAACTAAATAATGGAATGTAACTAAAGCAATTACAAGAATTTTACTTAATTGTATAGAATTATAGTAAGTAAAAGAATTGCACAAACATAGGCATGTATAATATGGATGAATTGTGATGTATCCAGTTGTATTATATGTACAGGAAGTTGTATATAGGTTGGAATAAAACATAAAAAGTGGAAATGTAAATGAGACAGAGATTGAAATAAAAATAATAATCTTTCATGCATTTATTTTTATGTACATCAGTAGGAGGGGCCGATCCTACACAAACACGGCTTATATACAAAAGGAAAGCAAATCGTATAACAAAAGGGACAAAAGGAAATTATCTCATCATCATTAAATGCTAAGGGGAAAGCCTACTTCTTATATGTCTTCCTTTTCTTGCCACGTTTGCCAGCTGAACCATTGCAATGTTTCTTTCGTCCATTTTCACCATTTGGTGTGCTGCCCTCAAAGGAAGTGGTGTCTCCTTCAGTAATAGTGATGATAGGATCTTTGGGCTAGTTAACAGGGTTCTCGGATATCTCTGTAGTGTCGCCGGTACTGTTGATCTTACGAGGCCTAATGGTTATAAGAAGGATTCTTGGAGAAGGCTTTGGTTCTCCTGTGCCGGTTGGTCTCTCAAGTCCATGCTCGACTTCGATTCTCACCTTAGAGACATCAATCTTCAACTTCTCCACCATAGAAATAGGACCCGTTGGTCCCGAAGTACTGGAGACGGTGATCTCTTCCCCTAGGGAATGTTAAGTGTCGTCCAATTCCTCCAGACCTAGGACTTTCTCTAAATTAGGAACATGAATGGAGTTGGAGGAAAGGCTTAGAACAAATAATCCTGTGGTAATGAAGGTTGACTTTGTAGCAATAGCAATGGGACCCAAGCCCTGTGTGATTGGCGGCCAAGGAGGAGGAAGTGATGGATGACCGTTGAGTTCACAAATGGAGAAGTAAAGATTCGTAAACATCTTGGGAGATAAATAAAGAATCTTGAACACTGGAGAGATGAGGGAAATACTTTCACTGGTCGGAGTTTCCTTAATAGGAGATAGAGTGATTTTCCGCTCCTCTTCTTTAGCTGACAGGATGGGTTGAGAAATAGAAATGGTAATGCAGGGTTCGTCGAAAGTGACCGTTGTAGAAATTGGAATAACAGTTTGGTGGCCTCGAAGTTGGCCCTATTGGATGTTGGGACCTTCACTACGAGATCTTGGATTTTAGGAGATAATGATTCTATAGGGCCCGATGCACTTGGTGTAGTACCCCCATAAAATTAGCGGTAATTAATAAATAATTATTAAGTCTCAAAAATGGAATTTGAGCGAATATCAGAATTTGGACATGAAATTTGAACCATTACATTTGTGATGATTTTCTAAGAAAATTTCATGTTTAGAATTTTACGATGGAGTTCAAATGAAGAAGTTATAGCTCTCAAAGTTTTCAAAGAAAAAATAATTAAATAGGATCTAAAAAGGAATAAATAATGTTAACCGCATAGGCCCCATCAGTCTACCCCCTCCTTGGACCAATCGACTGACTATAGGGGAGCGATCGACCGGTCGGGAAGGTAGCGACTAGGGTTGAACCTAGGCTAAACGGGTCAGATATAATTATTTCAAATCTAATGGATATGTTTTGTTCGAGTGCCAATAAATACAGGCCTAGCCCTTCATTTTCTTCTCATATTTTCTGATCCAAGTAGCGAAGCTTTCCATTTTCCCTTCTCCACTGTTTCTATTAATTAAATAATATAATATTATATGTATATATAATTGGACAATGGCATAAATAAAAGAGAAGAAGAGGAGCGAATCGATACTACGGAAAAGGTAAATTTCATAATTTAAAATCTATATTCCAATTAACCAAATCTCTTCTCAGATCTATAATTCTAATGGTATGTATGTTTATCTTGTTATATATATTTTTGATTGAAAAGGAAAATGGGTCAAATTAAAAAGGAGAATTCAGATTTGGGAGATTTGGAAATCTAGAAAGGTGGGTAGGAAATTATATGGTTTATATACATAACATTGAAATTCATATCATTGAGCTTTATTGTTTTATTTAATTATTATGCCTATGTAAGACTTGTAGAGTTGTAGGCTTAGGAAGAACGTATTCAATTGAAATCTCACTTACATATTTTGTAAGTTAGGTAATTGGAATAGAAAGATATTTATACCCTAATTGGAAATTTGGAAATCAATTCCAAATTTATTAAAGTGAAATGTTGATAAGATTGGAAGGTTTATTCCGTATTTATGATAATTAGGTTGCAAAATCTTAATATTAGTTTAGATTGCCCTAATTTGACATGGAGTGTGAATCTCTATGTTTTAATTTGTTTAGAATGTTGTGGGTATAACATAGTTGCGTCTATTTCCATGTAATTTCCATAAATTATATAATTCCATAACCATGTGTAAAAAGTGTGTCATTTAAAATAATAAGAAATACACTAGAAAAGTATGAGATGTGTAAAGCATAGAGGTTCTCCTTTGTAGTTTGCACTGTCTATTTCAATAAAAGAAAAGAGAGAATTCCTTGTAATTTCAAACGGAGCAAAAGTCTCATTGGTAATTCACGGAAATTTATAATGGCAATCCTTTTAAGGAAAGATGCTCTAATGTTTTAAAATATAGAAATAAATGTTCCTTACAGAATGTAATTATAAGTATGCTCTAAAATTTCTAAGCGTATAAGTTAATAAGTTAGAAGGAATAGATACACACACACACACATAAACATATAACCAAGCCTAAAGACTAAATGTGTGTGTGTGTGTGCGCGCACGCGCGTGTGTGTCCTAATATATGATGATATTCGTATTATTTTATAATTAGGATTACTAGTTATTAATTGCATAGTAAACCACATGACTAGAATTAAAATGGGAAAAGAGATAGTAACTCCAAAATTATTAACGCAATAAATGTGCAATTAATGGGGAGTTACAGGAATTAAATGGGGACATAAATGCAATTAATAGGACTGGTTAAAGGATTTAATACGATATTTATAGGGAAATGAATAGGTTGATTTAGGACGAGTCAATGTATTTCAATAGTGGTTGTCTAAGTAGAATAATACTGACCCTTTATTATGGACAATTGACATTTACGGTACGTAAGATGGAAATAGAGAATATGCATAATAAGAGTATAAGATAGGAATAAAATGCTAGGAGGAAGTATAGTTTTCACGGCAGGAAGTTATATAGCCTCAGTAATATGTTTAGGATAAGCGTGAATTAGTGGGCTTAGCCCAATATTTAAGCCTATGTTAATTGGTTTATTTTAGAACAGGTTTGGAAGAGACGTTAGTACAGTTACAAAATAGAAGTTTCCCTTCACTTAGTGGCTACTGGCAATTGTGTATACTTATTATTGATGTGGGACATCTGCAACCATAGGACCCATGAGGAAGTGATATACATTTGCTTATAGATAGGGGAAAATATACCAAGAAATTGCCTCGAATTTGAAGTGCTAAATGACTTAGTACCTTTAGGGATGCCAAGGGTTTTACTTTAGGGTATAATGTATTAAATGGTCGTTTATTATGCCCCTTCATAGTTAAGAAATCTTAAATAACTGACAATGGTACCTAATAGGGAAATTAAGTCTGCTTCAATTCTAGCAAGAGGCATTAAGTAACTAGAATGGGCTTTTTTTTGACCTGCATTAGGTTAGTCTAAATGGGATTTCAGCTATGGCTGGTTGATGGGCTACGTCAGTATTGTTTTTATTCCGGTATTTAGTATTAGGGCTGGCATATAGGTTAGGACCACCAGTGGTCCTTAGCAAAGACTTGAATTATGCCATCATGGATTTTGCTTCATACTAGTGTAGAATCCGTATGGGATACGAAAAGACCTTATTATTTAATTAGTTGTTCGTTTGTCGGAGGTGGGATAGTTAACCCTTAGATAAGTTATTGAGATGCGATACTAGTACAATAATTAAATTATAAAGCTATATTTAAGGGTCGTCAATATCTGTAGCTAGAGCTAATTGACTATAAATTACGTTACGGAGAGCCCTCTTTGGGGTTAAGGAATTAAATCGATGATGGGTTTGCCTCCTCCCTATTTAAGAAGTATTAAGTGGTCAGGGTCTTCTTTTGGGTAGTACAACATTTAGATGTATGTATGTAGGCATATATATAGTTATACCTCGGAGAAGGTTAGACATATTGTACGTGTAGACGGAATTACATGGAACAACCGTGAATAATGGACTTAACACTTAAATAGAAATTAGTCTGCATAAATTGGTGTCATGGATAAAGTATTAATCTTCCATTCACTAGAACATTGTTTTGATCCCCCTCCTCATTACAACTCACATGATAAAGTTAGGGTGACAAGCTATTGGTGCAAGACAGGAAATGTAGAAAGTGAAGCCTTCTCATTCATGCCCGATGCTAACAAGGTAATCAGATACTAAAGGAATAATATTGATTCCAAGGTAGTATCCTCGGTCAGCATATATATTCTATTTTATTTTTTTATTCCACTCTGAGTTTATGTAGATGGCTCTCTGATATACTCATGGTTATTAAAGATTACCAAAATCAAATATTTGTATCATAATGGACTTCAGTTTTAATTTAGTCAAAATTTGAGTCCATTAAGATGTAGGTTGTAACACTTGGTATTAGAGCTTAAGTTAGTCATATGAATTAGGGTAGGTAAAGAGAATATATTAGTAGTTTTACAAGTACATGCGTATATATACGTATACATACATATATGCTTATATGTATTTAATGCCAAACTCTACGACTTTCAACTATAGAAGTAGTTGCGACTACATTCGAAAAGGACGAATGAGGCAATTACGAGTTGGAAAAATGAATGGAATCAAATTTATACACCTACCCCGATTTTCCCATGGAGTGTAGGCCATACCGCAAAGCATTGACCAAAAAGAGCATGAGCACGACATATAGAAGGACCTAGAAAGCTGGATGGTACTTAACTCCTTTGTTGGGCCTAGGCTACCTTATGATGGTGGATATCAGTGGATTACCGTTTAAACATACATTTAACCCAAACAAGTGGCAAGTAAGAACCTATACGTTACAAGTATCCAAAAGCAAGATGTGATAAAGGATTGGGTGAGTTTTTGCAAGAAGGTGTGCATTAATCACCACAAGAGGATGGTCGTATTTTTAGATTATATAGTTAATAATAAGAGATTAGGGGTAAAAGGAAAGGAAAAAAGGACGAATAAGATTCCATTTCTGAGTCCAACCGCATGTGAAAGAGTTTGACTAAAAGATTTTTGGAGGTTCCTTGAAATGTTTTGAATGATTTTTAAAGGATTCATTGTAATAAAGGGACCGCATCATCGAAAAGTTTTTCTTTCAAAATAGCAAGAAAATTTGGAGTTTTGAAAGGCTATTTAGAGTATTCTAGTGAAATTTGGAAAAAATTATTGGGTCTAAAAGTTTTGATTTAAGGGTTTTTGATAAAGCAATTTTTCATTTTTATTAATGGAAGATAGAGCGTGGGTTTGACTCAATGATTTTTCCTATTTTGGTAAATTTGGAAGATCCTTTTTAAAATTCTTTCTAAAGGGTGGATAAATGGAAATTGTACTTAATTGAAATCAGGTAAAGAGAATAGAAGGGTAAGACGCCCGATAATGAAGATAGGAGGAATATTCTCATATAAGAAATATACGGAGAAGAACAACTAAGATAGATTTGTACATGTCTCTTTTCATGATAATAAAGCTCTTTTCATGTTAATAAAGAAAAGCTCAACAACTAAAGTACTAGACAAACGCACTAAAATGTGTCAATGGGAAAAGAATAAAAGATGAAATGAGCTATATAAAGAGAAGCCACTTGAAGGCAATTTAGGTAGGAGACTTTTAACAGTAGCAGTATTAGGAAATTTAAATAAAAACAACATTAGAAATTAATATTAAGAGGTAAGAAATTAGAGCTAAGCATAGAAAGAATGAATTTTTTTTACAAATATGTGCAATAATTGTGCATATCTTTTAGAACTCCCCCACATGTGCAATTAGAATCTCCACTAAGGTTGAAAAAGGTTATATTATAAGTAGTAGGAAAATAATAGGATGCAAGTTATCCTTGTTTACTCTAGTTTTATTGCTAAAGTTATGGACGATGTTTTTGAAAAAATGGTTTGGTATAAAAATTGAGTTTTTGAATGCAAACATGATAAATGTTTTGAGTTGAAAATCCAACTTTTGAAGAAGTAAATCTCTGTTGTAGAAAGTCTTTTAAAAGGAAAGTTGGTTAGAATGAGAAATTTTTCATGGCTCCTTTTGGAAACCAAGCTTTTTTGAATTTTTTTCTTCTTAATTTTTGTTTTCAAAGGTAAAAGTTTCGGATTAAGTAATTCATGAATGTAAAGTTTTATTTTTTTAAAGTGTTGTGCAAAATCAAACTGATTTTGATATGGAGTAGATAAGGATGACTACCTAGGTAAAATTGGGGTAAAGGTTAAGGCTAGGAATAAAATTGCTACCAATGCTTATAGGAAAGCAACAAGGAATCCCCATTGAATATAAGGAATATTGGTAGGAACCTAGGAATGTTTGACTAGACATGGGCGGAAGCCACAAGAAGAACCCTTAAAGGAATGCAAAATGGTATTAAAGTACACTTTTGCGAATCCTATGGTATACTCGCATGAAAGATCCAGGATAAAGAAGGTAAACACCAAAGTTTTTTAATACTATCAAGAGATTCCGATCGATAAAAGATATTAGTATGATAGGAGAAGAGATTAATGAGATGTTGAATACACATAAAGGATGTTGGTTGACTCAAGGTTAAAGAAGGCAAGATATGTGGTCGGAAAGTAATCCTACCTAGTCAATTTTTTGATGAGTTATTTTAAATGTGCATAGTTTATATTTCTTATCCACTTTAGTGTGGGAATGCACAAATTATCCCATAATAGAATGTAATGATTGAAATAATGGATGGACATTATTTATTTGAAGCCAAGAAGGTAAGATAAGATACATGGATTATAGTTAAATGACACTAGAAATGTCCATCTTAATTGAGAAAGGAGTGACAAGGCCACAACATCATTAAAACCAGTTGATGTTGAAGCGCAGCTCCCAGCAATTATCTCTTTAGGATATTTGGGTCGTAATTGCTAGTTGTCTCCCTTCAGGTATTATAAAAGTGTATGATATGATATGAGATATGTTCCTATTTTATTATAGTTTTGATTTTCTAGATGAGCTCTGACTGCTACATATATTAGGAAGTGATGCAAATAAGGAATTCTCATTTGGACACCTTACTAGCGTTGAATGTAAGGTAAGTTTGAAGTTTATAAAATAAATTAGGATATTAAGTTAGCAAATGCTTGAGTCCCAAAAACTACATAATTTAAACTTTAGCAAGTGAAGGATAGGGAAGGGTTGTCGAAACCAGGGACATTATCCATGTACCTTAAAAGCTAAAATTATTAATATGTCGGTATGTTGTTTTGGAAATAAAAGAAAAGGTTTCCCCAAATCTAAGATTAACTGCACAATGCAATGTTCAATTATATGCATTAACTCATTGACTGAGTCTCAATTACGTTAAGACGTGGCTTAATTTTTTTTAAGGATAGAGCGACAAATGTTTTGAAAAATTATGCTCAAATGCTTTTGAAAATGTTTTTAAATTCTTTTGAGAATTTAGGTTCAAATGATTTTAGAAAATTTTGTTAAAGTGATTTTGAAAAAATGTTGTTAAATGCTTTTTGGGATTCAACTGTTCAAACTATTTTGCATGTTTGATTGAAAGGGGGAATAATATTTTGATGGAAAAAGAGAATTTTCTAATTTTTTAGTGTCATATGCTTAGCATAAGGAGGGTTGATGTATTAGTGAATACGAATTTACTGTCCAACAAGGGTGACATATACTAAATATAGGGAATAACAAGGGAAAAAGCAGTTTTAGCTCTGGAATTTTTATTTCCATACCTTGTTAATGTGAACAAAAACTTGCATTTAGAATAATTCCATTTTAACATCCAAAAATAAACCTCCTTATGCAAATTATACTTGAAAAAGTTGGAAAATACTTATGGGTAAAAGAGAAGGCTTCAAGATATAATGGAAGGGTGAAAATGTTTAAGTTTCCATCTAAATTTTTTTGGCATATGAGAGTAGATTTAGGAAAACTAGATTTTAAAAAATTTTAAAGTCAGAAACTGTGTGTTAGGTATTGGATGGTAGAGATTTGATGAAAAATTGGTCGAATCATACTTCTATTCGTAGGAGTGATTATTGTGCGAAAAATGATTTTTGATTTTTGAAAACTTGCATACATATTAGACTGCCAGTATACATAGATTGTTTGCATCATATTTTTAAAAATGTTTCTAAATGAATACATTCGTATAGGAGGCACCGGTTTAGAATTATTTAGCACGCATAGCATATATGTTATGTCAAGCCACGCACTTACATTTAGCGTCAAAATTAGTTGTACACTAATTGGTTGGATAATTTAGAATGTTTGCGCGTTATGTCATATGATTCAACACTTGAGGAATTTTGGGGAAGAAATTATTTTAATGGAGGGAGAATGTAATGCCCCATAAAATTAATGGTAGTTAATAAATGATTATTAAGGTGCAAAAATGGAATTTGAGAGAACATCATACTTTGCCCATGAAACTTGCATCATTGCATTTGGGACGATTTTCTAAGCAATTTTCCTATTTAGAGTTTTGCGATCGGATTTCAAATGAAGAAGTTGTTAGTGTTTGAAGTTCTCAAAATGAAAAATAATTAAATAGGATTCAGAAATGAATAAATAGTATTAACCACATGGGCCCCACTGCTCGCCTCCCCCTCTCCTTGGGTCGGTTGACCGCTGGTTGTCAACTGCATATAGGGGAGCGGTCAACTGGTCAGAAAGGTGGCAGCTAGGGTTGAACCTTGGCCGAACGCCCTAGATTTAATTATTTTAAATCTAGTGGATACAATTGATTCGAGCAGCTATAAATATAGGCCTAACCTTATGCTTTTCTTCTCATCTCTACTTCTCTACTGTTAATAATAATAATTCAAGGACCTATTTTTAACTGTGTCTTTCTGGATTTCCAGAAATACCTTTTTGCCCAATCTGGTTAAAACTAACGAGCAAAAGCACGATTGTTCGCTATTTCGTTTGCATCTTTGAAATGATAACTTTAGTTATCCTCTGACTCACCAAATCAAAACCTCCCAAAAATCGATGGTGACCGTAACAATAATCACCTTCTCCTCACATCTCAAATAAATAACGCCACCACCTCACATTTCTCTATTCGCTCCCTTAAATTTGATTGAACTCGGCAAAATGCATGAGTGGGAAGAACTATGCGAAGAAGACGAAGAATTGTATGAATCGCTCGATTGCATCCTCTCCTCATCTTGCTCCTCCACCTCCTGCTCCGACGATGATTCCGACCACCGACGACGCTTACCTCGCTTTTCTCCTCTCGCGGCCACGTCCTACGACGCCTGGGACATACCCCCCACTCCCAACGAGGAGCGCCGTCGTCTCCTTCTCATCCACTTCGGTATCAATCCACCATTTCGTTCTAGATCCGACGACGATTGTTTTGTTGATGTTGTTGAACAAATTTCAAGGTCTGTTGCCAGATCTATTTCTGATTCCGGGCCTTTAAGACTTAATAATTCTGTAGATATTTGTAAAGATAGCCAAAATATTACGTTGGATGTGAATGCTGAATGAAAATGCACGATAAAGAATTTGGACAATGGGGAGGAATTTTTGGTGAAGGAAGGTGGGATGTGGGGCAGACTGAGGGAGTAGACAATATAGGAGTTTGAGATGTGTGTTGGGAAATCGCCAATTGTGCAGGAGCTTATGAGAAGGCAATGTGTGGAGAGTGCAGGTAAAAGCAACGAATTTTGTGGGCAGAATACTAATTTTAGGGCAGTGGGGAAGGCCAAGAATTTTAGGAAGCGAGGGTGGTTGAAAAGTATTAAGAGCATTGCAGGTAATGAAGTGGCCGGTGGTTATTATAGGGAGAGGTGGAGTAGTGAGGAGAAAGATTATTCAAGTTCAAATAGAGGGGGAAGGAGGTCGAGTTTTGCTACTAATGATAGCCAGGAAAGGCCCATCATAGAGTTCAGAGAGTGAGAGTTAGGCGGTATGGGAAGTCAATCAAAGAGTTCAATGGGCTTTGCTTGACTCAGAAGAGTCAAGCGCATAATGGGTAGATATAGTGTATAAAGTTCAGCTTGGATGGGAAGTATTTGGCGAGTGCGGGTGAGGATTGTGTTATCCATGTGTGGAAGGTTTCAGTTATAGAGAAGGACGACTATGTGATTGAGAATGGGTGTTATAATCCATTTAGTAATAAGGAGTCACTGGAACCTACAATGGCGTCAACTTGCGTTGAAGGGAGTCACTCAGAGAGAGAAAAGAAGAGCTAGGCTGTCAACTGGTAGGAAGTATGTTAGTTCAGATCATTTAGTTGTGCCTGATCAATTGTTTTCTCTTAGAGAGAAACCATTTTGTTCTTTTAAGGGGCATTCAGCCGATGTTCTTGATCTATCATGGTCCAATTCAAAGGTATTCTTTTTTTTTTCTATGTCACTTTCCTGTTATTGTCCATCTGTAGTATAAATTTGTTGTTGTACCAATCATGGATGACCAATATAAATTTAAAAAGTTTGAAGCTGATAGTAGAGAGTACTTGGAAACTTTCCAGGGTAAAATATCAGGGAAAATAGTAAATGGGCCAAAACGTAGAGGAGAAAAGTAGATTTCAACACGGCATTAAACCTTAGACCTCTTTCGAATAGACCTGTCAAACGGGGTAAAATATCATGTCATATTGTCCTCTTTTATTTGTTTCATTTTTGCTATTTCTTTGTCATACCATTTTTGCATTTTAAATTGATATGCTTCTGCAAAATCTTCTTTGATAGGATAAGACAAGGAGAACTCTATAGTCTTATGAAACGAGTGGCGTGAACATGTCATGTGCTTCAGTTGCAGTAACTTATGAAAAGAACATCCTCAAACATTTCAGAGGGATGGTGTAGCAAGCCATATCGGTAATTATGTCTCCATTTTTTCTTGGTTCGACTTAAATGGTTTTATTTTTCCCATTCTTTCACAATTTTTATATTTCATGTTATTATTCTTATTGTTAGCAGACTCATGTTATTTATCCTCTTATACCCACATCTAAAGTGTTCAGAAGTAAATAAGAGTTCACTACCATGAAACCTTTTTCTCCTTAGCATTGTCTTTAAAATATAAATAATTGTAATCAATAGATGACCAACATTTTTCAAACAATTGCTTTTTAAGCATGACTGTGCAAATTATTAAATCCTGTGGATATTACTTAGTGATTTTATGCACTGAAAATTGAAACAATGCACATGTAAATTGTTTTTTATATATCTAAAATAAACAAGTGGTTAGGTGTGTAATTTATTCTATAATTTGCCACTGAAACTTAGTTAGTTTTTCCTCTTCTTCGATATATGTTCTCCATTGAGTTGAGTCATATTTAAAATCTCCTCCTACAATTAGTTTAAGTCTATTTTATTGAAAGGGGGAAAAAGAAAAAAATAAAAGGAAAAAAGAAACAAGAGAACAGAAGTCAGCATGTGAGTCTACTTCCAGATTCTTGCTTACAATCAGATCTCAGGGTATATAGAATTCAACAACCTTCGAGTATTCTACAATTTAATTTTGTTTCCTCGGAATAGTTGCTTGAGACTTGATACCTTAATATGATATACTATGTGAAAATGTAGTTCAAAGTTGGTATATATGGAATTCTATCAACATTTACATTTATCAGCTTTAATCGCAAGTATAGTTTTCTATGCAACTTCAATGCCGATTAATGGTGTTGTTCCTTATAAGATGATGATGCTCCCTAAAATACTGAAATGGTCCCTATTGTCTCATGTGTATGAACTAGATGAACTCATTATTAGTTACCAACCAATTTATCTGTTATATTATAATCATGGAAAAATAGAAAAAAAAGTACAAGTTTTAATGGCCAACATTTTATATTTTGCTGAAGAAAATGACTGGACAAATATGACTCAAATATGACTCCATTTTATGTTGAATAGTTGAGCATATATTACTTTATTTTGGTAGACGTCGCTCTCTATTTTACCAAATATATATATGATGAAATGATGATCTGGAGAGAAAAATCATACCTTATTCTTTGTTTTGCCATATAAACATACACGACTCTATTTTCATAGATTTCACCATATATTTTGTCAAATATGAAGAATATACTCTGCTATGATGAAAAGAAGAACCAATAGAGAGCAAATCATACCTTATTCTTCATTTTTCCAAAATGAAGAATCATATACTATACTGTTGGATACCAAAGGTGTTGATTTTTAAATGAAATATCGTAAGTCCTAATCGTATTGTAAACTTTTCTTTTAAGGTAGCTTAATCATGTTAGCCTTTGGTATCATTTGCAGGTCAGCAATTCCACTGATGGTGTACGGACCTCGGATCAAAATCAAGGCATTGCAAGGAAGACGGTAAAGAAGACAATATATATTTTATGCCATAGCCTGAACATTGTATCCTAAATATTTAGGTAGTTTCATCTCTGAATGGTTATAAAAAAAAGAAAAGGTTCTTATTAATAATTCAGCTTAAACACAAAAACATATTGTTTATTGACTTTTTTACATAATTTAACTTTATACAAGTACATAAACATTCATTATTCTTATTATTTAATCAGTGAATTTAAGCCTTGGTGATGAGGTTATCATTGTTATTTTTATAATTCGATCTTTCAAACAAAAGATAAAGATATATATAGGTACTTAAATTTGAGAATTACATAATGAATTCACACAAGTGAAAAGCATTTGTTTTGTATAACTTTGGGAATGAAAAGCATGTTCATTTGTGCTCTTAATATTTCTGTTCCATGTATTTTTAGTTTCTTAAATTCCATCTTATGGTATAACTCTTACAGGCTTTACTTCATAATTATGAGTTGGTTATACCTATGCATCTCTTTGAACCGGAATTGTGTAAATGTTTACCTGATGATCAGTTGGTAATAACCTTCAATGCTTTACATGTGTTACACAAAACTCAATCATTTAACATGTACAGAGTTTGTAGACGCTCATCAGTATTTTAAACGGTAATAATTTTTACAAGGTAAATCATGTATTATTTTAGTACATAGACATGAGGGTGAATGAATATGGTGTTAACTTCAATCACATGCTGAAATATTTCCTATAGTTCTTTTACGATAAGGAAATTATGATTCAAATGAGTTGTTCTGTGAGATTGTCAACCAACATTTTCTCCAAATCTCTTGCAATAGCATCCAAGCTCTCACCGAACACAAACCAACCAGGAGTCGAATCAACTTTAACAACGATTTTGTCAGTAAATCCCATCCTTTGCTTCACTATAAATTACCATATTTCTAGGTGAAATGGTCATCTTTGGAAGTTTTATTTCAGCGCGGTGAGATTTCAGTGGCGAACTAAATTTGTAGTTTGTTTGCGCAAAAAATGGGCAAACACCTCCAAGTCGTGAGATTTAATGGGTTTAATGTGAGTCTTAATGATTTAGGTGAGTTATGTAAATATGAAAAAAGCAGGGACTGAAATGTAAAAGACACACAGATTTATAGTGGTTCGGCCAGAACGTGCCTACGTCCACTTTATATGTTATTATCTTCTTTCTTTCGGATTACAAGTACAATGCTTTGTGTACAAGTATATGAAAGTATATGAAAGTAGTTTGAAAGTTCCTTCCGTGCTTGAGCTCTCAAACTTGTCTGCCATTGTTGTACCCCTGCCCCTCTATTTATAGAGGGAGGCTGGGGGCAGGGGTCCTGAATGTATATAGCTGCTGATGGGCCCGGGCTGAAGCAATCTGGCCTGGTAGTTATCTGGTTCGGCGAGGCTTCATTCGGCTGTGCTTAGAGAGGTTGGAGCTTGGTTCGGTCATGGTGGTCCGGTGATAGGCGTGGTCCGGTGGTGGTCTGGTCCGGTCGTGTAGGGGAGGAGTGTTGGCTCGGTGATGGCCTTGGTCCGGTTGTAGGTTGGTCCGGTAGGGTGTTGGAGAGGTTGGTCCGGTGGACCTGGACCGGTGAAGTCTGGTTCGGCAGGAGCTTATGCCGAATGGGGTGGAGGTTGTGCCTTGCCGAATGGATATGGCCGAATGAACTACAAGTCGGGCTTGCCGAATGGACCCTTGGACATGAGTGTTGAGCGAACTCCTTACTAGATGGAATGGAGGTCGCCAACACGGGTGAAACTACCGCTTCTTGGTCTCGAGATCTTCTGGGTGAGAATTCGCCCAACATTTGCCCCCCAAAGTGGGGCACGTGCTTGCATGTGTCGCGCTTTGTTTCCCTGCAGTAGGAAGGCGTATTTTGTAACGCCATGGGCTGGATGCTCGTATCCTGTTGATGTCCTGCAAAGGAATTTACGGTTTTAGTGTGACTTCAGATAACGACCGTTCAGGATCGAAGCATTTGAGATGAAATGACTCGCGTCGTTCGGGGCGAGAGGTGTACCCCGAGGGGGCTTAGCATTATCGATGTCAGGTTCACGTCAGAGTGGGTCCCTGGATCGTTTGTCCAGGCAGTTTATCGCCAGCTCAGAGCATGCCTAGGGATCGTTCGTGACCCCGTACATGTGTAAGTAGCTTAGCCATTTCATAACTATCAGAATCAAATATCCATTTAACCGATGAGCTTAAAAAAGGATGTCACAGTGCAAATTCTCACGACGATAGGGTTAATAGCCATTCAGAGCGTGCCTATGGACCGTTCGTGGTCGCGTACACGTGTAAATGATTAACCCACGTTGGTGAGAGATTTACGACTCATTCATTGTTATCATATTCTCTACTTTATTAGTAGGTCCTAGAGTTCGGTACTTATCTGATTGAGGCGCTCCACGTGCCCCCGCTTCTGGCCTTTGCGGGTAGAGATGGTTACGTTCGGTTTCTTGGTTGGTCCGGTATGTTGATATTGGTCCGGTATTCTGGTCCGGTAGGCCGAACCAGTTGGTTCGGCAATCCTGAGCTCGCCTATATATAGAGGCTACACCCCCCTTTGTTTCTTCTTACCGAACCAGAGAACCAAATCTTTGCCGAATCAACTCTTCACCGAATCAGGTATATACTCTTTTGCCGAATGATTTTTACTACCGGATGACATTATGCCGAATGCACACGAGGTGTCCTAGTTTGCCGAATGACATGTATACCGAATGACTCTTAGTGCCGAATGACATGTATACCGAATGAACTAATGACATGTACACCGAATGACTCTTGTATTTGGACTTTGAGCGGAACTCTGGACTTATGCATTCTTTTTCGCTTACATCTTTGTACTCCTTGTCCTAACAACTTGTCTTTTTGCTTCTGTGTATGCAGATAAAATGTCTCGCAAGGCGGAAACACGATCAGACAGACGGAAATCCAAAGATGGAGGTGAGTCTTCCTCCGTGCCCCCAGCCCAATCAGGATCTGGGCAGCATCGACCTGTTCCGAGGTCGTTAGTGGACGGTTATGGTCCTCAGGAACTTCTGGTCTCCCCGCCCGATTGCTTTCCTAGCTCCCTAAAGGAGGAGCAACTTGATGTCATCTCTCGTTCATTTGGGATAGACAGGGCTCTCATGCAGCTGCCGGGAGAGGGAGTGATGCCGTATAATCCCCCCGAAGGTTACTTCGCTTACAGCAGGTACCATTGCATGTGTGGTGCTATCCCTCCCATCAATGCCTGGATAGTCAGCTTTACCACATATTTGAAAGTAGCTCCATTCCAGCTTCAGCCGAACTCCTATGCCATTCTGGTAAGCCTCTTCGTCATCTTCCAGAGGAGATACGGGTGTCCTCCTTCTAACCGGGAAATTCGGTATTTGTATAACCTGAGGGGCTACAAGAAGGGGTCTCCGTATATTAGTCTGCAAGCGGCCGTGCCTTTCAAACCGGTCTTGGACTTATATTCAAAGTTCACCATGTTCAAGAAGGAATGGTTCTTTGTCAAGGACGATTCTGTTTCTTTCCGCCTTTTCATTTCCGGCTGTAAGATTAATTTCATTTATATTTTCCATGTTCTGACTGTAGTGCTTCTTCTGACACGCTTCTATTTCTTGCTAGCGACAGGTGGCATTGCTGTCGTGGAAGATGATTCTTTGGCGCGGATGGCTGCTGGAATAAAGGCCATTCCTGCGCGGGACAGGTCGGCTTCATTCCTGATCAGGAACGCTACCCTCCTGGAGTACAATTTGATCCAGCCGCACCAGTCCGTTGTTAAGCAGAGGGACACGGCTGAGGAGAAGGCTGTTAAAGCTAAGGAGGGGGTCACGGTGAAGAGTGGCAAGAGAAAACCCTTTGCATAGCATCCCGTCGCGGGGGGCAAGAAGCTTAAAGAATCGGAGGGCCCTTCTCCTAGTACTTGCCCGATCATTCCGGAGGAGGAAGGTGTGGAAGAGGGCGAAGGAGGCGATATGGAAGGAGAGTCGGAAGGCGGAGGAGATGGAGATGGTCAGGGTGGTAGTGGTGCTGGTGCCTTAACTTCTGGGCAAGACTCTGAGCTGGATGAGGCCCTCCGCCAGGCCTTCGGGGAATCGGAAGGGGAATCGGGAGCGGAGAAGGCGAAGGAGACTGGCAAGGTCGGGGCTGGTGCCGATCTATCCCCCAGGGGTTCCTCAGCCAGGGTGACTTCGGCGGTGCAAGGTGAACTTTTGTCCTCTGTCGATTCCATTTTCGATAAGGACTTAGAAATATTTTATGGTTCACTCCCGTCGTGGAATGAGATTCAGGACTTATTGCAGTACCCCACTCCTCCGCAGGGTTTGTATAATAGACGTGTCTTCACACTTTTCTTTCTTTTTACTTAACATGTTTCCTGAGTTGTGGACCATCGTATGTTCGTAACACTTGTTCTTTATTCCAGGGGCAGGCCAGGTGGTTAAAACGTCGGACGTTCGACACCGCCTCGAACAGTTCAAGTTGATGAGAGCTTCTGCGAAGCCTCCCACTGGTCGTACTGGGGACGTGGTCAAATATCGTCCTCTTCTCGGGGTCATCGAAGAGGGCATTCAGAAAAAGAAGAGGAGTCGCTCTTTATTTGAGCCTTCCCCTGGTCCGCAGCTTCCTGTTCAGGCTCCTCGTGATGCCACGGAGAGAGCACGGAGTTTATCCCCCCTCCACCTCCTTCCAAGAATCCTACAGTTATCCGCATAAGGCGTCCTGACGTGCCCCGTGACCCCTTTGCCGGTCATCCTGATTTAGATCCAAGCTCTCGGGATGTTTCATTTGATTAGGCCACGGGTGAACACCTCCTTCCCCGCAACCCCATGGTACGAGTGTTAGATGAGGCTAAGTCTCTAGATCTTGATCTGCTTACCACTCGGGTAGTAACCATGGGAGACGAGGCCAAGGCTAATATCGATCAGGTGGCTGAAGAGACCAAGAAGTTAATGAAGTATCATGCTCAATTGGTCAAGGCCGGGGAGGAGATTGGGAGTGCCAATATTCGGTTGCGGCTGAAGGTGGCTGATCAGGCCGAACAGCTTGCCGGTCAAGCCGTTCAGATTTCTCGGCACGAGGAAGCCTCCAGGCGTCTGAAAGAGACCATGGAAAAGGCTAGTAGGGCGGAATTACGGAAGATGGAGGCCGCCTGTAAGGAGCGGATTGACATGGCCATTGCGACAGTGGATGAGGTTCGGAATGCGGATCTCGAGCAGGTAGAGGAGTTGTCTGGAAGGCTTGAGGCCGCGGAGATGGCTCAAGTCAAGTTAAAGGAGAAGATGGAGGAGATGGAGGAGATGAGGAGGTCTCTCCAGGCTGACTGCTCGAGATACCGATCAGAGAGGGATGTTGCTGTCGCCAAGTTGCAGGCTTCCGAAGCCCGGGTGAGGGAGTTCGAGGAGAATGAGGGGATGATGGACGAGATGCTGCAGGACATGTACTTCCGCACTTGGAAGGAGGGAAGCTTGTCTTGGATGGATGACTATCCCCGGGTCATGGCCAAGATATATCTTCGGGTTTTAGAGGAGGCCAGGGTCGATGCGGGTAAGGAAGGTGGAGCGGCTTTTAGCCTGGATGTGGTCACTGCTCAGTTCTCGAAAGAGGAGCAAGCGGCGGTGAAGGAGGGGATGCGGTTGCTTGCTGCGGAGGAAGCGGGTGTGCAACTGGAGGATGAAGATCAAGCGGCGGACGCTGGTGAGTCATTCTTCTCTTTTCCTTTTCTATCTGGGTTTCCATAACTTGATCGTTTATCGTTTGTTTAATGGATTCCTCTTCTGAATTGGACAGGTGGAACTTCCGATCAACATGCTGGGGGTTCCGGCCCTGCGGCCAAATAGGCTTGGGAAGTCGGTGATGGAGTGTGGACGCAGCTGGTTACTCGTCCGGATTCGGCCGCTTTTTATTTCTTTTTTACTGTTGTTTACGTTAGTCCAAAACATTGATATGACTGTAATAACATTATTTGCAGAGAATAACTTGGTGTGATTTCATAATATAAGTTGATTTTGTTATGTTTAAACGTTGTTGTCATTTTGATGTGCTGCGTGAGAAGTATGACCATGTATATGCCTGTGATTTTAGTTGTGTTCGATGTTAAGCCTTTGCTTGAAATATAATTCCATGTTTTGCAATGTTGGTGTGACATATGAATAAGCTATAGTTATGCATCTATGTACAAGAGAAGAGAGTACCGCCCTTCATGTTTTATTTGCAGGCGGTAGTTTTGAGCATCTTGTGTAACTGATCATGAATATATCTGAGTACCTTGCCACCCAGTACGCAGGCTTTGATTCTCATGAGTGAATGCTCCCTATTCGGTTTCCTATACTTTAGAGTTTGTTATACAGGATAGGAGAAAAGTATTTAAATGAAATGGAAATATAGAAAAAGTAAAACTTCCAGTCACGGAAGGCCGTCGATGTGCTTAAGTTCGTGGCAAACGGGTTTTGTAGTCACTTTCCCTAGCTGTGGGTCTTGGAGACATTTGTCATCCATCTTACGCCTCCGCGGGGAGTTTTTTTTTTACCACAGCCGTACTTAAGACACATCGGAGCCGAGATCGCGCACGGTAACTACCCGAACCATTATGGTCCATAATCGTGGGTATTATTCGATTTACCGTGGCCGGCTAGCGTGGGTGCCGTTGGCCGTGAACTACCCCTGGCTGGCCACACCTTATGTTGGGGCTTAAAGTAGGTTCACAGTTACCGGCGAGCCGAACGCCGTAATGAGCTGCCATCGGCTATAATCGGCCTTTATGATGACTTATAATCGGCTCATTACAGTTGGCTTTGAGGGCAGGCGCGAGCAATGAGTTAACCCGCAGCAGAGGGATGCTGGAGCAAAAGAGTCTCATTGGCGAGTGCATAGAATCGTAGCGTACCTGTTAGGCCTTGCCCAGATGAGGCCGTGGTGCGCCTTGAGTGGAGATGTCATAAGATTTTGTTCAACAGAAAAGGATAAAGCTTAACAAGCAGCCAAGATATAAAGGAACAAGTTAAAAAGAGACGAGATTTTTTAAAGTGGTTCGGCATGGAAATGCCTACGTCCACTGATTCTCTTTGTTAATTCACTTCATATGGGCAGTACAAGTTAAGAAAAGTATCGACGGAGGTGTCGGATGTTCCATGCCCTCTGGAACACCTCTCCGTCCACTGTTGACAAAATATAAGCTCCGTTGTGGAGGTCTTTATGAATTACATATGGTCCGTCCCAGATGGGGTCCAGTGCCCCGGGGCGCGGAAAGATTCGCCTGAGGACAAGATCTCCTTCTTGTAAGATGCAATGTTTGACTTTGGAGTTGTATAGTGCTGCCACCTTTTGTTTGTGAGCTGCTGCTTTGAGAGCTGCATCGTTTCTCCTTTCCTCAATCAGATCCAAAGACATGAGGAGGAGTTCTTCGTTTTCTTCTGGATTGTAGTGGATCCTACGATGGGAAGGAACAATAGTCTCAACAGCGAGCATTGCCTCCGATCCGTATGCCAAAGAGAAAGGAGTATGTCCCGTTGAAGTTCTGAAAGATGTGCGGTAGGCCCAAAGTGCCGTAGGAAGTTCGTCCACCCAAGCCCTTTTGACTTTTCAAGTTTCTTCTTGATTAGGGTTTTGAGAATTTTGTTGACAGCTTCGACTTGTCCGTTTGCCTGAGGATAAGCTACTGATGAGAAGCTTTTATGAATTCCATGCTCTTGGCACCAGCCGGCGAATTCTTCGCTGTCAAATTGGAGTCCGTTGTCTGATATGATCTTGAGTGGTACTCCGTACCTGCACAGAATATTTTTGATCAAGAAGTTGATAACTTTTGCTGAAGATATTTTATTTAGGGGTTCCGCTTCCACCCATTTGGTGAAATAATCGACTGCCACTATAGCATATTTGGCCCCGCCCCTGCCCGTTGGTAGTTCGCCAATTAAATCAATTCCCCATACAGCAAAGGGCCAAGGGCTGGTCATTTGAGTAATCTCATTTGTGGGTAGTCGAGGAATCTTGGCAAATTTTTGACATCTGTCGCATCTCTTGACGAAGTCTAAGGCGTCTTTGTTTAGTGTGGGCCAGTAATATCCATATCGGAGTATCTTTTTCGCTAGAGTCTGCCCTCCAGTGTGATCTCCGCAACTTCCTTGATGGATGTTGTATAAGATTTCCTTGGCTTCCCTTCCAGCGACGCATCTAAATAAGGGGCTAGAGAAGCCACGCCGATAGAGGATGCCTTCTTGTATTGTGTAGTGGGGAGCTTTCCTCAAAATTCTCCTGACTTCATCACGTTTTTCTGGTAATGTGCCGTCCTGCAAATATTTCCAGATAGGAGTCATCCAAGTTGCTTCTTCAATTGTAGTTATCAGATTCACTTGTTCAAAACTTGGGGCTAGCTGCCTTGAGATGGCTAGTGCTCCGGAAATGGTGCTATTCTTCATACTAGCTTGCTTTGCTAGTTCATCGGCCTCTTGGTTATCTTCTCGAGGAATGTGTTTGATTAGATAATGGTCCAATTGGTCTAGCAGCAGTTTGGTTTTCTTTAGGTATGCTGTGAGTCGTTCTCCTCGTGTCTGGAATTCTCCTAGTACTTGGTTTACGATAAGTTGAGAATCACTATGAAGACATAAAGAATTGACTCCAATTTCTAAGGCAAGCTCCAATCCTGCTATTACTGCCTCGTACTCCGCATCGTTGTTAGTGGCCGCGAATTCCAACCTTAATGCATAGTACAGCTTTCTTCCCCTGGGGGTGATTATCACAATACCTGCCCCCGAGCCTTGTTCGTTCGATGCTCCATCTACAAAGAGGTTCCACTTGATGTTTTTTGCTATTTCAAACTGATCCTTTCCTTCGTTGGTAGTGAATTCGGCAATGAAATCGGCCAGAGCTTGCCCTTTGATAGCAGTGCAAGGATGGCAGGTGACGTCATACTGACTTAGTTCAATGCACCATTTGAGGAGTCGTCCAGAAGTGTCAGGACGATGGAGCACCTGTCTTAGTGACTGATCGGTTAGAACTCTAATGGAGTGAGATTGGAAGTAGTGTCGTAGTTTTCGTGACGCGATCAATAAACAATATGCCAATTTCTCAAGTTTAGGATATCTGGCTTCTGCCCCCGTAAATCTCTTACTTATAAAGTACACCGGGCGTTGCGTGCGGTCTTCTTCTCTTACTAGGGCAGCGCTTAAAGCATGAGATGATACAGCGAGGTATAGGTATAACTCTTCGCCTTCGTTCGGAGTTGAGAGTACTGGTGGTTTCTGAAGGTGTTCGATCAGGTTAAGGAAGGCTTTTAAGCATTCATCGGTCCACTCGAACTTTCCTTTGTCTTTCTTGAGAGCTTCGAAGAAAGGGACGCATTTGTCAATTGCTTTGGAAATGAATCTGCTTAGGGCGGCCACCTTTCCGTTTAAGCTCTGCATTTCTTTTCGGGTGGAAGGTATCCTTATTTCTTTTAGAGCCCGGATTTGTTCAGGGTTTGCTTCAATTCCTCTGGAATGGACAATGAATCCTAAGAATTTTCCCGATGACACTCCGAAGGAGCACTTTAGAGGATTCAGCTTCATTCCATATCGGCGAAGTACCTGAAACATCTCGCTCAGGTGGCTTACATGATCGTCGGCTTTCCTGGACTTTACCAACATGTCATCCACATATACTTCCATAGTTCGTCCTATTAATTCCGCGAACATCTTGTTGACGAGGCGTTGATAGGTAGCTCCGGCATTTTTGAGTCCAAAAGGCATGACCTTGTAACAATATAATCCCCGGTCAGTGATGAAGCTAGTGTGGTCTTGATCGGGAGCGTGCATGGGAATCTGGTTGTATCCGGAGTATGCGTCCATAAAAGATAAAAGTTCGTGCCCGGCAGTGCTGTCCACAAGTTGATCGATTCGGGGGAGCGGGAAGCAGTCTTTCGGGCAAGCGTCATTTAAGTTGGAGAAATCAATGCACGTTCGCCACTTCCCATTAGCTTTCTTTACTAGTACCGGGTTAGCTATCCACTCGGGGTAGATGGCTTCTCGTATGAAGTCATTAGCAAGTAGGTTCTTTACTTCCTCGTCGAGGGCTGCTGATCGTTCTGCTCCCATGCTTCTCTTTTTCTGCTTTATCGATGCCCTGGTGGGATCGATGTTCAACATGTGGCATGCTATGTCTGGGGAGATTCCTGTCATATCGGCATGTGTCCACGCAAATACATCTAAGTTGTGGCGGAGAAAGTCGATGAGTTGATCCTTCAATTCTGTTTTCAACTGAGATCCTATTTTTAATAGTCTGTTTGAATCATGTTTGTCTACAGATACGAATTCCATGGCCTCTGCAGGCTCAGCGGTAGCCTCCTCCTCCTTATCCCTGGGGTCTAGTTCATTGAAAGGATCGCTGGTGTATGGAAGAGGAGGGGCTTTCTTTAGTTGCTATGCTTCCAAGCTTTTCATGTAGAGAGTAGTCTCTGCATCTTTCCCTTTATTCTTTCTATGGTTATTGCGAAGTTCAGTTACATAGCAATCTCGAGCGGCGTCTTGATCTCCTTCAACTTCTCCTATTCCGTCATCTGTTGGGAATTTCATCTTTAGGCACCACGGGGCTAGGACAATTTGGAAGTCAGACAAGGCTGGTCTTCCCAAGAAGGCGTTGTAGGCCGAGTGGTTTTCTATTAGTACGAACGTTTGTTTTCGCACAACGGAGCGGGGATGACTTCCTATTTCGACGAAGAGGTCAAGTTGCCCGAGGGGCATTTTCGCATCTCCAGTGAAACCGTGCAGGGGTTTGTTGCAGGGAGACACATCCTTCATTGACAGTTTCATTTTGTCGAAAGCATGCTTGAACATGATATTTACGGAGCTTCCTGTGTCTATTAGAATTCGGAAAACTTTAGCTGGACCGAACCAGGCAGAGATGACCATGGGATCCATATGCGGATATTGTCTTCCTTCTAAATCATGCCTACTGAATATGATGTCGTCACTCTCTTTCCGTTTCGGGTGGCGTTCTTCCATAATGGAGTTAACATAGCCTTCAGCATTTCTAAGTGACTTGCCGTATCTTTCCATCTCTGCCCAGCTTCTGTCGGCGATGTGTGGTCCTCCCGAGATGGTATGGACCACTATCTTCTCTTGACTAGAGCCACTGGTGTTGCGATTCCCTTCGCCTACTTCTGGAAGGGGTCGCTTTGAGTTTTCATTAGCAGGGGTTGGAGTCCTGTTCTGACCTTTCACATAGCGTTCCAGCCTTCTTCTTCTGATGTGTTCTTCGATCAAGTCCCGGAGATGGTGGCATTCATTGGTGTCATGTCCGTGGGATTCATGGAAGCGGCAGAACTTTCCAGACTTGAGTGCGTTATCAGATTCTTTCTTGTGCGGGGGGCGCTTGTATCCGAGTTCGCCCTGAGTGGCGAGAAAGATGTTTTCGATTGTTTCATTCAAAGGAGTGTAGGAGTCAAATCTCGGTCCTGGTCGATATTGGCGTTTTTCAACTTTCTTGCCCCAGCATTGTCTCTAGATTCATTTCTTCGAGTGTCCTTAGCTGCAGCGGGAACCTTGTCCGAAGTTGTCTTACCTTGTTGCCCTGACTGCCTCTCAGTGGCGGCGTCTTCAAGTCTCATATACTTTCCAGCTTCATGGAAGAAATCAGGTAAAGTAGATGGTTTTTCCTTAGTTAGTCTTCTTGCGAACTTGGTATCTGGATGTACACCGCTACAGAGGGCCATTAGGGTGAGTTTCTCATCGGCATCTTGGACTGCGGCCGCTGCGGCGTTGAACCGAGTTAGATATTGTTGCAGTGTCTCTCCGGATTTCTGTTTAACATTGGATAGAGAATAAGCATCCTTGGGTTGTTCTACATGGATGCGGAACTGGCTAATGAACCTTTCTTTCAACATCTCCCATGAGCTGATAGATTCTTGGGGTAGATGGCAGAACCAGGAGGTAGCTAGATCTGCTAGGAATAGCGGAAAGCATTTACACAGTACCCCTTCTGTTGCTCCGCTCATGAGCATATGCTGGGTGTATCTTTGTAAGTGTACGATGGGGTCGGAAGTTCCCTTGTAAGGTTCCATGGTTGGCATTTTCCATTCCCGGGGGGTGATGGCAGTTTCGATATTGCGGGTAAAGGGGCTGGTGACCCTAGCGCCTATTCCTCGGTCCCTTTTCTCCCGTTGGACGCATTCTCTGAATAGCCGTGCCATTCTTTCATCAGAATTTGGAGCGGATAGAAATGAACTTGGTTCTTCCCTGCGAGATCGGTCTCGTCCAGATGACCTGTAGGGATGGTATAGTCTATCACTTCTGACGTTATCCAGCGGTTGCCTCTGGCTGCTCGGATGCATGCTAGGACCAGCTACAGTTGCCCCCTGCCTTGATCTTCCCCTGTGGGGTTCTGTTTCGGGCATTTCCATGGGGTCAACTTCGGGCTGGGTTCTAGCTCGGCTCCGTTCAGCGGGGTTTCTATGATTAGGTGGCATGACTGGCTCAGCTACATCCGATCCTCGCCTGGCGCCTCCCCCGCTGGGTTCGGTTCCAAGCGCTTCCTCGAGTCGGAGTTCGGGCTGAGTCCGGGCGCGGCCCCTATCATTGTTGTTCCTGTTGATGGCTTCCTCGAAGAGGGAAGACCTTTGCTGTCTCCGAGATCCTCCAGATTGAGATTCATCCCATGATTCAGTGTTGCGGTTGGATTCTTCGACATCCCTCAAGCGTGACATGAGTTGGTTCACCAAAGCTTCTTGTTGGGATGCGAAGCGGTTAGTTACTTCCACCACAACTCTGTCTAGGTCTGCTCTAGTGATTACTGCCGGTTGTTCCGCGGCAGGGGCTGTTGGAATTGCCCGATCTACATGTGGCACTGCTGCTGTAGTGGGTTGGTTCTCTTGATCTGGATCCACTGGATTTGGAGCGCTGCTAGTTGTAGCGTTCTTTCCCTTGTTGGCGTCTTTTCTTGGTCTGGAAGTCATGTTTCCTAGGCAATGAAGGATGCTATTGGGAAAGAAGGTTTGAATGAGGGAAGCTGAAGCTTCGAGTTCGAGGTTCTCAGTGAAAGCACCAAAAATGTTTGCACAAAAAATGGGCAAACACCTCCAAGTCGTGAGATTTAATGGGTTTAATGTGAGTCTTAATGATTTAGGTGAGTTATGTAAATATGAAAAAAGCAGGGACTGAAATGTAAAAGACACACAAATTTATAGTGGTTCGGCCAGAACGTGCCTACGTCCACTTTATATGTTATTATCTTCTTTCTTTCGGATTACAAGTACAATGCTTTGTGTACAAGTATATGAAAGTATATGAAAGTAGTTTGAAAGTTCCTTCCGTGCTTGAGCTCTCAAACTTGTCTGCCATTGTTGTACCCCTGCCCCTCTATTTATAGAGGGAGGCTGGGGGCAGGGGTCCTGAATGTATATAGCTGCTGGTGGGACCGGGCTGAAGCAATCTGGCCTGGTAGTTATCTGGTTCGGCGAGGCTTCATTCGGCTGTGCTTAGAGAGGTTGGAGCTTGGTTCGGTCATGGTGGTCCGGTGATAGGCGTGGTCCGGTGGTGGTCTGGTCCGGTCGTGTAGGGGAGGAGTGTTGGCTCGGTGATGGCCTTGGTCCGGTTGTAGGTTGGTCCGGTAGGGTGTTGGAGAGGTTGGTCCGGTGGACCTGGACCGGTGAAGTCTGGTTCGGCAGGAGCTTATGCCGAATGGGGTGGAGGTTGTGCCTTGCCGAATGGATATGGCCGAATGAACTACAAGTCGGGCTTGCCGAATGGACCCTTGGACATGAGTGTTGAGCGAACTCCTTACTAGATGGAATGGAGGTCGCCAACCCGGGTGAAACTGCCGCTTCTTGGTCTCGAGATCTTCTGGGTGAGAATTCGCCCAACATAGTTTGTCTAGACTTTTGAGTTCTTAATAGATACGGCTCATTCCATTTTAGAGCTTGCCAATTCTATACAAGACTCCACAAAAGGAGAATTTTAACTGTAATGAATTATATATATATACACACACACACATGTTTGCACGTCATTCTGCTGAAGCTTCTTTGAGAATGTTGTGAAAGTCCGGTCACATAGAGCAGCTTTGGCCATTTAGGCAGCATATTTTTGTGCTTAATATTTTTTGTGGGAGGGAAAGTTCTACTGCCTTTCTTCTTAATGGCATGCCCTTTAGTGGTAGCTTCAATGTTGTGTGTGTGTGATACATATACAGAGAACAAAGAGATCGGAAAGAAACCATTAAGCCAAAAGCAGTGGGTTTTTCAAAATTGTTATAAATGTCTCCGAAATATGATTCAAATAAGTGATTATTGAATGATGTTTTGGATTTCACTTCACATTCAAAATACATTGAATTCTATGATTAATGAGTAATGTTTCAAAACTGATGTCATGATATCTGACTCCAAATAATGTGAAACTTCTTTCAAATGTTATGTAACCGACGCACGGTGTTATGCGTGCTGCTATACTAGTATTTATAAATAAAACAATGCTACCATTTTCCCTTCACCACTAATTTTATTAATTATAAAATAGAGAAGAGCAGAAAAAAAAAGAAGTAGCGCATGATCCTTCGGAAAATAGAAAATTTCATAATTATAAATTTATATTCCACATAAGCCAAATCTCTTATTAGGTCTATAATTCTAATGGTATGTATATACCTTGTTATACATATTTTCAGATCGGAATGGAAAAGAAGTCAAATTAAAAGGTTCAATTCGGATTTGGGAGATTTGAAAATCTTGAAAGGTGAGTGCAAAATTAAATGGTTTATATGTCACATTGAAATTTATATTATTGAGTTTTATTAATTATTATGCCTATGCAATATCTGTGGAGTTTTAAGCTTAGGAAGAATGTATTTAATTGAAATCTCGCCTACATATTCTGTAAGTTAATTGGAATAGGAATGATATTTACATTACAATTTGAAAATTTGAAAATCAGTCCCTAAATTTGTTAAAGTAGAATGTCGATAATATTGTAAGATGCATTACATATTTATGGTTTGGGTTGTAAATTATTAATATTAGTTTAGATTGTCCTAATTTGACTTGGAATGTAAATTTCTATGTTTTTTTAATTTATTAGAAGTGTTGTGGTCACAACAAATTGTATCTATCTCTATGTAATTTTCATAAATTATCTAATTCCGCAACTTTGTATAAAAAGTGTATCATTTGAAATAATAAAAACACACCAAAAAGGAAGGATACATGTAACATTGTAACGACCTCCTAAACGAACCTCAGAAGTCGACGGTAATACATCCACGGTATTCATGTGCCGAACAACCAAGCGTTGGAAAGACAGATTGTTAGGGAAAAGAAGAAGATATAATAAATAAGAAATGAGAAACTAAATAATCACAAAATCTCACAACGCAATGGAATAACATATATTAATCAACATAATTCTTTACAAAGTCATTTCTAAAATGATACATCAGAGTTATACTAATACAATTATACCCTAGGACGGTTATAATAGTCTATACCTACCTAAAAATACAATATACATATCATACAATGGAAACAAGATGATAACTAGCTATCGATGAAGCCTCCAGCTCCAGCTCCTCCAAAATGTATCTATAGAAAACCTGGAATACTTGGCTGCTTATAAAAATTTGAGCACCCAAGAGTTTTAGGGAAAGAAAATAAAAATACAGGTCAGACAGGGTTTGGCGTGAGTAAACTCAAAGCAGCTAAATTATTACTTTTAAAACTCTTTTGAAATTAAGGGTGTCTCGTAAGACCACACCGCGTATAAACACGGATGGGTTTTTACCTTATGATAACCAAAACACTTCTATTATAAAAGTCCGATGATTTTATAATACGGTTTAGCGTTTAAAATATTTAATAATCAAGTAGCTATGATGTGTGTACATGACAACAATAATAGATATACAATCAAAAATCATAGGCTTGTATTGGAGAATGGATTTCCAACAAATGTCAAGGTAAGGGACTACCTTCCAAAAATTTGTACACCTCTAGATAAAATGTATAGTGAGATCGAAAACCTATTGACCTCTGCCAATACAGGGCTGGCCTACCCCTAAACTGGGTAGTACCAAATATGATCGCTCCTTGGTTGCGATCAACAAACAAAAATGGGCCTGAAGCATACATAGAGGTATCAACATTAGACCTTAGGATGATCATACCCTAATGGGTTTGACCCATATGCCCTACTGCATCTACTCTATTTTAACTATCACCGAGATGTAAGGCTTAAGAGGCTACGCTCTTAACATTAAGCAATCCATCTTGGAATTCTGACACTGTCCTCCAAGCAGAAATCCAATGCTACCATTCATCCATACAAGTTCGTTCTGGGTCTGAACGAAACTAGAGGCTCTTCAAGGAGCATCATCTTCAATCATCTTCAAAATGTCTTCCATTCGAACACATATGTTGGTTCGGAGTGGTTTTCAGATAGCATACTTGATCTCGGTCTTTCCGAACCAACAACGATAATTTCTGACTGACTCATTTCTGGTTCTTTTGAAAGTATACAACAAGTATTCGAGTCCTCAATAGGGACTCAAATATACAATCATACTTCTTGAGCCAAAACAAGCTAATATTTGATAGTCGGTTATTTAACTATCAAATAAACAAACAACAACAAATTCAGAAATTTAATTATTCATACTTCCAAAACAATCACTAAGCCTAAATCTTTCATTTATTTTAAATCTCTTTCCAAAATGTTTTTCAAAACATTCATATGCTTATCTAATGGACATAAGTATATTCATAAAACATTTGTGAAAAATTTCTCATTTCAAAATCATGTTAAAGGATAGAAATAAAATGTTATTTAAATTGGAGATAAAGATAACATCAAACAGTTCCTTTAGTGTTAAGTGTGGAACGAACATCCATACCACCAGAATTAAGAAGGTCAGTTAAAGGAAATCAATTCTCGAATTGTGTTATGAATTTCCTTCAATAAATCCTTTTAACAAATATTTTTTGTTTATGAAATCTCCTATACTTAAATTCCAAAGTCACTTACAAAACTCTTTATAAACCACTAAGTTAATCTACAAAGCTCTTTTATAAATATCAAAACTATTTACATAACTCTTAATAAATATTGAAAATCCTTTATAAAATTTCTTTATAAATATTCAAAACCCTTTATCAAACTTCTTTTGTAAATATCCAAATCATTTATAAAAACCTCTTTTATAATTATCCTTATTTAACAAAAAATCTTTAATACACTTAATCAATTAGGTTCCTTTGATAAACAAAATGATTATGTAAAACAACTTTGCTAAAATCATTACTTAACTTGAAATTATTAATAAAAATATGATTGACCTTAAAAATCAGAAAGAAGTTTAATGACCACAATGGTTCTTATTTAACTGAGTTTACTTTTCAAGTTATAACATAGGTAATTACATAACAAGCAGATATGTATAAGGAAATTGGTCGATAACAATCAATCATATAAGTAAATGTCCAAGTTACTAAAATAAAAAACGGGGATTTATTCTGTCAATGAATGTCCACACAATCAAACAATTTACAATTTAGTAGAACATTATTTTATTCTTCTAAATGGATGTCCACACAATTCAATTTAACTTTGTATAACTCGTTCACGTTTGTTTGGTTCTAAATGACATAAGAGATCCTTGACTAAAAATTCACTTTATTGAATAATAATAATACTAAACATTTCAAATTAAGTTTAAAATATATTCTTCGTTGCTGTTTGTGGATTTTTATAGAAATTCATAAATAATAACCTAACTAAATTTCTCCAATTAATTTCATTCAAATACTGTCATTTATAATAAACATCACACAGAAACTATAAATAATTACATTCATTATTTATTTATCTTACCTTCTTATTATTACATAGTTTCAGTAATTTTATTTTAATGAATAATAGTCGTATTTTAAATCCAAAATTAATTATGATAAAAATCCAATAATACAATAATTAGAAGTAAGCAATCAATCCTAGGCTCAACATATCCAAAATGTCTAAAATATCCCAACAGTTATCAATATATCTCAACATAGATCAATAATTATAATTTTTCATAACAGATATCTATTTTATAATTTAAATCCAATATTAAATTAAGTATACCACACCAACACAATTTTTCCAATAGTCTTCACACTCCGCAAACCTAGTGCCATGTTGTTCAAAATTTTGCCACGAGCCTAACAGATGAAACCGTGCATGAATTGGAGTTCGTACGCAAAACTTATGATGGTTAGAGCATAGTTTGAAATTACTAAATTAGCAAGAAGAAAATAATAATATAAAATAACTAAACTTATCTTACATTGCCTAAGCATGTCTTGTCCCCTACCAAGCGTGCTCACATAACCCACTCCTAACATCTCTGTTGACCACCTGCTACAGACACCTCCGGCCACCTGAAGATGTTGCAACACCACCACCCGAACCCCCTCAACCTTAACTACATCTCTGCCAAGTACAGTACCTTATTGTATTGCCGCTACCGCCCCTTATCTCAAATTCGACTACCACTAACCTCAATCAGACCACCGAATACCCTTGTTCGATTCCACTTAACGAATTCTCCAATACCCATAAATAAATTTCAAATCAATTTCTCTAATTGATGCATATAAAGAAAAAGCCTAAATAGACCATTAGGATTTCTCCTTTATGCAATTTGACCACGAATTCCAATAGCCTCTTGCTACGTACCCGAAAATGAATACTTACTCTTTGTTCCATTCGCTGAGAGCTTTCCAACGATATATAATTCGATATATTTTGAACACTTTCATATTTAAGTAAATTTGTAACTGGAGAATATCATCCTCCATTAGCAAGTGATTAAGGAATTTAGGAAATTAGAGAAAAAACTAATGATAGAGGTGATGGCTAGGATTTAATAGCCTTACTTATATAGTTGTTAGGCTGGGCTATAGGCTGCATATAGAGTTTGTACAAAAATGGCTACGTACACTATTTAAATACTATAACGCCTCTATTTCACAAACCGTTACTCTGAATATATCAAAACTATATATTAAACTGATCCACTCAGAAAGACCTTCATATCGGTTATAAATATAATACTCAATTCACCATTTCCTTAAAAATTCATTTTTACTTAATTTAATATTTTTGTAGTGTCGAATTTATGGGTCGTTACATAATACCTCTTATTAGAATTTGATGTGCATGTAAAAATGCGACCATATTGGCTATTTTAACTTGTTTAAACCAAAATTCAAATTATTTCAAATTGTCACATATTCATCTCCATCCAAGGGCAAAATGTTCATTCTTGTGCATTTATTAAATTATGAAAATTTACTTGGAATTTTCTATGTTGTTTTGAAGGAAATTTAGTGAATTTTACAAGTGGTTTCATGAAGATATATGCATGCACAAGAGTGAACAGAACAAATGAAGATGGAAATAATTCGAAGCCATGATCATAGAGGACCACACCTACCCACCAACCTTAATGTACAAACTAGAGCTAATCCACATATTAAAAGGCCATTAATCTTCATGCACACTTAACGGTTGATTATTGGATGCTAATGGTTACTTGGCCACCAAAATTACTAAATGATAGTTTGGACATTTCTAAAAAATATGGATTGGGATTTCTTACTTGTATAAATACCCATTATGCTTCATGTAATCCCTCTTCTTCTTAGTTAATTTTTAGCATAGAAATAAAAGAAAGATCCTCTTTTCTTTTCATGGCTACTTAGCTATCTTTTTCATGTAATTTATTTTGTATTCAACTTTTATACAATGCTTTTTTGTTTTCTTGTTTACCTCATTTCATGCTAGTAGTGTAGTTTGATTTTAATGCAAGTACATTAGTTTTATTTCTTGTTCATTTGGCTATTTTTCCTCTTCTATTTGTTTCATGTAGCAAGTTATATTTGTTGATTTGATAACAAATGTAAGAGGCAAACCCCTTCAATTTAGGGGTAATAAAGCTCTCTAATTATATAACTTCAACATAACTTGTTAATTTTGATATCTTTAGTGCTTAAATGAATGTAGATGTCATTTATTGTTTCATGTTGAATTTGATAGTCTATGTTGTTCATAACAAATAGACTGTGCTTAAATAATCACAAACAATAATTACATCTTCGTCTACATGTGATGATGATAATGAAGTGAATGTTGAAGTTAAAATTTGATGGCCAATATTTCTAAACAATAGTTAATAGGTCATGCTTAAAATAGATTTCATTTTCAACTTGTTTTCATTTTTCATGAGACTTGAATAATGGATTAGAAGTTGTGTTAAAGTTTGATGGCTTATGTTGGGCTAATTAATAGCACAAATATGTCATACATATGATAAACGTATCATTTAAATTCACTAATGACCGAAAAAAGAGATCATAATTTCATAGTTTGTTGAACTTTATGATCTAGAGAGTGGAATTATCTCTAAATTGTCGTTTAACTTTCATATTTTTATCTATTTTTCTTTTGCTAGTTTTTTTTGTTTTCTTACATTTCTAGTTTACTTCACTCTCGACTTGGGTATAATTTGATTGAATAGAGATTTAAAATCAACAATTTCATATGGATCAACTGTACTCATTACGTACTATAATAGTATGTCATGTGCTTGCGGTTAATTTTATCATAAGTTCGTTCGACGGTTTGCTAAACCGATAGAATTTCCACCGACGAACAAGTTTTTGGCTCCGTTGTCGGAAAATTGCTTTGATTTTGATTTTCTATTCTTTGAATTATTTTTGTTTGATTTTTTTTATGATTTAATTTTTATGTGTGTATTGCATTTAAAAGAATTATGTTTGTGTACATGTTTCTTTCATATTGATTTGTTTGCTTGTTGTTGATCTTCTAGTTGCATTTACATTTCATATTTTAAAAAAATTATGTAGAGGGTTTGTTGTGTGATGTGTGCATTTAAAAAATTATGTAGAGTGTTTGCTCACTTGTTTTATTTGCAATCTTTATTAAGAAAAAGGAAAAAGAAAAAAGATTATTTCATACATTTCGAATTGCTACCCATTTTATTGTGCATTTTACAAGTTACAAGTTTTAGAAACTAAGATATTTCACCCATTTCGAACATTGTTCATTTTCACTGTGCATTTCATACATTTCTGTGTTGAGTGTATTTCCATTTTCATCCATACACTTCATTTCAGACATTTTCATTTACATCTCTGCTAAATTCCACCACCACCACACCCTTGTGCAACAGCCATGTCCCTGATCACTACCTGCTACGGCCTCGACCACAGCAGCTCTACCACTGTCGCTTAATATCACCACAACATCACTTTCCATATCAACAAATCGACTGCATATCAACTATACCACCTAAACTCCGAACCACAGCCACCATACCACAAAACTGCAGTGAGCCACGTCTCTACGACCACTAAATTCCTCCCCATGCCTTCCTGACAGTTCCTAAACACTCCAACCACCCACTACAACAGTCACACCACCACAACATCTTCAACGCCACCACCAAAAACATCACTGCACGGTGTAAATTATCAACTCCTCAAATATACAAAGTGCCTGCGCATCCCTTCTCTACCACAAACTTCATCAACCACTTATCTTCTCCCATACATACAAACCTCAAACATAACCATTCATACAAACTGCACTCCAGTTCCATACAAACCTCAAACAAACAAACTGCTGCTTATCTACCATTTCAAGAAACATCTCCTACTAGACACCACATTGTAGTTTCATCCAAACTGCTCTACAACACTTTACCAAACCACCCTATATCGCAAAACTGACCACACCAAACATCACAACCAAACTGCACCATTACAACTGAACTGCTAACAGCAACTACCCTTGTCATCCAATTCTCGATACCACTGCTTCTACCACCTTACCCTGCCCATTCATATACACTGCTCCATACCCACTTACTCACATTCCATACATCACTACCTCTCCATGCAGCTACCTTCAACTCAACCAATAACGCCACCATTCAAAAAAAATACTGAACTTAACCAAATCGACAACCACCGCAACCTTCCACGCAACTACAATCACGACCGCGACCTGCGCCTTCACCTCAATCCGCGATTCCTCGAACTACATCAACCCAGTCAAACAACAACCCCCCTCAACCTTGAACTCCACAGTGCCCAATTGCTGCTCGACTTCGATCTTCAACATACTCGACCACGAGCTGATGTTGGAACAGAGGCATGAAAATTAGCATTTTGTTAATTGGATTTTGAATTGTGAAATTGCTATGAAATGGGAATTGAGACTTTGGAATTTCGAATTTGGGTATGAAGTCGATTGTGAGTCTGGTCATTACAGTGATTTCCCTGATCTTTGAGCAGCAAGGTTTTATTTTATTTCATTTGGGTCGGGCCCTTGTTGAGTTTCTCTTTAAAAAAAAGACAAAAGACCCAAAAAAACAAAAAAACAAATAGGCTACATCTTTGATTTCATTTGTTCTCTTGTTTTGTTACACAAAAAAAAAAAAAAAAAATTGTTTTCATTTACTTACTTAAGTATTTTTGTTTTGTTTATTTCAAAATCCTTTATTTTCCTTTGTTAAAACATCTTCTTTTTTTATTTTGTTGTTAAAACATTCAAAAAAAAATTCTATTTGCCACTCTCTTCTTTCTCTTTAAAAAGATTGAAAAAATTTATACTTGTTTGTTTTGTTTTTTTTTTAAAAAAAGAGAAAAAAATTTTGTGTGTGTGTGTGTGTGTATTGTATTTTAAATTTTCATGTTGCCAAAGCAGAATTTCAGAAGGAGAAGAACTACTGCCAAAAATAAAAATTGCTTGCTTATAAAAATTTTGCACCCTTATCTATTGTTTTATTTGTTTTTGCATTTTTGATTGCTTACATTTGCTTTAAAAAAATCAATAAAAAAACAAAGTTCATTGTAGTTGCATTGTTAATACACGTTTAATTTCTGCTTTGCATTTTTTCTTAGATTTTAATTAATAATAACGGTTAGACATCAATAACACTTAATTGTATATTGATAAGTTGTCTTCTTTGAACAATTTAATTTCTTGGTGTCTAAGCTACGGCAGAGTAATAACTACTATAAATATTACGGTGATTCGTAAATATTATAGTGGTTGTTCCTCTGAAGGTACTTAAACCTTCAGCTGCGTTGGTACGGTGATTCGTGGTGCACCGATAAATCATGTCCGTTACCTAGTTGAGAACTATCTTGTTGATCTAAGACAAAGGGTGATTATAAAATTTTGGGTTAGGATAAATAATTCGTAATTAACCTTGCATTCATTTGGTTGCATTAGTTCATGCATATTTAAAAAAAAGTACTAAAAATTTCAAAATCCAAAACAAAACAAAAATTTGTAAATATTTCTTAACTTAGTTTTAAGATCTTTTGATTTTTTTTGTTTTTTCAAACAAATCAAAAATCCAAAAAAAAAAAAAAAAAACTTTAAGTCAAAAAAAATCTTTTCAAAAACAATTTTTTTTTGAAAAACCAAAATACATATAAAAAAAATTCCATTTTGGAAAATAAATTCTATTTGTAAATATTTTTTGTGACGCCCCACATCTATACCCACGCTAGCCAAGAACATTACTGTGAATGCTGTCGACTAGCACGGAGAATAAGGCTGTTGAGGAGCGACCATCCATGTAATTTCTTTGCGCGAGCACCGATATGTCAGATAATATAACATGCATTCTATTTCAAGAGGAAATCCGACATACCGACACAAACTCAAAGCTACTACACGGTGGCTATGTAAATCCTTCGGTAAACAAATATAGAAATAAGCATAACACAAATCAGTCACAGACAATTCATATCGCAAAGGCGGAATAAGATATGAATATTACACTAAAAAGTGTACATCAGAGTAGTGGTCAAAAAAGATCCACAATATCACAAAAGAATAGTTACACGAACTACACAAAAGAATAAGTATACATTAAGGAGTCTATATCTCAAATGTATACAACAAAATAACTACTAATCTAAGTAGTTAACCCAAAAGTCAAGGAGTTAATCCCGGATGTAAAGTCAAGCAGAAGCACCTGTAACATCTCGGTCTGACCCGAGTATTATTTAATAAGAAAATAATAAACGGATCAGTCTAACTATAAAGATCAGATGAAACGATATAGAATAAGAGATATGACTAAACACATAATAATCACAATGCCAAGCTGTGATATATATATATATATACACTTAGTTGATAATCATCAAAAGATTAATCAATGTCACCAAATCTACACAAGAATCAAAGAAACGTCATACTCCTTATTTCGTTCACCATACCATAAATATTGACGATAATATCAATGTCAATCACAAAAGTCAATGACACACAAATTCCAGAAGACTACACAAGAAATCCAGAAATCACAAAAGTCAATGACACACAAATTCACCAATGCACAAATATTGATAAAACTTATCCATGGAAATCACGAAAATTGGTGAAGCACAAATTCTAGGAATCTACACAAGAAATCCAGAAATCACAAAAGGGGGGGGGGGAAGGCCTATCACAAACGGGAGCATAAAGCCCACCAACACGTGTATCACAAACGGAACGCTAATTCCATGGTCGCTAACCACCACAAATTGAGCCGAAGCTCCACAAACGGCCCGAAGACCCTGGGTTGCTACCCCATCACAAATTGAGTCGAAACTCCACAAAAAGGGGTTTAGTCTCCCTCGCAGACAAAGAGACATCGCACATTGCTAGTCTAAATCACAAAGATGATCGTCATGATCAGCGAGAAATGTCGATTACACTAAGCTAGTAAATATATGAGTTTAGCTTCATGTCCCATAACCACTTGCTTAACTTAAATATTTACGAACAAACTGTAAATCTCCACTAGAAAATTGTCACAAGAGGTTCAATCGAACAAGTCCAAAAATTAACCGACAAAGTAAACGCAAGCGTTTCATACCACTTGTTTTACTAAGCCGTTTAATTAGATTTCTCATACGAGTGAGGTAAAGGTTTGTATATACTAATAGATTGGAAAACGGTTTTATAAACGAATTTGGTATTAAAATAGTATTGAAATCGTTTGAGGAAAGAGTTTTGATATTTACTACTAGTATAGAAAACCTTTATATTTTTAAAGTGACAAATCACGAAGAAGATTGTAAGAACAATCAATCACAAAAATTCACATACGAAGACGTGAATAAAATCCAACGAAATCGATAAAGGATCCATCGAAATGGATATTTCAAAAATCCCTAAAAAGAGTCATCAAAGTCATAATAGATGATAACAACAAATAGGATTATCACGAATCGATTTAAATTAGAATTTCAATCCAAAAAGGCAAATTGGACTCAAACAGCAGGTTCAGTCGACTGAACAGAGATTTTCAGTCGACTGACCCTGTACATGGAAATTTTCCAGGTTCAGGAAACTTTCTGTTTCCAGTTTCCGTCGACTGTGCAGAGTTTTTCAGTCGACTGAATCATGCCTGGAAACTCTCGGGTTTCAGGTTCAGTCGACTGAACAGAGTTTTCAGTCGACTGAATCATGTCTGGGCTGTTTTTCAACCTTATTCAAATGAAGAGCAAACTCTTCCAAAATGCAACCGGACGGACATTGGCTCTAAGGGTTTATGCCAATCGGCAACCCGGCCCTATATGCTCCTTGATGCATCACCAAAAGCATGATCAAACATCCATAAAAGGATTTTACACAAATTTGGCTTAAAAAAACCCAAAAATTGGAGTATTCACAAAATCAATCCAAAACAAGAGCAAATGCACATGAAGAAGTGTTAGGAATTCGTACCCAACAACCAAAGATAATTATAGTCATAGATGTGAGATAAAAATCTCACCTTTTCACAAAATCGAACAAGAAGAAGCTTGAAAGCAAATGGAGAATCAACCTCTCTTCAACACAACCCAATTGAGATTGAATCTAATGCTCAAAACAAGAACATTCCCGAAATTAGGTTTAGGAATTTCTGAAATTGGTAAGAGAATAAGTTGGAGAAGAAGAGGAGAAGCTTACCAATGGGTCCTTCTTGAGTTTGGAGCAAGGAATTTGATTTGCAAGAGAAACTAGGGTTTTGGAGTTTTAATTTCCAATCTCTCCCACCATTAATACTCTAAAAACTGAAATGAGAAGAGAATGAGGGTGAGTGGGGAAGAGTGGCTCAGATTTGAGCATAAGTTAACATAGGGCTGAGCCCAAACCAAACCCAAAGTGAAAAGTAGCAAAAATCAACTTTCTCCAAACATATCAAAGCTTATACTCAAAAAGGTCGCAAACGGCATTTTAAACTCAATGGGAGTGGTCCCAAGCCCTAATTCGACCGTATGTAAAAAGTAGCTTTTCGGACTAAAATCCGACTAACGATAAAATATTTAAATAAAATATTTAAATATAAAATCGATAAATATGCGGGTTGTTACATTTTTCCTATATAAAAAAAACCAAAAACATTCTTGAAAATGCCCAAATTTCCATATTCACATGAATTTTACGATAGTTGTGAAAATCAATATAATCCATATAATTTCACACCAAATTCTTATGGATATTTCAACAACAACTATTGTGTAAATAATTCGAATTTTGAACCATAAATTTTTCAAAATGGTAAACAACCCTCGACTCTTGAAAATAGCATTTCATCTTTACTTGAATTCTTTACACAACAAAATCAAAGTATAAATGATTTGTGTAATTATTGTGTAATATCTCAAGTCAAGGATTTCAAAATTTGAATTTAATTCAAAATTCAAATGATTTAGATTATAACCCATGCCAATTCAATTTCGAACTCCAAAATGAATTTCAAACTCAAAGTGAAAATGGAAACAACTTTTCAAATGAATTAGGTAATAGGAATAATCTTAACCACGTTAAGGTTGAAAATCTTTGTTCTTAACAATTTCAAAATGAAAATCCTCATGTTAGTAACTATAAATTGGATTTTGTTGAGCAAATGGATGGAATTTACGATGAACATACAGATTTGTTGTTCGAAACATATATGAAACAAGGTGATAAACAGAATCAAATCCCAACAGGTGACAAGTCAAGTGACAATCCACCTTTTACCCAAATTAACGATTTTCAAACAACAATTTTTGAAAATGAAAATGATGATGATGATCTTAATGAAGTTGTTGAAAAAACGGTAATTGAGTTGGATTTCAATTCTTTTGAGGGTGTGGAACCAAATTTAAAATTCGATCTTCCTTTTCTCAATTTCGAAAATCTGAATGCAACAACTTTGTATTTTGAACTTGAGATACATAATGAAGTTGTTGATAATCCAACTAAGGAAGACGAATTTAATGAACATGATTTCTTTGGACTTTTTGAAAACAAGTTGTCAAATTTTAACGGCGAAAGTTACATCACCATTTTGATTTTGAAATCAATAATTTTGAAGGGGTTTTCAATGATAAGTTTGAATTTCAATTTGGTAAGAATAAACTTGAACATCAACCAATTTTTCTATCAATCCCGAAAATTGTCGAAAAGGAAATAAGTCTTACGATTTTAATAAAACGACATTCATTTTTTCAAAATCCACATTCAACTTCAAAATCTTTTACGATTTGGTATTTCGAGCTTAAGCTGTGTCTCTTATACTTGACGGGACAAATGAATCGGTCTTTGGAAGACCGTTTCATTTACTTTTTGGCGATATACTTTCTGATCTTCTGTAAATACCGTTCATTTTCATGTAAATATAGGTCATTTTTAATTTTTGTTTTATTCTTCTCCTTCCATTTGGGTTAACTGTGGGGACACAGTCAAAATCAAGAGTGGGGGAGTCTCGTCTTCATTTTTAATTTTTCATTGTTTATTTTTACATTTTCTTTCCAAAACATAGAAAAAAGACAAAAAAATAATCTCAAATTTTTATGCATTTTTGACTTATTTTTAAAGAAACACTGTAGTATAAATATATGGTTTTGGTTTATTAAATTGAAAATTTTGAAAATTTATTTGTCTTAGCAAAAATAGAAGTGAAGTTTGATTAGAAATAACAATGGTTTACTAGTATATAGGAAGATTCATACGTGTTAATTATGAAATACATTCTAATTGTAAATCTTTGTTTTAAAAAGTGGTTGTAAAGATATAACATTTTTTTGCTTCTAAGTTAAATGGTGCTAAGATGATAGTGCGAAACTCTCTCTTCTAAAAACAAAAAACAAAAAAAATAATAAAAACGAAAAAATATTTCTTGTATATATTTATATTTTTTAATAAACACCTAGAGTCATGTATTCACACTCGTGTGTTCACTCGTCATGCTCTGTACCATTCTCACGTAAGCCCGAAAAGCAGTGCACGATCGGTATATCTGGCCTTAGTTTATCTGAGGTAGGTGTGTGTATATAAAAATTATTTTACTAATAATGCCTATAGTTGATAAGTGTTCACACTTATGTGTTCACTCGCCACACTCTGTATCCCCTCACGTAAGTCCAAAAGGCAGCACATGGGTGATATATTTGGCCACTGTTTTCTAGGTTAGGCATATGTAAATATTTTTAATATCAATAAAATTTTCAAATAAGAGAGAGTAAGTAAATGAAATCCAAGCATTATTTCAACTTATTTAATTTGACTTATTATTAAAAAGAAACGAAAATACCACTTTGATAAACTTTGATAATCGATTAAGGATCTATTTCATTGTTACACTTTGTTATCAATTGAAAAAACGAATTAAACTAAAGTCTATTTGTTATGATAACTTGATTTTTATTGGAAATTTTGACAAGTAAAATGACTTAAATTTCATGATAATAACAAAAAACTATATTTAACTTATTTATGCCGATTTAAAAGTAAATCCTTCATTTGTAAATATTTTCACTTCGCATTTGGATTCTGTGGGTAGCATGCGCTGAAAACCCTCACTAGACAACACTCTTCCTACTAGGGATACCCAGAAGTTTGACGGATTATTGCATACGCTCAATGCAATCGTGCTTCCTATGAAAAAAGATTTACCTTAAATTTTCTTTATTCGAGGATGAATAAAAGATAAATGTGCACGTAAATGTGCATATTTTTACCACCATAATTAATCTATTTAAATTAAATAAATGATCATATTGGCTATTTTAACTTTTTAAACCGAAATTCAAATTATTTCAAATCGTCACATATTCATCTTCATCCAAGGGCAAAATGTTCATTTTTGTGCTTTATTAAATTGTGAAAATTTACTTGAAATTTTCTATGTTGTTTTGTAGGAAATTTAGTGAATTTTACAAGTGGTTTCATGAAGATATATGTATGCACAAGAGTGAAGAGAACAAATGAAGATGGAAATAATTCAAAGCCATGATCATGGAGGACCCCACCCACCCACCTACCTTAATATACAAATTAGAGCTAATGCACATGTAAAAAGGCCATTAAATCTTCATGCACACTTAACAGATGATTCTTGGATGCTAATGGTTACTTGGCCACCACACTTCCTAAGGGGTGGTTTGGGCATTCCTTAAAAATGTGGATTAGGATTTCTAACTTGTATAAATACCCCTTATGGTTCATGTAATCCCTTTTCCTCTTAGTTAGTTTTTAGCTTTGAAATAAAATAAAGCTTGTCTTTTCTTTTTATGCCTACTTAGCCATTTCTTTCATGTAATTTATTTTTTATGCAACTTTAATACATTGCTCATTTATTTTCTTGTTTACTTCCTTTTATGCTTGTAGTGTAGTTTGATTTTAATGCAAGTAGATTAGTTTTATTTCTTGTTCATTTAGCCATTGTTCCTTTTCTTTTTGTTTCATGTAGCAAGCTATATTTGTTGATTTGATAACAAATATAAGAGGCTAAACCCCTTCAATTCATGGCTAATGAAGCCTCTAATTATACAGCTTCAACATAACTTGCTAATTTTGCTCTCTTTTGTGCTTAAATTAATGTAAATATGATTTATTGTTTCATGTTGAATTTGATAGTCTATGTTGTTCATAACAAATAGACTATGCTTAAACAATCACAAACAATAATTACCACTTCATCTACATATGATGATGATAATGAAGTGAAAGTTGAAGTTAAAATTTGATGGCCTATATTTCCAAACAATAGTTAATAGGTCATGCTTAATATAGATTTCATTTTCAATTTGTTGTCATTTTTCATGAGACTTGAATAATGGATTAGAGGTTGTGTTAAAGTTTGATGGCTTATGTTGGGCTAATTAATAGCACAAATATAACATACTTATAATAAGTGCATCATTTAAATTCACTAATGGCCGAAAAAGAGGGATTATAATTTCATAATTTGTTGAACTATATGATCTAGAAAGTGGAATTATATCTAAATTGTCATTTAACTTTCATATTTTTATTTATTTTTCTTTTTCTAGTTTTTTTTAGTTTTCTTACATTTCTAGTTTAATTCACTCTCGACTTCGGTATAATTTGGTTGAATAGAGATGTAAAATCAACAATTCCATACGGATCGACCCGTACTCACCACATATTACGATAGTACGCCATGCGCTTACGGTTAATTTTATTATAAATTCGTTCAAAGGTTTACTAAACCGATAGAATTTTCATCGACAAACAAGTTTTTGGTGCCGTTGCCGGAGAATTGCTTTGATTTTGATTTCCTATTCTTCGAATCATTTTTGTTTGATTCTTTTTGTGTATTAATTTTTATGTGTGTATTGCATTTAAAAAACATTATGTTTGTGTTTGCATTTCTTTCATATTGATTTGTTTGCTTGTTGTTGATCTTCTAATTGCATTTGCATTTCATATTTAAAAAAAAAATTGTGTAGAGTGTTCGTTGTGTGATGTATGCATTTAAAAAAATTGTGTATAGTGTTTGTTCACTTGTTCTATTTGCAGTATTTACTAAAAAAAGAAAAAAGAAAAAAAATTATTTTATACGTTTCGAATTGCTGCACATTTTATTGTGCATTTTACAAGTTACAAGTTTTGGAAACTGATACATTTCACCCATTTCGGACATTGTCCATTTTCACTGTGCATTTCATACATCTATGTGTTAAAAGCATTTTCGTTTTTAATCATACAATTCATTTCAGACATTTTTACTTACATCTCCGCTAACTTCCACCACCACCACACCCTTATGCAACAACCACATCCCTGATCACTACCTGCTAGTGCCTCGACCAAATCAGCACTACCACTGTCGCTTAATATCACCACAACATCACTTTCCAAATCAACAAATCAAGTGCATATCAACTACACCACCTAAACTCCGAACCACAGCCACCATACCACAATACTACAGTGAGCCATGTCTCTACGACCACTAAATTCCTCCCCATGCCTTCTTGACAGTTCCTAAACACTCCAACCACCCACTACAAAAGTCACTACACCACAACATCTTCAACTCCACGACCAAAAACATCACTGCACGGTGTAAATTATCAACTCCTCAAATATACAAAGTGCTTGCACATCCCTTCTCTACCACAAACTTCATCAACCACCTATTTTCTCCCATACATACAATCCTCAAACATAACCATTCATACAATCTACACTCCAGTTCCATACAAACCTCAAACAAACAAACTGCTGCTTATCTACCATTTCAAGAAACATCTCCTACTAGACACCACACTATTGTTTCTTCCAAACTACTCTACAACACTCTACTAAACCACCCCATATCGCAAAACAGACCACAGCAAACATCACAACCAAACTGCACCATTACAACTGAATTGCTAACTGGAACTACACCTTTCATCCAATTCCCAATACCACCGCTTCTACCTCTTTATCCTACCCATTCATATACACTGCTCCATACCCCCTTACTCATCACATTCCATACATCACTATCTCTCCATGCAGCTGCCTTCAACTCAATCAATAATGCCACCATTCAAAAAAAAAATTACTGCACTTACCCAAATCGACAACCACCACAACCTTCCACACCACTTCAAGTGAATCTTGAAGTTAAAATTTGATGGCATATATTTCTAAACAATAGTTAATAGGCCATGCTTAAAATAGATTTCATTTTCAACTTGTTGTCATTTTTCATGAGACTTGAATAATGGATTAGAGGTTGTATTAAAGTTTGATAGCTTATGTTGGGCTAATTAATAGCACAAATATTCTACACTTTTGACAAGAACATCATTTAAATTAGCTAATGACCAAAAAAGAGATCATAATTTCATAATTTGTTGAACTATGTGATCTAGAGAGTGGAATTATTTCTAAATTGTCATCTAATGTAGCGACCCGACTTCCTATCTTCAGGAAATCGCATCACTAGTGAAGAAAGAAAGGGATAGAAGAAGGAAAGAAAGAGAAAGAAGAAAGACAACAACATCAGAGAACTCACAGCGGAACGAATAAAATATAATATAACACATAAAATATTTCATAGTATCGGATTATATCAGAGTACACATCTTACAACACACATTAGACAGTTATAAACATCTGTCTAATTCATACAACTCAAGTATATAAGATACATATATCAACCAAACACAGCGGAACCAATATATCTACACGTCGAAGCCTCCTGCTTCATATCTCCTCCAAAATTCGTCAAGCAAACCTGAATCACTTGACTACTCATACATAATATGAGTACCCAAGAGTTTAATAAAGCAGAAAATAAACACTCGGGTCAGACAGGGGTCTGGTGTGGGTAAACGGGTTAAAATTGCTTAACTTTAGAAAATCCTTTGAAAGAAAAGGTATCACGTAAGACTTCCCACACATAAACATGGAAAAGTTTTTACCTTACGCTAACCAAAACATTTGATAGGAAATCCAGTGATATTATAATAGTGTCTAGGGTTCTCAAGTAAATATGAAACAGCCGAAATTGTTACATTTATTAAATTCCAGCTACTAGCCACAAAAGTGGGTAATACAATCAAAATTGTAGGGTCTCGTAGGGAAAATGGGTTTCCATCAATGGCAGGGCTACTGGGGTACCGCCCGTCACAGTATGTGGCCTAGATCACCGTACCGAGGAGTACTCCCACTCCCCTGCAACACAAGGCCGGGACCATTCCTTACCGAACAGTCCCAAACAAGACAACCCCGGCGGTTGTCCGGAATTCAACCGCCCCACACAGCCGAATAAAAAGGGACTTCTAGACAGGGGTAAATCTTGCTCTCCAGTGGGAGCTACCCACGAAGCCTTGCTGCACCTCCTCTGTTTTAGCCATTCCCGATTGATGAGGCTTGAGGCTGCAATTACCTTTATAGAACACAATCTCTTAGAATGCTCATCGTCCGCCTGACGATGTGCTGAAAGCATTCAATCTATACAAGTTTGTTCCGGGTTCGAACGAAACCGAAGGCACTATCTCGTTGCACTCATTTTGGAATCACCCTCAGAGTCAACGACCATAGCCCTTGCACTCTAATCACTATCTCGAATCTATAAGTACTATTCCGTCAAACTCATTACGGAATCCTACAGAGTTATACTAACGTATAGCCCTTACACCTCGAGTCTTCACTTGCTCCACTTGGATTTACGACCTAACGTTTAATTGGAATCGATGTGGTTTTCGGATTCCAAATATGGAAATCCGATCCCGGTCTCATCGAAATCAAACGCCATTTTAATGTCCAAGTTGTACTTAAGGGATTTAAACAGTTTAACTTACTCTGGATGATATAAACAGATAGATGAACAACATTATCACAATAGATAATTCATATAAACCATTCATCTTACAAAGCAGCATATCACAACATAGATATCCAAATCATCCAATATCAACCAATCACCCAATATCAAACATCCAATATCATTCAATAACCAATATCAATCATTCAATATCAACCATTCAATATTAATCAATTACCCATAGCAGAATTGATTAACTCTTAATTAATTTAATTAACCTCTAATTAAATTAATTACTATCCTTTAATCACTTGGATTATCTTAATCCTGCTTCATTGATTTATTACAAATCAAATTCATTGATCATCTTCCAATGATCTTCCTAATTAATCTTCCTCGATTAATTATCCTTTAATTACATTCAAGTAATTATCCATAACCATATTCAGTAATTAACCTTTAATTAATATCATTAATTACAATAATTAATGATCCTTCATTAATTAATTAACTATAATTAATTACATTAATCCTTAATTAATTACAATTAATTAATCACATTTAAATTAATTACTTAAATTAATTACTTCATTAATTATATTAATAATCTTTATTAATTAATAATCCTTTAATTAATTAAATAATTAACTTGTAATTAATCATCTCATTAACCATAAACAGTAATTAACAATTTGTAATTACTTATCTTAAAGAATTAACTTCTTAATTAATTATATCCAAATTAATTATATTAATCCTTTATTAATTAATCAAATTAATTAATCTTTAATTACTTCATTAAGAAATTATAAATCAATTTAAATTAACAATTGATCCTTAATTAATTACTTTATTAATTAATTACATTTTTAATTAATTACACTTAGTAATTAATGTTAAGTTAAATTCATTAATTAATTAATCACATTGATTAATTAACTAAATTATTATGTAATTAACTCTTAATTACTTAACAGGAAATTATCTCTAATTACATCCTTAGTAATAATCCTTAATTATTCCCTAAATTGATTACTTAGCAATTAATTAAGATCATCATTAATAATTCTTAATTCATTAATCAATTAATTACTCCATAATTAATTAACTTCAATAATTATATTAATCAATTTCTTAATTAATATCATTTGGTGATTTTCCAAAAATCACTTCAATTTAAATTACTTCCATGAGTAACCTCCACTAATTTATTCCATATTAATTACCTCCATTCTTAATCATTCAAACATTATCCATTAACTACTTAATTAAGTAATTACACTTAATTAATCCATAATTAAGTGATTATTTAAAATTAAATAAATAATTAACTAATTATTTAAAATAAATTAAACAATTAATTAACTTCTAAATTTAAGAAAATCTTTAATAAATTAAGATAACCATAAAATTTAAATCAAACTTATCTTATTAACAAAACATGTTAAATACGTATTCTTAAGTTAATTATCCCAATAATTAACCTTATTTATTTTCATAAATAAATTATTTGAATTAAATCAAGTTTTAACACTTAAACAAAATTTTCAATTTAGATTTTCAAAATCACAATCACAACCTTATTTGAAAATAAGGGATTTAAGATCAAATTAAAGTACTTTAATTATCCATTTAAACATATCTATTTAAAATAAATTTTGAAAACTTTCGTTATTAAAAGTATTACTTCAAAATTAAAACTTAGGTTTAATAATTAAATTCAAATTACTCTTCTATATTTGAATTTTTAAAACTTAATCAAGATAATTATTTTCAAAACAAATAACTTAAAACATTTTTAAATTTGAAATATAAATTCAAATTTCATTTTAAAATAACAAATTAATCCTTAGTTTTCTATATAAACTTATCTATAATTAGTGCTAGATTTTTTTATATTGTTCCACTCGAGTTTATTATACGATCTAGTATAAATTATAGGTTTAAAATTACCAACTCATATACACAACACTGAGAACAAACAACAACCCGGAACTCGAGCAAATCACAGCAAAAACATGCGACCCTCTTCGAGCTAAACCCAACCCTAACTACCCCGAGCCCAACGCGATAGAAACGCGAGCCAAACTTCGAGAAAGACCTTCTTCCCCAACGAACAAAACTTCCCCAGATTCCTTGCGTGTACACAACAACCTCGTGCACGTGTCCCACTGCCGGAGGTCGCCGTTGATCTTCGCGACTGATGCCGATGATCACACGAACCCACTCGAACACCAAACTCAACCCAGATCCAACAATTAATACGCGTTCCAAAATTTGACCTATAAGCTCGAAAACCTTCAGCTGCTTCAAAACCCAAAATCCCATTACCAACGTTCAATTCGACGCCGTTGAACTCGCCACCATCCTTATCAACTCGACACAACCCCAGCCCCATGCTCCATCCTCGCGACACCCCCCGGTCCTCCATCCATGACGCAAAGGCCAAGAAAAATCAGCCGAACCCATAAACCAAATAAACCCTAACTTTCTCAATTTCGAACAAATCACGCATTGAAAAATTAATTCAACATTTTTCTCAAGTTCTACACTTCAAAAACTGCCTACGATCCAAAAAATTCAACTCGATCAAGTAAATCATCTGCAGTTCACGAAAACTCCTAAAATATTCAAACCCAAATTTCGAATGAATTACTAAACTATAAATTACATACTTCATATCTAAATTCATGATTTCCCATTACTTATCATATTATGGAATCTAAATTCAAAATCCTTAATATTTGTTTTTAACCCAATTTGAACTTCCACTGTAATTTCCACAAATCTGAATCAATCTCTAACAATAAAATTCTGAAATTATTTTTGTAGTCATTATCATGTCTTGGCAAACAACTTTCATTTATATATCACAGGTTAATATGGATTAAATCTGGAGATTTTGAAATTTTTATAGCAAAACCAAACCAGTTACTAACAGAGAACAGATAGTCAATATATATACATGCATACACAAACCTGTTCAACAGCATATATATTCATTCAGATAAATACCAAACAGAAGAATTTTAATTCAACCAATATTATCAAATGCATTGTATTCAAATCCAGATTTAAACTGTTTTTAAGATAGTTTACTCACCTGTTTATATGCAGAGCAGGTTTAAATTTCCAACCTTCCTATTGATGTTGAAAAGCTCTGAATAAAAGATCCTACTGCATGCTTTAACTGATGATGTAAAATGTTGAATTTCATTTGGATTTGCAGAAGATTTGGAGTTGCAACTTTAATTGCTTTGCAGATTTAGTTTTACCTCAGATTTGATTTTGAAATGTAGGTTGATTTTGAACTTCATTATGATTTGCAGGTTTAACTTTTTGGGTTTTAAATTTTAGCTTTGAGAAACTTTTGTTGTTTATTGTTTTGCCATTAAAACATTTGAAAGAAAGATAAACAAAGGAAAAAAAATGAAAGAAAGTTATGTTTATATAAAAAAAATAAAATGAAGACACTTGTTCTTAAAGATTAACACTTGTCATTTTATCCTCTTAATTTTCCAACAAGTGTTATTTAGATATGTTAATATGAATACACATGTCATTAAGTATTTTTAATTTGAATTTTATTTAATTTTAAATGTAATTATAAATTTACATATTTACTTACTTAATTGATAAATACTTACATGTACATAAGTGTTTTTAATTAAATTTTTATTTAGTTTAAATGTAAATATACTTACTTATTTAATTTAATATATATATATATATATATATATATATAAATACTCTAAAGTTAGTTATAATATACACCTTATACATGTTATTTTAAATCTTAAACATTCATTTTTAATGTAAACATTTTAAAAGAAAACAAACAAAGCTTTTTTAAATTCCTTTGAAACTATTCTATTTAAAAATAAATAACAATCTTATATTTGAAATAATTGAATTAAACTAAATTTTCTTTTGAAAAATCTTATTGAATTTAAAACAAAACTTTAAAATTGCAATATTCATTCATACATAAATTATTAATAGATTAAATTAAATTTTCAAAACAAATATCAAATTATAACATATGCTTACATATATTACAATTTGAAAATTCAATTTTTAATTTAAACAAAAGATATTCCCATTCACAATATATATCAAACATATATATTATAAATAGAATAAAATTTCATTAGCTTTGGAAAAACAATTCTTATCAATATTGCCATATTAAAATTTTATTATTCTTTAAAGGATTAATTTAGCCAATTTTATAAAGAAAATCATCAAACCAGCTAAATTACTTACACAGATTATTAAATCGATATTGCCCAAAATTCCGGGTCGTTACATCTAACTTTCATATTTTTATGTATTTCTAGTTTAATTCACTCTCGACTTTGGTATAATTTGATTGAATAGAGATTTAAAATCAACAATTCCCTGTGGATCGACCCGTACTCACTATGTACTATGATAATATGTCATGCACTTGCAGTTATTTTTATTATAAATTTTTAAATGATTTTCTAGCTTGATAGAAAATTCGTCATCAAATAGAATTGGAGTGGATCTAATTTTCCTATTAGGCACCTTCATAGGTTATTTAAGACTTTTTAAATAGGGAGAAGGCAGATATAATGACCATTTAATACCTTCCACCCTGAAGTAAACCCCTTGACATTTTCTAAAGGCACCGAATCATTTAATACTTCAAATCCAAGGCGGACCCTTTGTATATTTTCACCTACTTATACACAAATGTATATCCCTTTCCTATGGGTTTTATGGTTGGGGATGCCTCACGTTATACATCAGAAGTAAGTATACACAACTACTAGTAGCCTCTAAGTGAAGGGCAGACTTCTATTATGTAACACAACTGACCTCGCATTCCAATCCATTCTAAACCAAAACAATCATCTTAGCCCTAAATATTGGGCTAGGCCCATGAATTCACACTCATCCCAAACGTATCACTAAGGTTATATAATTTCCTACCATGAAAATTATGCTACCTCCTAGTATTTTATTCTTGTCTTATGCACTTAGTACGTACATTCTATATTTCCCTCTTACATCCCAAATGTCAATTTTTCATAATAAAGGGTTGTTATTATTCTGATTGAACAATCACTAATGACATTTATTTATTTATTCTAATTTAACCGATCATGCTTGTTTCATTTCTTCATAAATTCCCTATTAAATCCTTAAACTAGTTCCATTAAACGCATTTATATCCCATTGATTCCCTGCTAGCTGCATATTTATTATCCTGCTAATTTTGGAGTTACTATCTCTTTTCCCATTTCAACCTCCCATTCCTATGGTTTACTACAATATTAATAACTAGTCTTCCAAATTATAAATAGTATGAATATTATCGTATATTATGCCTATGTACATTTATATTTTAATCGGTAGGTATGTTACACGTGTGTATATTTCAATTTCTGATTCATTAATTACTACGCTTAGGAATTCTAGAAAATACTTATATGTACATTCTGTAAGGAACATTTATTTCCATATTTTATACTATTAGTGTTATCCTTCCCAAAAAGGGTTAACGTTATACTTTCCATAAATTTCCAAAAAATGAGGCTTTTTCTTCGTTTCAAATTATAAGAAGTTACCTCTTTTCATTTATTAAAATAGACAGTGCAAACTACGATGGATAACCTCCGTACTTTTTTAACGATCTAGAATTTCACTGCTTTGATTTGTGAATATTTAATTAGTTTTATAATGGAAATAAAACTCTTTGAAATACTGAATAATAAAGGTGAAATAGTTTTCTAAATTTTTTTTACAAAAATATTTGGTTGAAAGAAAGATCGAAAATGTGTCTGGAATTCTTTTTTCAAATTTTTGACTTTTCATAGACTAAAAGTTATCGGAATATTGTAAACTCTTTAGCATAAGTATACACATTTGTAAATAATTAGTATATGTATACATGTGTGTATTAGTATATGTATATATTTATTCATACCTAAGTATATAAAGTTTAAAATAAAAATATAAATGTCACATCATTTGAAACATTAAGTACAAAGAGTACTTAAACATGTTTGCATGGAAATATGAAGAGATAAAACGATGTAGGTGTGAGTATATGAGATGGAGGAGGCTAGGTGAGGTGGCAAGTAGGTAGTTGAGGGTAAAGGACAAGGGCATTCAGGTAATTTACCTTTTCTTTTGCTTATAAATAGCCCTTTACTTCTTTAAGCTTTTCCTCCTCTTTATTTTATCATATCTTCGTCATCTCATATACTACTGGAGAAATTCTTTTTTTGAAACCATGTCTAATACCAATGACTATAATTTTCATTTGCACCACTTCTTTAAATTTTGAGAATAGCCATGTAAAAATATCATTTCTTTACATAGTGTTTTCGAACCCATATTTTCAAGTCCGAAAATAATTCTTATTCTTTTCACCATATCTCCCTCAAAACAAACCCAAAATGAGTAATTGATTTTTTGAAATGGTAGAGAAGTGAATTTACAAGAACTTTCTCTTTGAGAACTTCTCCAAATTCTAAGAGTGACATAACCAAAAATTTAAGAGAAGATGACTTAGGTCTAGTTTTGTGAATTCAACATTATTTGAAGTTGCTCCACCTCTACAAAACTGGTCCTCCCCTCATCTATACATGTCATGGCTAAGCCTATTTCCATGTTTTATGTCCAAATATCAACTTTTCATAGTTATAAAGTTATTTCAAGTTTTCAAAAGGGTTTTGCAAATTTTCGGTGAGTGGACTTCTAACTTTTGGAAAGATGTTGCCTTTGCATATATAATGGTTATGTGTTATTTATATATGATGTTATTGTTTGGATTATGATATGATTTGGATTTATGTATATGGTAGCTTGTGTTTTAACATCTGACTTGAATCATTGGATTAAAGTGATGTGTTTGGACTTAAAGTTATGATCTTTGTGATGCATGGTGATGATATGATTTAGTATTCATAATCTTAGATATGTGATTAAATGGTTTGGAAGTTAGAACTTAGGATGTTGAAAAGGACTTGAGATCCTTTTTGAAAGTCAAATCGTTTACTAGTTTTGATTTAGTAAAAGTTTTATTTTATTTTATTTTAGTTTCTAACATTAGTTAAAGTTTTTAAAACTCTTTTAAATTATGTTTTGATAGTTAGCAAAAGTGAAAATTTATAGTTTTGGATGGTAACTTAGAAAAGTAATTCTATGTAATTACATCCACAGCGACAGTCGCTATGAATGCAGTTCAGGGAATTTAATAATTTTTAAGTTTTAAAAGTGTTTCGTTTTGTTGGAATCAAAATTGGTCACCGACACCCATTCTAGTCATAGAAGTATGAAGATAAATAAATTAGAAAGCAAGTAAATAGAGATCAAGATTTATAGTGGTTCGGCTAACTCTGGCCTACATCCACTCCCAAGATTTTCCTTTTATTAATTTATACTTCTGATTACACTTACAAATCCGTGAAATTCAAGAATAAAAATAGCATTGTATAAAATAGGTAGAAGATAAAGTGAAGCAGAAGGAAGATCTCTCTTTTGGAGCCATACCTGCTGTATTTATAAGGGAAGACGACCACCCATCTTTTTTGATCGGTATCCATCCTTCCATTGGTTGAATTTAGGGCAGCGATCCCTATAGTGGCTTCTTCAGGCATAGACATGTTGGTATCACAAATATCATGTTGTTTGGATATATGGAGCTCGTGCTTTCGATCGATCTTGGATTCAGATCTATTTTGAAGCTATTCCTGCCGAGCCCCTCTAATGGATCATGCTGATCCCTTGTACTCAGCTCCATACTTCACATGCCGACCCCTATTATACGCCACAGTGATCCATCCAATCAAGTAGAACCATGCTTGCCTATTCATGCTTATCCCTTGAATTCATTACGTAGTGTCGATCCATCTGATGACCTATCGTTCAAGGTGGATGGTGGCTGCTCCTATTCCACTATCGCAACCCGAGTCCTTATGTATTGTTGTAACTGACCATTCCTCACATGTTCCTCAGTGATCTCCATCAAATGCCAACAGCCATTTGTATTGTGCCCATCCAGCTCATGGAATAGGCAACGCTTTTCAGATGCCTACTCACGTTCGGATGGTTCCCTTCTTGTCGGCCTTCGATACTGAAGACGTCCTTAAGTATCCAAATAAATCCTTTCTAGAGGTTCAGTCAAATCTTTATAATAAGAGAATTTTGGTTCTCTCCATTGCCTCTTCGACGCATCAATTCCATCATTCATTTTCTATTTGCCTTTATCATTTTTGCTTACATCTCTTGATGATCCTTCATTTTGCACAGTATTCACTTTCGGTTTGTTTTCTCGTGCGTCATCTTATCGTAAGAACCTTTCCGATTCATGATAAAACTCTCCCAGATCCATAGGTGGATCCGACGCCAGTGAATCCTTGAACTCCATGCCATCAGCAATTCAAGATATAGCTTCCATCAAAACTGTAGGTGGATCTGGACGATCCACTAATACCACCACGACATTAAATCGTGTTAAGAAACTCCTCAGGGACTCTCCGATCCTCTGTTTCAGTGTTGCCAAACTCATCACATTTTTGGGTCTCAAGATGTGAACCTAAACTGCCTCATAAACCCTTTGATCAATTCCGTACACGTGCCAATAGAGCTGTTTTCCAACTGTTTGAACCATAATGCAGCTATACCCGTTAAGTACAAGGGCGAGCACTGTGCCATGACTTCCTCTGATGCACCCAATATCTCCATGTATCTCATGTACCTCGTCAAATGAACAGGGGGAACCATTTTTCCATTATATGTCTCAACCGTTGGTAGTTTAAACACCGATGGATTCCTAACTTGCTTGATATTTGGAGCAAATGGACTTCTATTTACATCCTCGAGATCTCTGTTCACCAATCCTCCACGCATAGCTCACCTTATCATCTCTGCAAACCTGACATTGTCTTCCAATGGTAGTCTCTTATCCTCAAGCCCAAGCTACCCCACTTCGAGTCTATGAGGGAATTCTAGAACATATTCCTCCGGTCAAACAACCAGATTCCAGTTTGCACAAAGATCCATGGGATTGATCGCAGGTCCTCAACCATCACGATCAACTAGACTCGGGGGCATGCCCCCTGACCTTTGGGGATTAGTCTCAATTCCTCTAGAGGTATTGATGTCGTTCCCTCTAAGATGGCAAAGGACTGCCCCCAACTACTCTATTCCACTCCTCTGTCTATTAGCTCCATTCCTATGTTCCTAGTTCTGATTTTGGTTTTGCATTCCAGTAGCTCCTATGGGTCCAGCCTGTCCGATTTGTTGGGGTAGATTCTGCGTCATCTCCTTCTGCCTTTTCAGCATCCTCCATTGCATAACATCCATCATTGTTTCCATTTCATCCCTGGTGATGTAGATAGATGCTTGATTAGCTCCATCCAACTATAGCTTCGTATAACCATTTGTACTTTACCTTCGGGACTTAAAACCATCTCTCTGCCCTCATCGGCCTTAATAACCTTGAAATCTGTTGGGATAAATCCGCCCGTATACTGCCTTGCCAAAAGGGTTAACACTTTTAATTTTTTTTGAAAAACCATTTTCAAACTAAATTAGTAAGCATATAAGTTAATGACTACTTAATTACATATATTTTGATAATTGATTTATCAATTAAGAATAATTATTTATTAATTAATTTATGTAATTAGTAATTAATTAGTATTACTTAAGCAAGTTTATGATTAATTAACTAAGGAAATTTTAATCAATGATTAATAAAGTTAAGAGATAATAAAGTATTAATTTTTATAAAAATAAGTTTGATTATTTTAATTAATTATCATTTAATTCGAGGTTAATTATTTAATTAATTATTATTTAATTGGAGATTGATTATTAATTAACTAGGGTATAATTATTAATTAATTAGGACTTAACTAGGATTAATTAAGGTTTAATTAAGATTTAATTTCAATTTAAGAAAGCTTTAATTTAAAATTTAAATTAAGATTTAATTATTAAAAGTTATTTTAAATTTTATTAGTTATGTTTTAAGTCAGTTTTCATTTATAAGTGAATTTATTTCTAAATAATAATAAAATATGGTTTTTGTGAAAATTACACTGTTTTGTGGTAAATGGTAATGAACTGTTTTTGGAGTATATTAAGAAGATTTAATATGTATATTATTACTCTAAAATAATAATACTTTTGGTTTGAAAGATAATTTGATAAAATTACTATATTTAATACAAAATACAATGTTTGGGGAGATTTGAAGTAATAAGACTAAAATAAAGTATTTTGTAGTATATTATCATTTTTGAAAAGAATTATTACTGTCTTGTGATAAATAAAAGGCACTTGTATAATAAACAACAATAAAATGATTTTATACTTAAAGGAAAAAGATGGTTGTAAATATGATGTTGATTTTATTTATCACAGATGTTTTTTAAGAAAATTGTGTGATCCTCTATTAGTAGAGGAGAGCACTCATGAATTTTATTCTACATTAGAATGTAGCTGTCAACATGCCTGACAGATAGCAGTGCCCATACCATACAATGAGACATAACGATAAAAATAAACCCTAGTTCTAAAAATCTAAGGTCCACATTCAAATAGTACAACACTATGATCTGCTAATATGATGAGCGATCATGTCCTCAAAATCAGCTAAACCCATCCAGATCAATGAGCATACCTTAAGCTATGAGAGAAAACTGTCGTAGTCTAAGACCAATACATTTATGTGTATATTAATATAAGTATATATATACATCTATAAATATTTATATTCATATATATGGATAATAAAAATAAAATTATACCAGTCCAATAAAAATAAAACAACCCATATTAAGATTAGGACTGAGCAAGGAGCAATAAAGGGTATAAAACAATCTTTTTATATAACAATAAAGAAGTAATGATAATTTTAATTCAAGGCTAATATCCTAAAAATAGCAAACTATCAAATGTCTCCTTAGTAAATGTAATAACCCTGTATTTTGTGATTTTTTTTTGCATATTTTACTTATTTTAATTGAATTTTTGATTTAGAAACTTATTTTATTTATTTTGAATGATAAACTTTAGTTTTGATATGAATTATCATTCCAAAGCATGAATAAAAAGAATATTTTCCAAAAAGTGAATTTTTGGTCAAAATAGTCAAACTTTGACTTTTAATTTAAATTTTTAAAAGTTTGAAAATTTAAATTTTATCTTTTATTATGAAAGTACATAAAATTTTAAGAACACTGCTTTTTGTTTCGTTGGAAACGAATTTAAATTGTGAAAGTTATGTATATTTCAATATTGAGTGCAATTCGTTTATTCTGCAATTTTGTTATTTTAAATAGTATAAATTTTATTTTTCTTTGTCATATTTTATTGTAATATGTATTGATATGTTATTTTATGTATGTTTTTGTCTTTTAATATTTTTGAAGTGAGGTAGGAAATTTTCTAGAGCTAGTAGTATTTTTCTTGTAATTTCCATGCCCTGTTTTTCAATTTTTAAACATTTTCTTTAGTTCTTTTCTATTTTTCTCCAATTTAATTATTTATTTTATTTTAGAAATGATAAATTAATTATTTTATTTCAAAATTTTGCTTTAGAATATTTTTAAAATGAAGTAGATATTTTTCCAAAGCCATTGATGTTTTAATTGTAATTTTTGAACCCTGTTTTCAATTTTTAAGTAATTTCCTTAATTCTTTTTTATATTTTCTTTGAATTTAATTATATATTTTTATTTTTTTCACTTTGTTTCGGTTTTTAGATGTACTTGCTGAAGTTTATATTGTTTTAGTTGATTTAAAAGAAAAGGAAGTATGGAAGGTTTTAAAAGCTGAGACACGTAAAGTCGTTTCACCGTTTCTTTTACCGTTTCTTTTTCCAACCAATGCATCAATTTATTGTAGCCGTTCCTTTTCTTTTGCTTATTCACGTGAAAGTTTCTCATTCCATCAATAATACACATCTATTTCAGATCTGAGTAAAGAAAAATAAGCAATGATCTCTCTTCCTCTTCTCATTTTTCTACTTCTTCTTCTTTGTTTTGCTTGATTTTTGCCATCACCTCTCATTGCTTTGTTTGGCCTAACATGTAACGATCCTAAATTTTGAACAATTTAATTTGTAAATATTTAATTATTTTAAATATTTAAATGATAATTTGACTTAAATTTCAAATTATCAGAATGAGTTAGTGATTAAAATTTAGAATTTAATCTATTTAAAAGTTGAATAGAAATTTAAATTTTGACTTTGAAGTTGAAATTTAATATTGAACTTATATTTTAAATTTGAATTAATGACTTAGAAGAAAAATAAATTTAGATACAAGAATTATTATTTATGAAAATTAATAAATTGGTGGTTAGTTTAATAACATTTTCTTAAATAAAGGAATAAAAATTTAATCAATATAAAATAAATTGAGAAACACGTTAATATAAATTTGTGTTGATAGTTGAACTTCAAAACGTTCTAAGGTTATTAAAGAAAACAATTTACAAAACAAAATTTAATTCAAAATAAAAACAAAAATAAAAATATATATATATAATAAAATAAATAAAGAATATACTAGTTAAAATTTTAACAAGATTTATCAAGCAAAATATACAAAACAATTGAAAAAAAATAAAAATAAGAAAAGATAAAAAAAAAATATATAAAATAAGAAGTAAACATTACCTTACTTTCATCATGCCGACACCATTCCTCCATACCCAAAATTCACGCCGTAAAACCCTACCCAAAAATCACGTCGTCCCCTTTCTATTTTATACGCGAACCCCTCTCCCCAAAATTCATTCGAACCCTAAATCTAATCAGCATACGAAAAAGAAAAATGGCGTCTTCGAGTCTTCGTCTCCCTCTTCGATCCAATTAGGGCTTTGAAAAAAATTGGGCTTCAATTCGAGTTCAACTTGTTTATTCGTCTTCGTGTGGCCGGCTTCGACTTCAAATCTCTGGCGTGCTCTTCGATTCGATTGAAAGGTGAGTCTTTTGGCTCACGATTATCTGAACGCAAGTATTTAAATTTGTTTGGATTGATTTCTTGGTTTTATGCTATGAATGCGTGTTGTTTTGCTTCCATCTGTCGGTTAATTTGCAAGTATAGGAATTGTGGGTTATTCATTATCATTTGCTCGGCTACTTCGAATTTTAAACTGATATGAACAGATGCTATTAAAACTTGAATTTTAAACTGATGAGGACAGATGCTATCAAAAACTTTGCCCATTTTGGTTTTGCTGCATATGATGGATTTTTAATCTAGATGAGGAAAAATTTGTTGCATGTGCTTGTTTGAGCTTCTGTTCATGTGTGTTGAATGAATGTGTCTGTAAAGCCCTATTTCTGCTTGTGGTGTTCTTTGTTGTTGCTGTGTGTTATGTTGCATGCCAAATGTGAATAATTTCAGTTAAAGGTCTGAGTAACCCAGTTTTGAACCCCTGTAAAATATTCTACATTTGGAAAATAACAAAATTTACAAGCTTGAAACTGTTCTTTGATGGATCTGATGTGCTACTATAACCCTTGAATCCATTGTGTGGTGCTTGAATGTTGTTTAGGTATGGAATTGAAAGTATACATGTGAATATGTGTTTATGCATTTACATGTTATTGTGAGTAAACTTCTTTCCAAAAACAGATTCTTCTTTTAAATTAAATACTTAAGTGATATACTTAAACTCAAGTTCAAAAAAAAAAAAAAAAACTGTCATGAAAAAAAAAAAAAATCAAATTAAACTGCTGTGATTGAAAACTGCAGCATCTTCATTTTTGATGAATAACTTCACAATTGAAAGTTGTTTTAAACTTTCTGTTGCATATGAGTAAATTTTTTACTCTGAATACTGATTTTTAGTGAGTAACCTCACTACCATATTTAAACACTGTTTGATGATTGCCTTGCTTTACGTACAATTGTGAGCCTGTATGTTTTTCAGATTGATTTATCTCTGTGTTTATGCCTCTGTACTAAAAACTGTGAGCATGAATCAATTTAAGATTTGATTCGTATACAAATGTCATAGTAAATTCATGAAGTATGTTGGAATTTTTATGCATGATATTTATTCTGAACAAATGCATGATTATTAACCTAGGAGCATATGTGATTCATTGTTTTTATCATTGCTTCTCTGATTTTATTTTGGAAAATTTTGATTGTTGAGATTTTTGGAGTAAGCAGAGAAATTTCTGATCTCTCAACAAAATTTGCCATCAACAATAAATGGTTGTCAGACAATCCTACTTGTTGAACCTGCTTTCGACACAATTTTTCTTTCCTTGTTCTTATTTCATTTTCTGCTCCTCTTCCATGTTTTTAAATACATACTGGAAATGCAGAAACACAAAACTTGAAGTCCAAACAAAAAGGTCTTTGCTATCATGCATGAAGTAATCTTATGTTTCTACAGGCAAATCATTGTTGCCTCATTTTTATAAGACTTAACAAATAACTGAAAAATGTAACACAATTTTAGTCAGAACCAAAGTTGCAGGAAACTGCTGCCTTGCTATATTTTATATATGTTCATCTCCAATGATTTCATTCTGAGATTTAAGTGGCATTCCATCTGCTAATATTTGATGTTTCATGACACTGTCAACTCAGCAGTGAAAATTTCCAGTTTTAATGCACGTAGTTGCATTCTTCTTTATTTACAGTAAAAGCTGTAAATATTTGTTTTGTGGATATTTGCATTTATTTGCACCAAAAAAAAACTGCATATTTTCCGAAAATACTTCTATATGTGTTTCTAGAAGCCATTTGTTACCTCTGTGGCCTCTGTTGCCTGTGTTACTTCTGTGTTACCCCTATGTTGTCTCGGGTTTGCCTCTGTGTTGCCTCGATATTGCCTTCGTGCTACTGTACATTTTTGCTGCTGCATAGTGCCTTGCCTTGTCTGTTTTGGAGTTATGCTTGTACACTTGCAGTGATTTGTCTGACTCGTGCACGCGTGTCGGCGAGGCAGTGCACATGTGTGCAAAGTACATGTGTGTACTGCAGCCACACTAAAAAGTTAAAGTTGTTAATATGAAAATCCGTAATAGATTAAATTGATTCATGTGATCCATTTTATTCAGTTCATTGCAAATTTATCTACTTGAGTTAAGATTAATCCTGACTCGAGTGTTTTTGTGTTTTGCAATTAACGCTCGGGTCAGACCGAGTATTTTTACAGCTTGAAGATTTTCAGGCCGCGAAGTTAGAGAGAGGGGGATTAAAGCACTCTACTAAAGTTTTCAGTAAAATTTTTCTTTGTACTCTAAAAAGATATATTCCGCTGTATAAAAATTTATGCATTGTAAAAACTCTGATACATGTATGTAAGAAAAATTCAATTATGAATAATATTATGATTATTCTGTGATTCTGTGGCTGATTCTGTTTAAACTTTATAAACTGACTAACAATTCGTCATTTTGAACGTTTCTAGTTGGTTTAATTACCGACTAGAGGCGGTCAGAGCGGCGGGTCGTTACAAAAGTGGTATCAGAGCTTTGGTTTACTCAAAGCTCAGTTTATGATGTTTAATATGAATAGTTACTAGAACCACTATAAAGAAAATGTTTTTCAAATTTAAAAGAAGTATAAAATTGTTTTCTTTAAAACAAAAAGGTATTTTGAAAGTTAAAATTATTTTGAAAATTCCCCTCTCTAAATTTAGGTTTGCGATAGTTCTATTCGGTGAGGTCTCGTTAGATTTGAGTTTCGATCGTTCAGAAACTCGTTATCGAATTATTGAGATTTATGGAAAATGAAATATGAGTTAAGTGAACTAATAAATTAGTGAATTGGTTTAAATTGGTTTAAATCGAATAACTTGAATATTTCGAGTAATAATTGTGAAATAAATTGATATGTTAATTTGGTTATAATCAAGTGGATTATTGAACTATAACTTGAGAATTTGATTCTGAATTCTTTTGAGGAATTGTTTTCAAATATGAAGAACGAATTGATAAATGAATGGATTATAAGTATTTAACTTATAATATGAACTTTTGGGTATATAACTGAGTTATATAATGAATTGAATTGAATCAATAAAAAGATTTATAGATTGAAGTTTTATAAATGGAAAAGGAATTTATGAAGATTGTTTATAAATTCGAAACCAATTGAATTTGATAAGTAAATTATTATAACTTATTAAAGGAGATATATCCACGATTTTGGACAGTGGGTAATCCTTTAAAAATAAAAATAAGTTGTAGAAATGATGAAATTAGTTGACAAAGTATATTCACGACTTTGGACAGTGAATATATTAGTGAATAAAACAGATATGTTTTAGGGAGAATGATTGAATAATCCAACCTCTGCTAATAAAGGATTGCGAATATTGATAGGAAACTTCGAAAACATCTTGTTAATTATAATGGCGAAAACCGAAGCACAAAAAGCAGCACGCCGTGAACGAAGAGCAATCGCTCGTAGAGAAGCAGAAGCGACACGTGCGGAAATTGAAAGGAGATTCACTGAAAGGCAAGCACCTGGTCCATATGATGAGGTTATTTGCTATCGATGTCATAAAAAGGGACATTATGCCCGTCAGTGTCGAGAGAGAAGAAAGAAAAGGAATGTGGATGACCGATTCGCTCGTCAGGAGATTGTGTGTTTTAAATGTCAGGAGAGAGGGCATTTTCTTAGTCATTGCCCTAAAGTGAAAAGGAAAAAGTGCGTACTCAATTTACCCGTCGATAGATTGACAATCTGCTACCATTGTCGTCAGACTGGACATATAGCCAGAAACTGCACCGAAAGACAACGGGGAGAGCAAGCTATAGCCCGACCAGCTAGAGCGAAAAGTGTTATGGTGATAGATAAAGATGGAAACATCTCATATTATTGCAATAACTGTAAGGAATGGGGACATGCGGATTTTGAATGTGTTAATCCTTCTTTAACACAATATGAAGTAGTGTCATCCGAAGATGAATGTTTGGCAAAGATGCCTACTATTGGACAAGAAGTCGTTAGTCCTTAATTATTCTGAATCTTAAACCAATCGATATATTTTGTAATACTATCTTTTGTAATCCACAATCTTCTGTGTACGTCTTTTAAAAGTATTAGGCTATGTAAAATTTCGTATGGAGAAAATATTTTAATCGAATAGCATTTTGGGAAGTAATATTATGAAATGAAGTTTAATTGTTGATTTAACTGTAGAAATCAAACTATTTCGATGTGAAGTTTATATTTTAAGTTTAGACTATTGTCTAAAATGGTTAATATGGAGATATAAATTTAATGGAGCTAAATTGATGAACAATTTACTAAAGAACTAGTTGACTATTTTTGAAATAGAAAGTAAATGCAAAGTTCAAATAGAATTTAAATTTTGAATTTGAAATTGTCAACATGATAGTCCATTATAGGTTTAATAAATTCAGTGATGAATTTGAAATTAAACGTGCGGAAAAAAAAATTTAAATTGAGTGAAAAACTTAATATTGAAAAGTTTGAGATTGGTTTAAAACCAATATTGTGAAAAGTATGAGGAATTCAAACTATGAATTAAGTGGAGTAGAAAAAGTTAATAGTTTTAAAGAAGTTTTAAAAGGTATTAACTATCGAATACATAGATTTCAACACTCATTGTTGAAATAGACGTTTTCGAGAAAAATAAGGAAATGGTGGACTATGACACTATTGTTATAGTAAATGGTTTCCGGAAGGAAATATTGTTGATAGTATTGGGATTTATATATCTATTTTAAATCCGAATCCCTATACTAGTGATTTTGAGTTGTCGTAACGATGTTTTACGTAACATTCGTTTTAACTCAAATAAATGTGATTAAAAGAATGATTTCCTTAAAGAATGGAATATATACTTAATTTTGATTCAAGTATATTGAATATTTTCAAAGTGTTGAAAATGAAAGAATTTGTAAATTACTTATTTTTGAATAAGTATGGAAATATTTTCCAATGTGAAATGAAAGGTTTGAAATTTTATCTTTTAAAGATAAATTGAGAAATGAATATTTGAAATTAGTTTCAAATGATTAAGTGTGAAAATTATATATCTTGTTAAAGATATTATTTTGAGAAATTTGAACAATTAGTTCAACTTGGAAATTTTTCAAAGATTGAATTTTGAGTTAAATTGAGTTTAACTTCGACACCAAAAACAATATAAGTTCAGCTTTGAATTTTGGATAGTCGATTGGGATTGTATGTCTAGCATTGTGAATTGATGACATATCATTTGATCTCTATTAAATATATATCTGTGGTGGCGGAGAATTTATTCTTTTAGCTTAACACCCTTCTCTGAGACGTACGAGCTTAGAGGTTATATATCGATAGACATCAATTATGTGTTGAGAATTGACGATGTAACGTGAAATCCAAATCGAATGTGAAATCGATAATGAATTGGATTGTGAATGTGAATTAGGTTAGAGATAACCTTAAATTTTCAAATCGATTGAGAGGAAAATTTTAAACGTGATAGAAAATTTTGAATCCTCTATTTGTTGTGAATGTGAATTGAGTTTTCGTAACTTATATATGTGAATATAATCGAAAACTAATCAGTTTAGAAAAGTCATCCTGTGTAGGTTTACATAGATATGATAAGTACGAAATGTGAATGAAGTACTATATGTATATGACATATGTTTTCTAAAAACTGAGGATATGGAAATGTACCTTCCAATTTATTATGTGTGAAGGTGATTGGAACTCGGTGGAGTGTCCAGTGTAAATCGTAGCTACGTAGAATTCCCTTAGTGGAATGTCCAATGGGACTGATTTGATATCCCATTGTGTTGGGATTATCCCATTGTGTTGGGATTATGTGATTGATGCTGGCGTAATTCGAGGGGTGTGATACCTAAAGTTACAAGCGATTCCATTGAGATAGTGGCGCAACCGCCGAGTAAACTGCGATCTGGGAACCGAAGCGTAATTCGAGGGGCGTGATGCCTAAGGCTACGAGCGATTCTACTGAGATAGTAGCGTAACCGCCGTGTGGACCGCGATCTAAGGCGACAACCATGGCGAAATTCAGGAGTGATGAGAAATCTAAGTTACAAGCGATTCTACTGAGATAGTAGCGGAACCGCCGGGTGACTGTGATCCATGGGGGAACGGACTTTCCATATCCATTTTTTAAAAGAATTTTTAAAAGATTTTTAAGTATTTTCACTGGGAGTTGAAGCAAGTATGTTTAGTACTTGGAGATTTTTAGTCTTGCGTCTGATCAGCGTATGCCTAAAGTCTGTGAGAACGACGATGGACTTGTTAAACTTTGAGTTATCAAGTATTTTCAAAACTTTGAATAGAAAATCACTAATTTGAAATTAGAATTACATAATTCTAACTTAATGAATTAAGGAAGAAGATCTTTTTAAATATCTTGAAAATCCACAGCTTTTGGATAAGATATATTATGCAAATATTTAGCATGAAAGGTTTCAAGTTTAAAAATCTGAGTTTTGTAAGTCAAAAAAAATTTGGTAAAAGACTTTTGTGTCTTGATTATTGAAATCGATGAATAAAACTAGTGAAATGAAATAAATGGAATGAATCCTATATTTATTTATGAGTTTGGAACTGAGTGAAATTATGTAGAATATAAATATCGGTGAGATTTTAGCAATCGTTTTTTCCTAACTTATAATTTCGGGACGAAATTCTTTTAAGTAGGGGAGATTGTAACGATCCTAAATTTTGAACAATTTAATTTGTAAATATTTAATTATTTTAAATATTTAAATGATAATTTGACTTAAATTTCAAATTATCAGAATGAGTTAGTGATTAAAATTTAGAATTTAATCTATTTAAAAGTTGAATAGAAATTTAAATTTTGACTTTGAAGTTGAAATTTAATATTGAACTTATATTTTAAATTTGAATTAATGACTTAGAAGAAAAATAAATTTAGATACAAGAATTATTATTTATGAAAATTAATAAATTGGTGGTTAGTTTAATAACATTTTCTTAAATAAAGGAATAAAAATTTAATCAATATAAAATAAATTGAGAAACACGTTAATATAAATTTGTGTTGATAGTTGAACTTCAAAACGTTCTAAGGTTATTAAAGAAAACAATTTACAAAACAAAATTTAATTCAAAATAAAAACAAAAATAAAAATATATATATATAATAAAATAAATAAAGAATATACTAGTTAAAATTTTAACAAGATTTATCAAGCAAAATATACAAAACAATTGAAAAAAAATAAAAATAAGAAAAGATAAAAAAAAAAAATATAAAATAAGAAGTAAACATTACCTTACTTTCATCATGCCGACACCATTCCTCCATACCCAAAATTCACGCCGTAAAACCCTACCCAAAAATCACGTCGTCCCCTTTCTATTTTATACGCGAACCCCTCTCCCCAAAATTCATTCGAACCCTAAATCTAATCAGCATACGAAAAAGAAAAATGGCGTCTTCGAGTCTTCGTCTCCCTCTTCGATCCAATTAGGGCTTTGAAAAAAATTGGGCTTCAATTCGAGTTCAACTTGTTTATTCGTCTTCGTGTGGCCGGCTTCGACTTCAAATCTCTGGCGTGCTCTTCGATTCGATTGAAAGGTGAGTCTTTTGGCTCACGATTATCTGAACGCAAGTATTTAAATTTGTTTGGATTGATTTCTTGGTTTTATGCTATGAATGCGTGTTGTTTTGCTTCCATCTGTCGGTTAATTTGCAAGTATAGGAATTGTGGGTTATTCATTATCATTTGCTCGGCTACTTCGAATTTTAAACTGATATGAACAGATGCTATTAAAACTTGAATTTTAAACTGATGAGGACAGATGCTATCAAAAACTTTGCCCATTTTGGTTTTGCTGCATATGATGGATTTTTAATCTAGATGAGGAAAAATTTGTTGCATGTGCTTGTTTGAGCTTCTGTTCATGTGTGTTGAATGAATGTGTCTGTAAAGCCCTATTTCTGCTTGTGGTGTTCTTTGTTGTTGCTGTGTGTTATGTTGCATGCCAAATGTGAATAATTTCAGTTAAAGGTCTGAGTAACCCAGTTTTGAACCCCTGTAAAATATTCTACATTTGGAAAATAACAAAATTTACAAGCTTGAAACTGTTCTTTGATGGATCTGATGTGCTACTATAACCCTTGAATCCATTGTGTGGTGCTTGAATGTTGTTTAGGTATGGAATTGAAAGTATACATGTGAATATGTGTTTATGCATTTACATGTTATTGTGAGTAAACTTCTTTCCAAAAACAGATTCTTCTTTTAAATTAAATACTTAAGTGATATACTTAAACTCAAGTTCAAAAAAAAAAAAAAAAAAACTGTCATGAAAAAAAAAAAAAATCAAATTAAACTGCTGTGATTGAAAACTGCAGCATCTTCATTTTTGATGAATAACTTCACAATTGAAAGTTGTTTTAAACTTTCTGTTGCATATGAGTAAATTTTTTACTCTGAATACTGATTTTTAGTGAGTAACCTCACTACCATATTTAAACACTGTTTGATGATTGCCTTGCTTTACGTACAATTGTGAGCCTGTATGTTTTTCAGATTGATTTATCTCTGTGTTTATGCCTCTGTACTAAAAACTGTGAGCATGAATCAATTTAAGATTTGATTCGTATACAAATGTCATAGTAAATTCATGAAGTATGTTGGAATTTTTATGCATGATATTTATTCTGAACAAATGCATGATTATTAACCTAGGAGCATATGTGATTCATTGTTTTTATCATTGCTTCTCTGATTTTATTTTGGAAAATTTTGATTGTTGAGATTTTTGGAGTAAGCAGAGAAATTTCTGATCTCTCAACAAAATTTGCCATCAACAATAAATGGTTGTCAGACAATCCTACTTGTTGAACCTGCTTTCGACACAATTTTTCTTTCCTTGTTCTTATTTCATTTTCTGCTCCTCTTCCATGTTTTTAAATACATACTGGAAATGCAGAAACACAAAACTTGAAGTCCAAACAAAAAGGTCTTTGCTATCATGCATGAAGTAATCTTATGTTTCTACAGGCAAATCATTGTTGCCTCATTTTTATAAGACTTAACAAATAACTGAAAAATGTAACACAATTTTAGTCAGAACCAAAGTTGCAGGAAACTGCTGCCTTGCTATATTTTATATATGTTCATCTCCAATGATTTCATTCTGAGATTTAAGTGGCATTCCATCTGCTAATATTTGATGTTTCATGACACTGTCAACTCAGCAGTGAAAATTTCCAGTTTTAATGCACGTAGTTGCATTCTTCTTTATTTACAGTAAAAGCTGTAAATATTTGTTTTGTGGATATTTGCATTTATTTGCACCAAAAAAAAACTGCATATTTTCCGAAAATACTTCTATATGTGTTTCTAGAAGCCATTTGTTACCTCTGTGGCCTCTGTTGCCTGTGTTACTTCTGTGTTACCCCTATGTTGTCTCGGGTTTGCCTCTGTGTTGCCTCGATATTGCCTTCGTGCTACTGTACATTTTTGCTGCTGCATAGTGCCTTGCCTTGTCTGTTTTGGAGTTATGCTTGTACACTTGCAGTGATTTGTCTGACTCGTGCACGCGTGTCGGCGAGGCAGTGCACATGTGTGCAAAGTACATGTGTGTACTGCAGCCACACTAAAAAGTTAAAGTTGTTAATATGAAAATCCGTAATAGATTAAATTGATTCATGTGATCCATTTTATTCAGTTCATTGCAAATTTATCTACTTGAGTTAAGATTAATCCTGACTCGAGTGTTTTTGTGTTTTGCAATTAACGCTCGGGTCAGACCGAGTATTTTTACAGCTTGAAGATTTTCAGGCCGCGAAGTTAGAGAGAGGGGGATTAAAGCACTCTACTAAAGTTTTCAGTAAAATTTTTCTTTGTACTCTAAAAAGATATATTCCGCTGTATAAAAATTTATGCATTGTAAAAACTCTGATACATGTATGTAAGAAAAATTCAATTATGAATAATATTATGATTATTCTGTGATTCTGTGGCTGATTCTGTTTAAACTTTATAAACTGACTAACAATTCGTCATTTTGAACGTTTCTAGTTGGTTTAATTACCGACTAGAGGCGGTCAGAGCGGCGGGTCGTTACATAACACCTCCACCGTCTCCTCCACCGACCACCACCACTTCCTTCCCCACATCATACACGACCAAAACCCTTCCTCCTCTGACCAGCAAGTGCCATGACCATCCCATGATGCGAAATCCACAAAAACTATGTTAAAACTCCTTAAAAAGCATGTCTAGCCACCTAGTCTTCATCATCATCGTGGCTGAACCCAAGAACCTCCTAGGCCAAGCATTTGAATGGTTAAAGCAAGGTCAAGTAATCTATTCCTTTGTTGCTTCGTATTTTCATTGTTTCAACATTGTTTTGCGTTGAATATTTATGTGTATATTGTCTTGTTTTGGTTATTGTTTACAAGACAAATATCAAGGCTCTCCATTCATTCAAATCAAAAGTCATGCTATATCGTGCTTGTCGGGCTTTTGGAATCGCACTTTTGTTTGTTGTTTTGGTCTTCAGCTTGGAAAAGTGAGTCTTTCTCACTCTGACATTTATACTTATGAAAAGTGAATTGATGACAAGTGTTTAGTAATAAAAAATGTTTATGCAAGTTAATGATGATCATATGATATGCTATGCCATGTATTACCATATTATTACCATGTTAAAACTGTTAATTTTCACCTGACATCTGATGTATGACTGTATATTGTGATATTGACCTTGTTTATATTATTTCTGCATATGATCACACTGCAAGTTCCCTGTTAGAAAAAATATTATGGGCTGAAATGACAGGCCTGAATGGTTTTAAATTTTTCATTTTGACTTGGGATTGCGGGTTTGAAATGATAAAACCCGGATTTTCTTTGTAAATTACGGGTTGAAATGATATATTACCCGTATCACTTTACCTAGCGTAGAAAATTTTATACAGGCCCGTAGTTAAAATATGCTTTTCTAAAAATTTTAAATATTTTAGAAATTTAATTATTATAATATTTTGATTTGAAATTTAATAAAAATAACATTTTTGTAAATATTATTGACTTTCTGAATAATTGTAAGTGAAATGAATTAATGAAAAAGTTAGAAATTTTGAACGCAAGTTATTTTGGAAATTTTGATTTAATTTTTGTTGGAAATTTAATTGAGTATGAAATTATGATAAATTTATGATAATTTGAATTTAAATGAATTTAAAATGATTTTTATCATATTTATGATTTTTTTAATAAAGTTGAAATGTGAAATGAATAAATATTTTAAGTTGAAACTTTGAAATATAACTAGAATTGGAAATTTATGAAATTGACGTAAAGTGAACTTTTAGTTAAGCAAATAAAAATAAAAATAAGTTATATTTGAGAATTTGAACTTAAGTGTTAAGTTGAAATTTAACGTAATGGATTTTAAAAATTCAACATTGCATTTTAATAAGTGAATTATTATTAAATCTTGATTTTTGAATGGAAATTTAACTTTATAAAATCATAAACTTGAGGAAAATTAAATGATGTTATAAATGTGAAAATGTATGATTTTATAAGTTAAAAATGTTTTTAATAAAAATATAATTGGTTGAGAAATTTTATTGAATATTTGAAGTTAATTGACTGCATTTTTTGAAATGCTATTAATTACAATGTAAACGATATTACAGCATTTGTAAACGCCGTAGTTGATGATGATGAACTAAAAAGCTAAGTTGAATTAAAAGCTATTATAGCAATCTTTGTAAGTGCTATAATTTTTGAATTTAACTAAGTTATTTGAATTTAAGTAATCCTATTATAACATTTTAAAATGCTATCTTTTGTTAAATTGAACTGTTTTGAATGTAACTTTCCGTATAAGTTTTCTAAATGATGCGAAAAGTGAATTTTCACTGTTTTGATAAACTTAAGTGAATAAATGAACTTTGGAAGTTGAAATTTTTGAAAATTTAATAATTTAATTATTAAACATAATAACTTCATTGAAATGGTAAAAAAGAATTTTTGGAATATAAACTGTTTTGAAATATGAATTGAAATGGTATTTTAGATTGAATAAAATGAATAATGATTTGAAATGAATGAAGTTTGAAAAGATACGATATTCTGATATATTAAAATGATTTGAAAATGAAGTTTTGAAAGGATATGATATTTTGATATATTAAAATGATTTGAAACGAAGTTTTGAAAGATATGATATTTTTGATATTAAATGATTTGAAAAACGGAGTTTGAAAGATAGGACATTTTGATATTAACATGATTTAAAAAGAAGTTCTGAAAGATATGATATTTTGGAACTGAAAGGTAGTGTTGAAAGGGTATGATAATTTAATATATTGAAATGGTTAGAAATGACTTGATATTTATTTTGATAAATATTTGAATTGAAAGATATTTTACGATGATATATTGAAATGGTTTTGGAAATGATTTAATCTTTATTTTGATAAAGATTTGGATTGAAAAGGATATTTTATTTTGAAGTATAAAATATTTTTAAAGTTATAACTACGGGTTATAATAATGATTGGTTGTTAAAGAGACCGGGATCGGATATTGTCTTATAGCCGTCCAATACCGAAAACCACTTTAACAACTGTGTACGCGGTGGAGATTCCAGAATGAAGTAGGATGGTGGCGACGTTCTCGAGGTATATTACGTGGACCCAACTCCCGTGAGTTGGCATAAATGACTAAAACAGGAACAATACCGGGCTACACAAAGGGTCGCACCCTTTCATCGAGCATGCTCCATCGAAAACTATTCTATTACTGTTGTGATTCGATTCGGTGGCGCCACTTTGATTCGGGGGTATTGTTCGAGGTGGGCGGAAGCTGCTGGCTTGCCGTCGCCACCGGTCCGGGAGTGCAAACGGTGTATCCACCCTGGCAATGCCTCGCGTGCCGTGTCATATCCTTATATCGAGCCCACTACGATTGTGGTTTTAAAGATCCGACCGCGTTAAGGTTCACCATCCCCTTAACGCTATTTTCTATATGATTATACTTTACTGATTAGACACTACCGTATATAGCGTATATTACTACATAGTAAATAGTTTAACGGATCCTTAGAGGATGGGCGGTCCCAAGCATCTTCTAAGTTACTTGTACCTTTACTACAGTTCACTTGAGTTGGTTTACATTGTATAAGTATGTATGTCCTGACTCGAGTGTTTGTATTTTTATTTACGCTTGGGTCAGCCTGAGTATTCACAGATTTGGATTTCTACTTTCTGGAGATTGGAATAGCTGGAGATTATCTACTTATCAGGTTTCATCTTTTCAGTTCGGTTGTTCTATTCAGCTTGTACTTGGTTATCGTATTTAAACTTCTGTTGTACTTTATTCTTCTATTGTATCTTATGTAACTCTGATATATTTATATAGTTGCTTCATGAACTACTATCTCTTTTACTTCCGCTGCATTATTATTACCATGTGTCTGTGATCTGTGATTTTTATTTACTGCATATTCTGAGATTTGCCAAATTTTTATTTACAACGCGATATTTTGAGCAATTCAATTCCGGCATGAGTGTCTGCCTATACACTTAAAATGGATGCGAGTGGTTGAAAATACCTGGTTGTTACAGTTGGTATCAGAGCTTTGGTAGCTCTAGGCAAAACTCAGCATATGGAGTGAATGTATTTACAGAATCTCTTTCATTCGAGTTTGAATCTCTTCCTTTTTGACTCGATTCCTTTGAATTTTGGAACATTCCCTACGGTTCCAAAATCCATTCGTATTCCTCACTATTCATCTTCTTTTGACTCTGGAGTATTCCATAACTCCGCTTCGAATGATCTTTCAAGTGAGTCGGCGGTCACGCCAAATTCAAATTGAATTGAAAAAAAGGGGAAACTCCCTTACAATTAGCATCGATTCACCAGAGATTCTTATCTATCCTTGGTTTAGATGCTAATATCTTTTGTTATTTCAAAACTCTAACTCTTGAGATCAATGTAGATTTACCCCAGAAAAATCCACATTGATCTTATTCTTTAAGTCACGGTTGACCCGGTAAAAGTTGCCCGTGATTTATTTAAGATTATCCACCTCTCTACTCTGTTATTTAATCATCTTGTCTTTTGTTTCCAATATATTCTTCCAAACATTTTGAATTGTACTTGTATATCTATGTTTTGTTTTATATATTGTGTTGTTTGAGTTGTTGATATTGATTTGGGTTTCCGATCGATTCGTCTGATCAGCGTTATCGATAGGATTTCTAAAACACATTGACAGAACAAACTGACACAATATTATTTTAAAATTTGGTTAATGAAATAAAATTTTGATATATAAGTAAATTTATGGAACTTAATAAATTGATTATTTGAAATGATAATACTTAATTTATCATTTATTGTTCTATAAATGAATTTATAGATAGTTGTTTATAAATTTATTTGGGAACTGAAATGAATTTAAAACAAGAAATTTGAGAATTTAATTTTCGATGGTTTCAAATCTTGTGTTTAAGTTTTAAAGTATATTATTTAAAGTACTTTCGAATAAGAACATGTTTCCAATGCATTTTAAGTTTAAAATTAGCGCTCTTCTCATTGTCGCTGGGAAATAACTTCGGTGATGACTGCAGCATCATCGACATTTATTTTCGAGTTTCGAAGTTAAGAGACCGCCCTGTAGTCTTGCTACAGCTTTGTTTTGGGAAATTTAATTGATTTGAATTTCTAAAATATGACTTGATTTTAATATATATAGATATATGATTGAAATTTGATTTGACATATTATGCATATATTATTACTTATCTCTAAATGGTTTGAAGAAATCGGAAATCTAATTCTTAAATTTTATTTTTAAAGAATAATTTCAATTAAAAAAGAAAGAAAATCAAATTTTTTGAATAAATGATTTAAGCTTGAAATGATTGAATTGGAAAGTTTTATTTGTATAATACTCAATTGCATTCCAATATAACTTACCTTAATTTCAGAAGTTAACAATGAAATTGGATAATATACAATATAAAAAGATTTTATAAATAAAATTTCAGTGATTATAATAAATGTTATACACTTAAATTTTAAAACGATTAACAGAGGTAAATATAAGAAAGGGTAATTGAATAACTTACAATAAATTAATGTTAGAAGAACTAAGAATAAAATAAAGCAGCTATAATAAGTGTAAGCATATTTAACATGAGTGATAAATATATTGAGAGGGATAAATTTAATTTTGATTAGGAATAAAGAAGAATAAAATTTATTAAGTACATTGTGAGTGTAATACATGATTATTTTTCAAACCCATGGTTTTAAAAATTGTTGATTTAAGATGATTGGATAATAAGATAATGAAATTTGGGATAGTTAAGATTGATTTAATTTGTGAAAAGATTTATTCTCTATTTTAATTTGAAATTTCCATGCTTTCAAATTTATTTTCTTATTTTGTTTTTCAAATTATCTTTTGTTATCCTTATTATTCTTATCTTCCTATAGACTGGTATAGGCATCTTTCTATAATCTTTCTGTTTAGAAATCTTTCTATAATCTTTGATAAATCTGCACCTTGTTAAACTTACCTATCACAATAGTTATCACGTATAATTCCCTTCTCCTTGTCATCTTGTCCTAATCTTGTTTCACTCTATCTTTTTCTGTGCTTTTCCGTACCTCATTCCTTTTCGGGGACGAAAAGTTTTGAGTGGGGAAGAGTGTAACAACCCTGTATTTTGTGATTTTTTTTTGTATATTTTACTTATTTTAATTGAATTTTTGATTTAAAAACTTATTTTATTTATTTTGAATGATAAACTTTAGTTTTGATATGAATTATCATTCCAAAGCATGACTAAAAAGAATATTTTCCAAAAAGTGAATTTTTGGTCAAAATAGTCAAACTTTGACTTTTAATTTAAACTTTTAAAAGTTTGAAAATTTAAATTTTATCTTTTATTATGAAAGTACATAAAATTTTAAGAACACTGCTTTTTGTTTCGTTGGAAACGGATTTAAATTGTGAAAGTTATGTATATTTCAATATTGAGTGCAATTCGTTTATTCTGCAATTTTGTTATTTTAAATAGTATAAATTTTATTTTTCTTTGTCATATTTTATTGTAATATGTATTGATATGTTATTTTATGTATTTTTGTCTTTTAATATTTTTGAAGCGAGGTAGGAATTTTTCTAGAGCTAGTAGTATTTTTTTTGTAATTTCCATGCCCTGTTTTCAATTTTTAAACATTTTCTTTAGTTCTTTTCTATTTTTCTCCAATTTAATTATTTATTTTATTTTAGAAATGATAAATAAATTATTTTATTTCAAAATTTTGCTTTAGAATATTTTTAAAATGAAGTAGATATTTTTCCAAAGCCATTGATGTTTTAATTGTAATTTTTAAACCCTGTTTTCAATTTTTAAGCAATTTCCTTAATTCATTTTTTATATTTTATTTAAATTTAATTATATATTTTTATTTTTTTCACTTTGTTTCGGTTTTTAGATGTACTTGCTGAAGTTTATTTTGTTTTACTTGATTTAAAAGAAAAGGAAGTATGGAAGGTTTTAAAAGCTAAGACACGTAAAGTCGTTTCACCGTTTCTTTTACCGTTTCCTTTTCCAATCAATGCATCAATTTATTGTAGCCGTTCCTTTTCTTTTGCTTATTCACGTGAAAGTTTCTCATTCCATCAATAATAAACATCTATGCAAAGAAAAATAAGCAATGGCCTCTCTTCCTCCTCTCATTTTTCTACTTCTTCTTCTTTGTTTTGCTTGATTTTTGCCATGACCTCTCATTGCTTTGTTTGGCCTAACACCTCCACCGTCTCGTCCACCGACCACCACCACTTCCTTCCCCACATCATACTCGACCAAAACCCTTCCTCCTCTGACCAGTAAGTGCCATGACCATCCCATGATGCGAAATCCACAAAAACTATGTTAAAACTCCTTAAAAAGCATGTCTAGCCACCTAGTCTTCATCATCATCGTGGCTGAACCCAAGAAACTCCTAGGCCAAGCATTTGAATGGTTAAAGCAAGGTCAAGTAATCTATTTCTTTGTTGCTTCGTATTTTCATTGTTTCAACATTTTTTTGCGTTGAATATTTATGTGTATATTGTCTTGTTTTTTTATTGTTTACAAGACAAATATCAAGGCTCTCCATTCATTCAAATCAAAAGTCATGCTATATCGTGCTTATCGTGCTTTTGGAATCGCACTTGTGTTTGTTGTTTTGGTCTTCAGCTTGAAAAAGTGAGTCTTTCTCACTCTGACAATTATACTTATGAAAAGTGAATTGATGACAAGTGTTTAGTAATAAAAAATGTTTATGCAAGTTAATGATGATCATATGATATGCTATGCCATGTTATTACCATATTATTACCATGTTAAAACTGTTAATTTTCACCTGACATCTGATGTATGACTGTATATTGTGATATTGACCTTGTTTATATTATTTCTGCATATGATCACACTGCAAGTTCCCTGTTAGAAAAAAAAATGTTATGGGCTGAGATGATAGGCCTGAATGGTTTTAAATTTTTCATTTTGACTTGGGATTGCGGGTTTGAAATGATAAAACCCGGATTTTCTTTGTAAATTACGGGTTGAAATGATATATTACCCGTATCACTTTACCTAGTGTAGAAAATTTTATACAGGCCCGTAGTTAAAATATGCTTTTCTAAAAATTTTAAAATATTTTAGAAATTTAATTATTATAATATTTTGATTTGAAATTTAATAAAAATAAGATTTTTGTAAATATTATTGATTTTCTGAATAATTGTAAGTGAAATGAATTAATGAAAAAGTTAGAAATTTTGAACGTAAGTTATTTTGGAAATTTTGATTTAATTTTAGTTGGAAATTTAATTGAGTATGAAATTATGATAAATTTATGATAATTTGAATTTAAATGAATTTAAAATGATTTTTATCATATTTATGATTTTTTTTAATAAAGTTGAAATGTGAAATGAATAAATATTTTAAGTTGAAACTTTGAAATATAACTAGAATTGGAAATTTATGAAATTGACGTAAAGTGAATTTTAGTTAAGCAAATAAAAATAAAACTAAGTTATATTTGAGAATTTGAACTTAAGTGTTAAGTTGAAATTTAACGTAATGGATTTTAAAAATTCAACATTGCATTTTAATAAGTGAATTATTATTAAATCTTGATTTTTGAATGGAAATTTAACTTTATAAAATCATGAACTTGAGGAAAATTAAATGATGTTATAAATGTGAAAATGTATGATTTTATAAGTTAAAAATGTTTTTAATAAAAATATAATTGGTTGAGAAATTTTATTGAATATTTGAAGTTAATTGACTGCATTTTTTGAAATGCTATTAATTACAATGTAAACGATATTACAGCATTTGTAAACGCTGTAGTTGATGATAATGAACTAAAAAGCTAAGTTGAATTAAAAGCTATTATAGCAATCTTTGTAAGTGCTATAATTTTTGAATTTAACTAAGTTATTTGAATTTAAGTAAACCTATTATAACATTTTAAAATGCTGTCTTTTATTAAATTGAACTGTTTTGAATGTAACTTTCCGTATAAGTTTTCTAAATGATGCGAAAAGTGAATTTTCACTGTTTTGATAAACTTAAGTGAATAAATGAACTTTGGAAGTTGAAATTTTTAGAAATTTAATCATTTAATTATTAAACATAATAACTTCATTGAAGTGGTAAAAAATAATTTTTGGAATATAAACTGTTTTGAAATATGAATTGAAATGGTATTTTAGATTGAATAAAATGAATAATGATTTGAAATGAATGAAGTTTGAAAAGATACGATATTTTGATATATTAAAATGATTTGAAAATGATGTTTTGAAAGGATATGATATTTTGATATATTAAAATGATTTGGAACGAAGTTTTGAAAGATATGATATTTTTGATATTAAATGATTTGAATAACGGAGTTTGAAAGATAGGACATTTTGATATTAACATGATTTAAAAAGAAGTTCTGAAAGATATGATATTTTGGAATTGAAAGGTAGTGTTGAAAGGGTATGAAAATTTAATATATTGAAATGGTTAGAAATGACTTGATATTTATTTTGATAAATATTTGAATCGAAAGATATTTTACGATGATATATTGAAATGGTTTTGGAAATGATTTAATCTTTATTTTGATAAAGATTTGGATTGAAAAGGATATTTTATTTTGAAGTATAAAATATTCTTAAAGTTATAACTACGGGTTATAATAACGATTGGTTGTTAAAGAGACCGGGATCGGATATTGTCTTATAGCCGGCCAATACCGAAAACCACTTTAACAACTGTGTACGCGGTGGAGATTCCAGAATGAAGTAGGATGGTGGCGACGTTCTCGAGGTATATTACGTGGACCCAACTCCCGTGAGTTGGCATAAATGACTAAAACAGGAGCTATACCGGGCTACACAAAGGGTCGCACCCTTTCATCGAGCATGCTCCATCGAAAACTATTCTATTACTGTTGTGATTCGATTCGGTGGCGCCACTTTGATTCGGGGGTATTGTTCGAGGTGGGCGGAAGCTGCTGGCTTGCCGTCACCACCGGTCCGGGAGTGCAAACGGTGTATCCACCCTGGCATTGCCTCGCGTGCCATGTCATATCCTTATATCGAGCCCACTACGATTTTGATTTTAAAGATCCGACCGCGTTAAGGTTCACCATCCCCTTAATGCTATTTTCTATATGATTATACTTTACTGATTAGACACTACCGTATATAGCGTATATTACTACATAGTAAATAGTTTAACGGATCCTTAGAGGATGGGCGGTCCCAAGCATCTTCTAAGTTACTTGTACCTTTACTACAGTTCACTTGAGTTGGTTTACATTGTATAAGTATGTATGTCCTGACTCGAGTGTTTGTATTTTTATTTACGCTCGGGTCAGCCTGAGTATTCACAGATTTGGATTTCCACTTTCTAGAGATTGGAATAGCTGGGGATTATCTACTTGTCAAGTTTCATCTTTTCAGTTCGGTTGTTCTATTCAGCTTGTACTTGGTTATCATATTTAAACTTCTGTTGTACTTTATTCTTCTATTGTATCTTATGTAACTCTGATATATTTATATAGTTGCTTCATGAACTACTATCTCTTTTACTTCCGCTGCATTATTATTACCATGTGTATTTGATCTGTGATTTTTATTTACTGCATATTCTGAGATTTGCCAAATTTTTATTTACAACGCGATATTTTGAGCAATTCAATTCCGGCATGAGTGTCTACCTATACACTTATAATGGATGCGAGTGGTTGAAAATACCTGGTCGTTACAGTAAAAGAGTCAAAAAAGCCAGATTTGATTTGGGGGTGAATGTTATATTCAAAATTACAACATTTTAAAATCTAACTAATTTCCTATATATAATATAGCGTAAGATTCAATGGCCTATGTATCAATTAAAAGGGAATTTAAAACATTTTTATTATTTTTATTTTTAAATACTATATTTTTCTTCCCTATATTAATAATAGATTTAACTTTTATAAGATATTCATTGAAACTAATATTATTATCTCTATTATAACTAGGATTTGATATCCGATTAAAGCAAAACAAAGCAATTATATATATTAAATTATCCGTTGGAGTATTTATATTGTTAAAACCCTTTGATTTCTTTCAAACTATATATATCAACATATTATAGTAAAATAGTATCAATTACTTATCTATGGAATTGATTATAATAAAACCTAAACCTACTCCAAAATAAGTCACAATGAATTTCATTATTAGTAAAACTACGGTAAAAAATAATAAGATGATTTATAAGAATTTATTTAGTAATATAACACTCAAAATATATATATGTAAAAAAAACCTATGATACGAATTAATTATTATTAATAACTATATCTTTTTTTAATAGTTATATAGTATTTAATTTTTCAAGTTTAATTAACCACATATGTACTTTAGCTTTGAGTGGAATATTAACTTTCCAAATTTATCTAACTATGTTTTACTTTTTACCCGAAAAATTTAAAAATTTACAAAACAGAGTGCGCCGTATAGATTTTATTATTATCCCAACACCATGTTTTAATGTCATTATTATTATCAATGTTATATATTTCTAGTTTTGCACAAATGTAGAAAACTTAAATGACGTATTTCTAGCTAAATTATAATTAAAACTAAATTCCTAAGGAAAATTTAAACTTGGCTTATATATTTATGGAATTGACACATTTTTAAAACTACATATTTCTAAAGGTTCATTAAATTCTACTTTAAGTGGAATTACTGATATCCAACTATCATGCCAAAAAAGGTATTAGTTCTCCAATTTATTACATCATCGATCCTAGTGTACATATAATATAATTTTTTATTATCGAATTCCTAAAATGAGAAATATTATTTGTATTATTAATAGAAGTATGATGTAGATAATACGCACGTATGATGTAGATAATACGCACTATTATACCATTGATTTGATAATATTTCTTTCCAGATTAAATTCTTATCATTATGGTAAATTTCCGCATTCGTTTTCCTAATAAAGATGTGTTTAAATTATTCGAATTAAATATATAAATGATTAATTTCTCAATCTTTTGTAAAATCAAATATAACTGAGTATTCATAAATAAAATTAGAAAATCTTTTTTTTTTCATTTGATAACCCAAAATAAATTGTTAAACTAAATATCTCACTTAAGAATAATTCCATCACTTTCCATAATTAAATACTATTTACAAGTAATCTCAAAACATCCAAATTAATTCAATATATTCAAATCAAATATATGTACAATTTCATAACTTGAATTATATTTATAAACTACGATTCCATAAATATATACTTTAACAGTTATAATATACCTGCTAAGTAGCTATTCATGTTTTATTCAATAAATTATAAGAATACTTTGGTCATTTAATAAACTTAAAAGATCACATTTACATTGCATTTAACATATTAGCATGTATTATAAATTTTCACATTGCTAAAATTTGTACTTATATATATAACTATACACATGTACACGAATACACCCACAACTCAATACAATATAACCTACACACATGCATATCAACTCAAAATAGTTACCATTCTCGCAACCCAATATCCTAAACAAACTCACACATTCACTTACTTAAATTTATACGCATAGACTGCCGCTCCCTACACAATATAGCTGTTCATTGATCAATACAGCCATTAACACTCAAACACAACAAAATATACTCACATAAAATCATATACCACATGCATACAGCGTGCGCACACACACACAATCACACACGCATTCATCACAACACAGACTCCACACATTATACACACACAGAGACCTATATATATACACGCACACAATATTCTAACACATGCACATACCATAGGAAACACACGCGCGTGCATATATAATGTCACACATACATAACATCTACTCACGCATACACACTCTATATCACATATCAACACTAATTTATACATAGCAAGAAATGTACAACTATAAGATCACTCAACCTCTCTCATATAAAGACACAAAGGGATATGCTTGCACTTGTACTCGTATAACGCACACGCACACACGCACACACCAACAAAACTCTGTAAAAACAACCACACATACGTATGGAAATGCAACACAGAATGACATGAAGATCACTAGCACTAGTGCACCGATCAACGATGATCGGTCAATCAGTCATAGATCTCCTGGAGCATAGACGCTCCAAGTTGTGCTCCTCTTATCCAATTTCAGTCCCTACTCTCCTCTACAGTTGTAAAATCAAGAACTCATGTATATGTTTATATACACATACCATCACACAATATACATGCAAGGATTCAAAAAGAGTTAGATGAATTAGCATAGATACGTGAGCAAACACGCTTACATGAAGCTGGTATTCATCATCTGCCTCCCTCCTAATTGCCGAGCACTATGCATACCACTCACCAAGACAGCACCACGACCCGAAACCCACCTCATCATAGCCACTTATAAAAGTGAAGATACCTAGGTTCAATTCACTGATTTATTTTTATTTTTGCAATTTTATTGTAAAATTTGAAAGTGGAGAAGATTTTTGTGTGTAAGTTACCAGAGATGGAAAAATGAGCAAAGGGTAAATTTTATGAATAACATAATGAAGGAATGAAAACTCTAGAACAAGAAGTTGGGCTTAGGCCTTGATATCATGATGTTACAACAAACATATATATGTATTTTATTTTGTTTCTAAACTATGAGTTATTTTAAATAAATATAATTTTACATTTCAATTCATTTCTTTATCAAACTAATACTATATTCTAATTACATCATTATTATGAAAAAGTTCCATACATTTTAACTTATTTCTATTTTAAATATCAATTATCACAAATTGAACTCTTTTATTAAATGATTTCAAAGCCATTTTCCAATTAAATATCCAAATTATAATTTAAATAATAAAATTATTATAATTAATTTAAATTTATTATCACTTAAAATCCAGGTTGTTATAGACTCCCCTTAATAAAATTCATCTTCGCAATTTCCTATCAGGAGAAATCAATAACAATTTAATTACACTAAACTTACTCATATTATTTTAACTTTAAATTTATTTTTTAAGTACCAAAATATTTTATTCAAGGGAAAATTACTTTATAAAATCTAAAAATCCATTATATAAAGTAATTTCTTTTCAAATATCATTCTTAAAAGAATGACTAACCTTTTACAAACTATATAATATTCTAATTTCCTTCAAATAATTTAATGTTACTTAAAATATTTTTCATTTATTAAAATCTTTTGTGCTCCAATGTCTCATTCAAGCATTTAAGAATTTCCATGGAATACATGTGCACCTGCTTCGACCAAAATTCATCACACTCAACGGACATGTTAACACAATTTCAAATCAAAAATATCCATAGATATCACTTTCATAAATTATTTAATATACTCATTCAATAAATCTTTTACTAATTCACTTTAAATTTTATTTCAATGCCATATTAATAATATATTTATTTTTCACAAATTGCTTCTTTATACTTAATTTCCAAAATCATCTAAAAATTACAACATATATATGCATATATAAAAAGTCTTTACTTCATCAAACCTTTAGTAACTTCAAAATAAAATTCAAACTATCTTTAAACGCATTCAAGTTCCAAAATTAAATACAATATCAACAATTTCAAGTAGCCAAACAAACATAAAACACCAAAATAAATGCACTCGGCGGGAAATGACAAATAGATTTCCCACTGCCCACTTTGATCAAAATCAAACTAAAACTCAACTACCTTAACGAACCAAATACCTCAATGCAATACAAAACCATTCAAAATCACAAATACAAATGCTACTAGTGGACAAACTCCTTTCATCCATGCTACTTTAACCATTTAAAACTTCATTTTTAAAGGAAAAGAAATTACTTATATAATTAAATACATATATTTGTAAAATCACAAGTATGTCCCTTGATGATTACCCTAGTAATTATCCCATATATATAATATACTAACTCTTATTATATAAAATTGCACAATACACCCAAGGGTTAGGGACTCTAACTCTCACCTAAGGTCTCGACTCGTGTCTCTGTTATTCAATGTATTATTCTGATCCTCGCTCTGATACAATTTTGTAATGACCCGCTTTTATATCCATATGACCCAAGAGTATTACTAAGTAATACTGTCGAGTAACATGGAGAATAAAGTGGCCACACACATGAATATTCCATTGGGCTGATATTGGAATGAATTAAAAATCAAATAAATAACTAAACTATACGTACACAGTATCAGTATAAACTAATAGACACGTGTGCCTTTAGGCGGAACAATAAATAATATAAAGTAAATAACATAGAACTTAGAGTTAATCTATGCGATAATATATAATATAGTACATAACATATGATACAGTTTATATACAAATATCTCTAATGTTAATATCTCAATGCTACGTGATATACAATCAATATACAACTCTTTCTCATAAATATATGTGTACAGGGAATTAATGTCCTATCAATATTATACAACATCCTAATATATTTATACACTAAGCCCATGAAAATAAATGCCGGTCATGTCATCCCGTAACTGAAATGTCTCAGACTGACCCGAGTATTATAAAATAACATATGGGTCAAACTATGTCTAATCAAAGATCAGTATGATAATACGATATATTACAAGAAGGAATAATATGATATCACTATCAAAGATGCTCAAAACATCAGACGACATGTCAAAGGGTGTGTGTGTGTGTATATATATAAGCCTAAAGGCGTTATATCACCCAAATATCTCAAATCCATATAAAATAATCGAATCTGATATCAAAAGATGTCATCACCCATTTAGAAACATATCAAATTAGAAAATCAATTAATCAACCTAAATGGGTGAATCATACATATCCAGAAATCATCGTCAAAATCCGGATAAGTGAGATATCACTAAGTATATCGAGCTGGCACGATGCAAAGAGAAAATATATCTCTCAATCTCGTATTATAAACACCATCATCAAATCACTAAAATCAACAAGAATGACCTGAGCTGGCTTATAACAATATCCAAATATAATCATTAATAACTAGGTCATCTACCTGTAAAGAATAGGTCGTCTGCCTGAGAAGGATACGGGGTTGAATGTACTTTGGACACACTCTCAGGTATAATCTTATCTATACATATTATATGTCTATCTTCCACCTATATACATACAAAAATATCAGAATCATACAGAGGACTGACAGCACGTCTGCTTACTCTAGGAGCCATATATGGTCCATATAATGTAACTGCTACAATCATCAGTTACCATTTCTTCTCCCCTCTTGGTATCATGACAGTGATCCACCATCGGCTCAACAGCGCGTAGCCTCTTCGGCCATGACTGCCGACATGTGCCCTTATGGTAATTGACTATTGGCCCATGCGACACAAGGGGTTACCTACTACGGATCTTGTGATGCGCATCGAATACCATAAACAACAACAGTGTCGTGGATCTTAGGCACGACCCCACGATTAGGCTGTAGGGGTGGATACTGGCCAATCTGGTTCAATCTTGAAACATAAAGGTGCCGAGCAAAGTAGACAGACGCATAATGTACACAAAACATGTGGCTAACAAGTAGCCTCAATATATACTCACCCCAGCGAGTCACACTCATAACATGCCCACCTATAAGTGTCATCTATAAGCAATGAATAACTGAATAAATAATGCAATAGCTTCTCATACCACCGTGTGTTACTACTCCATTTATTCAGTGCTCATATATCACACTCACCCTTATTCTATATAACGAGTCCAAAGATTAACCGAAAAAGTATTATCGAAAGTCTCATACTAGATGGTACCATTAAACCATTTATTCATATTTTTCATCACATAGAATAACTATCAATAAATCAAACAGAAAGGATGTCATCACCGTACCATATTAAAATCATCAAGTAAATCAATAACAATGGTGAATCAATCATATCATCAAAATTAATATGAAGAAGATATGAAGCTAGAAAAAAATATAAAAATAGATTATTCAAATAGATATTAATAAACTAATCAATACTTATTTATAAAACATTCAAAATATATAATTTTATACAACAAAATAAATACTAAGAGACAAATAATAAATACATATTTCAACATTAATTAAATAAATACTAAACTCAAATATAAGATATTCTATACAATAAATAACTAATTTCACAATCTTTTACAAAATTTAATTTAATTAAGTATTTACAAATAACATTAGAAAATCTCTTTTCTTTCATTTGATAACCCAAACTAAATTATTAAACTAAATATCTCGTTTAAGAATAATTCCACAACCTTTTGTAATTAAATAATATTTATAAGTAATCTCAAAACATCTAAATCAATTCAATACACTGCTCTCTCACCGGTTTACGAGCATGACCTTTTTACGCCTTTATCCTTCTTGCCTCAAAGCATATTGAAGACCTAGCGGTTGAGGTTGAAAGAGCGCTTAAATGCCTTGAACCAGGATGAGTCAAACTTTGGATGTTCTTTAGGGCAGTAGACGCAAGTGAAAGGTCGAGATTTTGAGTCTCGCGTGTCTACCATTTCACCATCACTACATCTTGAAAGTGAATCATATTCCATGAATATGATATCATCTAGTGTAATATATGGAACCTCTTTCTCGATCCGAGAAGTGCGTAGTTGGAATTGGGCTGGAACGCCAAACGTCTCTAGATTCGGAGTTATCTATAGCTGAACGCGAAGGAAAGATCATTTCAATCAACAAAAGACGGAAATAAATCCACTATCCGTTTTAGTCAAGCAATATGTGAAGTAACTCCCGATGTAGCAGTAAAAGCAAGACGTGTATGCAGGTCGACTCATCAAGTTCCTATTGAAATGGGATCAGTAGCTGGTCCAAGAGAATTATCAGCCACACTGGGACTGAGACACGGCCCAGACTCCTAGGGGAGAAGCAGTGGGGAATTTTATGCAATGGGCGAAAGCCTTTAGGAGCATGCTACGTGGAGGCAGAAAGGCCACGGGTCATGAACTTCTTTTCTCAGAGAAGAAGCAATGACGGTATCTAAGGAATAAGCATCGACTAACTCTATGCCAGCAGTCACGAATATTCAAATTAAATATATACACATCTTCAAAATTTGAATAATATATATATATATATATATATATATATATATATATATATATATATTATGATTTCATAAATATATACTTTAATAACTATAAAATATCTATTAAGTAGCAATTCATGTTTTATTTCCATAACATACAAGTAAATTCTCTTTGGCTATTTAATAATCCTAAAATCACATATACATTACATTTAACATATGAGCATATATTATAAATTCGCACATTTCTAAAACTTTTACTTATATATATAATTGTACACATGCACACGAATACACCCACAACTAAATTCAATATAATCCATACAGACATATCAACTCAAAACAGTTACCATTCTCTCGACCCAATAGCCTAAACAAACTCACACATTCACTTACTTAAATTTATATACACACACTGTCGCTCCCTACACAACACAGCGGCTCTTTTATCAATACAGCCATCAACACTCAAACACAACAAAACATACTCGCATAAAATTACACACTGCATGCACACAACACGCACACGCGCGCGCGCATAGACACAATCACTCATGCATTCATTACAACATAGACTCCACACATTAGACACACATAAACTTATATACACACATGCATACACTATAATAACACATGCATAAACCTCGGGAAACAAACGTGCACATATATATAAGGTCACACACATACAACACCTACTCATGCTATCCATAGCACATACCCTCCCTAAATTATACATAGCAAGAATGTACAAATATATGATCACACAATCTCTCTCATATATACACACACAGGGATATGCTTGCGCATGCACTCATATAACACTCACATACACACACCAAAAAGACTCAGCAAAAACAACCACACATACATATGGAACATGGCACGTAACGACATAAAGATCACTAGCATTGATGCACTGATCATCAATAACTGATCCACCGATCGTGCACCTGAAGCATAGATGCTCCAAGTCGTGCTCCCCTTATCCAAGTTCAATCCCTACTCTCCTCTACAATAGTGAAATCAAGAACTCAAGTATATATTTATATACATGTTCAATCACACAACATATACGTAAGGGTTAAAAAGGAGTTAGATTACTTAGCATAGATATGTGAGAAAATATGCTCACCTAAAGTTGGTGTTCATCGTCTTCCTTCCTCCTCCTTACCAAGAACATCCATACACCACTCAGGAAGACAACAACATGACCCGAAACCCACCTCGCCATAGCCACTTATAAATTTGAAGATACCCAGGTTCAATTCGCTGATTTATTTTTAATTTATGCAATTTTATTCTAAAATTTGAAAGTGGAGAAGATTTTTGTGTTTAAGTTACCAGAGATGGAAATAATGAGTAAAGGGTGAATTTCGTGAATAAAATAATAAAGGAAAGAAAACTCTGGAACAAGAAGTTGGGCTTTGGCCTTGATATCATGAAGTTACAACAAACATATATGTATTTTCTTCTGTTTATAAGCTAAGATTCAATTTATTTTAAATAAATACAATTTCATTTTCAAACCATTTCTTTATCAAACTAATTTTATACTCTAATTGCACATCACCATTATATTATTTTTTTACATTTTAACTTATTTCTATTTTAAATATCATAATTGAACTCTTTTATTAAATAATTTCAAAACCCATTTTCCAATTAAATATCCAAATTCTAATTTTATTAATCAAATTGCTATAATTAATTTAAATTAATTATTACTTAAAATCGGGTTGTTACATGCGTGCACACATATTTAAAAGTATCGTTTTGAAGTAAAGAATGGGATAAAATATTTATTTTTGACAAAAGTGTTATCAAGGGGGCATATTTTATTTTAGAAAACTTTTGTTTAGAAGCTGGTTTGGATTGTAAGGATTTTTATTCGAAGGAAGTTTTCGTAAATTATGGTTTGAAAAGAAAACACATTTAGTCGAATAAAGAGTTTTGGCTGAAAAAGTATCCAATTCAAAAATTTTTATTTGAGAATATATTTGGAAAGAAACAATGTTGTATATAATATCTATTTTTACAATACCTTGAAAAAAAGAGAAAAATATTTTGCTAAAAAGAGTACGATTTAATATATTAATGTAAATGTTTGAAAAAGTAAAATATTTAATCGAATAACAAATTTTGGGAGTGTTTGTTCAAAAGGTATTAAAAAGATGTTTATTTGTGAATTTTGGCCGAGGACTACAAAACTAGATTTTATAACAAGGAGTATAAGATGATGGTGTAAGAGGAGTTTTGTAGTCCCCCTGACATCTACTATGACGATGTTACCTTACGACTGTTATGTATGACTTCCCTTTAGGAGTTATGGAATATCTATTTATACTCTCCTATAGAGGGGTTTGGGAAATGATGTAGTGACTTTCCAATTAGATTTGTGGGATTTTGAGCTTTTACTTGTGATTTCTTAATTTTGTAGAAATTGCTTACACATTAATAACTAAAATAATGTCACTGCTTTTTTTTTTATATTTATGTATTACTCTGTGTCATGCTTATTTAAATTGATTTTTTCCACTTATATTACGTTGTTGTGGTTTTGTTTCTTTTACTATAGTTGATTGAATTATTTGCTTGATTACTTGTTGTGTGTTTACTTGATTTGTTGTTATTTGTTTGGTTGTTCGCTTGGTTGTTGTTGAATATTTGTTTAAAATAATTAGTTTGTTTGTCCATTGTATGTTGTTTTCTCATTTGCTTGTTTATTGTTTGCTAGTTAGTTTGTCTACTATGTATGATAATTGTACGATTGGAAGTGGCTAAGGACATATTTGACTTAGTCATAGTGGAATGACGTAGTTTCCTAAACCGTGGAAGACAGGATATTGGAATTAACTAAGGATATGAAGATGTTGGTTGGATAATAGTGATTAGAAAATTTTGATGGGTAGCATCGACGGATTAAGGACACGTAGAAGGTTCAAAATAGAGTTTTGAAAATGTGTTTGGACATCTATTTTTTTACGATTATCGGTTTCCATAAATATTTTAAAACAAAGAGTATCTATTTAAAAGAAATTTTAATGATCCAATTATATATATATATATATATATAACAATGATTTTTCAAAATTAATTTTCTAGAAAGATTTTTATAAGATAAAGAAAAAGATTTTTATTTTTAAAAAGAGATCGAAGCTTTGAATTTTTGTAAATGTTTTGCTATTCCAATGTATTGAATTATCTTTGCTAGTACATCCCTTTTTGGCACTTTGGGTAAGTCATTCCCATCATCAAATGAAGGAATTAGTATAAGAGGATATTGTTATCTCGCCTTTTGGCAAGGCCGTGACATCAAGGAATTGACTTAAAACCAAAGATAGTTTATTTCGAAGACCAGTTATACGTAGGTTCATTATGGATGTCAATAAATTTTGCCCGTGTCTAGATCGAGTTACAATTAACATGACATGACAATCAAAGCTATGAAAGCCAACATTCCAAATTTCAAGTCAATCCGAGTTCATATGCTCATGGTATGATTGACGCAAATCAGGCAGTGCACTCATTCGCATCCACTGCACCACCTCCTTCGCATCGCTTTCATTCGTATCCATCAGTGCACTTCCATCGTATCAGTTTCAATCAAATCCATCAAGGGCAACATTCTTCGTATCCATTCTCATTCTCATCCGTCTACAGCAGCCTCCTTCATATCCATCGAAATTGATTTTGTTTACATCCATGGAACACACATGGTTTGTATCCATCCGTACTCATATTACTTCGCATCCATTATCACCCAGCTTATTCGTGTTGATCCATCCACGTCTACTTCATATCCGTCGAAAACTTAAAAAACCGTTACTACGTATCGATCCATCGATGCACCATATTCGTGTCGATCGGCCAGTAATCGATGAAAATAATACAAGAATGGACCAATACGAGCGATACTTTCATTGATCGGTACAAAATAGAGCAACAATGATCGGTACAAACAACATAACAATTAATGGATACAAACGAGGCTAAATTGGGTCGATATGAACAAGGCTAAGCAGGGTCAATACGAACGAGGTGCATTCATAAGAAAGACTCGGTCACTCAGCATGAAAAGTGGATCGATGCTAAAAGTTAGCGCCACTCACTTGGCAAGCACATGCCCGGAAGCCATACGAACAGAAGGGATGCAGACAGAAGCGATGCGAACTCAGCAGCCTTCTACAAATCCAAACTTGCATTGATCATTACTCGAGATCTACAAGTCCAAATGCCACCAAATTTTCATAGGAGCTTGCGTGCAACCTCAGAAATGTTCATGATCGATCTCCACTCAATTGGGCTAAATCTTGATCGGTACTAATTTCATTCGTATCGATCATAGATAGAGTCCAAACAACCAAGGATCGATCATGTAGGCCCACCCACGTGAGAGAAGAGGTCTTCCTAGATCTGGACGAGAAATTTGCTGCCTACGCCTAAAAAATAGCAGCCAAGGACCTACTGAAAAGGGACTTTTTGGCTCTTCTACATCCAGAATCTATCGAAATTACTATTGTACTTTAATTCCACTATTGTAACTCATTGTCACCAGCAAGAAAAATCAGTAAAAGTCAGCCATTTCATAGTTGACGTAGGCCATACGTCGAACCACTCCAAATTTGTGTGTTTCTGTGCGTTTTTCTTGTTTATCGATTGGTGTGTTTGTTAGATCTTCCTCATTTTACATTTATATTCTTCATTTTATCTCTTCAAACACATCCGAAGAGTGTTGTGTCTAATTTTGGTACAAACATTTTGGTGCTTTTAAAGAGAAGACCAAGTTTTTCTCCTACGCATTGGATCTACTACCAATATTGGATTGCGAAAATCTAAGGAGAAAATCCAGATTTCAAACCCAGAAATTCTTCAATCCTATTTAGATTTGTACCAAGTCTAGGAAAGTGCTTCGCTATCCACCATAGTCAACACTAGGACTACTTCAACAACTACAGATCCAGAAGGATGGGATAGACAGAACCCAAGCAACTTCCTCCTACCGACCAGAATGCTGCCGGACCTTCAGATCCTCAAGGCCCTTTCACCAAGGAAAAGTTTCAATTGCTAATGCAAGAGCTGACTCAAAGCTGCCAGCAGCTTACTCAGCAACTCCGTGCCAACGCAGAATTGACCAGTCAACTGAATCATCAAAGACGAAGGAGATCCAGAAGGGATCAGGCTTCCATTCATCCACTGAAAGTTCAGCCTCTTTTGATTTTTATCGCAAATCCACATGCTCACGGCTGGATGGAAGCTATACACAGGCGACTAAACATCAGCATACACTAAATCTTGGGCAACCGAGAGTTGGCCCGTCAACCAACCGTCTGACCGGACCATCCACCGAGGAGGTATTGTTCCTTATCATATTTCCAACAACCGCACTGCCACCACTACTACCGAGTTGGGGGTTGACGCTAGAAACCAGACAAATCCGAACCGTTGCTAACATAAATATACTCTAAACTGTATGTTTCGGAAAACCTAGAACCAAGGAGGTGAGATATGGACCGTCAACCACGACCGGACCATCCTCTCATCGTGGAACCCGACCACACCTTAGCTCAGCATGCTCAAAATGTCCAAATGTCGGACATCCCGACGATGATCCGTCAAAATATCCGTGAAAGTCAAGACCTCACCAATGACAATTGGGGAATCTGCCAAAGTCATACCTCCTTTACCGATGAAATCCTCTACGCTGAACCACCCTGATGATTCAGAATGCCAACTCTACCTGTTTATAAAGGGAGCTTTGATCCGAACTAGCATATTTTAAAGTACGAATGGTTGATGAATGCTGCACGAGCCAATGATGCGGTCGAGTGTCGAAGTTTCCCGATCCCCCTAGGGGGCATAACAACTATGTGGTTTACTGTTTACATCTTCGATCTATCTCATGTTTTGATCAGTTGGCAACATAGTTTGTTGAACAGTTTCACATGCATTTCACAAGGCCGAAAGATGTTAATTCCTTATCTAGTGTCACTCAAGCTCTTGGAAAGACACTCAGACGTTATTTGGAAAGGTTTCATGCTATTAGCGCTGAGATTAGTAATCCCAGTGACAACTTAATTCTGATGGCACTAACTAAGTGGATGGATCCCGAGTCTGAATTCCGTAACTGGTTGGTCGGAAAACCTCCTGCATCATTGGACCGTTTCTGTTCCAAGGAAACTTAGTTCTTGAGAAGAGAGGATGCGAAAAATCTAGGAAAAGGATGACATAGGGCCCAATGTGGAAGGAATCCAAAGTAATGTCGTTGTTAAACAAACCGGGAGGAGTTCCAAAAAGGTGCAATTGAACATACAAAATAAACATAATCAACAGAAAGGCAATGGAAATCCAAACAGGAAAAGGGATTAGAATCATGGGCCACGACATAGGGCTCCTATGTTTGACAATTATGCCCCTTTGATTACATCGTTGGAAAATGTGTACTTGCAGACCGTAATACTATTCAATATAAGAAACCTGCTTCGAAATAATCGTCATAGAAACAGATTCAGATGGGGAAGTCCTGTAGATTTCATGATAGATATGTCCATAACACAAATGAATGTCGTTATTTATAGGATATCATTGAGAAGTTGATATGAGAGAGAAAGTTGGAGCAGTTTGATCGAGCACTACAATCTGGAGGTGCGGGGCCATCGAATCAAAATACTAAATCATGTGAGACTGGAGGAACACGCTCGTACCGGCGGGAAGCTAGTGATTAATATTGTCAGTGGTGATCCTCATCCAGTAGATTAGAGCTAGAAGGAAATGGAGTCGTATGCCAGCTCCATTAGGCATGCAAGCTTCGAATGTTGTAGTAATTTGGAAGACGGGGCTCTGGCTAAGCAATAGAAAACGACGACAGACGACATCGTATTTCGAGAAAAGGATGCCGACAGAGTCGATGCCCCAACCATTGATCCACTTTTCATTTCAGCTCAGATAGGTCCTACTTAGATGAAGGGGATCTTAGTGGAAAGTGGAAGCTCAGTGAACATACTGTTTAAACGAGCTTATGATCAGATGAAAATGGAAGCAAAGGATTTGAAGCGTTGTCAGTCTCGTATTCATGGCTACAATGTAAGTGCGACTGTACCCACTGGGATAGTGGAGCTACCAGTGGAGTTGGGAGTTGGAGAACGCCGGAGAGTCCGTATATTACAGTTTGTTGTATTGGACATAGACTCACCCTATAATGATTTCTTAGGTCGATCGGCCCTATCTGAATTCCGGGCTGCTATTGCCCCTTGGCATATGACTTTAAAATTCCCTACCGATAATGGAGTTTGAGTCATTCAAGGAGACCAGGCTGCTGGACGAGCCTGTTATGTTGTCGAGCTACGGGAGGCGCAGCGAGAAGAAAAAGGAAAGGACATAAAGGAATCTCTCTACGTCCCCTTTGTGAAAAATTAACATCTAATGCCTGGGCCAAGGCCCAAGCACCCCAACTAATTCGCAACGAATCTTGACCCGAGAGATACCGAAAGTGAAGATGAAAGTAAAGATAGTTAGGCTTCTCTAGCAAAGTTGACGATCGATGTTCTGATCGATGTTAATGACAACTCAAAAGTGGTAAAGGTTGGATCTCAGCTAAGCAATCAGTTGCATGAGGAATTGGTTGAATTTCTTCGGCCAAACCTCGACTTGTTTGCCTGGATGCATTCCAACATGTGTGGGATCTCCCCAAACATCGCAAGCCACACATTGAATATTGACCCGCGGCACGTCCTGGTCAAACAAAAAAGGCATGGTATGGATCTAGAGAGATCTGCCACCCTTAAGGAAGAAGTAGATAAACTCAAGTCGAACGGGGTTATCCGAGATGCATTATATCCGGAATCGGCGTCCAGTCCTGTACTTGTCAGAAAGCCCAACGGCAAATGAAGAACATGCATTGACCACTTAAACTTGAATAAAGCTTTCCCTAAAGACAGTTTTCCACTTTCCTGAATCGATCAGCTCATAGAATCAACGGTTGGACATGAACCCTTATCCTTCATGGATGCATATTCTGGCTACAACCAGATACCCATGCACTTGCCTAATCAGGAGCATACTATTTTTTTCACCAATCTGGGTCTTTACTGCTACAAAGTCATGCTATTTGGACTCAAGAATGCTGGAGCAACCTACCAATAGCTATTTAATCGAATGTTCGCTAATCATATCAGAAAAACAATGGAGGTATATGTGGGTGACATGCTTATGAAGTCATGATTCTCCACCAATCATATTAAAGACATGGAAATGATGTATAAAACCTCTGAGAGTACAGAATGAAGCTCAACCGGTGGAAATGTCATTTTAGGGTCGCTTCCAGAAAATTCCTTGGATTTATCGTCAATGCTCGAGGAATTGAAGCCAATTTTGAAAAGATCCGGGCAATCAAAAACCTTAAAACTCCATTGACTATAAGGCAATTTTAGAGCCTCAATGGGAAAGTGGCAGCACCGAGCAGGTTCATTTCAAAATCCACCGACAAATGTATTTCCTTCTTCGATCTGATCAGAAAGGGAAATAGAACTTTAAATGGACTGTGAATGTGAAGGCGCATTCCGAGCGCTGGTCCAACACCTCTCCACACCACCCATTCTGTCAAAGCCTATTGATCACGAGAGATTGTACATCTACTTGGCGGTGTTCGAAAACGCAACCGGTGCTGCCCTAATTCAGAAGGAAGACTAGATACAACGGCTAGTATATTACATTAGCAAACGGCTGACTAGAGCAGAGAGAAACTATCCGAAGCTGAAAAAGTTGGCTTATTGTCTTGTCATTGCCTCGAGGAAGCTCCGTCTATATTTCTAGGCTCATGCTATCATTGTATATACCGTCTAGCCGTTCCGAAAAGTCCTAATGCGACCTGAGATGTTTGTTAAGTTACTCAAGTGGAATATAGAGTTAAGTCAGTTCGACATCACTCACACTCCAAGGCGAGCTAACCAAGGACAAGTCCTAGCAGACTTCATCGCCGAATTCACTATCCCTGAGGACTTGCTCGAAACCAGTGAATCTTTTAAGTATATTTGGAAGCTACGTACTGATGGTGCATCAAATGACCGTTGCTCAAGCGCCGGAGTTGTACTTGAAACTCCTAAAGGCCGATCTATATGCTATGCTTTAAAGCTCGATTTTCGTGTGACCAGCGACGAGGCTGAATACGAAGCCCTACTCATTGGATTAAGGCTTGCCAGAGATTCGAGAATTATTGCTATGGAGATTTTATACGATTCACAATTGGTCGTGTGCCAAGTTCGGCGGGAGTTCCAGCCCAAAAACCAAAGGCTGGCTGCTTATCTTGCTCGGGTTCAAGAAATATTGAGTCAGTTCGATTATTATGCCATCCATTACATACCCCGAGAGTGTAATTAGAAAGTCGATTCCTTAGCAAAATTAGCCAGTACCGGTGAGGCACAGCAGATGGGACTCGTTGCCGTAGAGACATTGTCTTCCCCGAGCATTGATCAAATGGAAACAGATTGGGTATTTTAGGTCATTTCCGATAAGGAGTCATGGATGACTAAGTTCAAAAACTATCTCAAGCATGGAACCCTACTGGAGCGCAGGAATGAAAAAAGACAAGTCCTTTGAAAGGCTTCATGGTTCACTATTCAGAATGGAGTCATGTATATAAGAGAGTACTCTATTCCTTTACTTTTGTGTATCACTCACGATGAAATCAAATGAGTATTGCATGATGTACGCGAAGGAGAATGTGGCAATCACACTGAGGGCAAGCTCTTGCCTAGAAAGTGCTCTGATATGGATATTTTTGGCTGATTGTAAATCGTGATGCGTCGGATTACGCTAGGAAATGTGACAGGTGTCAAAAGCATGCTTGGATTTCAAGATGCCTGCCTACCGAAATGAATCAGATGGTCAGTCTATAGCCGTTCGTAGTATGGGGCATCGACATTATTGGTTCTCTACCTCTAACCAAAGGTGGTGCGAAGTACACCATCGTCGCAGTTGATTACTTTACCAAGTAGGCAGAAGCTGAATCCCTTGCTACTATCATAAAGAAGAAAGTGATCACTTTTTAGTACGCAACATTATCTATCAATTTGGTCTCCTGCATACCATCATCACCTACAACGGAGCCCAATTCAACAGTGTTGAATTTAAGAATTTCTATGGGCGAATCCACATCTAGAAGAAATTCTCTGTAGTTTCACACCCTCAAGAAAATGGATTGGTTGAAGCTGTTAGTAAAGTTATAAAGTCCATTCTAAAGAAACGGCTGGAAAAGGCCAGGGGAAAATGGGTCGATGAACTGCCTATGGCTTTATGGGATTATCCAACAACCCAAGTCTACGACCAGCTATACTCCATTTTCACTTTCCTATGGTTGAGAAGCCTTTATTTCAATCGAGTTGGAAGTAGCTTCTCATCCTGTAACCTATTATGATCCAAAGATAAATGCTATATTACTTGCCGAATCTCTTGAATTATTGGACGAGAAGCGAGAAAAGGCTGATTTGAGGGCAGCCGCATACCCAAGTCGAGTCGCCCGACTGTACAATGCCAAGGTCTGACCCCGAACCTTTGAACTCAGCGATGTCGTGCTCAAAAGAATTTACCCAGTTCCTTCACATATGAAACCAATGTGGGAATGGCCGTATGTCATCGAACGAAGGCTTGGAGACGACACATTTAATTTGTCAACTGTTGACAGTCTCATTCTGTAGAGAGCCTGGAACAGCGAAAGTCTTCGTCGCTACTATATACAGCGGGCTTTATTTTTTTATTTAATCTACCATTCATTTGCAATTTTTTTATGCATTTCGAAATATGAATTTGTATTGAGGCAACTGACTTTGTCGTATTTTCTTATTTCAGCAATAAAATGCGATCTCTTCATGCCAGAGCTGTGATTTTTTAAAATGCATCATACGACAATCGCTATGCATGGAGAGCTAAGATCCACCATACGATTGGATTTATTCAAATAGAGAGTGACTGTGATATGATCGATCACTCTCTAAGTGAAATCCGAGCTTGGGGGCAAGCCATCACACCGAAGCCAAAAAAGGATTGATACACGACAATCCTCTAATTAACTCTAGATTCTCTGAGTGCGAACTGGAGTAAAAACTTACAAACACAGTTTTAAGGAGGGTGGATCAATCCAAACCATGTTCGAGGAGGATGGGCCCTCCATCTAAGACCTCACTTGTTAACGTAGGGTGGATGTAAAATCGACCATCCACAATCTTGATAAATCCATCGTTCCCAGAGTGTGATCGAAATTCTAAAACTCAAAAAAGATGTGATCGACCGTCTGTTGACCAATTCCAAATTCCCAGAGTGCAAACTAAAGTATAAACATCAAAATGGGTATAACTAAGTACCTATCGACTAATTCTAAGTCCTTAGAGTGCGGACAGGAGTATAAACTCAAACCGGGTGTGAAATGACCACACGTAGGATAACACCCAGTCCTCGGAGTGCGACCGAGTATAAACGCAAATCAGATGTGATCGACCACCCACGAATCAATCTAAGTCCCCAGAGTGTGGATGTTCTAACTGACAAATGGGTGTGACTGACTGCCCATAAAATAACTAGACTCCCTAGAGCGCGGACGTATCTCCACACCTTAAGCGGGCGTGACCGACGCGACAGACAAGTGCAATCCCCAGAGTGTGGACGCAATCACCAATGGATGAGGGAGTGTGATTCAACCACCCGAATTCGTCTTACTTCAGTCTCGCTTCGACAAATTTAAGCTCGATATATTAAAGGCACAAAATGATGGCCTATCGATCTTTTCAATGTGCCCCCAAAAATTGGGGCAGAACTTAAGTACCAGCCACTAATTGAGACTTTATAGCATCAGAATTCGACTTAATGCTCGATCATGACCCAAAGCCATGGCTCCAAAATGTAGTGACTACACCCGGGTCTGATTTGAAGGCTAAGACTCCACAAGTACATTGAATGGAAGTTTGAATGCTGAAACACTCAAGCAAAATAAAAACAAACTATGCTGAAGTAAAGATGGAATTTTATTTCAACAATTCTTTGGAAGAAAAGGATAAGTAAAAAATTATTCTAAAAAATCCTACCAGCAGCGGCCGAACCTGCATCTATACACGGCTTACAAAAACAAAAGGAAATACCTAAATATCTACCCAAAAATGAGTCGAGAATACTTGTTTATCCTCCCATTTTCTTCTTCTTCTTTCTCGGTGTTGACCCGCTGGAATTGCCGCTTGGATGCCTCTTTGAGCCCTTGCCTTTTGGCAGTTGATCTCCGGTCGGGGGCATTATGGTAACCTCCTCCTCTGAGCTCAAATGGATTGGAATGCTTCCTGAAGGTGGAGTTGGGGGTATAGGATCAATGTTAGAAGGCTGAGGAGGCACACCGGTGTCAACGACCATGCCTCCAGGAGAAATCGTTCGCAAAGAGGTTAGACCAGAGCCTGCCATCCCACCTCCGAAGCCATTGGCCCATGCAGCTTCTTCCGTCTCGACGTTAATTTCAGCTATTATCTCCTCTTTATCGATTGTTTGGGCATCCCCGAGGATGCTAGCAGTTAGGCCCAAAGAGTTGATCACAAATGCGCCTCCATCCATAACAAATGGCAGATCGACAAAAGGGTCACTTTGATGACCGAGAAGTTCCTTCATCATTTGCTTATCAAAAGTGAGAGTGCTCCCCTGCGCTCCACCGGTTGATGCAGTGGTCGTTGTGGTGGTCGCTTTTGTTATGAGGGCCTTCTGCTCGTGACGCGACTCTCAAGTTGTAGGTGGCACGGCTGGTGTAACTTCTATCGCTGAATAATGACAAAAGAAAAGGTTGTTAGTGATTACTTCAAGTAATGCTTTCGACTTTGAGTAAGCGTAAGAAATGTTAATAATACCTTCCTTATAATGACTTGTATGCGAAGCCGGAGCAGCTTCAGTAACATGCTCATGGGTTGGAGACAATTGCGGTTGATCAGGATTATATGTGGGCACAGATTGAGGATCAACCGTAGAGGAAGATTCAAGCAGGGTTGGCAAAAGAGTTTCAGAACCTACATCATGGTGCTCAACACCAGAACCCTCTCCAGCCTTTGAATGCTGAGTACCAAGTTTGTTCTTTTCATATGTGATCGTAATGTCATGGAGAACTTTTCTTTCATCTTCACTCAGCACTCGGTTCTCTAATTCAAATTCATCGACTAATTCAGCTTAGGGTTCTGCCTTTTCATCTTCCACCAAGCAACCTTAAGCATTATATAAGTGTGATGGATAGTTATCGAGGCAGGTTAGGTTCTGGTGCTTCAGAACATTAGCATTGTATGTGATAAGAAGATCTTTAATATCAGTCTCCAATCTGGTCTCTGCCATTTTCACTTCATTCTCAACCCTGGACCCGGCTTCCTGAATTTTAAGCGTTGCCACGTCCCTCTCATCCCTAAGCACCACAGCCTATTTATACGTTTCTTGGGTACCTTTGTTTGTATCATCTTTCTCTTTGATGAATTCAGCAAATTTGACCTTAAGCTCTTCAAGCTCTTTAAGTGGCCCGTCACGTTCGGCGATGACTATGGCTGTTCGATGCCCCATCTCCTCAACTGGGGCTAAGTGCGTCCGCCTCATCTCCTCCATCCACCCAGTAGCCTCATCATCCCTTATGTTGGCCTCTGTCTTTGAGTTTCTCGCAGACTCGCTCTCATTATGAAGCACCTGAATTATGCAGTTCTTTTGAGCGAGATCAGTTTCTAGTTTCTCAATCGTTTTCACCAGCTCGAAAGCCACCACCGATGTTTTGTTTACGGTCTTCGTCCATTCCCAGTATTGGCTGTAAACATCATGGATATAGTCGTGAATTGTTTGTTCAACCTCAGCTGGAATTCTCTTTAAATGCGGAGAGAAGATGAAGCCATCAAAATAGATGTTAGGGAAATATTTTTTCAGCATGCGATTTTGATCTCTCCCTCCCTTGTGGGCTTAGTGACAGCATGCTCAGTGGCGGCGGGGGTTTCGGTTCTCTGATGTTGTGGATCAGACCTAGGTGCTTGAGAAGGCGGCCTTTGGCGTGAATGTTTCAGGGTATGTTTTCCATGGCCAGAAGGTTGTGTTGGGGCTTGAGATGGCGGAGAGCATGACCAGAAGCGACACCTATATTCTCTATCTCTCTCTGTCCCACTCCCATTCATAATGCTCCTGGCTAGAATAACGACGATCACAGTCTCTATCGGCTTCCATTCTGCAGGACTCATAATATAAACTGGATGACTATTGTGCCAAGCGAAGGCTATCGAGCATGGATTCCCGCTTTATCATCGTATCTGTAAAATAGAAAGAGAAGCGGAATCAGTAATCTCTAGAAATGAATAGCTTATGATTAGAAATCATGCAGTGTCGTAAAAGTGTATGTATGCATGTGCAAAACCCCTTGACCAACCGGTTGTATCGACCATACTCATAGGAAGTGACTCGCCTAAATCTAAAGCGTAATGGAGCTCTTCCAATCTGATGTCTTGTTGGAGCGACACATAGTAGAAAATTAGAACATCGGCGAGTCCTTCGAAGGGATTCTCCATTTACGGTGGAGGAGCCTCTGAGATAATAACACCGGTGGCTGGTAGGGACATGACCATCGATTTCCATCTTGAAGACTTATGAAGTTTATGAGCAACTTTCTTGCCTTACCTCTTCTCCTCTGAATGTCGATGACTATCTGAGGGCCTGACTACGGGTTCACCTTTGATGGGCGTATCCTCTTCGTCACCCTGCTCAGCAATTACAACCCTGGGCGCCATACGCTTAGCCGTCTTGCCAAAGTTGCCCTAAGAGATCCTTCAAGCCTTATGCTTCGGTCTTTGTCAACAGGCCAACGACCCTTAGATTTTCATCCATGAGCACTGATTCATCTCTCTAATCTCACTAGGCACCTCCTGGAGAATTCTCACTATTTCTTTAAATTAGACACCTTTGGGTCGTGAAATTTCTGCTGTAAAGAAAAGAAAATGTTAAACTCAATGTCGATTGCAATAACCTCGTTAGTCACTAGAGAAATTGCGGCACTTATGTCTAACTAACCACCATCTAGCAAACCCTAACGGGCATCGAACATAGAACCGTTTGGTCTTGAAGTAGCTAAGTCTGGTCCAGGTTCCAGTCACAACTTGACAATTCCTGACCACCACTAAAAATGTGAACGAAGCATTATCTCACTGACTATTGACATTGAACAAGAATCTGACTTCCTCCGGAGTCGAGGGCCACAGGAGATGGTCCATAAAAACAACGAATAACTTTTTTCAACAATGCGTGTTCGTTTGGATGCAACTGTGATGGAGCGATTCCAAAATAAGATAGCACCTCTCGAATATACTGGTTAAATGGAGGAAGCCTTCCAACTTTACATGAATGTCTGTTGAAAGCAGTATAGCCTTCCGGGGGAGTATGTGGCCTGTCATTTGGCCTCGGTAGCAGGACATCATCCAATGATAGCCCGTGCCTCAGGCAGACTCTTCCCAACATATCTTTAAAGACGTCAGATGGTACATAATCTTGTGGATTCCTAATAAAGATTGCTCTCGGCAACTCGTTCGGAGTTAGACTTATGACTTCGGCAGCGATGGCTGGCATCTCTATTACCAAAGGAGGTGAACTTTGAGCCGCGTTCTGCTAAGAACTCCCGGGTTCCATAGCTAATCAACTTAGTAAAAACCATTATTAGATGACAATAATCTCGTGTGTGCCCCAGTGTGAAGTGCATGAGTGTGTTGTGCAATACAATATTGTAAAGTATTTAAGAAAGTACTTCATAGATTAACAAGGTATTCGAATGATGAGACTTCAAATTCTACCGGAGTGACCGTCATCGCTAACCGTCACAGCCGTGCCATCTAGACTTTGGACACCGATCCAAGTTAAAGTTCGTAAATTTTTGTCAAAGCTACAATCCCATCGACGAGCTTCGAAGGGCACTCAAATATGCAGTGAAATGGTATAGTCCAATATTGCAAGGTGGAAGCTCCTTGGAGTCATATGTTCAAGTGTACAACGTGCTTCGAATTCATCAAGATTCAACTCGGATCAATTGCCAAAATTCCAATTTGTATCAGTCAAGGAGGCAACTCGTATAAAATATGCTAGTTCGAATCGATCATCAGAGATCCATTCGTATCGATCCCCAGGTAGGCGATTCATATCGATCAAGCACCATCGACTTCGTATCGATCATGTGCACCACCCTTTATCGGTCAGTAGGTCCAAGCCTTCATATCGATCATCCTGAATCAACCCGGAACTCCATCATCGATCGATGCGAAGGCCCTCAATTCTTCGTTACGAAGTACCATCATACAGATCGATACGAACGTTCTCAATCCAAATCGATACGAACGTTCTCAATCCAGATAGATACAAACTCGTCCTTCATCCGTCATCGACACGAACACCGCTCTCATATGCCTCTATACTTTTTCTTCTCCAAGCAACCTAAACACCATTATTCTCTCCTCGACCTCACTCCGGCCCAAATCCGGCATCAACAGCGTCGGAATAGGCCATGACTTTGAATGAATTGGTGTTGAAACTCGACTATTATCATTTCTAGCATGAATTCATTAACTAATTACATAGATTAAAGTGTAGATTCGAGGGATTAAGGAGGTGTATTAGTTTGGTTGGAGGCAATTTCTATTTCTCGATTTCTCAATCAATACGAAGGCAAGCTGGAAAGTAAAAGTAGATGAAAAATTGACTAAGTATAAAATGTATTTATATGGATACGAAACCGAGAAGGAAAATCGATTTGTCTCCCAGTTATGTCAACCGGTTGAAAGCGGTCTCCCATGTCATCGATACAAAGCATTGTTCGAATCCATCCTTCTGCATTGGCCGAGAATACAACAGTTGTTCGTAACCATCGACTCGAATCAATCCAGAGCATGGCCACGCAAATCCATTAATGATTCACCGATATGAAATCTCAACTTCATGTCCATCATTTTGAAGGCATCTGAGATTCATAGCCATCGATACGAAGGAGATTTTCCAACTTCTCAAATCGATCCAGGAGAGGACCGATACAGAGGAATACTCTAAAAATGACCATCAAGCATTGTTACAACTAGAATTTCACACTGATTTAGGAGAGGATCGATATGAAACTCGATTCAAAATTTTTTTGACAATGACTCATGAATGTGCAAACGTTAACGAGAGTCAGGTTAATATACGTGCCTATATGATAGTCTAACATTCAATTTTCAAAATTAAAGGAATTGAATGTTCACCTGGTGACAGTTACAACAGTGGAAAACAGATTGGTAGCACTGCACACTCAGTTACAACAGTGCACAGTACACTAATTGGCAGTCAACAATTCATTATTTGTACTACTAAGGATTAATCAAAGGTTGTATCACTTGACAAAAAAGACAGAAACTGTTTAGAAAATCGGATAGAACTTTTCAAAATGAAGATGGTAGCTTTTTAAAGCACATCTTATTCATGCAAGACATACTTTAAGGGGAAAATGTTATCCCATCTTTTGGTAAGGCTGTGACATCAAGGAATTGACTGAAAACCAAAGATAGTTCATCCTGAAGACAAATTATACGCAGGTTCATTATGGGTGCCGGTAAATTTTGCCTGAGTTCGGATCGAGCTACAATTAACATGATATGAAAATCAATGCTACGAAAGCCAACGCTCCAAATTTTAGGTCGACCTGAGTTAATATGCTCCAGATATGATCGATGCAAATCAAGTAGTGCACTCATTCGTATCCATTGGACCATCTCCTTCACATCGCATTCATTTGTATCCATCAGTCCACTTCCTTCATATCAGTTTCATTCGAATCCATCCAGGGCAACGTTCTTTGTATCCATCCTCATTCGCATCCATCAACAATGGCCTCCTTCATATCGATCGGAATCAAACTCGTTCGCATCCATGGAACACACATGGTTCGTATCCATGCATACTCATATTACTTCAAATCCATTAGCCCCCAGCTTATTCGTGTCGATCCATCTATGTCTACTTCATATCCATCGAAACCTTAAAAAACCGTTACTTCATATCGATCCATCGATGCACCATATTCGTATTGATCAACCGGTGATTGATGTGAATAATACAAGTTGAATCGATACGATTGACAATTTCATTGGTCGATACGAAATGGAGCAACATTGATCGATACAAACTGCATAGCAGTTAATGGATATGAATGAGGCTAAGCTGGGTTGAGACGAAGATGGCTAAGCCAGGTTGATATGAATGAGGCACGTTCATTAGAAAGACTTGGCCGATCGGCATGAAAAATGGATTGATCCTAAAAGTTAGCCCCACGTTACCTAGCAAGCACGTGACTGGAAGTGATACGAAAAGAAGCTAAGTGAACAGAAGCGATGCGAACTCAGTAGCCTTCAACAAATCCAAATTTGCATCGATCATAACTCAAGATCTACAAGTCCAAATGCCACCAAATTTTCGTAGAAGCTTGCATGCAACCTCAGGAATGTTCATGATCGATCTCAACTCGATTGGGCTAAACCTTGATCGATACGAATTTCATTCGTATCAATCACAGATCGAGTCCAAAGGACCGGGGATCGATCACGTGGGCCCTTCTACGTGAGAGAAGAGGTCTTAATTTATGTGTTTCTGTGTGTTTTTCCTGTTTATCGATTGGTGTGTTTGTTAGATCTTCCTCATTTGTACATTTATATTCTTCTTTTTATCTCTTCAAACACATCCAAAGATTGTTGTACCCAAATTTAGCACAAAGATGTAACATACCAAAATTATCAACTTAAATTGGTAAATGTTGAACTTTTATAATATAATTTAAAAAGTTACAAAGCAAATAAATAATAAGTGATAAAATTAAATGAATAAAAAAATTCAAATTTTTTTGAGTTTAAAATTTTGGAAATATTAAAAGTTTTTAAAATCATTTAAATCTAAAATTTGATTCACAAATGTGAATATTTATGTATTAATGCATATGTAGTTAAATTTGAATTCATATATTGAATTTGATTTTCAATTTGGCTTTAAAATAAATTTTAAAGTAAATGTTTTGTAAAATAATTTGATTTATAAATGTATATCTATGCAATTTATATAATATGTATTTAAAAAATTCAAAACGCTCTCTTTTAATAATTTGCATTAATAAAAAGCTAATATCTTAATGTAAGTTTAAATGCAAATTAAAATAATGTAAAATAATTTGTTAATAAAAGAAGAATTTTTTTTTTACAAGTGTTAGATTAGTAATAACTAGGATGACAAGTGTAATTCAAGGGAAGAAAAGTTAAACAAGTGTCATATATCATTTTCATTTTCCTTAAAGATTCATAGAAAAGAAAAAAAATACATAGGTAATTCATCTTTTACACATTTTCTAAAGCCTAAAAAAATAAAAAAAAAAATTAAAGGAACAGATCTGAGAAGAAAAAAATTCACAAACCAGAAAAACCAAAGAAAGCTTCTTCTTTCAAACTTTTTGATCAGCAACTCAAAATTCTTTTTCCAGTTAAAAACCTGACAGCATCCTCATTCTTTTGCTGTCACAAAGAAGAAAAAAACTATAAGTTAAATCCTTTTTTTGAAATTTAAATTTTTGAAAAAAATAACTAATCAGGTAATTACATCAGAAACTAAGCAACTTTTTAATCAATTAGTGCAGGAAAATCTAAAGCCCAGTATCAAGTTGAATTCAAAATTTGCAGTTTTCATTTTCCAGGGTTTTCCTTTGTTCCACTTTTGTCTTCAGTCCCAAAATTGTGAGTAAACATCTAGTTTCTAAAACTTAAGTATGATAAAAATTGTTGCTTAAGTGATTGCTGAGACAATGATACCTGCATGTGTTGATAGTTGTAAATAATTCTGTAAGCATGGTTGTATTTGTTTCTACATGCCTGTAATTTGTATTCCTCTGTTCGTTCCTGTTCACAGAGTTTTATAAATTAACAAATTCAAACTTTCCATATGAACACTTTGAAGCTTTGGATTTAAAACAAACTAGTTAAGTCTTAAACTCATCTAGCTTATGAAATTATGTTTAAGCAAATTAAGTTTAGAATTTTCCTGTAAACAGGAAGATTTCAGCGAAAACTTATATAATGAGATAAATAAAATGTTGAATTTTATTGATTCATGTATATGTATTGAATCATCATTTAAAATTATGATTTATAACACAAAAATCCAGATTTTTAAAATGGGATTGAATATGGATTTTGGGTAATTTCTGGAAGATGGAGCAACTGGGGTGATCGGATTTGTTACTGGAGGTGGGTAAGGCCATGGGCGTTCAGGGAAAAATGGTGGTTGAGGCTAAAGAGGGCTGTGGCAACGGCGGTGATCGAAATTGTTTCCAAGCCCTAGTTTTAGTTGGAGCTCGAGTTGTGATCTGTGCTTTATCTCAAGTTGATCGAGCATGGTGTAGCTTTGGGGATTGGTGGCGTAGGGGTTCGACAAGGTATGGCCGGAAGCGGTTGACTTTTGGTGGTCGGAGCGTTGGAGGCGAGGCAATTGGCTGATGTTCGTTTTGGGTTTGGGTTCATCAGTAATGCTCTGTTTTGATTCGTGGAGAGTATGAGTGTTTAGGTGGTCGAATTGGGTTGCTGTGGTGATGAATTAGTTGCCGGAGGCGATAACGTTGGTCGGAGGTGACTAACGACGATGTGCACGTGCACATGGTTGATTGTTGTGACAGTGTGATGATTGGGGAAGAAAGGGAAGTTGCTCGAGGCAATACACGGGGAAATGGGTGGAAAACTCGAAGGGAAACTCGTGTTGAATTTTCATTGTATCGGGTTGGTTTTTATACTTAACCAAATTTTTGAAAAAATGTGTCACTGGGGTCAAATTTTATAGAAGCTCGAAGCAAACAGCAAAATCTTCCAGGGAAGACTCGAAGTGGCCTCGGATTTTATATACGAAACAGTTTTTCTTTAAAATGAAAATTCAACTTTTTGAACGATTTTAAATTCCTTTTATTAAATGATGATTTTTACCTGAGCTTTAGCTAATTAAGGTTTAAAACAAGACATTTTAAAGTAATTAAACTCAATTTAAATTTTGTTACATTAATTCAAGAATTTATTTATATAAATTAATAATGAAATTAAGGAAGGTAATTAAAATAAATGTTATTTAAGCAAAACTTAATCTTTTAACAAACTGATGTAATAAAGATAATTTATAAAACAAGCTCTAAAGAAAAATCAAACTAATTAATTTATCTTTTGATTTATTAAATAATTGAAAATTTGATAATACAATTACTTGAGAAGTAATTACTTTAATTTAAGGTTTAATTAATAAATAAAAGTAATTAGGGTTTCATAAATTAACAATTAAGGATTTATTAATTAGGGTAATTAATTAAGGAATGCTTAATTAATGAAGATAATTACAGATTTAATTAATTTTTATTAGGGATAACGAATCATTGATTAAAATCATTAATGAATTAATTATGTGATTAGTTAGTTTAATTCACACAAATTATTCATCGTAGTCGTATATGATTGATAACTATTGTATGATGGGTATTGATCGATATCTCTGATTGTAATTTTGATGCTATGTGATATAAATTGTTTTGTGCTGGGCTGTGATCCTGTATTTTCTATGTGAATATGAAACCCTTTCTTTTTTCCTGTAGAAACGACACTTGAATTTCGATGCGACAGGGGGTCGGATTCCAGTTGGTTATCCGAAACCCTCATCGAACCTGTGAATCTGTGTGAATGACATATCCACATGTTTTAAAAATTGACGCTCACTATTCGGATTAGCCGGGAGAGGACCTTTGTGTCATATGACCCATTCCGAATAGTGATTCGACGAATGGAGAGCAATTGAAGACCGGTGGTGAAGACCGGGTGTCTTCGAAAACGATAGGATAACCTATCGATTGTCTCTGCACCGAGTTGCTTCGGTGTAGGGATTCCCTAAGTGATGGGAAGTCCGATCGGGATTGTGGACGCCCAGATTTGCAAGGGCTTCTTCCTTTATTGGACGAAGTGCCTTCGGTTCTGTTCTAACCCGGAACAGACTTGTATGGTCGTGTGTCTGACACTACACCTTGAGATATAAAGTCGATTTCTTTCAAATACATATATGTTGGTGGTGGAGAATTTATTGCTTAGCTTAACACCCTTCTCTGAGACGTACGAGCTCAGAGGTTATGTAGTTGAAGGTTATCAGTGATATACTCCCAATTTGGTAGTGTGGCACGCTAAGTGCTGCTATGTATTGATGATCATTTGCTGATCATTTGTTGATCAAAGCATGGCTTTTGTGAAAAGCGTAGCTTTGTGGACGAGACTTCGTCAAACCTCACAAACCGGTAATGGTCGAAACAGGAAAGACGCAGCAAGGTTATTGGGGGTAGCGCCCTTTAGGTATGTACATTTCCTTCTGGATAGAAGTGGTATCATGGTATGGAGCCCAGATACTTAACTTATGTGGATATCGCAAATATATATATATATATTACTTTGTTATTATTGTTGTTGGGGCCTCGAATAAAGGTTGGTTACAACCGGGAAATGGCATACTCGTGTTAGCAGTTACCTAGTTATAGAGGTAACCCGGCCTTGTGTTGGCAGAGATCCGGTTAGGTTTTCAGAACGTCCCTCCAGAGGCATACCCATGTGGCCCAGGAAGTTCCTTAGCCTGACCATTTGTTTGAAATCCAATTACCAGTACGAACCTTGTACATTTTTAGTTGTAGAACCTGCCATCTAATATGGTAGCTATAGTAGGCATACTATAATGGTACATATGCTGGCTAAGATTAATATTATACTTTCGAAAATGTTTTCACACTATGCGTTAATAATAATATTTAAAGTGTTTTCTCGTATTAAGCATTTTTTGACAGTCATAAGGAGAAATCTCCTCCAAGTCTGCGTTTGCATTTTGTGTGTGGAGGGAGGCCTTATGGCAGTTTCATTTTCAAAAAGCATTGCGAATTTATTTCAAATCCTTTTGTTGTTTTTGATTTAAATAAACTGTTTTTATTTCAAACTACTATTTTGTTTACTCATACCAGTCCCATGACTGACCCGGAGTTTATTGTTCCTTTTCTAAACTCTGGGTGCCAATAATTTCCACACGGGCAGCCTAGTAGCAGGTCTTCCATGTTTTGGTGCTAGCTGGATTTTGAAGTCGTATGGTTTGAAGGCTACTGGTTTTTGAAGACCCTTTGACTTGGAGATATTTTAAAAACTTTTGGATCTCAAGGACCTTAGTTGGATGTTCGCTATCATTTCATTCCATTTGAAGACTTTCTTGGAATGCAATCACTTGTGATTATATCGTGATGGTCTATTTTGAAGTTGTGTTGTATATGTTTAAAAATACTCTGATGTTGGTGATGTTGTTGTAATGATATTGTGATGTTGTATCTGGGATATTGATGTTGGCAGTTTTATTTTCCGCTGTTTATATTCATCTAATGTTGTTATAAGCTCCATCCGAACTGGAATTCGACGTTCGAATCTCCGGCAGTCGAATACAAGTGAGGTATTTGATGTCGATTTTTGAACGCTGAACTTCGGGTCGTGACAAGTGGTATCAGAGCTAAAGGTTGAGTAAGAACTTTAGCTACGGAGTATAACACATTAGATGGCTCATTAGAGATAGGGTGAAGTATACCCTAGAATGAGTATAAACCGAGACTGAAACCTCAAATTTTCTTAGTCTATTTTCTTTAACTGCTGATATTCCTTAAGATATCTCGTCTGAATCTCTAAATCAAGTTCTTACTGATTAAGATAGTAAGAATGAGCGGGAGAAGAGGTAGAGCTAGGGGTCAAGGGAATGCTACAACAGCTAGTCAAGTTTCTCCTTCAGCAGAAGCAGTTATGCCTACTCAACCTCAGCCAAATTTGGATGATTTGTATAAGAGTTTCACAAGGCTTTGTGGTAGGCCGTTCAGTGGCAAAGAGTCAATTATTGAGGCCCAGGCTTGGATCATATCATGTGAAAAGATTTTTAAGGGGCTTAAGCTCCAAGATGATCAAATGCGTCCCATTGCTTCTTGGCAACTACAAGATGAAGCCTCAGCCTGGTGGGAAACAGTCACAATAGTTGAACCAGAAGAAGAATTTACTTGGAGTCGATTCAAGGAGGTGTTTGAAAAGCGCTATATGTTGTCGACATGAATTTCCCGAATGTGTCAAGAATTTCTAGACTTGAAGCAAGGAGGCTTGTCTTTTGGGGAGTACTTAAACAAGTTCAACGAATTATCTCATTTCGGTCCATAGTTGGTGAATACGCCTCTAAAGAAAAATGAAAGTTACATTCGTGGAATGAACAAGAAGTATCACGAAAGGATGACAACACACATCAAAGAATCTTTTCTGACCTTATTGATATGGGATATCGGTATGCCACCCTGGTTATGCAATAGATTCCAAGGGAAAGCGGAAATTCAAGTAATTAGAATTGGAAGAAAAGGAAGTTTGGGGGGGGCAAGAAGCCACATCAAGGCAAGGATAAGAGGAGCAATCAAGGAAATTCGGCTAGAAATGTAACTTGTTACAATTGCCAAGAGAAGGGGCATTATTCAAACAACTGCAAAAATCCGAAGAAGCAAGTTAAGAAGGAACAACTTGCGAAGAATGATCAAGGAGTTAGAGAATGCTATAATCGCCACAAGCCTGGATGTAAAGACCCGTTTGCCCATACCTATTGAATCGACAATAAACCACACATGTCTAACTCAAATTGCACGAAAAGACGGATCTTTAAGGGTGATTCAAGTAAAGTAGACAGAACAGAACCTCACTCGTATGGAATAACATATATTATTTCAATAATAATCTTTATAGTGGAAAACATTTAAATACATATATCAGAGTCTAACCTAAATTCAGCATGGACAGTTATAAAACCTGCCCTTACAATAGCTGACAAACATCAAACAAAATACACTAAGCAAAGCGGATAACAGAATATGTCCATACGTCGATGAATATCTCCAGCTCTCCTCTGGAAACTCCAACTGTCTTCGACTATCCGGAAACTACTCGAATCTGACCCGAGTATGGAAAATACCTGGATCAGGCTTGATAAACCAGCGTGAGAAAAACTCAATAATAAATGACAGTGGCATATATCAGCCTTTGGATAAAATTCTTGGAAATAAAGAGTATCTCATGAGACCACGCCCACACATAAACACGTACGGGTTTTTACCTTATGATAACTAAAACACTTTTATATCAAAACGTTTGATATTATTTCTAATGACATCTCTTTGAAAACATTTGCAAATAAACTTATTAATCTTAGCCGAAATTATTACATTGATTAAATTCCAGCATAATAGGTTTACAATCAAGTCCATAGGTTTTTATTGGAGCATGGATTTCCATACAAATGACCAGGCGCAGGATCTACCTTCCGAAATGGGTACACCTCTAGATGGATGTCCTGAGAAACCATCATAAAGCTTCTCTACTAACACAAGACCGACCTACCTCTTTAACTAGATATACCGAATATGTCATCCCCCGGTCGTTACCGACCTTTAACCGAGCGCTCGTTTTCCATACACCACATTAGTATACATCCCGAACGTCATAGCGGGAAGAAATATATCTAGAAGGGGATGATCATACCCTACTTGGGAATGACGCACTTAGCCTTGCCGCATCTAATCCTGTTTCGGTCATTTCCGGTTTGATGAGGCTTGAGGCTACGATTACCTTTTCATATAGCACATATCACATCTTTAAATGCCACATTGTCATTCCGTTTAACTACTAATTGCCTTCCATAAAAATACAACCCTTGAGCTCGTATATCTCAAGGAGGGTGTTAAGCTAAGAGAAGTCGCCTTCTCCGCCACCACTGATGTACGTTTGTAAAAACCAATGTACATAATCGTTAGAAATGCAATGTCAGACAAACGTCCATACAAGTTGTTCAGGAACATGACAAACCGAAGGCACTTTCCTCGACCATTATTAGGCGAGAAGCCCTTGCAATCTGCAAAATCTCCATCATGAGGAGACCATTGCTATATATAACTCTATAGTGGGTACGATCCCGAGCAAATCAACAAGCAGTCCTCACGCTATAAAGATCCATGGTCTTCAATAATCATCGTCTTCAACATGTCTTTATGTTCGAACGTATACATTAGTTCGAAGTAGTTTTCGGATAGGAATTAACCAAATCTGACTCCGATTCCTTCGAAATCCAATCATCGATAAAAGTGAATACGAGTATATAGGATTTATTAAGTCTCTTTTCACTTTAATTCTTTTCGGATGATTTCGAAATTCTCTCTCTTTTAACTTAGAGTAATTTCTAAGAAGTTCATTCTTTTGCTTTGGAAAATACCTCAGATTTCCTTACTTAATTCTTGATCCAAATGTCTTAACTTTTAAGCGGGTCAAAAACAATGTTATTTAAGACATCGTTTATGTGAGTCAATCTTAACAAAAACATTTTTGAGTAAATAGGATCATAGAAATCATTCATCTTGGAGATTGCTTAACTTTTGGATAATACCAATCTTTTTTTAATTTGGAAAACTTAACACAGAATCTTTTTTAATTTAAGAGCATCCGGGCTTTCCTTTCGATCTGTTCCACCCCTCGCCAAAGAAAAGAAAACATAGGCCAGGTAAGTTCAGGGCACTGGTTGCTCCATTCCTAACCTTAGTTAAACACCTTGTTTTATCTTCTCAGATCTCACAGGAGGGACAAATGTACTGGTCGTTTCCGCATACTCAGATTTTTCAACTTTATTTTGGAATTGCTTATGAATATTCCAAATTATCTTTCAAAACTCTTTATTATCCTTTTTAAAACATTCATAATTTATCCCGAGAAATGTCGTTACATTTAAACTCATATTCCAAAAATTATAGAATTCGCAACAGAAAAGTGCTGCAGAAAATGCTACATAAGCTTATTTAAATTAAACAACTTTTAAACATTCGATAATTCATATTTTCCAATCCAAATCTCTTTTAAATCATTTAAATAGATTTATCAGATTTATTCCATATTTTTTCACAATTAAAAACATCCATTTAAAAAATTTCCTGTTATGGTCACTAAATTGCACAAGCGCGATTTTTGTTAAAAATCGATTTGGACTTATTTCAAAATCTACTTAACGAAACTTTGATTTTCTTTCTTCGTTTAGAAGATATGGATATAATAGTCCGGAATTTTCTTATCTCGAAGAATTCCGAACTATATTCCACTCTACACATTCATTTGAACTTTTCAGCGCGAAATTGCGAACTACTGTTGCGCGACGCGTCTAGTTTTAACTTATTTTTCAATACTTGAAATAATTTATTCAAATTGCATTTCAATTTCACTATTCATCTAAATTTCAATTTCTAATTAACTATCCTTTTCAAATCCGTTTTACTTCAAATTTCAAATTCTCTTTCATTTTAACTTTAATTTCACTTCTAAATGAAAAGAGACTTAGTTTTCCACAATATCTCATATTACTAAAATTTGGTCTTTTTAGATAAAGGGATTACTTAATCAAAATGAACATATCCAATATTCATATTTATCACTAACATAGCATCCATTCAATCCAATCACATGCATATGATTTCAAATCTAACATTCACTATTAATATCATAACGTGATATATTATCACAATTCACTTAATTTACTAACTACCAAATCATCCATATTAACAATCAATTTGGTGTAAACATTCATATGTCATAAGGGTATAAATATGATTTATAACATAATCAAAATATAAATTCAAAAGCAATGAGAATTTCTCACCATAAACTAAAGCGATTAACTTCCTACCAACATTCTAATCAACCAACACTTCACTAATTAATTCCTACTCCATTAAACACTAGCAAAAAACACCCTCTCCCATCCAATAGCTTGGCCGAGGCTTGAGATGGAGGTTGGCTGAAAATATAGAGAAGAAGCGGTAGAGCTTTGAACTTGAATTCCCAAGATTTAGATCCGAAAAATAGGTCATCTTCTCTCTTGTTTTTGACTCTCTTACTCACAAAATTTGAAAAATTATTAACTGAAAAGTTGTTGCAAATTCTTTTCTATTGAATTTGAAAAAATGAATCATTTGAATACAAGTGGTTTTGAGCGAGATATGTCAAAATAAAAGTGCTATTCTCGGATTCATAAAATTAAAACCCGAAAATACACTTCAAAGAATTGAGCTTCAGATATAGAAAACCTCAAAAATGGAAAAAGTGATCAACATAAAAGTTGTAGCCACTGAAATTTCATATGGTTTTAAAAATAGAATTTCAAAAGTAGGATCTGTTATAATCAAGTTATGATCAAAACAAAATGGTATATTTTCTGATTTAAAAACTGGGCCAGAAAATGCATTGTAAAGAAGTGGATTTTTGACATAGTAAACTTTGGAATGAGACAAAGTGATAAACATGAAAGTTGTAGCCGTTGGAAAAATACATGATTTAATTTTTTTTTTACATTTTGGCTCTGTATTGAAGAACTTATGGCCGAAAGAAGAAGAGGTAAAATATAGAGAAAAAAGGAGTTTGTTTTGAAGAAAATAAACATTGATTTCTTTTGAAAATTTTGTAAATATTTTGACATTATTTCTTTATAATATTTTTCTATGGCATGGAAGCCATTAGAGAGAAGAGGAAGAAGATGAAGAAGCTTGAGAAAAGAAGAAGAATAAATGTGAAAGAAAGTGAAGAAGGAGGTGGATATTTAATGAAAAAGAAAGAAAATGGTAATTTACCAAAATAACCTCTTACCAAATTACCAAACCAACCTTACTTCAACCTAAAAAAATCTTCACTTTTTCAAAACTTAACATCACCCTTCACATCCTCACTTTAAGTCTTAATCCCTTAAGAACTAAGCTAAGTAAAATAATAATTATGTTGGCTTTTGATGTGATATTGATTTGATGTTTACTTTTGACTTTTCTTACTTACTTTTGTTAATTTTTACTTACTTTTCTTAATGGCTTCTAGAAGTTTTCTAACCTTGTTTAGTAAAAGTAAACTTGATTAGTTAATTAATTAATACTTACACTATTAGAATATTTGTTTCTATATAAGAAAATAAAGGTGCAATGACGTTGCGACAACATTTAATCGATAACGTTGTTTTTCGACAAAATGTTTTACGGTCACATTTTGACATTTTAGTTAAACTATTTATTTATGTAAACCAAATTTAAAAATAAACTTTTTACTTCTTTAAATAAATTAAAACAAGTCTCTTCATATTTTAAAATCATATTTAATTAATATCAAATCTCTAATTTTACAGTGTATGTAAAACTGACAAAATGCGACAAATTTTTGTTATTTTTATAAAACGATTATTAACAAACTTTTAAATCTTTTAACATACTTTTATTATCTTTATTAGATGTTTTAAATAAGATTTATCTTTTTAGAAAAATATTAAAGTCCATTTATTTAAGCCTTTATTTATTCTTAACAAAACTTAACTTTTGTCGATTTGTTTTAAAATCCAAATTTATACTTTTTAATACATTAACTATAAGAATAGATAATTATTTATATATATAACATATTTATTTAAGATTTAAACTCCTTTTAAATTTAATCAAACGAAATCTCTCATTTTCGAAGTAACGAAATTACGGGTCGTTACATTCTTACCTACTTAAAAGCATTTCGTCCTCGAAATGAAATCAAAGACAAAGGAATCTATCCCATGCTCACTCCTCACATAATTTGACTTAGTCTACTGATGATAGAAAAGAAGAAGGCCAATATCATAACAGCACTAAAACAAATGATGTCAAACATACATATAGAGATTCCTCATACTAACCTGAGTATCTATCACGTACTTAAAGTTGTATATACATATATCAAGTCAAACTTCCATCCTAGTGCGTACTGCACACTTAAGATAATATATACAACAACCAAACAAGACTATACATCCAAAAATAACCAAACTGATGCTAAATCAACATAAATGAATCCATCCATATAACCCATCCTCTGTCTTAAGCATGTACTATACCTGAGGTTTATATAAATTTACACATATCTAAATATAAGTCCAACCACTATATCTTAGTGCCTACTATTTAAGATAACTATCCAACTACTAAGTAGACAGACCCAAAACATCACTATATGTGATCTTTGATTCGATCTATTATTTGAATCCATAACTTTTCTTTTGAACTAGTATCCATCCCTCGATTTTCTAGTGCGTACTTTGATCAGACTTTTTATCACAAACCCTTGCACTCCTTGCATAGCTCTCAACTATGATAGAAAACTTCTGTACATAACCATAAACTCTCATCAATGTTCGCCATCAAAAATCGAGTGATAAATCCTTTTTCGGATTGGTGTAAACACCTCAAAGTTCTGTACTCAAATCTTAGATCAAAATTTATGTGCCAAAATGATCTACATTTAACTAATGTACTTATTCACATTCATCTTTACCTAATACATTTCTTCCAAACTTCTACATATCCAAGTTTATTTCACAACCATTGCTTTCTTCTAAATACATTATTACTTAAGCATATAAATATGACTTAACTTGTATAATATACCTTTACTTCCTAAGAGTATATATACATATCCTCAATCTTCAAATCGTCGTTACTTCAATTAGGGTCTTCAACAAATGTGGAATTCTATTATTCCAAATAAATAAGTTATAAAACTCAATCCTTAGTTTTCTTTACCTAAGGTTTCAATTTAACTAAAATTGTTTATCTAATCCATATACTAATAAGACAACTTTACTAAAAGTACACTTTTTTTCTTACTGATTCTATGATTAACTACTTAACTTATTTACCTATCCATTTTCTAAATCAAATTTCCTAATCTTAAATCCATCAAATACCTTATAGTCAAATTGCGAAATTTAATTCACATGGTATTTGTTATTAACTTTTTTTTTCATCCAACAATCAACCTACTGACCATATTATTCAAGACCATCAACTTCTATTCTTACTTCATTTTGAATTACAAATATTACCCTAAATATATCACTAATTCAAAATTTTATATTAGGATGATATTTCTTATACATCTTATTCCCAAATTTCAAATTAACTTATCTCCTAATTAGTTATACAACATATCTTTTTATATTATATTTACCCAACATTTCAATTTTGGCTTATCTTTTCTATCTTATTGATTAGAATTTTTCTAAGTGTACATTTTCTCTTCACTTTCTCTAATTACACTTCTAGCTTCAGTATTATCATCAATATCTTACATTCAAATTGTAAATTTTGCTTCACAGGATATTTGTACTTAGCCTTTAAATCCATCCATTATGATAATCACTTAATCATTATTATTTCTTAATACTAAGTATCTAAAGGTATATGATTAAAGTTCTAAATTCTAGCTTTCAACTAATTGATCCTATATGAAATATCTTATAGTCAAATTGTGCAATTATAATCACAAGATATTCATATTTTAGTTTCACTAAGCAAAGTCACGATCAATTCTTAACTTCTAACCCATAAGATAATAATATCCCCTTTAATATTTATAATATAAACCCAAGGTAAAATTATTTCATTTACCAATTTCTTTCAAACAAAATCATTCCTATAAAATTAACAAATACACGCTCATATATATATAATACTCTCATAACTCATTTTAGGGTGTTACTAACCCTATCTCTAATGAGATACTCATCCTAGGATATTACTAATCCTATCTCTAATGAGACTTTACCCATAATAGAGCCAAGGTTCTCGCTTAACCTTCAGCTCTGATACCAAATGTAAAGATCCAGGCTTTTCAACCATCGACAGTGGATATAACCACCGTAGCTTACACCGGTACCTCACGCTTTGCTTTTACGGCCAGCCTCTCGACTGTAAGGCAAACTATCTGTAACGTTTGCGATTTTTCGTTACCGAAAAACCGAAAAGTTATGGTTAAAGAAGAAGAAAGAGGTAGAAGGAGAGAGAAAAAGGTAGAACAAAACAGAACAGAAAGGAATAACAGAACAATATCAGAATCTAACCATCGCAGCGGAACAACATATAATAGATAAATGAATATTCATTAAAACAAAAGAACTGAATATTTTATATATTACATCACATTACATTCATTATCAGAGTGTACAACAACAAACAGCGGAAAAGAAATACTATATACAATAGATAATATGCTACGCCATCCGGCTCGCCTCCAGATATCTGTAGCAACACCTGAATCCAGAATGACCTGATAACCTAACTCTAGACTGCCCGTGTGGAAATTGGTGGGCACCCAGAGTTTAGGAAGGGAACAATAAACTCCAGGTCAGTCATGTGACTGGTGTGAGAACTAAAAACAGTTATTTATCTTTAAGACAAAGAATAGGATAATTTTTAAATAAATTCGCAATGCTTTTTTTTGAAAATGAAACTACCATAATGTCTCCCGCCACACACACAATGCAAACGCAGACTTGGAGGAGGTTTCTCCTTATGATAGTCAAAGATGCTTACTACGCAAAATCAAATCATTTTTGATATTATTATTAGTGCATAGTGTAGAAAACAATTTCGAAAGTAGAATATAAATCTTAGCCAGCATAGGCATTCCGCACTTATGCCTACTATAGCTACTATGTTCAATAGCAGGTTACCGCCACATTCCATAGCATGTAATACAACTAAAACCGTACAAGGATCGTATTGTTTCTTTGGATTTCCAACAAATGGTCAGGCCAAGGAACTTCCCATTGCCACATGGAAACGCCTCTGGAATTACGTCCTGAGAACCTAACCGGATCTCTGCCAACACAAGGCCGGGTTACCCCTAACTGGGTAACTGCTGACACGAATATGGCATTCCCCGATCGTAACCGATCTATATCCGAGAATCCCCGATTTCCAACAACCACAAAGTAATAAATTTGCAGTAACCACATAGGTTAAGTATCTAGGCTCCATACCATGATACCACCTCTATCCAGAAGGAATGACATACACTAAAGGGGCGCTACCCCCTAATAACCTTGCTGCATCTTTCTTGTTTTGACCATTTTCGGGTGTGAGGCTCGATGAAGTCTCGTCCACAAAGCCACGCTTTACAAAAGCAGTGTTTTGGGTCAACAAATGATCAAAGCAATGATCATCAAGATAGACGATCAAACAAATGATCCTATCACAAATGATCAATACAATGATCATTTCACAGCATCACTCAGCATGCCACACTACCAAATTGGGAGTATATCACTAATAACCTTCAACTATATAACCTCTGAGCTCGTACGTCTCAGAGAAGGGTGTTAAGCTAAGAGAATAAATTCTCCGCCACCAACAGAAATATATTTGAAAGAAATCAGCTTTATATCTCAACTTGTAATGTCAGACATACAATCCATACAAGTCTGTTCCGGGCTCGAACAGAACCGAAGGCACTTACCAAAAAGTCCTTGCAATCCGGATATTCATTAATCACGTCCGGACTTCCCGTCACTAAGGGTGATAAAACCTCTGTACCGGAGATCAGCCGATGCAGAGTAACTCGACGGTAATCCTTCCGGTTTCACAATTATCCGGTCTTCAACAACGGTCTTCAAATGCAATTCATAACGACGTATCACTATTCGGAGTGGGTTATACGACCCCATGGTCCTTTCCCGGTTAACCCGAATAGTGAGCGCTTATTTTAAAATAAGTGTGGCATTCAATTCAAACAATCACAACAATTACCTATTTAAAGGTAAATATTGATAGTTGGTTATTTAACTATCAATAAAGATGCGCAACATCACCAGATTCCAAATAATTTCTCAAATTATTTATTTTCCCAAAAATATCTTTACAAGATATAAAATTTTCCACACTTCAAAATTAACAACATTTATTTTGAAACCAATTTTCCCTTTTCATTTAAAATTTCCATAGTGAATTTATATTTCAAATTATCTATTGATCTACAGTTTTCAATAGATTTCAAATATTCAATTCCAATTTATCTTCAAGAAGATAAATTCTCAAAAACGTCTCGTTTCATATTGGAAAAGCAATTCCATACTTATTTAATAATAAGTATTTCATAAATCTTATTTATTTTCACAATTTGAGAATATTCAATATACTTAACCCATAATTAAGTATATATTTCATTCGTTAAGAAAATCATTCTTTAATTCACATTTAATTGGGTCAAAACGAATGTTGCGTAAAACATCGTTACGACAACCCAAAATCACTAGTATAGGGATTCGAAATTAAATAGATATATAAATCCCAATACTATACAAAAATATTTCCTTTCAGAAATCATTTACTACAACAACAGTGTTATAGTCCATTATTTCCTTATTTCCTCGAAAACGTCTATTTCAACAATAAATGTTGAAATCTATGTTTCCATTCCTTTTTTTTTTCTCGAAAACGTCTATTTCAACAATGAATGTTGAAATCTAGGTATTCGATACTTAATGCATTTTAAAGCACCTTTAAATCGTTTTTAAATTCCATTTAAAACATTCCTTTCCCAAATTATATCCATTTTTTTTAATAATATATTTACTGTTCAAAATTGTGAATATAGCTCCTTTAATAAATTTTAATATTAAATTTATCAAATTAAATTTGATTTTCGAATTTATAAACAATGTTTATAAATTCCAACCCTATTTATAACTTTGATTTATAAATTTCCTTTATCAATCCAATTCAATTTATAAAATTCAATTTTATACCAAAAGTCCATATTATAAGTTAAGTACTTATAATTCATTCATTCATTTACCAAATCGTTCTTTTTAAGCTTCACAAATTCCAAATCTTATTGCTTATAAGATTCTTTTATAATCAAATAAATATTTGTGAGGAATCCAGTTGGATCCCTCCAACCTGTTTCCTTGCATCCAAAGATGTTAGCACAATACCCATTCCAATTCGAGGTGGAATATCGTGGTATATGGGATTTTTAAAATATTATCCGCTTAATAGGCGGCGCAATAGGGTCTCATCCGCTATACAAGGCGGGAAATCAATTCCAATATATACATATGCCAATATATGTATATATTGCTATATATAGTATATCCTACTATATCTAATATCACAATCAAACAACAATCCATCAATCAACAAATTTTAAATATAACTATTTAAAATTTAAATACCCTTTTTGAGTGAGAAGTTCTCACCTTAGCTATCTATTTCGCAGTCCATTTCCGTCTCAGCTTGTTTCCGTGATTTTAAAACCTTGTATAAACAGTTTATACAATTTATCAATATTCGAATAAATTGAATAACCAATTTTCGTTTGGTAATTTTAATTATCCAATGATTTTGTTTTAAGCTGATAGCTTAAATTTTAAACCGATTTCCTTTTGAATGAATTTATTTAACTAAGACTAAATTAAAACTAAATTTCCTCTTTAATAAATTGACCAAAATTTTATCTTTAACAAATTTTCCTTTAATAAATCATTTGTCTCACCATCTGACAAATTTAATTTACTAGCAAATTAATTTGAACAAATGATTTCATTTTCAAAACAATTTCTTTTAAACAATTTCTGTTAAATAAATTTATTTACCTATACACTTTACTTTCAAACTAACTTTCCTTTTACTGGAAATTAAAATTTCATTTACACCTATATTTATTTTAATTTATTTTCTGTTCCAACCCACTGTTTATTTATTTTTATTTTATTTTTTCCATACATATACTTTCCCCTGCTAGAAAACTTTTAAAACAGATTTTATTATTATTATTTTTCTGTCTATATCTTTACTGACTAGAATTGGAACAACTTATCAAAAAGATTACCTTTGTAAGATTATAGACATAGATCTATATATATCTTTAAATTAAACAAAACTATATTTACCTTACTGTCGAAATTCAAAGATGTTGCCTGCCGTGCTTCCGTGAACCGACGCACCACTGCATCTCAGGTCATCAAAAATTCGCTAGCTCTCCTCGGCAAGTGCCTTCGCCCCACCTCCAGAATAACTGGTTCGTGACCGAGCTTCCTGCAGCTCCCTCCAACGAACACCTCTTCGTCGCCGCGACCCCCCTCCCCTAGCACGCGCCGACCTGATTGAGAGGAGAGCGACGCCTCCTGCCATAATCATTCATGACCAGATCTGGATGCCCCCCTACCGCCCCCACGCGAGTGCTCGCGGCTACCACGGTGTGTCAACCCAAACGCGCGCCTCGACGAAATTGAAATGCATCGCGAATTGATTTAGGGCTCCGGCCAATTTTTTTTTTTTTAATGATTTCCTCGCGTTCGATTTGAGAATAGAAAATGGGGAGCCGGGGTTTTGATTTTCGTAATTACATTTGAAAGAGGGGGGAAAGAGAACGAACGAAGTTTTAAGAAGAAAGCTTGCGGCCATTATTTTATTTCTTCGTTTGATTTGAATACTGAAGACTTTTGCGTGTTTAATTAAAAAGAGATAGAGGGAGACAGGAGTACGCAATTTACAGGGGGAACGTGTTTTCTTCGCTTGCAGGGAATAGGGTGGCTGAAGTACAAAAATATAGGGTGGTTGTGATTTGAAATGAACTTGACCAATTATATATTTAAATTCAAATTGAATTTGATTTAAATTCCAACGCGTTTTCGTGTCGTATTCTCACACGACAACTCCAAAAAATACGAAATTTGAAATTCGGTAATAATACAATATTACGGACCCAATGGAACTAGTTTCGTCGAATTCCGAGAATGTATGAAAAATGACTATTTTTAAATATTGATTTAAACGATATAAATTCAAAACTGAACAATTCACTATTAATTTCAAATCTGAAGCTTCTATTATCTTCAGTATTATCAATATAAATTTTACAAGCCTTTGAAATAATTTTAATCGGCTTAAAATTTAAGATTCAAAATTTTATTCAACTTTCAATAGGTTAAATTTTATAATTTAATCGTTAAATTCAAAGTTATAATGGAAATTCAATCCAAACCATTATTCAAATATTTAAAATTAATTAAATATTTTCAATTTAAATTGTTCAAAATTCTGGGTCGTTACAATCTTCCCCCCTTAAAAGAATTTCGTCCCGAAATTACAAGTTAGGAGGAAAGGTCCTTAACTCGTCTACTATTTTTCACAATCTAAATAGTTTTATCAACTTACTAACCTAAATCTTTTTATTAAAGATCCATTATCATTCCAATTAGCTCTCCAACTTTGATTATAAGTTTCAAACAATATTGTTTCGTTCAAAACTCAAATTTAAATTTAAATTCAAATTTTAAACTTTCAAATTTTCTCAAAATTTTTCTAACACCCTAAATTTTCGAAAAATTTCGCCAGCGTCTCTTTTGCGCGGCTCGATCGATACGACTACAAAATGGCACCACGACCCCTCAGAATCAAAAAGAAAAGAGAAACCAAGCGGCTAGAGAAGAAAATCATCAAATCTCGTACTAAAATTGAAATACGTACCTTTTTGTCGAGCAATTCAATTTTATCTTTGAAATCAAAATCATATTCCCATTTCTTTTAATATACCTGTATAACCTGCTAGTAGTAGTATCCAATTCCAACATTCAAACCATTTTGCACATTCCATTTCAAAATATTCAATATATACTTCTTATACATTTTTACTTCACTATTGAAGTTACATATATATTCTCATTCAATTTTATATTTCAATCAATTTTGCATTTCAAATTTCATTTGAATTCAACTCACAATTTCAATTCTATTCAAATTTAATTTCCTCTGAATATTGAACTTTTATTGATTAGCTTCATTTACAACTAATTCGTATCACTATTTTAAATTAGTTTCATTTACTAACTCATTTTAATTCCCGTACGAATTTTAATTCATCTTTCATTTACAATTATTCAATTCAATTTTATTGCTTACAAATTTGAAATGAATTTCAACATTCAATTTCATATTTTATTTTAATTACTTGCAATTGCAAATTTTGTTTATTCATTCACAATTTACTTCCATTTGAAATTATTTCACAAATAAATAAATTATCAAGTTAATTTTACTTGAATTCAATCCAAATCAATTCTATTCAAATTCATTTACTTCCAATTTGAATTCAATTTCATAACTTTCAACTTCGCTAATTCAATTTCATTATCACTTAATGAATTTTATATAATCAACTAACAATCAAACTAACAACCAATGTATACACCACACAACCAAATTTATTTACTCTTCATGATATTCAATTTGGTTAACTATTAAATTGACTTCCATTCAATTTATTCAACTTCCAATTTATTCAATTTTTTTTTCTTTTAATCGATTTACATTCAATTTTTCCTATCAATTCAATTGTTAATTCATTTAACATTTCAAGTTGAATTTCATTTATATAACTCAAGTTCACATCATTTAATTCACTTGATTATTTTATTTCGATACCAAAATCAATTTCATTCAACTTCACTTAAGTTATATTCTCTTTCAAACATCATTTGTTTAACTTAACTTAAGTTTCCACTTAGAAATCCAATTCTATTTATTTAACTTCCTATAGTTAAATTTTATTGTGCTTATTCACATTTGTTTCAACTTTTCCAAAGTAAAAAATCTTTCTTTTTATTTATAAATCACCTTTATAAATCTTTTCATTTTAGTTTCACTTCCATATACAAGATTATTTCACAATTGTAAACCATTTTAATTATAATTTCATACTTATAATTCATTTGTTTATACAATTCATTTCCTTTACCATTGTTGTTTTGATTTAATTTATGCAAACAACCTAACAATCAATTTATATACACTTTACTAATTTCTGAAAAATTATTCTTTTATATATAAAATATAGTCAAGGTAAAATTATTTCATTTACCCAATTTTAAAACAATATTGTGTCGAATTGTTCTATTCAAGTGTTTACAAACCCCTTCGATTCAGTTTCGAGGCTGCGCCGACGAAGGTTCATATACCACTCAACAAACCAATCATCACAATATAAAACAATATTATATTCACTAACAAATACGCACTCATATCTATTATTACACTCAAACTCATTCTAGAGTACTACTGACTCTATCTCTAATGAGTAAAACCCAACAGAACCATGGTTGTCGCTTAACCATATGCTCTGATACCAAATGTAACATTTGCGATTTTTCGTTACCGAAAAACCGAAAAGTTATGGTTAAAGAAGAAGAAAGAGGTAGAAGGAGAGAGAAAAAGGTAGAACAAAACAGAACAGAAAGGAATAACAGAACAATATCAGAATCTAACCATCGCAGCGGAACAACATATAATAGATAAATGAATATTCATTAAAACAAAAGAACTGAATATTTTATATATTACATCACATTACATTCATTATCAGAGTGTACAACAACAAACAGCGGAAAAGAAATACTATATACAATAGATAATATGCTACGCCATCCGGCTCGCCTCCAGATATCTGTAGCAACACCTGAATCCAGAATGACCTGATAACCTAACTCTAGACTGCCCGTGTGGAAATTGGTGGGCACCCAGAGTTTAGGAAAGGAACAATAAACTCCAGGTCAGTCATGTGACTGGTGTGAGAACTAAAAACAGTTATTTATCTTTAAGACAAAGAATAGGATAATTTTTAAATAAATTCGCAATGCTTTTTTTTGAAAATGAAACTACCATAAGGTCTCCCGCCACACACACAATGCAAACGCAGACTTGGAGGAGGTTTCTCCTTATGATAGTCAAAGATACTTACTACGCAAAATCAAATCATTTTTGATATTATTATTAGTGCATAGTGTAGAAAACAATTTCGAAAGTAGAATATAAATCTTAGCCAGCATAGGCATTCCGCACTTATGCCTACTATAGCTACTATGTTCAATAGCAGGTTACCGCCACATTCCATAGCAGGTAATACAACTAAAACCGTACAAGGATCGTATTGTTTCTTTGGATTTCCAACAAATGGTCAGGCCAAGGAACTTCCCATTGCCACATGGAAACGCCTCTGGAATGACGTCCTGAGAACCTAACCGGATCTCTGCCAACACAAGGCCGGGTTACCCCTAACTGGGTAACTGCTGACACGAATATGGCATTCCCCGATCGTAACCGATCTATATCCGAGAATCCCCGATTTCAAACAACCACAAAGTAATAAATTTGCAGTAACCACATAGGTTAAGTATCTAGGCTCCATACCATGATACCACCTCTATCCAGAAGGAATGACATACACTAAAGGGGCGCTACCCCCTAATAACCTTGCTGCATCTTTCATGTTTTGACCATTTTCGGGTGTGAGGCTCGATGAAGTCTCGTCCACAAAGCCACGCTTTACAAAAGCAGTGTTTTGGGTCAACAAATGATCAAAGCAATGATCATCAAGATAGACGATCAAACAAATGATCCTATCACAAATGATCAATACAATGATCATTTCACAGCATCACTCAGCATGCCACACTACCAAATTGAGAGTATATCACTAATAACCTTCAACTATATAACCTCTGAGCTCGTACGTCTCAGAGAAGGGTGTTAAGCTAAGAGAATAAATTCTCCGCCACCAACAGAAATATATTTGAAAGAAATCAGCTTTATATCTCAACTTGTAATGTCAGACATACAATCCATACAAGTCTGTTCCGGGCTCGAACAGAACCGAAGGCACTTACAAAGAAGTCCTTGCAATCCGGATATTCATTAATCACGTCCGGACTTCCCGTCACCAGATAAAACCTCTGTACCGGAGATCAGCCGATGCAGAGTAACTCGACGGTAATCCTTCCGTTTTCACAATTATCCGGTCTTCAACACCGGTCTTCAAATGCAATTCATAACGACGTATCACTATTCGGAGTGGGTTATACGACCCCATGGTCCTTCCCCCGTTAACCCGAATAGTGAGCGCTTATTTTAAATAAGTGTGGCATTCAATTCAAACAATCACAACAATTACCTATTTAAAGGTAAATATTGATAGTCGGTTATTTAACTATCAATAAAGATGCGCAACATCACCAGATTCCAAATAATTTCTCAAATTATTTATTTTCCCAAAAATATCTTTACAAGATATAAAATTTTCCACACTTCAAAATTAACAACGTTTATTTTGAAACCAATTTTCCCTTTTCATTTAAAATTTCCATAGTGAATTTATATTTCAAATTATCTATTGATCTACAGTTTTCAATAGATTTCAAATATTCAATTCCAATTTATCTTCAAGAAGATAAATTCTCAAAAGCGTCTCGTTTAATATCGGAAAAGCAATTCCATAATTATTTAATAATAAGTATTTCATAAATCTTATTTATTTTCAACAATTTGAGAATATTCAATATACTTAACCCATAGTTAAGTATATATTTCATTCTTTAAGAAAATCATTCTTTAATTCACATTTAATTGGGTCAAAACGAATGTTGCGTAAAACATCGTTACGACAACCCAAAATCACTAGTATAGGGATTCGAAATTAAATAGATATATAAATCCCAATACCATACAAAAATATTTCCTTTCGGAAATCATTTACTATAACAACAGTGTTATAGTCCATTATTTCCTTATTTTCTCGAAAACGTCTATTTCAACAATAAATGTTGAAATCTATGTTTCCATTCCTTTTTTTTTCTTCTCGAAAACGTCTATTTCAACAATGAATGTTGAAATCTAGGTATTCGATACTTAATGCATTTTAAAGCACCTTTAAATCGTTTTTAAATTCCATTTAAAACATTCCTTTCCCAAAATATATCCATTTTCTTTAATAATATATTTACTGTTCAAAATTGTGAATATAGCTCCTTTAATAAATTTTAATATTAAATTTATCAAATTAAATTTGATTTTCGAATTTATAAACAATGTTTATAAATTCCAACCCTATTTATAACTTTGATTTATAAATTTCCTTTATCAATCCAATTCAATTTATAAAATTCAATTTTATACCAAAAGTCCATATTATAAGTTAAGTACTTATAATTCATTCATTCATTTACCAAATCGTTCTTTTTAAGCTTCACAAATTCCAAATCTTATTGCTTATAAGATCCTTTTATATTCCATGACAATTTCAACTTATAAAAAAAATTCCTTTATTTACAATTTCTATAAATATCTCATTTAAATGCCCAAAATCATTTTATAAGTTAATGACTCATGAATCTTTTATTTTCAATATCTATTCATTTTATCACTTTCACAATTTATTAGTCTATAATTTTAATGAAATTCATTTTATACATCAACTCAACACTTAATAGACTCTTTTTAATATGCCAACATTTTTAATTTATATATGTAAATTTTTCAAAATCTTTTATACACATCCTTTATAATAGTTATTCAAAATTCCAATTAAGACCATTTCATAAATTTATTAACTACTTATCTCAAAAATAACATTTTGGTTATATTTTACAAAAATCCTGAATTCTATAACTTTAAAAATTGAAATTTGAATTCATTTTAAAATGAATACATTCCAAATTTTAAATAAAAACATATACTTTGAAAAATCACTTTAAAATCCTTTTCAATTCAAAATCGTTATTTTTAACTTTAAAAATGGATCCGATGATGCAACAGCATCCAATAGCCAATCACAGCAACAAATATCATATATCAATATGATAATCACAATTCACACAATATCTATAATCAAATAAATATTTGTGAGGAATCCAGTTGGATCCCTCCAACCTGTTTCCTTGCATCCAAAGATGTTAGCACAATACCCATTCCAATTCGAGGTGGAATATCGTGGTATATGGGATTTTTAAAATATTATCCGCTTAATAGGCGGCGCAATAGGGTCTCATCCGCTATACAAGGCGGGAAATCAATTCCAATATATACACATGCCAATATATGTATATATTGCTATATATAGTATATCCTACTATATCTAATATCACAATCAAACAACAATCCATCAATCAACAAATTTTAAATATAACTATTTAAAATTTAAATACCCTTTTTGAGTGAGAAGTTCTCACCTTAGCTATCTATTTCGCAGTCCATTTCCGTCTCAGCTTGTTTCCGTGATTTTAAAACCTTGTATAAACAGTTTATACAATTTATCAATATTCGAATAAATTGAATAACCAATTTTCGTTTGGTAATTTTAATTATCCAATGATTTTGTTTTAAGCTGATAGCTTAAATTTTAAACCGATTTCCTATTGAATGAATTTATTTAACTAAGACTAAATTAAAACTAAATTTCCTCTTTAATAAATTAACCATAATTTTATCTTTAACAAATTTTCCTTTAATAAATCATTTGTCTCACCATTTGACAAATTTAATTTACTAGCAAATTAATTTGAACAAATGATTTCATTTTCAAAACAATTTCTTTTAAACAATTTCTGTTAAATAAATTTATTTAACTATACACTTTACTTTCAAACTAACTTTCCTTTTACTGGAAATTAAAATTTCATTTACACCTATATTTATTTTAATTTATTTTCTGTTCCACCCCACTGTTTATTTATTTTTATTTTATTTTTTCCATACATATACTTTCCCCTGCTAGAAAACTTTTAAAACAGATTTTATTATTATTATTTTTCTGTCTATATCTTTACTGACTAGAATTGGAACAACTTATCAAAAAGATTACCTTTGTAAGATTATAGACATAGATCTATATATATCTTTAAATTAAACAAAACTATATTTACCTTACTGTCGAAATTCAAACGAACCCCAGCTGATGTTGCCTGCCGTGCTTCCGTGAACCGACGCACCACTGCATCTCAGGTCATCAAAAATTCGCTCGCTCTCCTCGGCAAGTGCCTTCGCCCCACCTCCAGAATAACTGGTTCGTGACCGAGCTTCCTGCAGCTCCCTCCAACGAACACCTCATCGTCGCCGCGCCCCCCCTCCCCTAGCACGCGCCAACCTGATTGAGAGGAGAGCGACGCCTCCTGCCATAATCATTCGTGACCAGATCTGGATGCCCCCCTACCGCCCCCACGTGAGTGCTCGCAGCTACCACGGTGTGTCAACCCAAACGCGCGCCTCGACGAAATTGAAATGCATCACGAATTGATTTAGGGCTCCGGCCAATTTTTTTTTTTAATGATTTCCTCGCGTTCGATTTGAGAATAGAAAATGGGGAGCCGGGGTTTTGATTTTCGTAATTACATTTGAAAGAGGGGGGAAAGGGAATGAACGAATTTTTGAGAAGAAAGCTTGCGGCCATTGTTTTATTTCTTCGTTTGATTTGAATACTGAAGACTTTTGCGTGTTTAATTAAAAAGAGATAGAGGGAGACAGGGGTATGCAATTTACAGGGGGAACGTGTTTTCTTCGCTTGCAGGGAATAGGGTGGCTGAAGTGCAAAAATATAGGGTGGTTGTGATTTGAAATGAACTTGACCAATTATATATTTAAATTCAAATTGAATTTGATTTAAATTCCAACGCGTTTTCGTGTCGTATTCTCACACGGCAACTCCGAAAAATACGAAATTTGAAATCCGATAATAATACAATATTACGGACCCAATGGAACTGGTTTCGTCGAATTCCGAGACTGTATGAAAAATGACTATTTTTAAATATCGATTTAAACGATATAAATTCAAAACTGAACAATTCACTATTAATTTCAAATCTGAAGCTTCTATTATCTTCAGTATTATCAATATAAATTTTACAAGCCTTTGAAATAATTTTAATCGGCTTAAAATTTAAGATTCAAAATTTTATTCAACTTTCAATAGATTAAATTTTATAATTTAATCGTTAAATTCAAAGTTATAATGGAAATTCAATCCAAACCATTATTCAAATATTTAAAATTAATTAAATATTTTCAATTTAAATTGTTCAAAATTCTGGGTCGTTACACTATCAAACCAACCCCTCGATACTCGATCTTAGGGACATGTAGGAGTAAAAGCCGTCCGTTTGCTACCTAAAAAGAAGCGAGAACCCCCTATCATGTACGAACCTCACTAAGCAAAGGTGATTAAAGAAAAGTAGACAGAACAGAATCTCACTCGTATGGAATAACATATATTATTTCAATAATAATCTTTACAGTGAAAAACTTTTAAATACATATATTAGAGTCTAACCTAAATTCATCTTGGACAGTTATAAAACCTGCCCTTACAATTGCTGACAAACATCAAACAAAATACACTAAGCAAAGCGGATAACAGAATATGTCCATACGTCGATAAATATCTCCAACTCTCCTCTGGAAACTCCAACTGTCTTCGACTATCCTGAAACTACTCGGATCTGACCTGAGTATTGAAAATACCCGGATCAGGCTTGATAAACCAGCGTGAGAAAAACTCAATAATAAATGACAGTGTCATATATCAGCCTTTGGATAAAATTCTTGGAAATAAAGAGTATCTCATAAGACCACGCCCACACATAAACACGGATGGGTTTTTACCTTATGATAACTAAAGCATTTTTATATCAAAACGTTTGATATTATTTCTAATGACATCTCTTTGAAAATATTTGCAAATAAACTTATTAATCTTAGCCGAAATTGTTACATTGATTAAATTCCAGCATAATAGGTTTACAATCAAGTCCATAGGTTCCTATTGGAGAATGGATTTCCATACCAATGACCAGGTGCATGATCTACCTTCCGAAATGGGTACACCTCTAGATGGATGTCCGGAGAAACCATCACAAAGCTTCTCTACCAACACAAGACCGGCCTACCTCTTTAACTAGATAGTACCGAATATGTCATCGTCCGGTCGTTAAAAACCTTTAACCGAGCGCTCGTTTTCCATACACCACATTAATATACATCTCGAACGTCATAGCGGGAAGAAATATATCTAGAAGGGGATGATCATACCCTACTTGGGAATGACCCACTTACCCTTGCCGCATCTAATCCTGTTTTGGCCATTTCCGGTTTGATGAGGCTTGAGGCTACGATTACCTTTGCAAATAGCACATATCACATCTTTGAATGCCACATTGTCATTTCCGTTTAACTAATAATTGCCTCCCACAAAAATGCAACCCTTGAGCTCGTATGTCTCAAGGAGGGTATTAAGCTAAGAGAAGTCTCCTTCTCCGCCACCACTGATGTACGTTTGTAAAAACCAATGTACGTAATCGTTAGAAATACAATGTCAGACAAATGTCCATACAAGTTGTTCAGGAACAGGACAAACCGAAGGCACTTTCCTCGGCCATTATTAGGCGAGAAGCCCTTGCAATCCGCAAAATCTCCATCATGAGAAGACCACTACTATATATAATTCTATAATGGGTGCGACCCTGAGCAAATCAAAAAGCAGTCCTCATGCTATGAAGATCCAAGGTCTTCAATAATCATGTCTTTATGTTCGAACGTATACATTAGTTCGAAGTGGTTTTCGGATAGGAATTAACCAAATCCGACTCCGGTTCCTTCGAAATCCAATCATCGATAAAAGTGAATATGAGTATATAGGATTTATTAAGTCTCTTTTCACTTTAATTCTTTTCGGATGATTTCGAAATTCTCTCTTTTAACTTAGAGTAATTTCTAAGAAGTTCATTCTTTTGCTTTGGAAAATACCTCAGATTTCCTTACTTAATTCTTGATCCATACTTCTTAACTTTTAAGCGGGTCAAAAACAATGTTATTTAAGACATCGTTTACGATAAACCTTAAGTCAATCTTAACAAAAACATTTTTGAGTAAATAGGATCATAGAAATCATTCGTCTTGGAGATTGCTTAACTTTTGGATAATACCAATCTTTTTTAAATTTGGAAAACTTGACACAAAATCTTTTTTCATTTAAGAGCATCCGGGCTTTCCTTTCGAACTGTTCCACCCCTCGCCTAAAAAAAGAAAACATAGGTCAGGTAAGTTCAGGGCACTGGTTGCTCCATTCCTAACCTTAGTTAAACACCTTGTTTTATCTTCCCAGATCTCACAGGCGGGACAAATGTACTAGTCGTCTCCCCATACTCAGATTTTTCAACTTTATTTTGGAATTGCTTATGAATGTTCCAAATTATCTTTCAAAACGCTTAATTATCATTTTTAAAACATTCACAATTTATCCTAGGAAACGTCGTTACATTTAAACTCATATCCTAAAAGTTATAGAATTCATAATAGAAAAGTGCTGCGGAAAATGCTATATAAGCTTATTTGAATTAAACAACTTTTAAACATTCGATAATTCATATTTTCCAATCCAAATCTCTTTTAAATCATTTAAATATATTTATCAAATTTATTCCATATTTTTTCACAATTAAAAACATCCATTTAAACAAATTTCCTGTTATGGTCACTAAACTGCACTAGCGCGATTTTTCTTGAAAATTGATTTGGACTTATTTCAAAATATACTTAACGAAACTTTGATTTTCTTTCTTCGTTTAGAAGATATGGATATAATAGTCCGGAATTTTCTTATCTCGAAGAATTCCAAGCTATATTCCAATCTACACATTCATTTGAACTTTTCGGCGCGAAATCGTGAACTACCGTTGCACGACGCGTCTAGTTTTAACTTATTTTTCAATACTTGAAATAATTTATTCAAATTGCATTTCAATTTCACTATTCATCTAAATTTTAATTTCTAATTAACTACCCTTTTCAAATCCGTTTCACTTCAAATTTCAAATTCTCTATCATTTTAACTTTAATTTCACTTCTAAATGAAAAGAGACTTATTTTTCCACAATATCTTATATTACTACGGGATTACTTAATCAAAATGAACATATCCAATATTCATATTTATCACTAACATAACATCCATTCAATCCAATCACGTGCATATGATTTCAAATCTAACATTCACTATTAATATCATAACGGGATATATTATCACAATTCACTTAATTTACTAACTACCAAATCATCCATATTAACAATCAATTTGGTATAAACATTCGTATGTCATAAGGGTGTAAATATGATTTATAACATAATCAAAATATAAATTTAAAAGCAATGAGAATTTCTCACCATAAACCAAAGCGATTAACTTCCTACCAACATTCTAATCAACCAACACTTTACTAATTAATTCCTACTCCATTAAAAACTAGCAAACAACACCCTCTCCCATCCAATAGCTTGGCCGAGGCTTGAGATGGAGGTTGGCCGAAAATACAGAGAAGAAGCGGTAGAGCTTTGAACTTGAATTCCCAAGATTTAGATCCGAAAAATAGGTCATCTTCTATCTTGTTTTTGACTCTCTTACTCATAAAATTTGAAAAACTTATTAACTGAAAAGTTGTTGCAAATTCTTTTCTATTGAATTTGAAAAAAATAATCATTTGAATCCAAGTGGTTTTGAGGGAGATATGTTCAAAATAAAAGTGCTATTCTCGGATTCATAAAAATAAAGCCCGAAAATACACTTTAAAGAATTGAGTTTCAGATATAGAAAACCTCAAAACTGGAAAATGTGATCAACATAAAAGTTGTAACCACTGAAATTCAATATGATTTTAAAAAAAGAATTTCAAAAATAGGATCTGTTATAATCAAGTTATGATCAAAAGAATATGGCGTATTTTCTGGTTTAAAAACTGGGCCAGAAAATGCATTGTAAAGAAGTGGATTTTGACATAGTAAACTTTAGAATGAGACAAAGTGATAAACATGAAAGTTGTATCTACTAAAAAAATACATGATTTAAAAAAAAGAATTTTGCATTTTGGTTTCGTATTGAATAACTTATGTCCGAAAGAAGAAGAGGTAAAATATAGAGAAAAAAGGAGTTTGTTTTGAAGAAAATAAACATTGATTTCTTTTGAAAATTTTGTAAATATTTTAACATTATTTCTTTATAATATTTTTCTGTGGCATGGAAGCCATTAGCGAGGAGAGGAAGAAGATGAAGAAGCTTGAGAAAAGAAGAAGAACAAATGTGAATAAAAGTGAAAAAGGAGGTGGATATTTATAGAAAAAGAAAGAAAGTGGTAATTTACCAAAATAACCTTTTACCAAATTACCAATCTAACCTTACTTCAACCTAAAGCAATCTCCACTTTTTCAAAACTTAATATCACATTTCACATCCTCACTTTATGTCTTAATCCCTTAAGAATTAAGCTAAGTAAAATAATAATTATGTTGGCTTTTGATGTGATATTGATTTGATGTTTACTTTTGACTTTTCTTACTTACTTTTGTTAATTTTACTTACTTTTCCGAATGACTTCTAGAAGTTTTCTAATCTTATTTAGTAAAAGTAAACTTGATTAGTTAATTAATTAATACTTACACTAAGAATATATGTTCCTATATAAGAAAATAAAGGTGCAACGACGTTGCGATAACTTTTAATCGATAAAACGTTGTTTTTCGACAAAATGTTTTACGGTCACATTTTGACGTTTTAGTTAAACTATTTATTTATGTTAACCAAATTTAAAAATAAACTTTTTACTTCTTTAAATAAATTAAAGCAAGTCTCTTTATATTTTAAAATCATATTTAATTAATATCAAAATCTCTAATTTTACAGTGTATGTAAAACTGACAAAATGCGACAAATTTTTATTATTTTTATAAAACGATTATTAACAAACTTTTAAATCTTTTAACATACTTTTATTATCTTTATTAGATGTTTTAAATAAGATTTATCTTTTTAGACGAATATTAAAATCCATTTATTTAAGCCTTTATTTATTTTTAACAAAACTTAACTTTTGTCGATTAGTTTTAAAATCCAAATTTATACTTTTTAATACATTAACTATAAGAATAGATAATTATTTATATATATAACATATTTATTTAAGATTTAAACTCCTTTTAAATTTAAATCAAACGAAATCTCTCATTTTCGAGATAGCGAAATTACGGATCGTTACACTGGACATGTTGTTAAGAATTGCCCAGTGATGAAACAAGCAATGGTGGCAAATATTTATGCGATAAAGGAAGACCCCTCATCTTCGAAAGAAGATAAAGGAAAGGTGTTCTGGAAGGTAACCTTACTATTTACGATAAAGTTGTTAGAGTTTTATTTGACACGGGAGCTTCACATAGCTTTATCTCCCAACAAACCGTAAATGAGTTAGAACTTAAAACTGAATTTGTTAACGACCCTATTTGCATGAAAACTCCGATTGGAGGTTCCACAAATCTTTGTTTGTATTGTAGGAAAGTCCCTATTTCATATGCTTGTTATCAATTTTCTATCAACCTTTATATCCTCGAATTTAATGAATTTGAAATCTTACTTGGAATGAACTGGTTATCGAGATACGAAGCTAAATTGGATTGTAATAATCGGACAATTTTAGTCAAAAAAAACCTTGGAAATTTTATTGAAATCTCTTGTGAGGATCCGAGTCCAAAGAGAGTTAAATTGATGTATACTTTGGGATGTCCTGAACCCAGTCTGGAGTCTATAACTGTTGTTCGGGAATTTTCCGACGTATTTGAAGAAGTAAAATCCTTACCCCCACATAGAGAAATAGAATTCCGAATTGACTTAGTATCCAATGTCGTCCTATCATCCACGCAATTCGCAGGATGGACCTAGGAAAAGAATTGAATTAGTCAATCAAACTCGATATTTGCTAGAAAAAGGATTGATTCGCCCTAGTGTTTCCGAGTGGGGTTCAGCTGTCGTATTTGTGGCTAAATCAGACGGATCTTTGAGATTGTGTGTAGATTACCGCGATCTCAATAAACAAACTCTCAAGAAAAAATTCCCTTTACCTAGAATCGACGATCTATTCGATCAACTTCATGGCGCTCGATTCTTTTCTAAGATGGATTTAGCTCAAGGATTCCATCAGCTGTGAATAGCCGAGGATTGTGTTCATTTAACTGCCTTAAGGGGTCCTAACATGTTCTACGAATGGTTAGTCATGCCCTTCGGACTAACCAACGCTCCCGCGTATTTCGTAGATTTAATGACCCGTGTGTTTTGAGAAGTACTGAACAAGTTTGTCCTTGTATTTATTGATGACATCTTGATTTACTCCAAAACGGAAGAGGAGCATGCTGAACATCTCAGAATTGTTTTGGAGATATTGAGGAGGAATATCATATTCGCTAAATTCTCTAAATGTCACTTTTGGGTCAAAGAAGTCAGATTCCTCGGTCATATTGTTAATGAAGAAGGAATTTCTGTTGATCCAAGCAAGATTTCTGCAATTCTGGACTGGAAGCGACCCACTACTCCTAGAGTGGTTCGAAGTTTTCTTGGTTTAGCGGGATATTATAGAAAGTTTGTCCAGGATTTTTCTAAGCTGGCCAGTCCACTGACTAAGCTAACAATGAAGAATGCTAAATTCGATTGGACTCAAAAGTGTGATGAAGCTTTCCAGGAATTGAAAAGGAGATTAACTACCGCTCCCATTCTCGCTATCGTTAATGGAAACCAAGGATTATCCGTCTATACTGTTGCTTGTGGAGACAGTTTGGGTGTAACGACCCAGAATTTTTGTTAACTAAAATTCGTATATTTAATCAATTTCAAATATTAATAAGTGAAATTTATAAGTCGAATAAATTTTATTTCGAATAATTAGATTTAATTGGATAATTAAATCGATAATTTAATAGTTGAAAATTACAGAAATAATTGAAAATTGGGTTTAATATGATTGAAAATGATTTGTAAAATTTTATTTAATCATGTTGGAGTTAGAATGATGTTATAGAACTTTTAAAATTGAATTAAAAGTTAATTTGTGAAAATTGAATATTTTAATATTTTAATCGACTAGTGAAATTAGCCAATTTTCGAACAGTCTCAGAATTGGACGAAACTAGTTCCATTGGATCCGTAATAGTTTGTTATTATCGGATTTCAATTTTAGTAGCAATTGGAGTTTTCGTTTGACCGTGGCAGCTCGAAACGCATCGAAATTATTTTAATATTTAATTGACGAGTTAAAATAGCCATTTTTCAAACAGTCTCGGATTTTCACAAACAAGTTTCATCGTGTCCGTAATGTGATATTATTGAATTGTTTCAAATTTTGTTTCAATGGGATTTACCGTTTGTCCGGGGCAAGCCAAAACGCCTAGAAATTTGATTTACCGATTTAATTTTAAATCGATCGTTTATTGCCGTAACTCGCACAGATGACCGAATTAGCTCTCGGAACACGTTCCGTTGTGTTCGGAACGCGGGGTAAACCTGAGGAACGCCAACCGGCACGCATCGTTTGGAGTTCCGAAATTCCGGGATGAATAGTGTTTGAGAAAATTTCTATAAAAGGCCCTATGTTTTCACATTTGCAACAAAATAAGAAACCTAACCCTAAAAATCTTCAGCCACCGGCTTCATAATATTCAATGGCCGAAATAACATCTTCTTTGTAACAACCCGGAAATTTCAATCCCAAAAATTTCCAGATGGTTAAGAAAAGAAGAAAAGAGAAAGAAGAAGAAGAAGATAGAAACAAGACACAGAAACCTCACATTCGCAGCGGATCAAATATAATATCTAATAAATAGCACTTATACAAAGAAATCTATATCAGTTAATTTACATTTAAATACATCAGAGTTACACATATACATTAATACTGGACAAAACAATCATGTCCAGAGACTACAATATCACAGTGAAAACTCTCCATACGTCCCTGCCATCCTGCTCGCCTCCTGAGCTCCAGAATGTCCTTACCTGAAAATCTATAATACTCGGTCTGACCCGAGTATTACATCAAAGTAACACCCGAGTCAGGCTGGAAACCAGCGTGAGTATACCCATCTAACATGAAATACCAAAACATACAACTTATATAAACCCGGGGTAACTTATATCAATTTACAACTTCACAAGTTGTTATAGACATCAACCATTTCACACATAAATTTCTAAGTGCCAAATCTTAGATTTAAATGGCCCAATTTACTTAACTCATTCCATATCAGCCTATTGATTTCACATATCAAATCTATAAAGAATCAAAGTGGTTTCGGGTATTTACTAATACACGACTCCAGTCTCTTCGAATTCAATACAATCTTAACTTAAATTATTTAAGTGAAATACAATTCAAACTTTAAATACAGGATGTCACAGTAATTCATCATCAATAGATAACCACATCATCACAGTTAAATCAAACATATCTTATCACATAGCATCACGATCCACATATTAGGGATAATAATTAATTAGAGGCTTCCCGTATCATTCTATTTATCCCTTAGATTAATTTCACAAATTAATTTATCCTTAACCAAATTCAGTAATTAACCTATGATATTAATTAATTAACTATAATTAATTACATCAAACCTTAATTAATTACGATTAATTAGTTATCCTTAATTACTTATTATTGATTAATTAATCCTAACTAATCAATCTTAATTACATCATTAATTATATTAATTATTGATCCCTAATTAAATTAGATTAATTGCTTATTTAAATGAATTACATTAAGTAATTAATCTCAATTAAACCATAATTATTAATCACCTTTGATTAATCACATTCAGTAATTAACTACTCTTAATTACTTATCAAATTAATTACTCCTTAATTAATTTCTTTAATTAATTCCTTGATTAATTATAAAGTAATTTAATCTAAATTACTTCCACACTTAAACTATCTTCCACTAATTACATCCAGTTATCATTAATTACTTTAGTAAGTAATTATACTTCATTAATTTCATTAAGTACTTATACTTAACCTCATTGTTGAGTAATCCTCTGTAATTAGCTAAACTTAATTTATTAATTAAAATTAAACACATTCTTAATTAATAATACCAAGTAATTAATTCCTCAATTTCTTCATTAAGGAAGTAATCTTACTTAATCTATAAGTGATTATCTTTAAATAATCTCTAATTAATTACTTAGTTGATTTAACAGCAATTAAATAATTTCTTAATTACATATGCTTTAAAGATTCTTAAATTACACAAAACTCTTAATTACTTAAAGATAAACCCTCTTTTTTTCTCTCTAAATTCTTATCTTTAACTTAATTTAACAATAAACATCTAATAATTCAATTATAATTTAAACAATATACACATCAATATTCTTACCCTTTTTATCTTTGAAATTACTAAAGTTATTTAAATGAAATTTAACAAAGAAATCATTTTGAATTCTACTTGTATTATTTTCTAAAATCTACTTAAACTTGTTTAAAATTTTATTTTGAAACTAATTAGTTTTATGAGTAAAACTTATTTAACTTTTGTTTTTAAACCTTATAACATTCAAAAAAAATCAATTTTTTTCTTTATATCAAAACTCTTTAAAACATTGCAGGTTAAACTTTAAAAAAACTCGAGCAACCAAACTTCTCAACACAGCTACTACGAGTAAGACATCAGACGCTCGAATGAAACTCGAGCAAACCCTTGAACAATCCCGCGTCTACCCTGGGTCAGCACTTCGTTTGCACCTTACTTCGAGAAATATCATCAGGTCCCCGAAACAAACTTCGAGTTCCAACTCTTCTTCCCAAACCCAACTTCCTGATGCACAATACCGTGCACATCCACGTGCACCAACTCGCCGGTCGACGGCGAACTCCATGCCGGCCTCCAACACGTCGCTCTCGACCCTTACAACACAACGCACAACTCATAAATCTTGATTCAATCGAGTATTCAAAAATGGCCATCGGATCCATCAGTTCAATACCATCACTACCAGGAAATCCAACACCGCCGATGATCCTTGCCACAAGACGCTTCACCCTTCTTCCGAAGCCCCGTCTCCCTCCCCAACATCTCCAGACCACACACGGTCGGCTCCAGTTGTCCCATGTCGCCGTGAAATCAACCTGAACATTGACGCCACACTCAGGTATTAAACCCTACTCGATCGATATTCGGCCATTCCTCTCACCAATAAATTCCTAATTTATTTTTCTCATGTTCCTCGACACCATGGCCATCTCCCTGCCGAACCTCGACCTCCCCTTCGATGCCGATCAACGTCGAATGACCACAAGTCTAAATTCGAACAATTCCTAAATTTATCCCGAAAACTAAGTTAAAAATTTCAAAATTTATTTTAAAATTCGCGTTTCACCCACATGAATCAAGTTCCATAACCCGAAAATGAACTTACTGATTTTTAATTTCAACTAGATTTTGATTTTACTGTAAATCTTGAAATTTACAGAATATTCTTTTAGTATAAATACTTAAATTTATGTTTAGAAACAAGGTTACATTATCAAAAACCATTTCCTTCCAAAAATCAGAGTCCAACAGTGAATAATTTGAGAGATATAAATTTTTGAATTATGCTTGAACCCATTTTTTTTTTTTGCAGAGGTCCTATAATGACAGATTCAAGCTTGCTTCAGATTATAACAGGATTCAAAACAAAATTTAAACTGAAAATATTCATGCAGCAACATGACTACATCATCTCCCAAATATATCAGAATCAAAAGATTTTAAATTAAGTGTTTATTTACAATGTCAGGGAAGAACAGAGGCTATATACGCTGTTCTATTGACATTCCTCAAGTACTTATATACATGTTTACCTTTATTCCTCTTAATATTAACAGGTAACCTTTAAGCTAACATTCATTAAATTTCACTTCAACCATTTACTATCTGAACCAAGTCTAAATTGTTAAATTTTAAATTTATCCACTGTTCCAGTTTGAACAGGGATCTATTTTTCTATGTTTTCAGTCATGCATATAATTTATTAACACACATATATATTTATAATCATCTTAAAACCTCATATACTGTATGGTTCACATTATATTTCAAAGATTTTCATATGCAACTTCAAAATATGCCAAAAGTTCAGATTTACTCACCAACACTGTAGAACAGAGGCTAATTTTCTGGAACCTGGCTGTTGATTTGAAACTTGTCCTAAATTATAACTTGATTTACTTAAGACCTTGAAAATTTTGATGTTGAACTTGTTGGTCTTTGATCTGAAATGCCTAAGTTGATTCTTGGCTTGAATTTTGTTACAGTCTTTATTCTTTTCTGGTCTGTAAATTTCCAGGGTTTGCTTTGAATTTTCTTTGATTTAGTTTCAGGCTGTTTCTTTTGTTTTAAATTGAAAATCGAGAGAAACAAGAAGGAAGTAGAAATGTGTATGTTTTCTTTTATCTTTTATTTATTATTTTAGAAACAAAGCAAAGTAACGACACTTGTGTTTTACTTAACACTTGTAAATCCTCATGTTAAGATTGTTACACTTGTAATAATTTTTTATTTCCTCATCATAACCCTCTCATTAATCTCATTTTACATAAAGAAACAAGCACATAATATATATATTATTATTATTTATTTTTAAAATGTTAACTTTAAATAGCTTTGAAACTTATTGCATTAAATTCAAAATATGACTTCCAAATCACAATGTCTATATATAACATACATTCACACATAGATAAATTGTAGATAGGAATTTTGGATTTGAAATTTCTAAAATAAATATTTAGAAATAGATTGGATTTTTAATACTCAAACGTTTTGAACTTTGTAATTCACCATTTATTATGATTTAAATCAATTTATATATGTGTGTGCACAGATATCTCAAATTATCAGAATTTATTTGTTTCAATTTATAAATCAATATCTTATTAATTAACCTAATTATTTATCGATTACAGAAGTCTATAATTCCGAGATATCACATTCCTCCCCCCTTTGAATCTTTTCGTCCTCGAAAAGAATGAAACCAGAATTTATCATATATTTTAAAACTAGTTAAAATATTCTTTGAAGCACTTTTAAAATCTACATAATATTATAAAATGGTTTTAAACAAAAATACTTTTTATAAATCGATGTTTTAACCAGTCCATCCTTGTTCTCACAGAAATTCGGTCATACGTTGATCAGGCGTAGGACTGAAAATCCATAAGTACTTAGCAGACCCGTTTTCAACACCCAGTGAAAATATCTCAAAAATAATTTTATTGAAAATATAGAAAACAGTTTCTGAAAATAGAGGAAATATCTTTGGTGAGAATGCTCTAGAGATCATCACCCCCATCCATGGTCGCAGTTAACCTGATGGTTACATTGTCGTCCCGACAAAATCCACAAATAACTATAGGCCTCCGCGCCCCTCGATTACACCATGGAACCCGCTAAAGATCGCAGCTACAACTGGGGTTACGTAGCTATCACAGCAAAAATCCATATAACTGTAGACATCAGCGCCCTCGAATTTCGCTGCCAAAAGAATGAAACTTCTCCACTCCACTTGACCATAGATCGCAGTCTACCGATGTTGCGTTGCCTTCCCGGAAAAATCAATTGTAGACCGTTGACACTCATCCTCCATACGATTTTCGCTATGGTCCCCACAGTAGATCGCAGTGACATCGAGTTACACTGTCGTCACAGCATAACCCAAATTCCCATGAAGGCATCAGCGCCCTCGACTTCCGCTACCCAATAATCCTCAGGAAATAGTTTGTCCGGACTCCTCACAGGATCAACTTTAGAACCCCCCTTTGGGGCTCAAGGCAGCACCACCCGGTGGTACTCCTGAGAAGTCCATTCCAACGGAGTGCCTTTTTCCCCAGAGCATCATCAAAACATTTTATACTATACATATATAGTATTTTTAAATCATACACCTAGTATGATCTCATGCAAAGCTCCTTTACACAAAATCGATTATTCCAAATCGATAATTCTCAAACTAGGCTTTTCAAATATAATATTGATTTTACACAAAAATCAAAAGCCTTTCCAAATCCATAGGTTCCCAAAACCTTTTTCCAAAATTCTCATATGATCCTTTATATATATATATGTATACATATTCAGATATATAAAATCTTTTAAAACTTTGGATCATTTCAAACTTGTATAAACTCCTTTTATACTTCAAATATTTCCAAAAACCCTTTTCTTCTGGCAAAAGATTCAACAAGGGGAGTATCATTTATAAAACAAAGATTCTTAACTCTGTTTACTCAAAATCAAATATTCAAATTCGATTACTCTTTTCAATATCAATTTCATTCAAATCCGCACGATGTACACATATCATTCGTACGCTATACCAATCTGATCGCTCACTCGATCACACAATTTCATTTCTGAACTAGTATCGTCCACCCAACTTCCTAGTGCGGACACAGATCTGATTTCTTGATCAGAAACCGTCATTCTCCTTGCATAGTCATAACTATAATAGAGAATATCCAGAAACAATCAACAATCCATATCCAGGTTCGCCTTCAAAAATCGAGTGGAAAATTCTACTCGGATCGATAAAACTATCTCGAAATTCTGTGCTCGAATCTGGATCAAATCACTATGCGAATAGAATAACATACGTACACCCTACGTATTTATCTTTATTAGTTATTAGCCAAAACAATTCTCTTTCTATTCACATTTTCTTAAATTTTCATTCACTTAATCATAATTGCTTCAATCCCATTTAGATTATCACCATAATTTTATCTCAATTGGGTATTTAACCAATAACAGTTTAAACTCTGTCCAGTTTAAATTTAGGAAATAGCTTGAAAAGTTAAAAATAAATAAGTAGTTGGAAAATAATTACTAGTTTGCAAATAGCTGTAAAATAGTTCAGTAATCGTAAAATAATTGGAAAATAGTTGAAATAGTCATAGAAATTTTAAATAATTGCAAAATAGCTATAAAATAGTAATTAGTAGTTGAAAATAGTAATTAGTTTATAAAATAGTTAGAAAATTGTTAAACAGTTTCAAAAATAATTGTAAAACAAGTATAACATAGTTTGGCTTTTAAAAGACAGGTTGTTTATATAATGAATAGCTTGGAAAAATAGGTTTATATTAAAACAATTTATATTAAAAGTAGTCCAGAGTCAAAACTATTCTCTCCCCAATTTTCATTCTTTATCAATTCAATTAAATTTCCTCTTTCATTTAAATTGAGCCAATTCCAATTTTAGATAACTCCAATTTCCATTGGACTTGATTTATTCCCAATTCAAGTTGAATTAATTCTCAATTCCTTTTCAATTTAAATCAAATTCAATTTGAACTAATTTCAAATTTCAAACTTAAACCATCTCGAATTATATAAATTCGAGTTTATACTTCAAATGTTGATTTAATTCCTTTAAATCAATTTACCTTTTTATCCCAACAATGGATTACCATAATCCATTTCTCATTCATTTAAACAAATCTAATTCACAACTTAAAGATTTTTAACAACAATAGGGTGATATGGTCTAATTTAACTTAAAACATCCATCAATTTACAATTTCCAGATCTCAAACCCATTTTGAGATCACATAATCTCCCAATTCAGATTAACCATTTAACTCCCAAATTAAATCTCAATTTCATCTTGAAATTTCCAAATCAGATTGTTCATTCAAACTTATTTAACTTCCTCCGAGTTAATTTCAATCAATTCCATCTAACCTTACACAAACTTGAATTCTCCATTTCAAATTTTAAAATTCTAAACTTCACATTAATAATTTTTTCCCACTTATAAGTTCAAACTTATCACTTGGGTATCACATCTTATTCCAAATTCAAAACTCAATATTTAGAGTTTATTTCAAACCAACTTTGTTATTATGCATATCCACGTATATACATATAAATCTTCTTTTACATACCAAGTTATACTTTAAATTTTAAACCACCTTTGGTTTTTAATTCAAAACAAATTTCTTTAAAATTTTCAAACAACTCTGTTTGAAATAGGACCATTTCATTCAATTGCATAATATTAAATAACATCTCTTATTTTAAAATAAGATCATATTCAAATATTATCTCCTTTAACATTTTGAAACCAATTCAAATGTTTAAATTTAGAATTCAAAACTGCACAACTTGAAACCCACTTTAATTAACATCCTTTCAAACTTACAAATTACTCTTTTTAGATGGTTACTTCCTTAAAACATTTTATTGTTTATTGAAGAACAATCATTCCGTTATTAAACACAATAACCAACTATTTATTTGGGTTGAAACCAATTCTAATTTCAATTTATTTTGAAATACTTCTCCAATTCAAGATTTCAATTTTAGTTTGAATCCATTCCAAACTTATCTTTATTTAATTCAAATTTCAATTTGGTTGCATTCTATTACTTCTTAATTTAATTCTTACTATTACCTTTAATTTAATTAATACTACAACCAATTTCCTTAATATAATAGATAATCTATTTCTTATATAAGATTCTTTTACTTTTTGAAATCATTTAAATACCTTTATATAAGAAAATAACAAGAACGCTCTCTCATATATATACACTCAACTCATTATAGGGTACTACTTACCCTATCCTTAATGAGTAATCCCATCAGAGCCAAGGTTCTCGCTTAACCTTCAGCTCTGATACCAAATGTAACGACCCGGAAATATCAAACCCGAAAATTTCCAGATGGTTAAGAAAAGAAGAAAAGAGAAAGAAGAAGAAGACAGAAACAAGACACAGAAACCTCACATTCGCAGCGGATCAAATATAATATCAAATAAATAGCAGTTATACAAAGAAATCTATATCAGTTAATTTACATTTAAATACATCAGAGTTACACATATACATTAATACTGGACAAAACAATCATGTCCAGAGACTACAATATCACAGTGAAAACTCTCCATAAGTCCCTGCCATCCTGCTCGCCTCCTGAGCTCTAGAACGTCCTTACCTGAAAATCTGTAATACTCGGTCTGACCCGAGTATTACATCAAAGTAACACCCGGGTCAGGCTGGAAACCAGCGTGAGTATACCCATCTAACATGAAATACCAAAACATACAACTTATATAAACCCGGGGTAACTTATATCAATTTACAACTTCACAAGTTGTTATAGACATCAACCATTTCATACATAAATTTCTAAGTGCCAAATCTTAGATTTAAATGGCCCAATTTACTTAACTCATTCCATATCATCCTATTGATTTCACATATCAAATCTATAAAGAATCGAAGTGGTTTCGGGTATTTACTAATACCCGACTCCGGTCTCTTCGAATTCAATGCAATCTTAACTTAAATTATTTAAGTGAAATACAATTCAAACTTTAAATACAGGATGTCACAGTAATTCATCATCAATAGATAACCACATCATCACAGTTAAATCAAACATATCTTATCACATGGCATCACGATCCACATATTAGGGATAACAATTAATCAGAGGCTTCCCGTATCATTCTATTTATCCCTTAGATTAATTTCACAAATTAATTTATCCTTAACCAAATTCAGTAATTAACCTTTGATTACCTCATTAATTAGTTAACTATAATTAATTACATCAAACCTTAATTAATTACGATTAATTAATTATCCTTAATTACTTATTATTGATTAATTAATCCTAACTAATCAATCTTAATTACATCATTAATTATATTAATTATTGATCCCTAATTAAATTAGATTAATTGCTTATTTAAATGAATTACATTAAGTAATTAATCTCAATTAAACCATAATTATTAATCACCTTTGATTAATCAAAATCAGTAATTAACTACTCTTAATTACTTATCAAATTAATTACTCCTTAATTACTTTCTTTAATTAATTCCTTGATTAATTATAAAGTAATTTAATCTAAATTACTTCCACACTTAAACCATCTTCCACTAATTACATCCAGTAATTATCATTAATTACTTTAGTAAGTAATTATACTTCATTAATTTCATTAAGTACTTATACTTAACCTCATTGTTGAGTAATCCTCTGTAATTAGCTAAACTTAATTTAGTAATTAAAATTAAACACATTCTTAATTAATAATACCAAGTAATTAATTCCTCAATTTCTTCATTAAGGAAGTACTCTTACTTAATCTATAAGTGATTATCATTAAATAATCTCTAATTAATTACTTAGTTGATTTAACAGCAATTAAATAATTTCATAATTACATATGCTTTAAAGATTCTTAAATTACCCAAAACTCTTAATTACTTAAAGATAAACCCTCTTTTTTTCTCTCTAAATTCTTATCTTTAACTTAATTTAACAATAAACATCTAATAATTCAATTATAATTTAAACAATATACACATCAATATTCTTACCCTTTTTATCTTTGAAATTACTAAAGTTATTTAAATGAAATTTAACAAAGAAATCATTTTGAATTCTACTTGTATTATTTTCTAAAAACTACTTAAACTTGTTTAAAATTTTATTTTGAAACTAATTAGTTTTATGAGTGAAACTTATTTAACTTTTGTTTTTAAACCTTATAACATTCAAAAAAAATCAATTTTTTTCTTTATATCAAAACTCTTTAAAACATTGCAGGTTAAACTTTAAAAAAACTCGAGCAACCCAACTTCTCAACACAGCTACTACTAGTAAGACATCAGACGCTCGAATGAAACTCGAGCAAACCCTTGAACAATGCAGCGTCTACCCCGGGTCAGCCCTTCCTCTGCACCTTACTTCGAGAAATATCATCAGGTCCCCGAAACAAACTTCGAGTTCCAACTCTTCTTCCCAAACCCAACTTCCTGATGCACAATACCGTGGACATCCACGTGCACCAACTCGCCGGTCGACGGCGAACTCCATGCCGGCCTCCAACACGTCGCTCTCGACCCTTACAACACAACGCACAACTCATAAATCTTGATTCAATCGAGTATTCAAAAATGGCCATCGGACCCATCAGTTCGAAACCATCACTACCAGGAAATCCAACACCGCCGATGATCCTTGCCACAAGACACTTCGCCCTTCTTCCCGAAGCCACGTCTCCCTCCCCAACATCTCCAGAACCACACGCGGTCGGCTCCAGTTGTCCCATGTCGCCGCGAAATCAACCTGAACATTGACGCCACACTCAGGTATTAAACCCTACTCGATCGATCCATTCCTCTCACCAATAAATTCCTAATTTATTTTTCTCATGTTCCTCGACACCATGGCCGTCTCCCTGCTGAACCTCGACCTCCCCTTCGATGCCGATCAACGTCGAATGACCACAAGCCTAAATTCGAACAATTCCTAAATTTATCCCAAAAACTAAGTTAAAAATTTCAAAATTTATTTTAAAATTCGCGTTTCACCCACATGAATCAAGTTCCATAACCCGGAAATGAAATTACTGATTTTTAATTTCAACTAGATTTTGATTTTACTGTAAATCTTGAAATTTACAGAATATTCTTTTAGTATAAATACATAAATTTATGTTTAGAAACAAGGTTACATTATCACAAACCATTTCCTTCCAAAAATCAGAGTCCAACAGTGAATAATTTGAGAGATATAAATTTTTGAATTATGCTTGAAACCATTTTTTTTTTTACAGAGGTCCTATAATAACAGATTCAAGCTAACTTCAGATTATAACAGGATTCAAAAAAAAAAAATTGAAAACATTCATGCAGCAACATGACTACATCATCTCCCAAATATATCAGAATCAAAAGATTTTAAATTAAGTGTTTATTTACAATGTCAGGGAAGACCATAGGCTATATATGTTGTTCTATTGACATTCCTCAAGTACTTATATACATGTTTACCTTTATTCCTCTTAATATTAACAGGTAACCTTTAAGCTAACATTCATTAAATTTCACTTCAACCATTTACTATTTGAACCAAGTCTAAATTGTTAAATTTTAAATTTATCCACTGTTCCAGTTTGAACAGGGATCTATTTTTCTATGTTTTCAGTCATGCATATAATTTATTAACACACATATATATTTATAATCATCTTAAAACCTCATATACTGTATGGTTCACATTATATTTCAAAGATTTTCATATGCAACTTCAAAATATGCCAAAAGTTCAGATTTACTCACCAACACTGTAGAACAGAGGCTAATTTTCTGGAACCTGGCTGTTGATTTGAAACTTGTCCTAAATTATAACTTGATTTACTTAAGACCTTGAAAATTTTGATGTTGAACTTGTTGGTCTTTGATCTGAAATGCCTGAGTTGATTCTTGGCTTGAATTTTGTTACAGTCTTTATTCTTTTCTGGTCTGAAAATTTCCAGGGTTTGCTTTGAATTTTCTTTGACTTAGTTTCAGGCTGTTTCTTTTGTTTTAAATTGAAAATCGAGAGAAACAAGAAGGAAGTAGAAATGTGTATGTTTTCTTTTATCTTTTATTTATTATTTTAGAAACAAAGCAAAGTAATGACACTTGTGTTTTACTTAACACTTGTAAATCCTCATGTTAAGATTGTTACACTTGTAATAATTTTTTATTTGCTCATCATAACCCTCTCATTAATCTCATTTTACATAAAGAAACAAGCACATAATATATATAATTATTATTATTTATTTTTAAAATGTTAACTTTAAATAGCTTTGAAACTTATTGCATTAAATTCAAAATATGACTTCCAAATCACAATGTTTATATATAATATACATTCACACATAGATAAATTGTAGATAGGAATTTTGGATTTGAAATTTCTAAAATAAATATTTAGAAATAGATTGGATTTTTAATACTCAAACATTTTGAACTTTGTAATTCACCATTTATTATGATTTAAATCAATTTATATATGTGTGTGCACAGATATCTCAAATTATCAGAATTTATTTGTTTCAATTTATAAATCAATATCTTATTAATTAAATTATTTATCGATTACAGAAGTCTATAATTCCGGGATATCACATTCTTCTTCCCCAATTATCTCTTCATCCATCAACAATTAGCGAAATCTTTTAACTGCAATGTTGTAGAGGGGAGTGAGATCTATGATCTCAACGGTTAAGATCGTGAATGGAGCAAAGAATCGATGGCAATTAGAGCTGGAACCATGGCCGGTCGCGCACGCTTTTCGAGAGAGAGAGAGAGGGCCGAGTTCTACCATGTTCATGCCGAAGGTAGCATTCTTCGTGAGCTTCGAAACCGTGTATCCTGATCGTCCCGAAGTTGATTGCGGTGGTCGCGGCATCAAGCCCTAGGGGGCGGCTAATGGGTTTGGAGACGCGCGTGATGTTTACTGGAAGGGGGAGATGAAGTTGCGTGGGACGGCCTAGATGCAGGAGGTTTGGATCACACGGCTAGGATTGGTTAGGGTTTTAAATATAAAAAATATATGTTGTAAATTTATAATTATAAATTCGTGTAACTTTAAAAATTCATATCCTTTTCATACGAGGTCGAAAACGCACGAAACAAGTTGCGTTGGGTTCATGTGGACGAGCACTTCACGATGAAACTGGATTGAAGTCGTTTGGAGCTAGCGAAAATTTCGGATAAAACTAAACGTCCATTTAATTTTATTTCGAAATAAAAGCTGAAATCGAAATTGAAATCAAGGTGAGAACTTCTCACTCAATCGAATCGGTTTCGATTTTAATTTTAAATAGTTGTATTTAAAATTATTGATTGTATGTTTGAATGATGATTGTTATCTATTGATTGTTAAAATAGACATTATACGCCGTTTGTAAGCGGATGATATTTACTAAAAACATATACCGCGAATATTTCACAGTACAGTGAAATTGGTATTATTTATGTACTTGGAGTTGATTTCCCACATTATATAGCGGATGAGACCCTATTGCGCCGTCTATTAAGCGAATAATATTTTATAAATCCCATATACCGCGATAATTCCGTACTGAAACGGAATTGGTATTGTGCTAATGTTTGTGGATGCAGGAAAACAGGTTGGAGGGATCCAACTGGATTCCTCACCAGTATTTAATTTATTTCAGATATTGTGATATTTGATTGATTTTCAAATCGATATATGATGTCGTTGTTGTCGTGATTGACTATTTGGTGTGTAGCATCATTGGGCCAATTTTGGAATTTTAAAAGGATTTTTAAGGTGATTTTTGAAAGTATACATTTATAAAAATATTTTTGGAATTTATTTATTTTAAATAAATAAACGTTATAATTTTATTGTTATAGAAATTATGATTTTTGAGAAATATAGTTAAAAGTTGATTTTTGAAAAAGTGGGGTTAATGATTTTATAAATTAGTTTAAATCGGGATTTTTGAATTTATTATAAAACTTCAAATATAGGATTTATGAAATTTGATTATTTTATAAATCAAAGAAAATGGTGAAATTATAAAGGAGTTTAAAGACGTTTTTAAATAATAATATAAATTGATTTATATAAAAGATTTATAAAATTGATATTTATAAATTAAAATATTAGAATTATAAAACGAGTTTTTATAAGTGTTAGAATGAAGTGTAAATGAATTTCATAAATGAACGAAATTCATAGAATTATAAACGGTGAAGTTATAAATGGAAGTTTATAAGCAGTAGATTTATAAAATTTGTAAAGTTATTAAAGGAGTAGTTTTGGGTAAATAAATGAATCTTATAGGTTATAAGATTTATAATTTGGGAAGTTTAAAAGAACGATTTTGTAGATAAATAAATTATGAGTATTTAACTTATAATTGAACTTTTGGTATATAATTGAGTTATAAATTGAAATAGGTTAGTAAAAGAGATTTATAAAAGGAAGTTGTTATGAAATAAATAGAAATGGAAATTATATACATTGTTTTATAAATCCGCAAACGACTTATTTTGATAAGCAAATTGTTATAACTTATTAATGGAGTTATATCCACATTTTAGACAGTGAATAATCCTTTAAGATAAAATGCATAGAAATGATGAAATTGGTTAACGAAGTATATTCACGTTTTGGATAGTGAATAACATGTTAAAGAAAATGTTTTGGATGTGATGTTTTAAATAGAATTAAAACGATCTAATAATGTTTTTAAAAGTGTGTTAATATTCGAAACCATAGATTTCAACATTCACTGTTGAAATAGACGTTTTCGAGAAATAGAAGGAAATGGTGGACTATAACACTGTTGTTATAGTAAATGATTTCCGGAAGGAAATGTTTTGTATAGTATTGGGATTTATATATCTATTTTAATTTCGAATCCCTATACTAGTGATTTTGGGGTTGTTGTAACGATGTTTTACGCAACATTCGTTTTGGCCCAAATAAATTTGTTAAGAGAATGTTTTCCTTAAAGAATGAAATATATACTTAATTTCGATTTAAGTATATTGAATATTTTCCAAGTGTTGAAAATAAATGGATTTGTGAATTACTTATTATTAATAAGTATGGAAATGTTTTTCCAATGTGAAATGAAACGTTTTGAGAATTTATCTTTTTGAAAATAAATTGAAAATGAATAATTGAAATCGTATATTCATAAATATTTTGGAATGTAAATTCACTATGGAATTTATAAATGAAAAGGGGAATTTGTTTAAAAATAAACGTTGATTTATTTTTGAAATGTGGGAATTAATTTACGAATTTGGAACGTAAATATAAAGTAAATCATTAATGATTTATTAAATTAGTTTAAATGAACCATGTTGAAATGAAAGTATTTCCGCGTAAGGAAAATGATTTGAAATTTGTTTTTCAAAAGTGGTAAAGATGAAAAGTGATTTGAAAATTGTTTTCAAATGGTTGAAGTGTGGAAAATATATATCTTGTAAAGATATTTTTGAAAAATAAATAATTTGGAAAATTATTTGGAATCTGGTGATGTTGTGCATATCCATTGATAGTTCAATAACCGATTATCAATATTTACCTTTGAATGGGTACTTGATGTGATTTGCTTGAATTTGAATGCCACGCTTATTTTTGAATAAGCGCTCACTATTCGGGTTAGCCGGGAAAGGACCTTGGGGTCGTATAACCCATTCCGAATATGTGATACGTCGTTATGAATTGCATTTGAAGACCGATGTTGAAGACCAGATATTTTTGAAAACGGAATGCTTACCGTCGAATGTTTCTGCACCGAATGGCCTCGGTATAGAGATTCCATATATGATGGGAAGTCCGGACGTGATTAGTGAATATCCGGATTGCAAGGACTTCTTTGTAAGTGCCATCGGTTATGTTCGATCCCGGAACAGACTTGTATGGATAGTATGTCTGACATTACAAATTGAGATATAAAGCTGATTTCTTTCAAATACATATCTGTTGGTGGCGGAGAATTTATTCTCTTAGCATTAACACCCTTCTCTGAGACGTACAAGCTCAGAGGTTATGTAGTTGAAGGTTGTTAGTAATATACTACCAATTTGGTAGTGTGATATGCTAAGTGCTGTTGAGCATTTGTTGAATCAAAGCACAGTTTTTGTATAAAGCGTAGCTTTGTGGACGAGACTGTGTCGGACCTCACACCCCGGAAATGGTCAAAACAGGAAGGATGCGGCAAGGTTATTAGGGGGTAGCGCCCCTTTAGTGTATGTTATTCCTTCTGGATAAAGGTGGTATCATGGTATGGAGCCCAGATATTTAACCTATGTTGTTGCTGCAAATTTATTGCTTTGTGGTTGTTGAAAATCGAGGATCCTCGAATGTAGATCGGTTACGATCGGGGGATGGCATATTCATGTCAGTAGTTACCCAGTTAGGGGTAACCCGGCCTTGTGTTGGCAGAGATCCGGTTTGGTTCTCGGGACGTCATTCCAGAGGCGTTTCCATGTGGCGATGGGAAGTTCCTTGGCCTGACCATTTGTTGGAAATCCAAAAAAACAATACGATCTTGTACGGTTTTAGTTGTAGAACCTATCATTCACTTATGGTGGTCACCACTGTTTGGATGGTAGCTATAGTAGGCATACGATAATGGTCGTATGTTGGCTAAGATTTATATCTTTACTTTCGAAATGATTTTTCCTACACTATGCACTACTAATAATATCAAATGTTTCTTTTTTATGCGTATCAAGCTTCTTTGACTATCATAAGGAGAAATTTCCTCCGATTCTGCGTTTGCATTGTGTGTGTGTACGGAAGGCCTTATGGTAGTCTCATTTTTAAAAGCATTTCGAATCTATTTTAAAATTATCATATTCTTTGTTTTAAAGATAAACTGTTTTGAGTTCTCACACCATTCACATGACTGACTCGAAGTTTATTGTTTTCCTTCCTAAACTCTGGGTTCCCACCAATTTCCACACGGGCAGTCTAGAGTTAGTTTATCAGGATATTCTGGAATTCGGAAGTGAAAGTGCGGTGTGTATACGATTATATGTGCTAATATAGTACACACGGATCGTGTAATATGGACTATAATATAAATGCGAAAATAGATGATAATAGCATAGTAAATAGAAAATAGAAAAATCACACCAGAGATTTTTATACTGGTTCGGAGCACCGTCCTACGTCCAGTCCCAGACTCCTATCTGGATTTTCACTATTAACTACCTCGCTTCACCCGGAGGAACAGGTTTACAATACCCGAACAGCCGAACGGGATTTCACGCCTCTAATACACTGAGGACTTCAACACTTGCCTCTTACAACACCGAGGACTTCAACACTTGCCTCTTACAACACGAGGACTTCAACAAAAACAAATACAATTGTTGTTGACAACTTGTGTTCTTGAAAACACGGATTTGTCACTAGTAGTACACCCTTCCCATAATCTTATCCTCAAAGAATATGAATGATGTTTTGTAAAGATTAAAGAAGGTATTTACTTATTGAATCAAAAGATATGAAATAATTTCAATGATTCAATAAGCTAAATTAATTTTTAGAATGCAGGAGTGTTAGAGATTAGATTAGAGAGCATATATGATCGTGTAAAAACTTGTGTTTGAATCAATGATTTAGATGAGTATATATAGAGAAAAATAGTTGTAACTCTTTGTGAACAGTTGCCATTAAGAGTTATGATCATTGATGAAAGATAGGAGATGCAACCTTTGGAGAAGAGAAGTGTCTTTTGGAAAAGTTGCTTTCTGTTTAAAAACGGTCGACAGGTCAAAAATAGACCGGTAGACAGGAATTCAAATATATATACGTTATGTGCATGTGTGCATGTTATCTGTGCATTCTGGGCAAAAACGGTCGACCACCTTATTTTCAACCGGTCGACCGGTTTAGTCCAATTTGCACAGTTAATGTGCATATGTATATATATTGAAAGATTGAAGTTATATGATTATTTGAGGATAGATTTTAACATAAATTACTAACATACTAAATAATCAACCTCTAATATATGGAGCTCTTTGTGTTTCTTAAATGAATAACTTCTTTTTGTCGATCACGGCTTATTCCTTTGTCAGAAATCAAAACTCTATAAAAATCTTGACTCAACATTCTCCCCCTTTTTGATTGATGACAACATATATCTGAAGTTCTGAATCTCCCCGATTGATGACAACATATATCTGAAGTTCTGAATCTCCCCCTGAATATGTGATCTCCCCCTGAGATTTTGTCTTATATATATATATTCCTGCAAATAATTGTTAGCACTTTCTCCCCCTTTGTCATCGACAAAAAGGAATAATAGATAATGGAATAATATAGGAGTATATCAGCCAGAATATCCATTTTCCTCTTTTCTTAAGTAGGACCTGCAAAAAATAGAATTAAGTCCATGGTACCCACTTTTTATAGGGTCCTAAGAGTTAGGTCTTAGGAGTCCAAACCCATTTGGGTCCGGTATCCCCTTTATATATATAATTGTTATTAAAATGTACATTATTCATGAATTGCTGAATGTATTTGTTCCTAATCAAATTATTATTTGTTTTAGGAACCCATATTTTGATAGTCTTGACATTTCTCTTTTGAAATTTCACAACTGGTTTTGGTTTGAAATATAATAAACTAAGATTTTTCTTAGCTTCAGTTTTTTGTACTTTCTTCTTCCTTTTATTTCTAAGATGTTTCTTAGTTTCATGTTTGTTATATCCCAAACCTTGTTTATCTGAAATAGATTGTGAACTTTCAATGATTTTAGTCAAATTTTCTCGACCTTTGTTAAAGTTAGAAACATTTTGAGTAATGTCATCAAACTTTGTTTGTAAACTAGCTTTTTCTAGGTCTAGAATTTTGACTTTTGCTTTAAGTTCATGATTTTCAGTAGTGAGAGCATTATTTTTCTCTTTTTGAGCTTCTATTTCTTGACTCAAAAGAGATATTTGAGAGTCAACATTAGATGATGATTCTTGAATATTTTCAAGTTCTTCTTCTAATATTTTCTTCTCATCTTTTAACATATCTCGTTCAAACTCTGCTCCACTTAAATCTGCTTTGACTACTTTTAATTGACGTTTTAAGTCTTTATATTTGACTATCAATTCAGCATTAATATCAAGTAATTCATCAAATGTAGGAATTTGTACCTCATCTTCTGTTGCCATAAAGCAAACATTAGCTTGTTCATTCTCCGAATCACTTTCACTTTCTGATGAAGATGACTCTGAATCATCCCATGTTACTGAGAAGGCTCGTTTCTTTGATTTGTCCTTCTTATATTTGAATTTGTCATTTTCTGACTTTTTCTTTTGTTCTGGACAATCCTTCTGCATGTGTCCCTTTTTATGGCAGTTGAAACATTCTATAGCAGATGAAGATGGTTTATTTGATCCAGGTTTCCTTTTATTGTAGCGACTGGCTTTTCGATATTTTAGGAATTTTTTGAAACCTTTAGCAATGAACGCCAAATCTTCATCTTCAGAATCTGATTCATTTTCATCTTTCTCAACATGAAATGCTACATTTTTCTTTTCTTCTTTCTGTTCTTTTCTAGCCTGCAAATTTGCTTCATAGGACATTAAATTTCCTATCAATTCATCTGGCTTCATGACGGAAAGGTCATTAGCTTCTTCAATTGCTAATACTTTTCCTTCCCATTCATTAGTCAGAGAATGTAGGATTGTTGAAACAACATCAAAATCAGAATACTTTTGTCCTAACCCAATAAGTGCATGGTGAATAGTTTGAAACCGTGAATACATGTCATTGATTGTTTCATTTGGTTTCATTTTGAAATTTTGAAATTGACTTTTCAGCATGGCTATTTTGGCTTGTTTAACCTTGTTAGTACCTTCATGAGTGATTTTTAGCGTTTGCCAAATTTGATATGCAGTAGTGCAGATACTAACACGGTTATATTCATTTTGGTCTAATGCACAGAACAACATATTTATTGCTCTTGCATTTACGGCTGCTGCCGTTTTCTCAGCCACAGTCCATTCTGAATAATCAGTTGTTGGATTCACTATTTCTCTTTGAGTAGCATTCCAAGCATCATAGCTACTTGATTGCATAAAGAATGACATACGTGTTGCCCAATAACTATAGTTAAGACCATTGAAAAATGGAGGTCTTTGTGTCGATTGCCCTTCTGTGTAAGTGGTGTTTTGAGTGCTAGTACTTGCGTTATTTGCCATATTACAAGAATATATCAAATAACTGTGTTACGGTTATATGATGACCGTGCTCTGATACCAAATGAAAGTGCGGTGTGTATACGATTATATGTGCTAATATAGTACACACGGATCGTGTAATATGGACTATAATATAAATGCGAAAATAGATGATAATAGCATAGTAAATAGAAAATAGAAAAATCACACCAGAGATTTTTATACTGGTTCGGAGCACCGTCCTACGTCCAGTCCCAGACTCCTATCTGGATTTTCACTATTAACTACCTCGCTTCACCCGGAGGAACAGGTTTACAATACCCGAACAGCCGAACGGGATTTCACGCCTCTAATACACTGAGGACTTCAACACTTGCCTCTTACAACACCGAGGACTTCAACACTTGCCTCTTACAACACGAGGACTTCAACAAAAACAAATACAATTGTTGTTGACAACTTGTGTTCTTGAAAACACGGATTTGTCACTAGTAGTACACCCTTCCTATAATCTTATCCTCAAAGAATATGAATGATGTTTTGTAAAGATTAAAGAAGGTATTTACTTATTGAATCAAAAGATATGAAATAATTTCAATGATTCAATAAGCTAAATTAATTTTTAGAATGCAGGAGTGTTAGAGATTAGATTAGAGAGCATATATGATCGTGTAAAACTTGTGTTTGAATCAATGATTTAGATGAGTATATATAGAGAAAAATAGTTGTAACTCTTTGTGAACAGTTGCCATTAAGAGTTATGATCATTGATGAAAGATAGGAGATGCAACCTTTGGAGAAGAGAAGTGTCTTTTGGAAAAGTTGCTTTCTGTTTAAAAACGGTCGACAGGTCAAAAATGGACCGGTAGACAGGAATTCAAATATATATACGTTATGTGCATGTGTGCATGTTATCTGTGCATTCTGGGCAAAAACGGTCGACCACCTTATTTTCAACCGGTCGACCGGTTTAGTCCAATTTGCACAGTTAATGTGCATATGTATATATATTGAAAGATTGAAGTTATATGATTATTTGAGGATAGATTTTAACATAAATTACTAACATACTAAATAATCAACCTCTAATATATGGAGCTCTTTGTGTTTCTTAAATGAATAACTTCTTTTTGTCGATCACGGCTTATTCCTTTGTCAGAAATCAAAACTCTATAAAAATCTTGACTCAACAGGAAGTTGCTGGAGGCAAGCTGGATGGCTTGGCGTATCAATTAGTATATAGTATTTCTTTTCCGCTGTTTGTTGTTGTAAACTCTGATAATGTAATGTAATGTGATGTAATGTAATAACTGATATAGTTCTTTGTCTAAAGATTATTCATTTATCTATTATATGTTGTTCCGCTGCGATTGTGAGATTCTAATATTGTTCTGTTGTTTTCTTTCTGTTCTATTCTATCTTTTCTTTCTTCTTCTATCTTTTTCTTTTTCTTAAAACCCTAAGAATTCGTATTTCTGTTCATCTTGAGTTAATTAATGGAGATTGGTGTCTATTCAAGGAGTACAGATTTGCGGGTCCTCACATTGGGTGCAGTACTAATGTAAAATGGAAAAGTAATTGCCTACGCAAGTGGACAATTACGCCCGCATGAGAGGAATTACCCCACACATGATTTGGAGCTTTAGCTGTTATTTTCGCTTTGAAAATCTAGCGATACTATCTTCTGGGTAAGAACTTTTTCAGCTTTCTTAACGATATAAGGAATTTAACTTAACTAAATAAATGTACTTAATGAACTCTCTCTGTTTTAGGTGAAAAATTTGAATTATTCACCGATCACAAATCTTTAAAGTATCTCTTCACCCAAAAAGATTTAAATCTACGGCAACAACGATGGTTAGAATTTCTAGCGTCATATGACCTAGATATTCTGTATACACCTGGTAAAGCCAATGTAGTTGCTGATGCTTTAAGTAGAAAGCATGCTACTATTGCTCATCTTATTGTCACTCCTACCCTCCTTGAGAAAATCGCCAGCAAGCAAAATGAAGACAAATTTCTTCGAGATATTTATGGGAAAATTCTTCGAGGCGAAGATACTAGTTTTGAAACCAATCATAGTGGAGTTATAAGGTTGAAAGGCAAGTTATGTGTGCCTGATATCCATGAAACAAAACGTGAAGTGTTAGATGAATGTTCATAAGTCAAAACTCAGTATCCATCCAGGAGTTAATAAAATGTATAAAGATATCAAAAGGACCTTCTGGTGGAAGACAATGAAAAGAGATATATCCATATATGTAAGTCGCTGTGCTACCTGTCAGCAAATTAAAAGCGACCAGAAGAAGATGGCGGGTTTACTCCAGCCTTTGGAGGTACCAAAGTGGAAGTGGGATCAGGTATCAATGGATTTTATCGACGGATTGCCACGAACCAAGAAGGGAAATGAAGCAATTTGGGTTATAGTGGACCGTATAACCAAAACTGCTCACTTCATTCCAGTGGAATCCACTCGGGCAGCAGCAAGTTTAGCTGAGCTATATATCAAAGAGATTGTCCGTCTCTATGGTATACCAAGTAGTATAGTGAGTGATCGTGACCCGATCTTCACTAGTAGATTTTGGGAGGCGTTTTAGGCCACGTTGGGAACAAAGCTAAACTTCAGCACTGCTTATCACCCACAGTCTGATAGGCAGACTGAAAGGATAAATCGAATATTAGAGGATCTTTTACGAGCTTGTATTCTCGACATTGGTGGTTCTTGGGAAGACTATTTACATTTGGTCAAATTTTCATATAATAACAGCTATCAAGCCAGTATCGAAATGGCTCCTTTTGAGGCTTTATATGGTCGACCATGTCGATCACCGGCATGCTGGATTGAATCCGGTGATAAACTCGTCCTTGGACTAGACATGATTAAGGAAGCAACTGAAAAGGTTGATTTTATTCGAAAGAAGTTAATAACTTCTCAGAGTCGCCAGAAGAGTTATTACGACCGTAGAAGAAGAGTTTTGGAATTTCAAGTTGGAGATTCTGTTTTCTCTTGAATGTATCTCCGATGCGGGGTGTGTTAAGATTTAGGAAAACTGGTAAGTTGGCACCGCGATACATTGGTCCTTTTCCTATTATGGAAAGGATTGGTCCTCTAACATACCGAGTGCAGCTACCTAACTGGTTATCCGGCATACACAATGTATTTCACATTTAACATCTTCGAAAGTACGTGCACGATCCAGACAGTATTATCGAAGAGGCAGCACGACAAGATCTGGAGATCACACCAAATTTAACAGTTAAAAGAGAACCAATTAAGATTGTGAATCGGGATGAAAAGCAATTAAGGAACAAAATCATGAAACCGGTTAAAGTGCAATGGAGCAGTGATCCAAAGGACTGTACTTGGAAGACAGAAGACAATATGCAAAAGTCTTATCCCAAATGCAGGGTGGATATCTCGGCTTAAATTGGTAAGCCATTTCTCTATTGTTTTCTGGATTCGTATATTCTTTATTTACTTTTCTCTCTCTTTCAAATTTCGAGGACGAAATTTTCTTAAGTGGGGAAATCTGTAACATACCAAAATTTATCAATTTAAATTGGTAAATGTTGAACTTTTATAATATAATTTAAAAAGTTACAAAGTAAATAAATAATAAGTGATAAAATTAAATGAATAAAAAAATTCAAATTTCTTTTGAGTTAAAAATTTTGGAAATATTAGAAGTTTTTAAAATCATTTAAATCTAAATTTTGATTCATATATGTGAATATATATGTATTAGTGCATATGTGGTTAAATTTGAATTCATATATTGAATTTGAATTTAAAATAAATTTTAAAATAAATTTTTTGTAAAATAATTTGATTTATAAATGTATATCTATGCAATTTATGTAATATGTATTTAAAAATTCAAAACACTCTCTTTTAATAATTTGCATTAATATAAAGCTAATATCTTAATGTAAGTTTAAATGCAAATTAAAATAATGTAAAATACTTTGTTAATAAAAGAAGAAATTTTTTTTACAAGTGTTAAATTAGTAATAACTAGCATGACAAGTGTAATTCAAGGGAAGAAAAGTTAAACAAGTGTTATATATCATTTTCATTTTCCTTAAAGATTCATAGAGAAGAAAAAAATACATAGGTAATTCATCTTCTACACATTTTCTAAAGCCTAAAAAAATAATAAAATAATAAAATTAAAGGAACAGATCTGAGAAGAAAAAAAAATTCTCAAATCCTCAATTCACAAACCAGAAATAAAAAACAAAAGCAAGCTTCTTCTTTCAAACTTTTTGATCAGCAACTCAAAATTCTTTTTCCAGTTAAAAACCTGACAGCATCCTCATTCTTTTGCTGTCATAAGGAAAAAAACTGTAAGTTAAATCCTTTTTTTGAAATTTAAATATTTTCTAAATAACTAATCAGGTAATTACATCAGAAACTAAGCAACTTTTTAATCAATTAGTGTAGGAAAATCTAAAGCCCGGTATCAAGTTGAATTCAAAATTTACAGTTTTCATTTTTCAGAGTTTTCCTCTATTCCTCTGTTCCTCTTTTGTCTTCAGTCCCAAAATTGTGAGTAAACATCTAGTTTCTAAAACTTAAGTAGGATAAAAATTGTTGCTTAAGTGACTGCTGAGAAAATGATACCTGCATGTGTTGATAGTTGTAAATAATTCTGTAAGTATGGTTGTATTTGTTTCTACATGCCTGTAATTTGTATTCCTCTGTTCATTCCTGTTCACAGAGTTTTATAAATTAACAAAATTCAAAGTTTCCATATGAACACTTTAAAGCTTTGGATTTAAAACAAACTAGTTAAGTCTTAAACTCATCTAGCTTATGAAATTATGTTTAAGCAAATTAAGTTTAGAATTTTCCTGTAAACAAGAAGATTTCAATGAAAACTTATATAATGAGATAAATAAAATGTTGAATTTTATTGATTCATGTATATGTATTGAATCATCATTTAAAATTATGATTTATAACACAAAAATCCAGATTTTTAAAATGGGATTGAATATGGATTTTGGGTTTTTCTGGAAATTTGATTTTGGATGATTTCTGGAAGATGGAGCAACTGGGGTGATCAGAGTTGTTACAGGAAGTGGGTAAGGCCATGGGGGTTCAGGGAAAAATGGTGGTTGAGGCTAAAGAGAGCTGTGGCGATGGCGGTGATCGGAAATTGTTTCCAATCCCTAGTTTTAGTTGGAGCTCGAGTTGTGGTCTGTGCTTTGTCTCAGGTTGATCGAGCGTGGTGTAGCTTTGGGGATTGGTAGGGTAGGGGTTCGGGAAGGTGTGGTCGGAAGGGGTTGACTTATGGTGGTCGGAGCTTTGGGGGCGAGGCAATTGGCTGATGTTCGTTTTGGGTTTGGGTTCATCAGTAATGCTCAATTTTGATTCGTGGAGAGTATGAGTGTTTAGGTGGTCGAATTGGGTTGCTGTGGTGATGAATGAGTTGTCGGAGGCGATAACGTTGGTCGGAGGCGACTAACGGCGATGTGCACGTACTCGTGGTTGATTGTTGTGACAGTGTGATGATTGGGGAAGAAAGGGAAGTTGCTCGAGGCAATACATGGGGAAATGGGTGGAAAACTCGAAGGGAAACTCGTGTTGAATTTTCATTGTATCGGGTTGGTTTTTATACTTAACCAAATTTTTGAAAAAATGTGTCACTCGGGTCAAATTTTATAGAAGCTCGAAGCATATAGCAAAATCTACCAGGGAAGACTCGAAGTAGCCTCGGATTTTATATACAAAACAGTTTTGCTTTAAAATGAAAATTCAACTTTTTGAACGATTTTAAATGCCTTTTATTAAATGATGATTTTTATCTGAGCTTTAGCTAATTAAGGTTTAAAACAAGACATTTTAAAGTAATTAAACTCAATTTAAATTTTGTTACATTAATTCAAGAATTTATTTATATAAATTAATAATGAAATTACGGAAGGTAATTAAAATAAATGTTATTTAAGAAAAATTTAATCTTTTAACTAACTGATGTAATAAAGATAATTTATAAAACAAGCTCTAAAGAAAAATCAAACTAATTAATTTATCTTTTGATTTATTAAATAACTGAAAATTTAATAATATAATTACTTGATAAGTAATTACTTTAATTTAAGGTTTAATTAATAAATAAAAGTAATTTGGATTTCACAAATTAACAATTAAGGATTTATTTAGGGTAATTAATTAAGGAATGCTTAATTAATGAAGATAATTATAGATTTAATTAATTTTTATTAGAGATAACAAATCATTGATTAAAATCATTAATGAATTAATTTTGTGATTAGTTAGTTTAATTCACACAAATTATTCATCGTAGTTGTATATGATTGATAACTATTGTATGATGGGTATTGATTGATATCTCTAATTGTAATTTTGATGCTATGTGATATAAATTGTTTCGTGCTGAGCTGTGATCCTGTATTTTCTATGTGAATATGAAACCCTTTCGTTTTGCCCGTAGAAACGACACTTGAATTTCGATGCGACAGGGGGTCAGATTCCAGTTGGTTATCCGAAACCCACATTGAACTTGTGAATCTGTGTGAATGACATATCCACATGTTTTAAAATTGACGCTCACTATTCGGATTAGCCGGGAGAGGACCTTTGTGTCATATGACCCATTCCGAATAGTGATTCGACGAATGGAGAGCAATTGAAGACCGGTGGTAAAGACCGGGTGTCTTCGAAAACGATAGGATAACCTATCGATTATCTCTGCACCGAGTTGCTCCGGTATAAGGATTCCCTAAGTGATGGGAAGTCCGATCGGGATTGTGTATGCCCGGATTTGCAAGGGCTTCTTCCTTTATTGGACGAAGTGCCGTCGGTTCTGTTCGAACCCGCAACAGACTTGTATGGTCGTGTGTCTGACACTACACCTTGAGATATAAAGCCGATTTCTTTCAAATACATACTTTTGGTGGCAGGGAATTTATTCTCTTAGCTTAACACCCTTCTCTTTGATATATGAGCTCAAAGGTTATGTAGTTGAAGGTTATCAGCGATATACTCCCAATTTGGTAGTGTGGCACGCTAAGTACTGCTGTGTATTGATGATCATTTGCTGTCATTTGTTGATCAAAGCATGGCTTTTGTGAAAAGTGTAGTTTTGTGGACGAGACTTCGTCAGACCTCACAAACCGGTAATGGTCAAAACAGGAAAGATGCAGCAAGGTTATTGGGGGTAGCGCCCGTTAGGGTATGTGCATTTCCTTCTGGATAGAAGTGGTATCATGGTATGGAGCCCAGATACTTAACTTATGTGGATATCGCAAATATATATATATATATATATATATATATTTCTTTGTGATTATTGTTGTTGGGGCCCCGGATAAATGTTGGTTACAACCAGGGAATGGCATACTCATGTCAGTAGTTACCTAGTTATAGAGGTAACCCGGCCTTGTGTTGGCAGAGATCCGGTTAGGTTCTCGGGACGTCCCACCAGAGGCGTACCCATGTAACCCAGGAAGTTCCTTAGCCGGACCATTTGTTGGAAATCCAATTACCAATATGAACCCAGTACGGTTTTAGTTGTAGAACCTGCCATCTAATATGGTAGCTATAGTAGGCGTACTATAATGGTACGCATGCTTGCTAAGATTAATATTATACTTTCGAAAATGTTTTCACACTATGCACTAATAATAATATTTAAAGTGTTCTCTCATATTAAGCATTTTTTGACTGTCATAAGGAGAAATCTCCTCCAAGTTTGTGTTTGCATTGTGTGTGTGGCGGGAGGCCTTATGGCGGTTTCATTTTCAAAAAGCATTGCGAATTTCTTTTAAATCCTTTTGTTGTTTTTGATTTAAATAAACTGTTTTCATTTCAAACTACTATTTTTTTTACTCATACCAGTCCCATGACTGACCCGGAGTTTATTTTTCCTTTTCTAAACTTCGGGTGCCCATAATTTCCATATGGGCAGCCTAGTAGCAGGTCTTCCGTGTTTTGGTGCTAGTTGGATTTTGAAGTCGTATGGTTTAAAGGTTACTGGTTTTTGAAGACCCTTTGACTTGGAGATATTTTGAAAACTTTTGGATCTCAAGGTTCTTAGTTGGATGTTCTCTATCATTTCATTCCATTTGAAGACTTTCTTGGAATGCAATCACTTGTAATTATATCGTGATGGTCTATTTTGAAGTTGTGTTGTATATGTTTAAAAATACTCTGATGTTGGTGATGTTGTTGTAATGATATTGTGATGTTGTATCTGGGATATTGATGTTGGCATTTTTATTTTCCACTGTTTATATCCATCTAATGTTGTTATAAGCTCCATCCGAACTGGAATTCGACATTCGAATCTCTGGCATTCGAATACAAGTGAGGTATTTGATGTCGATTTTTGAACGCTGAACTTCGGGTCGTGACAAAACAGATTTATTAGTTAGATTTTTTTAAAGCAATCTGAAGATTGGAGTGGGATGACTCTACAAACTAATAAGACTATCCACATGGGCGGGTTCTAGGAAGGATGACCTATGGATGGAATACTGAAAGGTTCTTCCGTAGGAAGAAAGTTAGTGATCCAAAGGGCGGGTTCAATAAGGAGGGTTGTGAGTGGGATTACGACTGTGTTCTTGTATGGAAATGAAGTGTGCCGTGGGATCATTGGTACTCCTAGGTTTTGATTTGCACTCACATAGACCATGAGGATCTTGATTTCCATGACCAGTGATTTGATCTCCATGATGGGTGATCTATACCTTGGATCGGCCATGACGGGCGATCATGTACCTGGCCATCTAAGTGGCATGGATGCGAGGAAGGAAACTGAATGATGATAACTACTCATATATCCAATATTAAAATTGATAGTGAGTATTCATTGACCTTATAATGGTGGTCATTTAAAAGAGACATTATAATGTGGGTTTGAGGATCGATGATTGATGCAGCATTAGTATGAGTAGATGGCCATAATAATTTAAGGATACATCCATGACTAAACATATTATTTTCGATATATTCATGAATTGGTGTATATTATTTTAAGGATGTAGCTATGAGGAAGTACATGGATTATTTTGAAAGTTGTAAGAATAAAAAAACACCAATTATTTTGAGAATGAGATTATAAGGAAGTTCATCGACGACTTTGAAGGTACATATAATAGGATGGTGTGTAGTCAGCATAAAGATTAACACACACATAGACATGTTATTTGTACTATGTTATTTGTATATATGGAGATGTGTTGATTGCCTTTTCTGATGTGTGCATGCTTTATTTTTTATGAGCTATGCTAATTGCTGATTTATGTGTATTCATTTATTTGCACATGCATGTTTGGATCAACCTCTTTTTTTGTTATGGACTTCAATTATAGTCAACCAAGGTTGAATTATTGAGGGGTGTGATGTGGATTAATTGGTGATTGATTTTATCCCACCTTTTGTTGATAGATTGTTATTTTTATGTACTATATTTTGGGTTGAATGATGAGGAGGTTCATATATTACTATAATATGTATATGTAGAAGATTAAATTCTTTATTGTGAAAGAATTATTTTGCATTGACTAATGATGTAACATAGTCGTCATATATTACTTTATAAGTAGTTAACTTAAGATTTATGTACTTCCCTATATTTTGTGATTAAACTAATAATAATGAGCTGCTTCTTTAGTTAAGGGTTATATTTGGAAAATTACAAGGGCGCAATTCTTTTAAGGAGGGAAGAATATAACGACCCACAAATTCAACATTGGAAAAATATTATCTTAAATAAAAGCAAATTTTTAACAAAATGGTGAATTAGGTATCATATTTATAACCGTTGCAAAGGTCTTTCTGAGATGATCAGTTTGATATATTTTTTGATATATTTGGAGTTATGATTTGCGAAATATAGGCACTATAGCATTTAAACAGCATGCGTAGTAGCTTTAGGTCAAAATGGGTGTGTAGCCCATAACCTGGCCTAACCACTATATAAGTAAGGCTATTATACCCTAGCCATCAGTTCTATTTTCAACTTTTCTCTAATTTCCAAAATTCCTTAATCACCTGCTAAGGACTAATGATTATCTCCAGTTACAAATTTACTTAAAAATAAAAGTGTTCAAAATATATCAAATTATGTATCATTGGAAAGCTCTCAGTAAATGGATCAAAAAGCAAGCATTCAGTTTTGGGTACGACACTTGAGGCTGTTGAAATTCGCAATCAATGTTCAAAGGAAAAATCCTAATGGTCAATTTGAGCATTTTCATTATGTGCATCGATAGGAGAAATTGATTTATGACCATTGAAGAGTTCGCTGAGTGGAATTGAGCAAGGGTATTTAAAGGTCCGATTGAGATCGATGGTAGTTAAATTTAGGAATTAGGGCACAAAGTCAAGGAAGAAGTGGTAGCACCACAGGGGATCGGACATGGCGGAGGTGTGGGCAAGGTCGAGGTGGTTTGGGTGGTGGTGTCACTGCATCTTCAGGTAGCTAGAGGTGGCTGTAGTGGGCGGTCAACGATGATGTTAGGAGTGGATTACGTAAACGTACTTGGTAGGGGAGAAGACGTGCTTAGGCAATTCAAGATCAGTTTAATTATTTTGTTTTATTATATTTTTCCTTGTCAATTGAATAATGTATAAATATGTTCTAACCACTGTAACTTTTGCATACGAACTCCAATTCATGCATATTTTCTTTCGCCGAACTCATGGCGAAATTTCAAACAATAAGATATTGGGTTTGCTGAGTTTGAAGACTGTTGAAAAAAGGACATCGGTACGATTTACTTAATTTACTTAGTTGGAAATAAATTATAAAATAGATATATATTGTGGAAAATTATAACTACTACTCTATGTTGAGGTATATTAGTAACTATTTGGATATTCTAGAAATTTTCGGTATGCTGATCCTTGGGTTGGTTGTTTATTTCTGAATGTTGTATTATTGGATTTTTTAATTGTAATTAACTATGAATTAAAAATATGACTAATATTCATTAAAATAAAATAAGAGAAATTATTTAATAATGAGAAGACAAGATAAAAATATGATTAATGTAATTATTATAGTTTCTATGTGATGTATATAAATAACAGTATTTAAATAAAATAAAATGAAATTAACTGGAGAAATTTAATAAGGTCATAATTTATAATTTTTTAGAGAAATCTATAAATAATAACGGAAAATATATTTTAAGCTTAATTTAAAATGTTTATTTCATTATTCAATAAAGTGAGATTTTATAAATAATAATATGGTTTTTGTGAAAATTACACTGTTTTTGGTTAAATGGTAATAAACTATATTTGGAGTATATTAAGGAGATTTAATATGCATGTTATTACTTTAAAATAATAATACTTTTGGTTTGAAATAAATTTTGATAAAATTATTATATTTGATATAAAATACGATGTTTGAGGTGATTTGATATAATATGATAACAACAAAGTGTTTTGAAGTACATTTTCTTTTTGGAAAGAATTATTATTTTCTTGTGATAAATGAAAATCATTTTTATAATAAATAATAATAGAATGATCTTATAAATAAAAGAAAAAAATGGTTGTAAATATGATGTTGATTTTATTTATCGTGTATGCTATTTTATTATGATGAGATCTATTTGGATGTGTTGCCATTATTTCTATGTTGTGCGTAGTTAACTATGGTTTTATTTTGTTTGTGTTCGTGTTTGTATTCTAATGTCTTTTGGATTAGTACACATTTGATGATTGATGGTGTGACATTATTAATGGGTGATTTACATACATTTGATGATTTTTACTTACATTGTGAAGTGTTATTATAATGGATGATTGGTATAAATGTAAGTATATTTTTGTTATTTTCTTATTTAATGATTGGATATTGTCAAATGCATGTGATAATGACTAAGTGTGCTAATGTTGTTGGCCCCTTTGATGATCTATTGTGATGGATGAGCTGAGATACTTTTTTCTACTTTGATTGATTTCATTGATTATAGTGGTTACTTTGCTTGAATTGAATTGCATTAATTGCAGTGGTTGCATTGCTTGTACTGAATTCCATAAGTTGCATTAATTGTAGTGGTTGCATTGGCTGAATTGAATTGAATTGGTTGCATTGATTGTGAAGGTTGCAATGGTTGAATGGATGCAGTGGTTGTTATGGACTAACAAGTATTGGATGCAGAAGAAGTGTAGGAAACAGAAATATATGGGCTTGATCTTTACAGAAGCCATCGGATTTGTTAGGTTGGGCTAGAGTGTGTAAAAGTTCACGTAATCCAAAATGTAGCTGAAACCATTTTTTTCTTATATATCTGTACATGTTTAAAGTTGCAGACGAGAGTAGAAGAGGGAATTGAAAATGGAGTTTGCTAGGCCATATTAGAATAGCCAATTTGGTATATTTTTCTTAACAATGGTTATATTATTTATGTATTGATGATATTGTTGTATTAAAAGGTAAATTAATCTAACGATGTAAAATAACCATATAATTGAGTTAATATTTACAAATATTGATGTTTGATTTCGTTGTGAGGTTCTCCCTTTTCATTTGTTTTACAACTTTTATTTTTTTTCTACCCACGGTCTACTGCTTTTAAAATTTTAAATTAGTTGTAAGCATATTTGGCGTCTTTTATAATTGATTTTACATTTTAAAATTAGTGGGTCATCACATATTAAGTAACTAGAATGTGTAATTTCCTTGACATACATTAGGTTAATCTAAATAGGATTTCAGCAATGGAAGGTAATAAATTAAACAATGACAAAAATCAAAATAAAAGTTCTCTAAATAGCATCGGTTGATCCCTGACCCATGACCGATCTAACTCTAACGATCACCTGGTGGTAGGGGGTGGTCGAGCAATGTATAAAGGGTGATGCTAGGGTTTTCAGCAATGAACATTTTAGATTTTATAACTTTAAACCGACTTAAATCCGATATTTCTGTTGAATTCCAACCACTACAAATAAGATTCCAGTCTCTCACTTTTATTCACACAATATTTTGGGATTATTTATGAAGCTTTGTCAGTTCGTCTCTTCATAGGTTCATAAAACTCTAATAAGGTTTCAAGTAGGAAATCCTAATATCTATCTTTTTTATTGCGTGGACTATAGGGAGGTAAACAAGCGGACAAATCGAAACAAGTATCCCTTACCCCGTATAGACGACATGTTTGACCAACTCCATGGTACTAAGTATTTTTCCAAATGGACCTTGCTACAGGATTTCACATGTTAAGGGTAGCAGAGGATAGTACACCCTTGATAGCATTTAGAGGACTAGATTGTTTCTTCGAGTGGTTGGTTATGCCTTTTGGGCTAACTAATGCACCTGCTTATTTTATAGATATTATGATTTGAGTTTTTAGAGATATGCTTAATAAATGCGTGTTAGTATTTATAAACGATATCCTTATTTACTCTAAGACCGAGGAAGAAAACAAACACCATTTAGAAGCAGTGTTGGAGATGTTAAGGTGGCATGTTTCAAAAGATAAATTTTCTAAGTGTCATTTTTGACAATCCGAAGTAAGGTTCCTTGGACATGTTGTTTCAAGGGATGGTATTTTGTTTAATCCGATAAAGGTAGTAGCTATTTAAGAGTGGAAGACACTGTAGACACCAATGGATGTTCGAAGTTTTTAGGCTTGGTCGGATGGTATAGAAGGTTCATCAAAGACTTCCCTAAGATTGCATTGCACCTGACCAAGTTGATGAAAAAAGAAGAGAAGTTTGTTTGGACTTCGAAGTGTAAGGAAGTGTTCATTGAGTTAAAGAGGAGATTAACCAACACTCTATTTCCATCTATTCCAGATAGAGGTGGAGGATTAACTGTATATACATATGTGTATGTATAGGATTGGGTGCATAGTTGATACAGCACGGTAGAGTGATTGCTTACGCTGGCAGGAAGCTGAAGCCTCATGAGAAGAATTATGCCACACATGATTTTGAGTTATTAGCTATAATGTTTGCATTGACGATGTGGAGGCATTACTTGTTGGGTGAAAAGTACAAGCTCTTCACGGATCATAACTCCTTGAAGTTTATTTTCACATAGAAGGATCTGAATATGAGGCGGTAGAGGTGGTTGGGAAAAACAAATGTAGTAGCGGATATTCTGAGAAGGAATGAAGTTTGTGCTCTTTTTTAAGCCTCTGGCTCTTCTAAAGAGTATTTCAAGTAAACAAAGGGAAGATAGTCTTCTGGTAGAATTTGTGCAAGGAGGTTAGGAAGGTCGATGTTTGAGTTTTGAAATCGATAACCATGGAGTTTTGAGAATGAATGGAAGGTTACACCTTCTAGATGTTGATGGTCTTAGGTAAGAATTTTTTACAGAACACCATAAACCTAAGTTAAGTATCCACGCCAGAGTGAACAGGATGTACCGGGATATGAAGAGAGCATTTTGGTGGGCAGGGATGAAGAGGGATATTTAAATCTATGTCAACCGATGTGCGAATTGTCAACAAATCAAAGGTGATCATCAATGGACTGCTAGTTACTACAACACTGGAGATCCCAAATTGGAAATTGGAGAAAATATCAATGGATTTTATTGATGGTCCACCCAGATTGAGGAAAGGAAATGAAGATGTTTAGGCCATTATGGATTGGCTAAGAAAGTGCGTTCATTTTATCCTAGTAAAGCCGATGAGGATTGCAACAACATTGGCTGATGTTTATGTAAGAGAGAATCGTCCGATTGCATGAAGTTCTAGCTAGCATTTTGGGTGTCAATTTTGAGAGACATTATAAGTAGTTTTGGGAAAAAAGCTAAGTTTGAGCACAACATACCATCTTAGATGGATGGTCAACAGAAAGAGCAAACCAAGTCTTAAAAGATCCGTTGATAGCATGTATCTTGGACTTTGGAGGATCATGGGAGGATCATCATCACTTGGTGGAATTCTCTTATAAACAACTGCTATCAAACAAGCATTGACATGTCACCCTATAAAGCTCTTTATAGATAACCATGTAAGTCACCAGTATTTTGGGTAGAAACCAAGGTTCAGATGGTGCTTGGACCTGATATGATTCGGGAAGCTACAGAAATGGTTACTGTGATCAAAAGGAGGATGACGGAAGCTGTAGACCTATAGAAAAGCTATGCTAGTTAGATATGAAGGGATTTGGAATTTTTAGTTGCATAATTTGTTTTTGTGATTCCTTCGATTAGAGGAGTTGATCAGTTCAGAGAGCAGGGCAGTTGGCGCCTAGATATGTTATACCTTTTCAAATTCTAGAGACAATTAGGCCTCTTACCTATAGAGTTGAGTTGCCAAAAAGATTGTCGGGTGTCCATAATATATTATATGTGTCATATTTGAGGAAGTATGTGGATGATCCATCACCGATTGTTGACCATATGTTCAAGAAGATTAGAAGGTGAACCAAATCTGACCATGGTAAGGCATCCAGTTCGCATTATGGATCGAGATGTGAAACAATTATGTAATAAGGTAGTAAGATTGGTTAAACTTCAGTGGAATGAAGAACCTAGAGACTACACTTGGGAGACAAAAGATAGCATGAGGGAAGCTTATCCCGAGTTGATGATAGGATAATTGTTTGCTTGTTATGTGGATTGTGTACACATCATTTATGGTACAATTGCTTAATATGTATCTTTTGTATGTGTTTCATTATATATAATATATGATTTTTTAAGTTATTTTGAGTTATCTTTTTGTGGGTTGATTTGGGATGAAATTCTTTTAAGGATGGAGAATGTAGCGACCTGTAAATTAATCACTTTAAATAAAAATATTTGGTATATATTTAAATAATTAATTAATGGGTTTTTATAACTCAAATAAACATCTTTTAAGTAGTAATTAATGATGGTGAAGTTATTTTAAAATTTTATTTAGAAAAGTAATTTGTTTGGAGAAATATAAAAAATGTGATCGAAAATCATTCTTTGGATTTTCGACTTTTCATCATCTAAAAGTTGTCCGAACACATTGTGTACACCAGAGTATATGTATACACACAGATGTAAATAACCTTTTTGAACCAAAAACGGCCCAAACACACATAAATTATAGTAGAGATAAAAAGTGAAGAATTAAATGAAAAACGAGCAAGAAAGAACATACAACAATTTATAGTCGTTCGACAAATCATGGCCTACGTCCACTTTATAATTTTATTGCTTATATTTGATAAAGTTAGGGGTATACCTAGGTGCAATTATGTAATTTGTTACATATATCTAACTACATGACCAATCTTGTTTAAACTAAAAGGTGTTTTTTCTATCATATACTTGATATAATGTATTATATTAATTAATTAATTTAAATAAAAGTATATTTAATAGAAAATCCATAAATTATATGTTTTGTGATAGTAGTTACAAAGTGTTGTAATTTAATCATGATTTATTTATCACAATGAAAACAAGTATTGCATTTTAAATATTCGTAGTCAAGATGTATCGAGACTGGATATCGATACATCTGTTGAAACTAGAGTATCTAACGCTCTCCAAATGTTGGGTAATGTATTACTCATGAATGCTTGGGGCACCAAAGGGTTACATGCTATAGTTGTTGAATAACTATGGAATAACTCATTCGATAGTTTTCTGTTAGTTAATATAATTAAGATCAAGCAAAGAATACCGATGTAACAAATTTACACGGTTCTCTCGACTTGAGAATACTGTTGATCTTCAATATGGAAGCTCCGCTTTGATTATAGTTAAATCGTGGCACGATGCCCATCGAAGGACTATAGTTCGGTCGAGTGGAAGCATGGGAAGTGAAACACTATTCAAGAGAGGATCCGTCTCCTCTGTTATGGGAGGCTAGTATCACGGTCAACTGAAGTCAACTTGAATTCGAAGTCTTTGGCCAAAGCAATTCAATTAATAATAATTGTTATTATTGAACCGATGACTTTGTGTTTGGGCCATAAAGTTGAATATGGATGATATTGTAATTTTTACCATTACCAAATTCCATAAATCTAAAGTGATATAATTTTGACGAAGAGAATTGGTATAAATAATTGTCACTAAAAGGTACCACTTAAGTGATTGTAAAATTTGATTTTACCGAAAAGACTTGTAGGCGATGAATTCGGCCAAATGTCACACCACATGCTAAATGATGTGTGAACATTAATATTTGAATTGTTCAATATTAAGCACTGATTGAATTCATACCTCTGGGTCACAGAATCGTGTTTGTGAGTTCTTCGAAAACCACATAATTTAGTTAATTTGTAAAATGTTGCAAATTGATTAAATTAATTAATATTTATGAAATATTTATTATTATTATTAACTTATTTGATGTTTTGAATGTTGTTGATAATTATTTAAATGCATATATAAAAGTTATATTTGCATATATCAGTATGTGATATAGGTATAATGTTGAACATGTTTTAAATAATAAAATAATCACATAAAATTTGTTTTTTCTTCTATTTGGAAAAGTTGTACATTTGGAATGTGCTTGGATCAGCCATATAATAGTGAGAGGAGGAAATCAATTAAAGGGACTGATTGAATTTTAAAATGGGGAATTAAAGGAGGAAGTTTTAATAGGAGAATATGAAAGGTTCCTTCAATTCTATCAAAAAATCTCCCCATTTTTGAAATACATAGAACGTAGCTTTCGTTTTTGTTCTCTTTTCTTCCTTTTCTCTATCATTGATTCATGGCTAAAACTTCATCCAAAAAAAATCAAAACAAATTCAAATCAATATCAAACTAAATCAAAAAGGTGGTTCATTCTTCTCTTGCAAAGTGGGATAGTGATTTGTTTGAAATCTGAGGAGAAGCCACAAATCAAGGTGTGATGAAGGGCAAGGTCTATCGGATCTCGAGAGCGATCAATCAGATCTAAGTATGTTCTATCATTCAAGGTGTTTCTACATGCTTCATCCTAAGGGAATTATATGTGTATATGATTCTATACTTACATATCTTATAATTTGTTCTTATCCCCTTAATCTCTATCTTTCCTCTTTGTTCATATATGCGAATTTGAATCTTGATTTAAATATCTCCATTCCCTTACTTGAATCGGTTGTTCTATCTTGTTAAAACATATAATGTTTTATTTCGTTCATTACTATTTTGTTATGAATGATAACATCTCATTTTCTATCTCATATATAATTATTTGATTAATCAATTTAACCTAGATTTAGACATTCTTAATTTTATTTTCCGTACTCTATGTGATTGTTTATAAAGTTTGTTTAATCTAGATCTTCTTATCTCAAATCTATGTATGCCTATGTCGTTTGATATTATTGTTTAAAAAACATAACATAATTGGACTTTGGATTTTTTTTATTCATAATGTAGTTTTTCATATCAAAATGTTCACACTTGAATATTTAGACATAGGTTGCTATGTAATTAAAACGTGGTAATAGCCGCATTAATTAATCTTTGTCATCCAATTAATATGATGTTTTAATTGTCATGTTTCAAATCATTTTAACATAAACTCTTCCTTTTAAAAGAAAAAGGGAAACATTAAATCAATGATATATTCCATGATTTGCAGTTCCATCTAATTAAAAATTATACCTTTGCTTAAAAAGGAAGGATTCTTTTCACAGCTGTTTCAAACCATTTTCATTAATCTTAATATTCTTTGATTTACTGTTTGTAATTGAATTGAAATCTTTTTTATTTGAACTACTGTGCTAAACATTAATTGTATATGTATATATGTGTGTATTTACAGTATATGCATATGTATTTATATATTAATAAATAAATAAAATTATTCGTGTTTAGGACGACAGTGGCGTGTATAGATTGGAAATCTATCTATTGTGGTGTAAATCCCAACACTTATGTAATGCTTACATTAACTTTGTACACTTTATATCTTGCACATACGCTATACACACGGGCGCATGTGATGTGCTTAGAATCATTTGCAATTAATCAAATCAAATTAGACTAATGCATTCCTAATAAAATATTCAATTGAAATATTAACATCTTTGTTTAACATATTATCAATCTAAAAAGAGACAAAAACGAGAGGTTTCTCTCCCTTCAATTAATGTTGTTTACTCTCTTAATTAATTGCATAACTATCAGAGAAGACAACTAAAGGTTTCTTTCTTACATAATTTTGATAAGTAACTGCTACACATGTGAGTGTATTTAATACACTCATTTATTTAAATTTATATAATATTCAAAACCTTTTCAAAAAATTTTACCAAATTTAATACAATACTGATTTTATTTAGAAGAAGATTTAGATAAGATCTAAATGTATGCAGACTTTGTTGGCCCATTGATGATCCAAAAATGGTAAAGTTTTTGAAATTCACTCATTTCTTTCAGTTCAAGCTAGCCCGGTTTCTTCAATGGTATCAGAGCCCAATAGCCTATGCAGTCTATAATAGCAATGTTAGGGCTAACTAATTAAGCTTGCACACTTAGTACAATGTCTAGAAAAGTGATGTATAGGATTGGAATTGGGTAACCAAGTACACTGTCCTACCTGGTTACCTGCCTAACCAGAAAGGTGATGTGAGTCCAAAGTTTGCCCTCAATAGAAAAGGCCCAATTTGAATTGGGCCTTGGGCTGATTTTCAAATAGTTTTGAAAATAATGATACGATTTTAAATTTAAAAGTTAAATTTAAAACAAAAATATATTTATTATAAAAGGTTATAATATAACATAAATTTTCAAAATGTTTGAAAAGGTAATGAAAACTTCAAAATGTTTGAAACTATTTAAATATTAATTTCGAAATTTAAAAATTTATTAGTAAGATTAATAAAATAAATAAATTAAATAAGTTAATTGATTAATACTTATATGCATGTATTATATATGTTGATATATGTTAAGTTATTTTAAAGTGTTTGAGATAACATAAGTATACATGTATGTATATAAGATAAATTTTGAAATTTATATAATTTAATTAAAATTGTTTAATTAAATCAATTAAATAAAAATACGCATATATAAGATACATGTGTTATACTATAAAGATTATAATAGATATGTCCAATATAAATGTTGTATTGGAATACTAATATAAAATTAATTAAAGAGTTAATTAAATTAAATTAACTAAATAAGACTTAATTAAAGAAGATTTAATTAAGTAGAATATTATAAATAAGACTATCATATAAGTAATATGAAATACAAAATTTATATAACAATAAAACTTATATGATATGAATGTATAAACTAAAGGTGGAACAGTCCAAATTGACTTAAGGAATAAACACATACATAAATGTACGCATACCATGATTTCTGATGTGTCTGCTTTAAAGTAACATTCCTTTGTATCACTTTGGCTGAAGTCCTAGCACCATTCCTTCGGGGACGATTACGGGCTTCATCTAAGCGTAAGTACTCGTTAGCTTTTGTTTAAAAAATCCATCGTCGGTGGCGTCTTCATTTACAACCAATCCCCAAAATCCAATTCAGGATGAATCCCCTTAATCAGCGCTATTAGTATTATGCCATCCTTGGGATTTGTAACTTCTTTCATAGATGTATGGAACCGATTGAAGAAGTCCTTCAACGACTCTCCATCAGCTTGGAAGAGGTTTGAAAAAGACATCACATGTTTTAGACATGTAGTATTTAAGTGGAACTACTCCATAAAATTGCACGACAACTTAACGAAAGACGATATGGATCGCGATGAAAGCCAAGTGAACCACATCATAGCTACTCATTCTAAGAAAATCAAAAAATAGTGGCATTTCATGGCATCATTACCCCTAACCAAATACATATGCCAATCATATCTCGTCAAGTGTTGCCTAAGATCAATTGTTCCCCCATACAGTGGCATCATCTACATTGCAAAACTTTGGGGATATTTCTTAGGTAGGATGTTCTCAATAAGTGGAGTCTGACTGGGTGAGGTACCCCATTCATCGTTGCTTTTGAAATGATTTTCGTTAACAAGCCTCCTAACCATATCCACCAAGTAGTCCAGGTCCACAGGTTCGACTGAACGGCGGTAATTAGGACCTGCCCTGAGTGTTCGGCCCGATGAACGCTCTCGGGAAAGTTCTCGTTACGAAGGCTCCCTAGTCTTCGGGGTTCCATTTATTAAGCAGTCCCCCTATTTGATTCCCTTGCATTATATCATCAACAGCTGCTCAATTCCCAAGGTTTGACCATCAGCAGCACGTCCAAGGATCACATATATGTTGCCTTCGAGATGATGGGCTTTGGGCCCACCATAAGTGGAGTCGGTACCGACCCGTCCTCTTGAGTTGTATCGACGTGTGTACTTGTAAATTGGATCAATATTCTCCCTTGGTTTACCGCTTCAGCGGTGTTTTGAGTCCTTTTCTGCCTTCTATCCCTCCGTCTCTGCTCGGACGATGAGGCAACTTTCAGATGAAGAATTAGAATCTCTTCTACTCCTTCTACAGCTATTTTGAGTTAGTTAATTCAACAGTCTCAAGCATTGCTGCATCGTTTGATTCAACTCATTCTGACTACCATGGAATCTATTTTCCATCTATTTCATCATCCTATCCATCTCCATTCTGATCACGACATTGGTTGGAGTCTGGATCTCTGTTTGTCTTGGTTGCACAATTTCATCCATATGCTGAGGATTCTAATTCTTAATATCACTGCTAGTAGCTTTGGTAGTAATGATATGTTGTTCTTTCTTTGGTAGGCTATTGCAAATAGCTTCTCTTAGATTATAGAAAATCTGAATAGTAGAAAATAAGGTAGGAGAATTGGATCTATCCTTTAGAATTAAGAAATCCAACTGTAGTGATGGATGCAAGTAACTGAGAATATATGCTCTCTGTTAGAGCACCAAAATGTTAGAACCAAAAATGGCATGAATACCTAGAAATTATAGTAGAGAATAAAAAGTCAAAAATTCAATGAAAACGAGTGAAAAAGAACACATAACAAGTTACAATGCTTTGCAAATCAAGGCCTACATCCACTTTATAATTTTATTGTTGATATTCCGGCAAAAGTTCTTTTGGGACATTACAACTCAGACATATGGATATAAGAATTAAAGATAGAGAATAACAAGAGCCAAAAGATCCTGAAAAATGGGCCTTACCTTCCTATTTGTAGAGGCAGGGGCCTAAAATCTCATACAAAATATTTCCAGACCATTCCCCATGCTCTAGACCAATTCTCCCAAGATAGTAGATGCCGCCTCATCAGTTTGTATGGGTCCGTACAACTCCAAGGTCAGGGATCGGTACCAACCCAAAAGATGGCCAATATGGCTGCTTTCAACTCTTTATCTTGGCTCATCTTATGGTTAACTTCGTGATTTCATAGTTGTTTGCACTGATATTAACTTGTTTCTGAGTCCAAATAATGGAGTTATGGAAGAACAAAGTTGTTGATTCAAGAGTTCATGGAGATTGATAGAGAATTACATTGGATCAACAAAACAATACTTGGGATAGGCTTTTAACATCAAGTAGGTCATGTAAGCAAAAGATGGGACCCACCTGTGGAAGAAATAGGGGTCAGTGTTGTAACACCCCTAATTTTAATAACATTATTCAGAAGATTTAATTAGATAAATTGAATAGAATAATGTAAATATTACAATGATAAGGTATTGAGATTTCAAATTGCAAATAAGAGGCCGAGCTTAATTAAATAAATAGGTATGGAAGGTTTCATATATTAATTAATAAGAAACAATTAACGCATGGGCTTAATAGGTATTTGCTGCACCATAAACCCATTACGTTAAAACCTCATTTCCTTTACATTGCACGTTCATTTTGCAAAACTCAAAAACATAAGTCAAAAGCTTGAACCCGGCGATTACCTAGGGAAGAAAAGGGAAAAATCAAATTTAAGCTAAGCTACAAAGCACGGGGAATTAATCAAGGGTCGAATCTCAACTTCCTTATCCTAATCAAGGTGAATAATAATCAAAACCATTTCTATTTTTATTTTTAACGATCATTTGATTTTGGGTTTAAGTGTAAATCAATTATGATGATATTTGATGACGATATGCTTGGATTTCATGATATGTTATATTCAAACAAGTTTGATAAATGTTAAATATGGTTTTAAGGTTAAAATCGTTTATATTATTTTCGAATGCCATGCGGAATTTATATGTTATGTAAAACATTACTTTGAAGATGGGTTTTAAATTTCATATTTTTCCAAGCTATGGAAAATTTATTATGAATCTTAAAAAGAAAACATGAATAAATTAGGTTTAAAATTATTTCGGTTATTGTTTGAAGGGATTTGGATCTGAAATTTATATGTGTTAGGTAACATATTAAAAGTGAGATTCTATGATTTTTTGGGATTTTCCTATGTAATTTACTGTGGAAATTAAATTATTTTAGATGGAGGACTTAAATGTTTTCTTTGTTTTGCTTGAGGAAGTGCTTATTTGCTAAATTATTTTAATTAGATCTGAAACAATTGCCATGGTTTTATTTTGGGAATGATATGAAAAGTATATGGCAACCAATTAAATGTTTACAAATAAGCAGGTTAGTTAAAAAGCAATTACTTAAAAAGGCAATAAACATTCTTTACGTAGAAATCATGTTTTGCCTCTTTTAGAAGCTACCCTTCGACCCTATACTTCCGCCTCAACCAAGTCAAAACCAACCAAGTCGAAACCATCCAAGTTGAAACCAATACACAAGGTATCAATATGTTGGTACGTAGTGGATTGGAGAAAGGCGAAAGGTATGGAGTCGAAACCAATACTTTCGAAGGGGTCGAAGCCTTTGTTTTACTATCGAACGAAATGCACTTGCCTTGTTTTTAATGAATGATTTCGATGAAGTCGAAACCAATGCTTTCTAAAGGTCTTTTAAATAGCTTTTGAAGGGGTTTCTGTCTTTTTTTAAAGTGACGCTTTCGAAAGAGTTTCCTTGTCTTTAAAATCAATGCTTTCGAAAGGAAAGTTTCAACCCAGTCGAAACCCTGCTGCTAACCTTATGCCTTTCGAATGGATTGAAGTCATCAACTAGATCGAAAGGTAGCTTTTGTTTTGTGAATGTAATAAGCCACTTCCTAAGCTTTCGAAAGGGTTTAATGGTTTCGAAGACAATGGCTTCGAAAGGGGTTTCGAAGCTATCCTTCCGATGTTTTACTTAAACGATTTAAGATTTTGAAAGGATGGTTCCGAAGCCATCAGTTTTCCCCAAGCTCTTTTATATGAAGTTAATGGTTTCGAAAGGGGTACTTTCATTTATATTCACTTTGACCTAAAAGATATTTTTAAAGATAAACCCAATGGTTTCAAAAGGGGTGCTTTCAAATAGTTTCAAAGCTATACTTCTATAAGTTAATAAGTGATGCTTTAATACTTTCGAAAGGTATGTTTTGATGGTTTCGAAAGAGATGATTTAAAGTGTTTCGAAAGGTGTATGCTTAGTGTTTTGAAAAGAAGATTTGAATCCATTCGAAGGAGGTTATCCAATGGTTTCGAAAGTAAAGGTTCAAGGTTCAGAAGCCTTATTTTCAAAACAAAAAAAAAACGAATCTCGTTTTTAAAGGAAAACCCAATGCAAAAGTAAAGGAGTTTTAAAATGGCTTTTAAATATGAAGTTTTTGAAGAAGCTTTCCTTGATTAAATAATAGGTTAAAGGGATTAACCATGTTTCATATGAAAATGATTTCAAGGATATTACACAAGAGGTGTTGGTGTTACTATGTTATTATGTTTTCTTCGTCTAATATATACATTCACATTATAATGGACCCATAACTGTATTTTAGGGAGAAAAGGGGCAGAATAACTAGTTAGGTTGACTCAGTAGTGAATATAAATTGAGTTAACTCCTGAATGAGTAGAATTGCATCCAGGAGGTCAGATATACCATAATATAGGATGTCTAAATATCGATTGAAGAAGTTATCAAATAGACATGTTTATAGTAAACCCATGAAAACTATAATTAGAAAGAGTTATTGGCAAGCTCCAATAGGTTTATAGTGAACCCATGAAAACTATATCTGGATAAAGTTATTGACAAAAGTCAATAGGTTCATAATCAACCTATGAAATCTATGGCAAGAGGGAAGTAATTGGAGATACCAATAGGTTCAGGAAGAACCCAAGAAACAATCAAGTTATTGGTAGGGGCAATAGGTTCTTGGCGAATCCATGAAAATTATAAAACTAGACAGGAAGTCCATAAGCTTTAAACAGGTTATTAGTAATCCCATGATTAGGTTAATAGTGCCCTAGAAACTATAATTGAGACAGCTAGTCAATTGAATGAGGATGGGAAATCTAGAATGACTACTTGTTTGCGTATCATCATAATACTTTGAATTGCTATGTTTTAATCATTGTGGATGTAAGAGCACAGTATATGGTTATTACGAATTTTTGGAGGATACTACTGAGGGGAAAATCCACTCTGCTAAGCGGCATGGTCTCACTAGATATCTAAATTTTTTGAGATAATAGGTTATTATTCATACCAATTTTTATGTCTGGCTCGAAGTTTATGTTTTCCCTTTAAACTCTCGAGGGATCCTACTTTGAGAGTTAAGGTTTTCAGGTACCTCTTTAGACGAATAAGCTTGCGGAGAAGTGTAGGAGGCAGGATAGGTATTAGGAGTTCTTTTCTATGTTGATTCCACTGTGTTTTGCTATAGAGGCAAAGTTGTTTAGTTGCCTAGATATATACTCTGATCATCCAAGAGGGCATCTTCACATGTCGCTCTTGGCGTATGTTGTGATGATTATAATTTCTCTAAACCTGGTTCTCGAATATGGGATTACATAATGAATTTGAAATGATTTGGAATGGAATGTGTGAGTTTTTTAATGATTTTAAATTTTTTCCATATCCAAATGCTTCTATTATACCAATGTATAAAACATTACCATATTTAATCGTCGAGGATTAATAACCATGGATGACTGTAGCATCCATAGCTATTAGTTTTGTGCCTCCAAGTGAGAGATATTACAAGTTGGTATCGGAGCATAGGTTTATGAAAAATTTAAAGAAATTTAAACCTGAAAGATTTTTCAAAACATAATCCTATGAATAAGAAAATAAGATCAGGGTTTGGGTTAACGTTATAGTAATGTACTAGTATTTGATATATGTATATATTTTAGTATATATTCCCCTCTCTTTGACCATTATTCTATATATTACCAAGGCACGTATGCATATTTACGAGAAATAAATATGGAGGCAGAAAAAGGAATAGGAAATCTTGGTGGAGGAAGCACCACAACTAATGAAAACGCTCGACCCACAAGGAGAAACCCAGGTCAACAAGATAATGCTAATCAAATTGCAAATGCCAATGTGGGTGCTGGAAATCCACCAGTGGATATGGGGATCAGTTCTTCATCAATCTGATGCAAGCGGGAGTAGCTGCTGGAGTTGCTGGGAATGTTGGAGGAACTAATCATATGGCTCCAATTGGGAATAACTATGATAAGTTGAGCAGGGATTACACCGGTCATGGTGGGAAGCCATTTGTGAGAACGGAGGATGCCATTGAAGTGGAGAATTGGTTGTTGCATTATGAGAGAATCTTCGCTGATTAGGGATTGAGAAGAGGAGATTAGCCTCTAGGTAGTTGTAGGGAGCAGCGCTCCATTGGTGGAATAGTGTTACTACCGGAGTTCCTGAGAAAGAGTTAACTTAGGCTGAATTTCAAAGGAGATTCGAGTAAAGGTTTTTGTCTAGAGTTGCTAATTCGGCATTGTTGAGAAAATTTATGGATTTTGGTGTAGGGAAAGATGTCGGTAATTGAGTATGCTACTAAGTTTGATGAATTATCCTGATATGGGTATGCTACCATAAACATCGCCATTAGGAGGAATGAGAAGTTAGTTCGGGGATTGCGACCTTAGGTTACTAGGACGACCCTGCTACATCTCTATGATCCTTGTAATGGTGTTATGGAGATGGCAATCCGACATGAGTAAATGCTTGCTATTTTTGGAAAGGAAAAGCAGGTTGAAACCTACAATTCTCTGGGAAAGAAGAGAAAGTTCTTTAAGAAGAAGGAAGCCCAGAAAGTAGAGGCTGCCAAGAAGGTAAAGGTTGATTTATTTTTCCTCAAGTGTGATAAGGAAGGTCATTATGCTCATGAATGCCGGTTAGGCAAAGGAGAGAAGGGTGTGAAGTGCTTCAACTATGACCAAGTTGGGCATTATGAGAATCAGAGTACAGAACCAGTCAGGGCGGATAGGGAAAAGGTTTTTGCTATTCGACCATCATCTGCCAAGCCAACTGCAGTTGCAAAAGGAAAGACCATGATGGAAGGTACGCTTTTGATTTAGAGTATACCGATTAGGGTACTATTTGATATTGGTGCATCACATTCATTTATATCTTAGTGTTTGGTTGATATGTTATATTTAGTACCCACATTCCTTGTTACTTCCTTAAGGGTTGCGAATCTAATAGGAGGGTATGCAATTTTAGGGATGAGATGTGACCAGTTAGAACTTGATTTGTTAGGCCATAAGTTTGCATGCAATCTGTATGTTTTTGATTTGGTAGATTTCAAGATCATTTTTGGTATGACTTGGTTGAGTAAATACGAGGCTAGGATATTTTGCCAAGATAGGGTAATATCACTAAGACACCCTGATAGTCATAACCGAATCATATTCTCAGTAGAGAATTCTGACCGGAGTGCTTGTATTTTATTAAATGCTATAGAGGGGAATAAGAGTTAAGTCAGGTTCGAGTAGCAAGAGAGAGTGCAGATGCTTTTGAGCCGGTTATGGGACTACCAACGAAACGAGTTGTTGAGTTTTAGATAGATCTTGTGGCAGGAGCTGAACCTATAAGTAAACTACCTAGCAGGATGACACCGACCTAGATGAAGGAATTGAAGGTGCAGCTAGTGGATCTATAAGGGAGGAATTTTATTAGACCAAGCAGTTCATCTTGGAAAGTGGTCGCGGTGTTCATGAAGAAACCAGATGGGTCATTGAGGATGTGTATCGATTATCATAAGTTGAACGAGAGGACGACTAAGAATAAATATCCTTTGTTGAGAATAGATGATCTGTTTGATCAGTTATGTAGAGCCAGAGTATTTTCCCAGTTGGATTTGGCGACGAGTTTCCATCAGTTAAGAGTGCCAGAGGATAGTATTCCATTGACCACATTTCGGACAAGTTGTGGTACATATGAGTGCCTAGTAATGCCATTCAGGTTAACGAATGCACTCGCTTTCTACGTAGATCTGATGAACCGAGATTTCTGAGAGTACTTGGATAAGTTTGTGTTGGTGTTTATAGATGACACATTAGTATACTCTAAGAATTAAAGAGAGCGTGAAGATCATCTTAAAGTGGTGCTTAAGATGTTGAGGCAGCATTAGCTGAAAGTGAATTTTTTTCAAGTGTCATTTTGGAAGAAACAAGTTAAGTTTCTCGGTCACATGGTTTCAGAGAAAGGCTTGTCAGTTGATTCTGATAAGATCGAAGCTGTTAATAATTGGAAGGGACCAGAGATGGTGATTAAGATTAGAAGTTGTAACTTCCCCCATTTGGAGGCCCAAAACTAACGGCTACGGATGCCGTAGTCATTCATAGTTACTAATTCTCGGTGACCAAATATGGTAATGTTAGATAAATTGATATACCAGGAACACATGGATATGAAATAAGTAAAAAAATTCAAAACAACTTTCATATTCCATTCCAAATTCATTTCAACATTCATTACATAATCCCCCAACGTTAACCATGCTCAGAAAAATATAATTATTACAATATACTCCAAGAGCGACATATGAAGACGTCCCCTTGGTGGTTAGAATATATAATAGGAAATAAACCACTTTGCCTTGCCTTAACAAAATAACACAACGGAATCACATGAGAAAGAACTTAAATAACTACATGCTTTATGCATGACTCTGGAATATTTTTCTTCTTAAGAGGTACGTGAAAACCTCAAATCTCAAACTACTCGGAATCAATTGAGTACCCGAGGATTTAAGAGGAAACCATAAACTTCGAGTCAGATATAAAGTCTGGTATGAATAATAATATACCATCTCAAATCAATTTAGATATCAAGTGAGACCACGCCGCTTAGCGGAACAGGGTTCCCCTCACTATTATCTTAAAACCTTTTTAAACCATATTCTGTGCTCCTGCATCCACAATGGTTAATTCAATTCAAAACATTACTATATGATGAAATGTAAAACAATTGAATTAATTCTGGATTATCCATCTCCAATTCATTTTGACTATTTGTCATAATTATAGTTTTCGTAGGATTACTATGAACCTATTGGTAAGTCCAATATCTTTTCTTTTATTTACTTTTTCATGGGCTAACTAGAAACCTATTGACTAATGGTTAATATCTTTCTTTTACCTTAGTTTTCATGGGCAATTAGGAGCCTATTGACTATCTGTCAATACTAGTGTGAACTTGTGCTTCATATACGGACGTTATGAAATGATCGCATTGAAATTTAATGACACGTGTATGCATATTTTGAAATCGTGGCATCACTGGTTGAAGGATATGGTAGAAAAGAAGCAATTATATTTTTGTGAAATTGAGTGTAAGAAGAAAGCAGAGTACATGATTAAATTTTGGCATATAGCTGTACAACTCTTGCATTTTGCGCGGGACAGATGCATCTGACAAAAGCATAGGTTTGTTACCTTGCATAAAACTAAAGTTGTTCCCATATTGATGCAAAGCTGTGCGTAGATCCAAGTAGACATTGGGAGGATAGTCAAACAATGCACAAAAAAGAGCAGATGCAAGGGACATGCATACTCCTTACATACAATTAACGGTATCAAGTTTTTTGCTTAGCATTAATTATCTTAACGCTAATAATTGTTATTTGGAGACATGTAATTTGGGTAGAAATATATACTTTTGTAGAATCATCGATTATGATCATAGTTTGAATTTTGAAATTACATATTCATATTTTTCTATTGAGAACTATACGTGTTTAGATATTATTGTCGAGAATAAAACATTTGAGAAGGATATTGATAAATAAGAAGGACTCGCTTAAATTTTGCACTTTAGTGTTCAATATTTTCATTTTTGAAATATGAGTTTGAGTTTGAGTTTGTATAGTAAAGATTTGAAGAAAAATAGCTTATGAAAATAAGTGAACTTGAGTGTAAATATAAAAAAGGTTTGATATGGTAAATCAAAATATGACAACTAACTCAAAACAATACCTTCCTCTATAGCTAACTGTGTAAAACGAAATAAGTAAGCAAGAGCACCATTTTGTACTATTACCGCTTATTTAAGCTTATTTAACCGACTTTAAAAAATATGTCTAACTAGACATGTAAACGGATACTTTCGGATGCAGTAGTATACTATCTGTATCCGCAACTGAAATCATGATTTGACATCGGATATCCACAACCACGGATATAAATAAATATTAGATAATTATCCTATCCACTAAAGACTGATAAATAAAGAAACAAAAGTGGAAAATTTTAGTTTAACATAAACATTTTTTCAATTTCATTGCTTATTAAAGTGTTAAAAATAAAGAAATATGATGATCATAAATAGTTTGGAGCAGTCAATATACATTTATTGAGTATAATATAAATGTCTAGCTTAGTAAAACAATACATAAATATATTTTTTATACTAAAATACACTTAATTTTAGAATATAATTTTGAAGAAAAACCGACTGGATAATTTTCAAATGCGGGTGTGTTTCATATCCATATGTGCATCCATTTTTCTAGATATTCGATATGTAACTACAATTCAGAAATGGATGCGTATGGATTTTGGTTATTTGGAATATCCATCGATAGACCTATGTATAAACGGGAGAAATTCGATGATGTAAAACCAAGTTAAAAAGAGGTTTTATTTGTTCAAAACATATCAGTACTATCTTGGTGTGAGTTTGCAAATAACTCATCCTTTTGAAGAATGTTAGCTAACATGCATATTATTCGAAAATTTCATGAGCCATGTACGGCTGTATAGGGCAACCAAGCAATGAATTTTTTTTTACTTCCAAGCAGTGTTTCGTACTTTGGAACGCACAAAGCGAAATGCTATGAAATTTTTGAAAGAGTTTAACAATAGTTAACATTATCAATAGTGGACATTATCTACGAAAAGTAAAAATTAATTCTGATATATTTAAGCCCTTAAAAAAGACAAATCAATATTAACTATCAGTACAAAGTAATTACAATAGCAACAACAGAAAAATGAATGTGGATGTGCATAGGAAGATACATGACATACTTAAATCCAAATATTATAATGCTAAAATTATTATATTCCAATACAACTATATAATTGAACATTCAGCAAGGTTATGAGGCACCATATATGGGAGAAACCAACAATAACAAAAAACAGTACCATACTCAAAAACAAGAGTACAATAGAGAATCTTGATTATAAGCAACATAAACAATGTTTTCCAATATATATCTTTACATAAGTCTCAACCAAAAAGCAGTAGCTTTTAATATTCAGCAATATCTCATAGAAGAGAATTAATAGTGTTGCACGGGCCTCTATGAATGATGAAACATAAAAAAAAAACTAAAATATATATAAATAACTACGACGTAGGTTGGTAATATGTAGATGAGGTCAACCCGTTGACTTTATTACTGTTATCCACGTGATGCTATTCCAGAATATGCACTTGACATTCATATTAAAAGTTATTTATTGACATATTGTTTGATTTTTATTGGGTTATCCCAATATGAAATTCATTGTCAATTGATGAATGTGTGTAAAGGAAAGCCATACCGATAAAATTATGAGGGAGAACACCTAATAGACGGCGCACCCATGGAGTAAAACATTAGGCTAAAATAGATCCTAAAATTAAAAACTGGTAACATTTGTATAAGACAGTCAGGATGATCATGAAACATTATATTTACTCTCAGTTTCCATCTACTATGAATATTGTTAAATTATGCTCATTTATAAATTGACTACGTATTTGATAAATTACCCTCAGTTTCCATCTAATATGAACCCTATCGGGATCTATATAATTGATAAATGAACTTCTATCGTCAGTCTATGAGATTATTTACTATATATTACAATCTAGTTAAAGAAACTGAACACCACACACTCATATTTATTATAGTAAAGAAGCAAAAGTAACCAAAGGAGCACACTCCCATAAGCCGAAAACATGATTTCAAAAATAAATGAAAATTATAAATGTAACCAACAATGAATTTGATTTAGCAATTCAGAATGCGTAACAAAAAATAAAGATGAATAGAGTAAACTTTCCTCCATCATTACTGATATGGAACATGCGAAAGAAAAAGGAGACAACTGTTGTCATGTTTAACTAGCAAATATGAAGCATGATGCCATAAAAAAAGAATAATACTGAATATGTATCTACATAAAGGGTTTTGGCAAGGCCGAAAGCACCAGCAGATCAGCTTATTTATGTAGTTCTGTATCAGAATTAGCATTAGTAATAATCATGATTTCCATCTTTATGGTCCGTGTAACTTTATAGAAGTTATTGTGAAAAAAATGTTGCGTCGGTGAACCATGTTTAATTTGTAATTGTTGCTTTATACTAAATGCATCCTTAAGTGAAAATAATATGTAATCATTTGTAAAGTTGATAAGAAATAAATTATGATTGGGAAGTTAACGCAGTTCCTTCATAAGCGGCCATATTATATGAGTACATGATCATGCATCAAAATCATAATACCAATACCTATATGGAAACAATGAACTTCACTCTTCCTACAATGACATTTCTGTTTCTTTCCCTGCAACAATAAACCAAAACCATGAGTTGTGTATTTTGTCTAAAGTATGCATGATAATTCCTTACATTGAATTAGTAAAGTGTGCATATGAAATTAGTATAATAATAATTCTTACTTCTTGCAAACATAAGCTATTTAATCAAACTTGATCGTTTTTCTTTAAATTTGTAAAGAAAACGAACTCATGTACATTTGACCAACCAGAACGTGATGTTGTGCTTGATCATCTCTTCACATTTCAGCAAAAGCAACAATCTGGTATTGGAGTTAACGCTAAAGCTATAGATCATATAGTTGAAGGTAAACTTGTTGTCTCTTTCTCCAGCAATCAAGTGGTCAGAGGCATTTGGAAGCTTTATGAATCATGTACATTTGACCAACCAGAACGTGATATGGTGTTGTGGAATGATCGTACTCATTCCATAAGTGGTGTGTACTATGCCTTGCATGGTATTGAAGCTATGCCTGATTGTAAGTGGTATCAGGTAGCTTGGTCTGGTGTGTCTACTGCTGCAGATAATTTTCACTTCTGGAACGTAATTAGTAACGCACTGATGACAAAAGACAAGCTCGTTCGAGTGTGTATGCCTGTTCTTCCTTCTTGCGTGCTGTGTGACCATCAAAATGAAAGTGTTGAGCACTTATTCTTCGAGTGTCCTTATGTGCAATACTTATGGGACAGGTTGTTATGTTGTGTGCAAAGTTTGCTGCCTTTACACAGCCCTTTGAATCATTGGATGCTAATTGACCGGGCGATTGGTTGGAAGGAAGATGTTAGGAACTACTTTTTCTTTGTTCTTAAAAAGCTACTGAAAGTTATATGGACTGAAAGAAACAAGAGGGTATTTGATGGGAAGTGCTGTAGTAAGGAATTGGTGTGGGCGATTGTGAAGAATGAAATAATTAAAGGGATGCATGACAGTAAGCATTGTTTTCATGCAAGTCAGTTCGAACCATGGATACCGTAGTGTTATATGGTTTTTTTCCTGTTCGCACTACAACAAACTGTTAAATTTAAGACAAATTTTAGAGACACAAAATATTTTTGTCTTTAAATGAGGTCTGATTAAAGACAAAATAATTGTGTCACTAATAATTACTAAACAATAAAATTATGGTCTTTAGTGGGTCTCAATATATTATGCTTTTATTAATTGCTAAAAAAAATTAAACCATAGTCTTAAGTTGGTCTCAGCATAAAAATCCGTTTAATTAATAAATTAGTTAATCAGGTCTTTTTCCTTCCATTGCTCCTCCACTACGCACGTTAAAAAAAAAAAGAGAGAAAACCCTTGCTTACGCTCGAAAAGAAGAACGCTGAAAGAGATACCTAGCCGCCTACAGAAATTTACTCCCAAAAAAATTAGAACTAGCTCCGCCTTCAAGCAAATCTTCTAATCACGAATCAACAGAAAGTAGCATAGGAGCAGTCGATTTATATACCTGAAGAAAACACAGGTTCATGTTTCGATTTACCAAATTCTGCTACTTGTTTTGTGCGGATTTATTTGATATGACTGCAATTCGATAGGTACGATTAAGTTTCTGTTTTTTAATTTTGTTTTTCATCATTTTGCGTTCAAGAATCATTCCAATATCATCCTAGTCTGAAAGTGGATCTTTGATAATACAACCATGGATTTTTTTTGGTCGAATTTTAAGTTAAATTTTTTTTAACATCTTATAGGTTATAGGTTGGTGTTATGGACAAAAATCAGATTACAGGGAAGTTGCTTTTTTCTTCCGTGCAACATATGAAAAATAGTAATTGTTGACTGGAAAATAAATATACCTTTACTGTGGAAATTGATAGCTAACTATAGTGGGTGATATTTTGCAATGTGTCTTTGCTGCAATTTTTGTTCTTGAGTTATTTTTATCAAATTAGGAAGTGGTTTACATGAAATTGTAGTTGCAAATGATTATAGGAGGATATCATAGAGAGATATATTATGACATTGATTTGTTCATGCTTTGCTTTTATCCTTATAATTCTATAAGGCAATTCTATAAGGCTACAATAGTAACGTGGAGAAAGTCAGTATAAAACACATTAGGTTTAGAAAGAAAAGAAAATTACGGTAAGTAATAGTAGCTCTAAACATTAACATGCTAACATTTTCCAATGCTTTCTTTCCAACTTTTGTGGTAATGTTGTTTGGTCAACTCAGATTTCTAGTTGAAATTGAACGAGTTTTTCTTTTCGAACCTAATTAATTTATGCATTGAACATAAGTTACATTTCATTGAAGAACCAATCATTTTACATCATTTAAAGGAATTTAAATATGTATTGTTAAGTGCATCATTTAATTTGTCCTTGTTTTGAACAAATAATATTCAGATGGGAAGTATTCAAGCAAATTTAATGAAGCAATTATTGGATGCATGATTTATTTTAGAGTGCTAAATTTAATCATTCCAAGCGTTTGAGATTTTCCCCTTTTTTTAGGATTTTTGTTTTTTTTTCCTCTCACAATCAAACTAAAAACATGGAAAAAAAATAGCAAACGTACAAGTTAATAAGATAGAAGAATAGTAAATAAGTGATAATGAAAGAAAAAAAATGATATTATCATACCTGACTTATAAAAGTCGCTACCAGACGATAGTTTCCTGCCTTTTTCTGCAAAATTGCATTATACGTGGTCTAAGGAAAGAAATGACCAAGTAATAATATTGAGTTTCCATTATTCCAATGCCAACGCAAATTTGACTATAGAGAAAATAGATTGATTAGCACTTTTTAATTATTGATGTTACTTTTGATTAAAAGACAAATCAATTTTTATCCTAGGGAAAAAATTATGACATATTAAGATCAGAAAGTTTCCTTAAACAAACTCCCTCTTTTTGACTGCAACCATAGGTCAGGACAAAATATCCAGCAACCAACAAATACACAATTTATGTACAAAATAATTTTCCATCTTTTTCACCAGACTATTTGATTATCAACAATCGACATTGATCTAAGTCTAAAAATGTAAGTGGAATTTAGTTTAAATAAAATAATTGGCCAGATCAAAATATTTATAGAAACAAAAAAGTTTGAATGTTAGTTAATAGTATTGATAAAGATACTGTAAATATTGTTAAAGATACTGTCATCAAAATTTTGTGTTTTGATTTAGACTATCAAGCCCAAAGGCCATAAATATAAGAGACGACAACATACTTGTGGGATGCAACGAAAAGTTCTTCGTTTTTTCCCCATTCAGATTTCTTCCTCTAAATTTATCAGGAAAGATCTTCAATCCAATTCTTCCTCTTTAAGAACCTCATGCAGACTGCAATAGAAGTATATAATTTGAGAAAATGATTGCATCTGCAACACAAATCCTAAAAATAGTACACAACACAATATATTACATGTATGGATGTAGATTTCCATACCAATTTAGTTTTCAATTCAGTATAATATTTATACATCATTGGCATCTTTTACAAAACTGAACTGAAATCAACAAAAGAGTGAAATGCAACTTCAAAGGTTAGACAAATAAAAGCTAGAAACGGAGTCAAAGGCTTAATTGAGGTATGTGTGTACATGTGAAAGACACATATTTCTATCATCTTATTAGTACTCTGGTTGACATGGAAATAATTTACTTCATTTTACTTTATTATTATTTATTTTTCTGAATATTCACATAAGCTTCTTCCAAAACTTCATTCCATAAATAACTATTCGCATAATATTTAGAATCTACTACTTTAATCGTTAAACCGTGGATAAATTGAATGCGATTCATGATTTATATCCTAATTTGATTCAATTATCAAATTCATGATTTAAGATTTGAAAATCATTTTGTAATTAAACCCTGTAGTATATTCATAGTCATACATTGGCTGAAACTGATATTGATCTATCATGGTGACATTAAGCTGCATGTTTTTTATCTTTAATATATTTTATGGATCATATGTTATGAATCATTATTTGACATTTTACTACCAATTAAGTATTAAGTAAGTTTTATTTCTTTGTAGGATTAATCTCAAAATGAGTGACCGTTCATGGATGTATCGTAGGCTTAAAGATGGATAGATAAATCTAGAATTTGTTAATGGTGTCAATAAATTTTTGATAATGAGTTTTTACAAGTTGACAATGGCCAGTTTTCATGCTTGAGATAGGACAGTCGAACAGTGCATATGTAGTGATAAGAAGGTGAGGGTTTTAGATTTCTGCATCCGTCCATATTCGGCAACGCGCCTAGGTTTTAGGGACAATGGAAGGGGAAAAAATTGTAAAGTTACAAAGAATATTTAAGAGGCAGATTTTTGGCATTTAATTTTCGCTGAAGTTTGCAAATCTAAATTTTCTTAAGATGGCTAAAGAGCAAAAAAGTACTTGAAAACTAATTACTTGTAATGGTTGAAACAAAAAAAAAATTACATAACATCATATATTGTAGTCTAACATAATTTTTAGCTTGGTTTATTATAGTTTAAAAGTTTTAAGTAGAAAATTATGACAAGGGTGCTTTTTATTCATATTCTTTACCTATTATAAATGCTGACTCCACCTAGAAATATGAGTTTCATTCTATTGGGAATTTCAGTTTTAAATTACCTTTTCATATATAATTATTATTGTCGAATGCGTAGTAATGTAATACACATATCAGATCAGAGATATCAACATTTCAAATTTTTGCGATTAACTTTTTCAATTATCAGAGTCAACTTTTCAAATCTTTGAAATGCAGACATTCTGAAATGCACATTCCTTGTGTTTTAGATCTTGCTCGAATATTGTGATTAAAACACACATACCAAACTGTAAATCCATTTTGAAAGTGTGAATTATGGTAACATCGAACTTACCCATTTTTGGTTTATACTTTCAATTATCTCCTCTATATTTTTGTATCTATACCAATTTTCTACACTACTGAGTCTGTCCTTTTTCCTATGCAGTGTTGATTCAGTCGATTGCAACAACTTTTACCAGTAACTTAATTCTTTTAGCTTCATTATCTTCTGAAACCTATCTGCTGCAGTCTGTTAAATGTGGAGAGTGATAAACACAGTTATTCACCCGCTTCTCCTTAACTATTTTGAAAATTGTTGTAAATTATTCATCAACGCACAAGACACCGTAGGTACAATTTTGAATCAAAGTATTGTCATCCATGAAGTTGTCAATTGCAATAGACTTGATAAAATTCTATCCGTCTGTTTATTTCTAGGTCGGTTTCTATGAAGTTTTTTCTATCTGCAAAATGCAACTTGAATAAATTTTAGATGCATTATTTCATAATTTATCTTAAGTTCTGTTAGCCTGTGCCTACTTAGCGCATTGTTTTAAAAAATTGATGTTTCACTTTATTTTTAAGTTGATTGTGTGTTGCCAGATGGCAAAGTTGAAGTACTTAAAACTTACGATGTCAATTTGTGAATTGACAACTGGATAAATGCTTATTCTCCTAAGGTTATTTTTTTCCTAAAGGTGAGTCTTATATTTGCATTTTTAGATAAAATATGTCTATTGCTGTTTGTTTAGCAATCTGCCTAATACGGATATAGATCTTAGTAGTGCCTAAACCATTAAGATCTGTCTGCTAGTATGTTTTACAACCTTTATATTACGTTACTCTATCAATTAGTACAAGTATATTTCCAAAGGAGTGATACTTCCAAGTTTGTTCATCATATATACTTGGTAGTTGCAGTGTTTGTTAATAATGTTACATTGTGGTGTAACATGTCTGGGTCTTGTCATTCTTAAAATAAATATATTTTGGTTAGCATGATTAACGATATGTTCCTATTGTCTAATAATTATCATCCTCCCCTCTAGCAGCCATTCTCCCAAGTAACTCTAATAATTACTAGTCTCTTTCCAGTGTACTGTATTTTTTTCAGGCATATGAGTTGTTCCCATTAGGATTTGGTTTCATTGTTTACTATGCTGATTCTTAGGCTGAACCTTCCGCTATTAGGTCTGAGAAGCGTAGGGGCAAAATTTGAGATTCCTACCATCCTTCAAGAGCCGTCCTCAATGCAATATTTTGATTATATAGCATTAGCTAACAAAGTTGTAGTGGCCAAAATCGCTCAATGCGGTAGGGGTAAGATGTTAAGTCTAATGTAAAATTCTCCATTAAACATTGTATATATGACAGTAATTTATAGTAGGCTTAGTATTTCACTAACGGATTGGCGATTAATATCATCCATTTATCTTAGCCATTAGCTGTAATGCACTGTTTTATTCTCTGCGGTAAGTTGCTTATTTAGAGCATCTCCAGCACCTATTATGATAGCCTTTGCCTCTCTTTGGTGCCGCTTCAAATATTTTTTTGCTATCCCAACAGAGCAGCAAAGCTTTTGAAGATGATAACCCTAAAAGCAAAAAAAATTACAACATACACAAATATATACATTCAAAACTTTTTCATCGTGGTTCCGTTATCCATCCTCTTCTGGGACTAATGGTATCATATGTGCTACAAAAAAGGCTAATTTTTACTTGCTAGGTAGATGCATTTTAGTTGAAATGGCTAAGAATACAAGATTAGAGCTGAGAATCTATAAGGAAAAAAGAACAAAAAAATAATTTCGTATTCTATTTTATAGATAATAGAATAGAATGGTAGAGTTTATCCCACGGGATTATTTTTGTTCAATTTCGTTTTGGATCTTTTCTGACCTTTATTGTATTAGAATTAATAAAGAGTTCTTAGTTGGACAGATACTTCTGATTGAAACATCACAAGTGTATGATTATTTGGATTGCGCGATCAAAAAATCGACAATTCTGCAGTAAGTTCCAAGAATAATCGAAAATAATAACAATAATAAATCAAATGTCATTTAATTTCAATCCAACAAACGACAGTTTAAAGGGGACATGTTTATACTGCTTTTATACCTGTACACTAATTTCCAATATGCGGTTTCGGTTCTATAATTGAGCTCGAATTCCATGTGTCAATGTAAACGTTTCTAATTCAGTTTCAGTACTATAATTTAATTATAATTCCATGTATCATTGTAAACGTTCAAAGGTGGATGCTGACAGTCCAAGAGTCCATTATCAGATAGCGAAAAGGAATAGTTGTCATGGACTTTAATTTAGTCATTTTTCAAAGTTTTCGAAATTAAAAAATGAGGAAGACTCACAACCTACCATTATTGGTCATCAATCAATAGGATGTGATTAGAAATCATAAACGTGTTTTTAGTTAGTTAATATGTATGGAAATCGAGAGAAAATTTTCCAAAGCACATAGTAATCTATGGACCTAATTATTTATCGGATTTGTAGTAGTTTAACATTTCATTTATCATATGCTCGTAGATATCATATTAGTTGTTCCATATAAAAACAACAAACTACTAAATAAATAGTTCTCCTTTACTGCAATTTTAAATGCTACTTTCCTTGTCCAATAGTTAGCACAACACTCAGAATTACATATTAGGTAGAAGGCGGAAATTATGAAATCCATCTATGATTCTCATCATTATGGGAAAATACAAAATACTAACATATTTCAAATGCTACTTTTCTTCTTGCATACTAAGGCCAATTCATGAATCAAATAATCATAGTATATGTATATAGTTTTCTGATCATAGCACGAGTGCTTGTTGCATTATTCGGTATTTTAATAATCTTTGTATCCTCTAGTTATAGAAACTTGAGACGGGTAAGCCAATGAGTTTCGAGGAAAGTTTCGTGGCTTGGCACACTAAGAGAGAGAAAGCTAAGGAAATGGGTAAAGCAAAGCGAGGTTCAGTATCAACTTGCGAATTTGTTGACAATGAGTCGCGGAAAGTCCATGTGAGTTATTTCAAATTTTATTAATCTTGTTATGTTCTTTTGTAGGTTGAAATCTAAACTAGTTAACATTGTTCGTCATTGGAATTAGTCATTGGAATTAGCATGCATACTTTCTTTCTATGATAGCATAAATTTTTGGCTTTAGTGCTTATGAAGACATTATAAATCAAGGCTTATTTTTGAGATAGTATAAGTTATAGGTTGTGCTGCTCAATCTGAAACATTATTGCCAAACAAACTGTACATTTTCATGTAAATCAATAAATCTCATACAACTCAGTTTGTTTGGTGCCTATTAACTAAGTTAAAAACTTAGCTAAGTCGAATTTTTGACTAGTTTAAAACCAAGTTTAATTTTGGTAAGAAAAGGAGTTAACCAAGTATTTAAACTCAGTTTAAACTGAGGTTGAACTCAGCTTAAACTGAGTTTTAAACTCTGTTTAAAACCGAGTATTAAAATGAGTTTAAAATCTTGTTTTAAATTCAGTTTCTGAGTCTAAACTGAGCTTTAAACTAAGAAAAACTGAGTTTAGAACTTAGTTTTAAACCGAGTTTTAGCTCATTTAAACTCAGGTTAAAACTCAAACAAAGTTTTAAACTCAGTTTCTGAGTTTATACTGAGTTTTAAACTCATTTTAAAACTGAATTTTAAACTGTGTTTAAAATTAAGTATTTAAAACTCAGCTATAATTACAACTAATTTAAATTGATTTTTAAACTCAATTTAAAACTAATTTAAACTCAAAGCTTAAAACCGAGGTTTTAACTCAGTGCAAATCCTAGTTTTAAACTCAGTTTGTGAGTTTAAACTGAGTTTTAAACTCAGAAAAAATGAGCTTACAACTCAGTTTTAAACTGAGTTTTAGCTCATTTTAACTCAGTTTAAAACTCAGACAGAGTTTTAAAATCAGCACTGAGTTTAAACTGAGTTGCAAACTCATTTTGAAACTGAGTTTTAAACTCACTTTAAAACTGTGTTAAAAACTCATTTTTTTATCTCAGTTATAAAAAAATTTAATTTACTTTAGTTTAAACTCTATTAATTTAAAACACCTTTAATATTTAGATGCGAAAATTCTCATTTTATTCATCCAGTGGGTAAGAAGCATAACATATTGAAATCTCAGTTTTAAACTTAAGTAAATAACACCTAGATAATAAGAATTTTACTCCACGTTGCATATTTTTCACATTGCATAATCTCAGTTTTAAACTCAAGTAAATAACAAGTTCAATTTATAAGTTATCCTTCTCAACAATTTACTCTACATTGCATAATAAATTCTTTTTTACAATAATATACCTAAAAGTTAAATACTGTATTTTCTTCGCAATATCAGCTTCGAAAGGCACCATTCTGTTACTTAGGTTTAAACATCAATTAATCCATAACACTTTTAATTATGTACCCCTTTTAACAAAACTGCTCTATTCATTAAATTCTGCTTCTGTAATGAAGCTCCTGCTACTTGGGCTTCTTATACAACAATTTTTTATTCGTCCAAATATAGTTTATGTTTGTCAAAGAGTAAGAAGTGTAAATAAAAGGAAACATGAGCATAGTGGCATGCATGTACGTAGGAAACATGAGCATAGAATAAGAAGAAGTGTAAATAACAGAAAGTCTGTCAAAAATGAAGAGCAGAGAAATTGACGCAGCGGATGATTCGAAAACAAACTTCAATCGGTGAATGTAGCAATTGGTGAATTGATGAATACTGAATGGCCCAAATCCGTTGATCCAAAGATACTGGATTCTAGCTATCTTCGTCTCGTTGATCGCGCACGATACCGAGAAACAAAGATCTACGATTCTTCGGACGTTGATCTAGCGCACTAGATTCCGTGAATCGGCTTCTACGAACGTTGAATCGAGCGCACTCGATTATCCGAACGAGGAGATAGGAGATCACACTCAACTACCAATTAAAGAAAGCACAAAGCAATCAAAGAGAATTTTATTCAAAAAAATCAACCACCTTTACAAATGACACTGCTTGCCTATTTATAGGCGTACAACTCAACACTCAATTGAAAAAGTTACAACACAAACAGTACACGACTTAAAGAAAAAGAAGCAAAACACAGTGACTCGGCTCCTTTTCGCGTTTTTAAAAATAACTCGGTAATGGTTCAAGGCGGCAACTCAAATTTCACGCGACCTAATTTTAAACCGGTACCGACTTAGTTAATCTCGGCACATTTAACTCGGCTTCGACTTAAAATTATTGCAGGGATTTCATGCTAACTCGGCTCCGGTTCGCGACTTAACTAAAATCATTCGCGACTTATCCCTTTGCTGTAGTAATAGACTAAAATTGTTTGCGACTTTCTCTTCAAAATCCTAGCTCGCGAATAACGGATGGTTTAGGTTGGTTATGAGGCGAGGATGGATCGGGTTTCGCGCGCGTATGGCGGAGGCCAGGTCAGGTCGGAGGAATATTGGATTGGGGATGTTGGATCGGAGGTATTTGGGTCGGCTGCGATTGGGGAAAGTTAGCTGAGGGAATTGGGTCGGAGGCACATAGGTCGGAGGTAGTTGGATCGGCGAGAGTTAGGTCGGGGGGTTTGGATCGGAGATATTTGGATCGGCTGCAATTTAGGTCGGGGGAAGTTAGCTCGGAGGGGTTTGGGATGGCGTTAGATCGGCTCCGATCTAAGGTTGGTAATACATCATCCTCCCCTTGTTGGAAGGAATTCGTCCTCGAATTCACACTCTTGTCAACTTCATCAAGTTCCTCCCCATAATACGGAACCAAGTGTTTGATATTGAAAACATCAGAAGTATGAATATTTTCCGGTAATCTTAATCGATATGCATTATCATTGATCCTTTTCAAAATTTCTACTGGACCAATTTTTCGTGCTTTCAACTTGTTGTAAGTTCCCACTGGAAAACGATCTTTCGTCAACACTGCATAAACAAAATCACCTTCTTTGAAAACAACATTTCTCCGTTTCTTATCCGCCATATGTTTATACCTTTCATTTGACTTCTCCAATCGTTCCTGAACGATTCTATGGCATTCTGTCAACCCATCAACAAAATCAACAGCCCGTTTAACAACTCCTTTCTGACATGGTACTACTACCAAGTCCAACGGTCCCTTTGGTAAACTTGAATATACAATCTGGAATGGACTGAACCCTGTACTTCGGTTATTTGCATGGTTGTGAGAAAATTCAGCTTGGCTCAACTTCATATCCCAACTCTTCAAATTATCTTTCACAAGACATCGTAACAAATTTCCCAACGATCTATTAACCACTTCTGTCTGCCCATCTGTCTGTGGATGATACGCGCTACTAAAATTCAGCTTCGTTCCAACCATCTTCCACAAACTCAGCCAAAAGTGACTCAGAAATCGAGTATCTCTATCCGACACAATAGACTCTGGTAACCCATGAAGTCGATAGATTTCTTTGAAAAATAACTGAGCAACTCGAACTGCATCCGCTGTCTTCTTACAGGCTATAAAGTGTGCCATTTTTGAAAATCGATCAACCACCACATAAATGGAATCGTTTCCTCTTTGAGTTCTAGGCAATCCCAAAACAAAATCCATACTCAAATCAACCCAAGGCTTAGTCGGTACAGGTAATGGCATATACAACCCCGCATTGGTCGCTGTTCCCTTTGAAACCTGGCATGTATGACATCTCTCCACAAATCTCTCGACCTCTTTCCTCATTGACGGCCAAAAATAAGATTGTGAGATCAGCTGTAAGGTACGATCACGGCCCACATGTCCTTCCTCGTGCAATTCTTTGATAATCTTCATTCTCAAGCTACAATCTGGTATACATAAACGATTTCCTTTAAACAGAAAACCATCTACCATCACAAATTCATCAGTATTCCCATCCTTAACTTTTTCAACAAACTTTGCAAAGTAAGGATCTTCTTCAATCAACTCTGGCAATAACTCGAATCCCGTCACTTCAACTTTCAGTGTTGTCAATAAATGATTCCTTCTGCTCAAAGCGTCCGCCACACGGTTTGTTACCCCTGATTTGTGCTTAACGACAAAAGTAAATTGCTGTAAATAGGCAATCCATGATGCATGTCTCGCTGAAATCTTGTCCTGTCCCTGTAAGTGCTTTAACGCCTCATGATCAGTGTATAAGACAAATTCTTTCTGAAACAAGTAATGTCTCCAGTGTTTCACAGCTTGTACAACAGCATAAAATTCCATATCGTAAGTACTATATCTCAACTTTGCTCCTGATAACTTTTCACTGAAATAAGCGACTGGTCTCCCATTCTGGCTCAATACTCCACCAATTCCCACCTTCGAAGCATCAGTATGCAATTCAAATAACAACTGAAAATTCGGCAGTACTAGAATCGGTGCTGTCGTCAAGAGTGTCTTAATCTTCTCAAAAGCAACTCCTGCTTCCTCTGACCATATAAACTTCTTTCCTTTCATACAATCGGTTACTGGTGCCATAACACTGCTAAAATGTGGAATGAATCTTCGATAAAACGAAACCAATCCATGAAAACTTCGAACTTCAGTAATTGTCTTCGGTTGTGGCCAACTTCTGACAGCTTCTATTTTATTCTCATCCACTTGAATACCTTCCTTTGACAGAACATACCCCAAGAACAAAACACTGCTCGTCATAAACACACACTTCTTTGTTGCTGCATAAAACTGCTCTCGTCGTAGAATTATCAACACTTCTCGCAAATGCTGGATGTGCTCTTCCATATTCCCACTATAAATCAGAATATCATCAAAATAAACAACCACGAACTTCCCAACAAATGGTCTAAAAATCTGGTTCATCACTCTCATAAACGTACTAGGAGCGTTTGACAAGCCAAACGGCATAACCAACCATTCGTATAAACCTTCCCTGGTTTTAAAAGCAGTTTTCCACTCATCACCCGGTCTAATACGAATCTGATGGTATCCACTCTTCAGGTCAATCTTGGAAAACACAACAGCTCCGCTCAACTGGTCAATCAAATCATCAAACCTTGGCATAGGAAATCTATATCTTACAGTAATCTTATTCAAGGCTCGACTATCAGTGCACATCCTCCACGTCCCGTCCTTCTTTGGTACTAACAATGCTGGCACAGCACATGGACTTAAACTTTCCTGTACACGTCCTTGCTCTAACAACTCTTCCACTTGCCTTCTCAACTCCTCGTGTTCTTTCGGACTCATACGATAATGTGGCCTATGCGGTAAAACAGCACCTGGCACTAGATCAATTTGATGTTGTATGTCTCTCAACGGTGGCAATTCCTTCGGTAGCTCTTCAGGAAACACATCACTGAATTCTTCCAATAACGGCTTCACTTCTTCTGGAATTTCCACGGATTCAGTAGTTTCATGTCCAATTAACAAAAACACTTCAGGACTCTCTTCTACTTCTTCAACGAATTCTTTCAATGTCAATAACGTTTTCAACTCCTCAATCTCCTCAGATTTGTTTTCTCCGTGCTGTCTCTTCTTTGGCACTAAAATGATTTTAACACCTTCGAACATAAAACTGTAACTATTGGTCCGACCGTCATGCTGCACTGCTCGATCATACTGCCACGGTCTACCCAAAAGCAAATGACAAACATCCATCTCAACTACATCACACCAAATCTCGTCTTTATATTTCTTCCCAATAGAAAAGGGTACTCGAACTCGTTTATCAACCTTCACTTCTCCTCCTTTTCTCAGCCACGCTAATTTATAAGGATTAGGGTGTCTCTCCGTCTTCAATTTCAGTTTCCTCACTGCTTCAGTTGAAATAATATTGTCACAGCTTCCTGCATCTATCACAAACTTACATACTTTCCCCAATATAGTGCATGTCGACTGAAAAATGTTACTTCTCAACCAACTAGCTTCATCCTCTTGCTTTGGTGTTAAACAAGACCTCCTCATCATTAGATTACAGCCTTCGTCTCCCGATGCGATATCCTGTTCATTCTCCTCAACTGGACTAGAATCATCTTCACCCACATCCTCATCTTCAATCTCAGCAATCATAGTTCGCTTCTTTGGTTTTGGACATTCGTTGCTCTTGTGGCCCACTTCCTGGCAATTGTAACATTTGAAACTGCTGTTGACCTTCGCCTTTTCATTCTCCTTCACAACTGGTTTACTGACAGCTTTAGAAACACTGGAACTCCCATTAACACCTCTGCTTTGAATATTGGAATTTGTAAACACACCACCTCCTCGTCTTCCCTGCTTCTCCCAAGCCAACGCTTTCTGGTGCGCTTCAGCCACAGATCTCGGATCAAACATATTAACCATATCCTGGATCTGCATTCGCAATCCTCCAACAAACCTAGCAGTCAACTGTTCATCTGTCTCCATAATGTCATTTCGAGCAATCAGTTGATAGAATTCATCAGCATAGTCATTTACTGATTTCGTCCCCTGCCGTAGATTCTGCAACCTTTGGTACATAAGAGATTGATAGTTGTATGGTAAAAATGTAGCTCTCATCAATTTCTTCATCTTCTCCCAAGACTCAATCTTTGACTTCCCCATCCGTTCTCGTGTAAGTTTGGTTTGCTGCCACCACGCCAAAGCTCTCCCTCTCAACCTAGTAGCAACCAACTTTACTCGACGTTTCTCCGGCACTTCCTTGAAATCAAAGATTTCTTCAACATTAGATAACCAATCCAAGAATTCTTCTGCAACCATTCCGCCTTTAAATTCTGGAATCTCCATCTTCATTCCCGATTCCCATCGTCGATCATCATCAATAACCCGATATTGACGTTGTCCCTGATCTCTATCTCTGAAATGAACACTTCCTCTTTCACCATCAAACTCCTCATCAAAGTCTGATGTATAACGTTGTCGATCTCGTCCTCCAACATCTCTACTACCATTCCGTCGTTCAACATTTCTATTACGGTTGTCAACACTTCGATGATCTTGCTCTTCTCTTCTCTCTCGATCTGAATGGATCGAAGCTCTACTTCCCCCATGGTCTGATTCTGGCGAAACTCTTCTTCGATTTTGATTCATTTCAAGCATCATTCTCTCTAATCGACCAATTCCATCATTCAACTTTTCAGTGAAACTTTCGTTAATTCGTTGCTCCATTTCGTCAGCCTCTTCTCTTCCATACAAGGCATTAATATTGCGATGTCTTTGAGCTCGTCTCGGAGGCATGATTAAACTTCAAACAAACTTCAAAAAAATAAATTTTCAAACACCTTTCGAACTCTGATCCAAAGTAAAATAGATCGAAATTTCCAACTTGTCGTAATTTCACGATGTACACGATGAACACCAAATTCTTCAACAATGGCAAATCCGATCTTCAAACTTCAATTTCTCGAAACCCAAGTCTCCAAATGATGCAAACTCCTTGCAATCTAGCTCTGATACCAAACTGACGCAGCGGATGATTCGAAAACAAACTTCAATCGGTGAATGTAGCAATTGGTGAATTGATGAATACTGAATGGCCCAAATCCGTTGATCCAAAGATACTGGATTCTAGCTATCTTCGTCTCGTTGATCGCGCACGATACCGAGAAACAAAGATCTACGATTCTTCGGACGTTGATCTAGCGCACTAGATTCCGTGAATCGGCTTCTACGAACGTTGAATCGAGCGCACTCGATTATCCGAACGAGGAGATAGGAGATCACACTCAACTACCAATTAAAGAAAGCACAAAGCAATCAAAGAGAATTTTATTCAAAAAAATCAACCACCTTTACAAATGACACTGCTTGCCTATTTATAGGCGTACAACTCAACACTCAATTGAAAAAGTTACAACACAAACAGTACACGACTTAAAGAAAAAGAAGCAAAACACAGTGACTCGGCTCCTTTTCGCGTTTTTAAAAATAACTCGGTAATGGTTCAAGGCGGCAACTCAAATTTCACGCGACCTAATTTTAAACCGGTACCGACTTAGTTAATCTCGGCACATTTAACTCGGCTTCGACTTAAAATTATTGCAGGGATTTCATGCTAACTCGGCTCCGGTTCGCGACTTAACTAAAATCATTCGCGACTTATCCCTTTGCTGTAGTAATAGACTAAAATTGTTTGCGACTTTCTCTTCAAAATCCTAGCTCGCGAATAACGGATGGTTTAGGTTGGTTATGAGGCGAGGATGGATCGGGTTTCGCGCGCGTATGGCGGAGGCCAGGTCAGGTCGGAGGAATATTGGATTGGGGATGTTGGATCGGAGGTATTTGGGTCGGCTGCGATTGGGGAAAGTTAGCTGAGGGAATTGGGTCGGAGGCACATAGGTCGGAGGTAGTTGGATCGGCGAGAGTTAGGTCGGGGGGTTTGGATCGGAGATATTTGGATCGGCTGCAATTTAGGTCGGGGGAAGTTAGCTCGGAGGGGTTTGGGATGGCGTTAGATCGGCTCCGATCTAAGGTTGGTAATACATCAGAAATGTACGGACCACCAGATCCATATTATCTATGTATAAAGTGGACTTCATAATAAATAATTTTAGACAGAGTATCACTGCTGCTCGGCTCATACTTTTTACCAATTAAAAACGAATAAAAAATTGATTCTGTTATGAATATTATGACCTATATATCCTTGTACGCTGTTACTTGCCTTGACATATGTTTTGAAATTGGGTACAAGTCTTGACTTATGTTTGAAGTCATGTTCCAGATGATACTATTTTTATTGTACATGTTCCTATTATTGTTTAGCCTGTATATTTTAGAACGTAGGCTGTCACTTGCCTAAGTCTACTGATTGAGGAACCAAGTCATATACATGACTTCTTGAATTATACATAAGCTTCACGTATTTGGAGGAAAGCACCACATATCAATGTTTAATGAGTAATTAGGCAACATTAAACCAGTTTACAAATCGAATTTAATAAGTGCCTTTTCAATCAACTTTTGGATACATTTCAGAACAAGTTGGATCTTTCATGCAACTATTGAGACCTGTAACACAAGATCAACCCGATCATAATCAACTTGGAAATAATCAAGCATCAAACAATCGAGGAAGCCTTCGATCGCAAAATGAAGATGATGCATGAATTGCTTGTTAGCTTCTGAAATTATCAAGCATGCTCTGTTGGAAGACTTCTCTGTTGGAAGACTTATCTTTTCTATTAAACTTCTATTTTAGTTTTTTGTTTGTTTGGATCTTGTTTCATGAGTATGGCTTCTAGGGTCCAAATTAGATATGCTGTGTTTTGGTTATGATATCTGTGCTTTGGATACTCTGTAACTTGCTTTTCTTGCAATGAACAATTGGTTACTTTTTTGTACATGAGCTGCTAAACAGTAATTTTGCTATTAATTCTGTTAGACATTGTATTTTTTCTACTCATTGATTTGTGTTGAAACTGTAATCTAATTATATTTCATTTCTTCTGTCCAACTGGTTTATAGTAATCACTGTATTTATGACTGATTTGAAACCTTGAATATAGTCTTTATAGTTATACAAAAGACCCATAAAACTGTCTCTAATTAGTTTTTAATGTAGGCATGTATTTGAGACCATTGGTGATGTTACTAATATTTTAGAGACTAATGTTTACGGTCTCTGTTTATTTAGAGACATGATTTTAGAGACAATACTTATCTGTCTTAAGTAAGTTACAAATATTAATTAGAGACAAAATCTTGTATTTGGAGACAAAATACAAAAGTCTTTAAAACTCCATTTTTTTGTAGTGTCGGGTGTCCCTCTCTGTAATGTTTGTATCCCCTGTATTGTAGAGTTTTAGCTCTTTTTTCACTTGTCATTTAGCTCTCCTCCCTGTAAGTCCGTCTTTCAATAATAAACCTGGTAGGGGTCCAATTTAACCCTGCTTAACTTGCAAAAAAAAACGAACTCATTATATATATGAGTCAAAATACATGTAAACCTTAAGATAAACTGTAACGACCCGGAATTTTGGGCAATAACGATTTAGTAATCCGTGTTAATAATTTAACTGGTTTGATAATTTTCTTTATAATTTTAATTTAAATTTGGCTAATTTAATCTTTTAAAGGTTGATAAATTTTTAATATGGTAATATTGATAAGAATTGTTTTTCAAAGTTAATCAGATTTTATTCTGTTTATAATATATACAATTGATATATATTGTGAGTAGAAGAGCTTTTGTTTAAAATTTAAAGATGAATTTTCAAATTGTAATATATATGTATGTATATGTTATAATTTGAGTTGTTTTGAAATTTAATTTTATTCTATTAATAATTGATATATGAATGAATTGTAATTTAAAAGTTTTATTTTAAAATTATTATTTTTCAAAAGATAACCTAAGATATATTCAAATCTGTTTTCAAACTATAAGATAATTGTTGTTTCAAAAATAGGATGGTTTAGAAAGGATTTAAATCAAGGTCTTATTTATGTTTTCTTTAAAGTGTTTCAATTTTAAATGGTAAAAAAAATGTATATGTATAAATATTTTAGATTTTAAATACATATATAGGAATTATTTGCATTTTTATTAGTTTAGAGTATTTTCTTTTAAAGGGCAAACTTATATTTATTTATAAAGTAAATTTAATTAGTAAGTTATATACACATTTAAAACTAAGTAAAATTAATTTAAAAAGACTTAAGAACATGTGTAAACATGTTAACTTCCTTCATAAACACATGTAAGTTAATTAAGTAATAAAATGACAAGTGTAAAACTTAAATAACAAGTGTCTTCTTTCTAAAAATTTCACTTTCTTCAATTTTTATAAAATCAAAATTAAGTTTATTAAACATATTGGCATCCATTTTTTTTTCTCAGCTGATAAAAGATAACGTTAAGTTGAAACTAAAAAGCAAGATTAAATCTAAATGCTCAAATCAGTAAATAACTTTCAAGACTGCAATTCAACTTCAAGCTGCAATTTAAACATGCAATTAAAGATCTGCATATTCAAATGAAGATCAGTTTCAACATGCATGGATTCAATTTCAACAAGTAAAAAAAATCAAAGCAAATGCATTCTTCAGATTTTTGTTCAAAAGCCTGGGGAATAAAATCTCTAAAATTGATCTGCAGTAATTCAAAAGCCTGGAACTTGACTTCACTATGTTTTGTTCTCTGCTTTGCTTATAATTTGGAGGTGAGTAATCACTTTAAAAATAGATTTTGTTCAATTTATAGTTAAATAATATTGCATGCAAATGGATCCTTGCTTTAATAATGAATATTTGAATTTGTGAATGTATGAATATTATAAGTACATTGTGCCTGTAAACTTGAAAATTTAAGCTCTGTTGTTTAAGCAGGATATGACATTCACCTTTTAAACCTAAATCCTGCAAAAGTATAACTTGTTTGAACTTGTGATATGAATGAAGTGTATGTTATAGTTTGAGAGTAGTTTTAAAATTAGTTTCATTTTTTTTAAGCTACAGGTGTATATAAATAGGAACTTCACAGTAAAATCAAATTGAAGTTAAAAATCAATGATCCTAATTTTTGTTTAAAGGGGTATGATTGTGTTTGTTATACGAATTCATGATTTTAGAAGAAGGAATCATAATTTTTAACTAGATATTGGATGAGAATTTCGAGTTTGAACATATTGGAAATTTTTATGAACTGCAGTTGATTCACGCAATAAATCGAGCTGATTTTTGGATCAAAGTTTGCTTGAATGTTATAGATGAAGGGAAAAATACTTACAGAATTTTCCAATGAACAAATCGATCGTAATTGATCAAAGTAGGGTTTAAGTTTGTTTTTGGATGGGTCTGACTATCGAAGCTGTCGTGACTTGGTTGATGAACCGGAGGTGATCGCGCATGGGGCGAATTGAAGCTCAAGTAGTGGCGTTGCTATGGAGGGGACGGCAGGTTGTACGGCGTCGTTGGCGATGGCCGTGGAGGCGAGATTTGGGGTCGACATTCTTTTGCAGTGGTTCGAGTTTTTGATTCGAATGGTCGAAATTTGGTTCGCGATTGAATTGATGGATCTTGGTTCATCTGAGCACTCGCGTGAGGGTTTGGGACCGTGGAAGGTCGTCGCGATGGTCAATGGAGGTCGGCGGCAGGGGTGCATATGCACCGTGTCTCGTGCACAGTTGGGGTTGGGAACAGGATTTGGGGAAGATGCGCTTGTCTCGGGTTAGCTCTCGCGTTTTATCGCGTCTGTCTCGAAGCAGGGAGGTGTGGGTTTTTCTTCGGGGCTGTCGCGTGAAGTTGGAGTGTTTGACTCGGGTTTAGGTGGTGCTTTCGGTTATGTGTTGTAAGAAGCTAAGTTACAGGATTAACCTGTTATCTTTGATAAATAAAATCAATGTTAAGATTTTACAAAAGAGAATAAATTTATAAGTTTAAGATTGTCCTTTGAAATAAAGTAATCAAACTTTATAGGTGTAGTTGAATTTATTTGGAAATTTAAATTTATTTAAAAAAATGATTACTTTTTGGAAGTAAATAATTTAATTAAATTTCGAAATTCAATTTAAAAAGAAGTGTTTTGAATTTAAGGTATTAAATCAAAGTTTTAAGTAAGTTTTAAAGTAAGGTTTTAATAACTAATGTTTTCAAATTTTATTTAATTTGAATAAGTTTAAAATTAGATTATTTAAAATGTTTTGAATTTTGAAATTGATTTCTAAATGCCTTATCCTCAAATAAGGTTATTTTTATGATTTTGAAATTATAAGAAGTTAATTAATTAATTGTTTAATTAATTTTAAATAATTAGTTAATTATTTATTTAATAATCACTTAATTATGGATTAATTAAGTATGATTACTTAATAAAGTAATTAATGATTAATTGTTGAGTGTAATTAAGGAAGTTAATTACTTATGGAAGTAATTAATGGAAATTACTCATGGAGTAATTAGTTGAAGTGATTATTGGTTAATCACTTAATGATATCAATTAAAGAATTGTTTAATATAATTGTTGAAGTTAATTAATTATAAAGTGATTAATTAATTAAAGAATTAAGAATTATTTAATGATGAAGTTAATTGTTTGTTAAGTGATTAATTAAGGAATTAATTAAGGTTTATTTAATGAAAGTAATTGGAGATAATTACTTATGTAAATAAATAAGAATTAATTACTTAATTATTTAGTTAATTAATCGTGTGATTAATTAATTAATAAATGAGATTAATTTAAGATTAATTACCAAGAGTAATTGATTAAATTGTAATTAATTAATAAAGTAATTAATTAAGGATTTATTTATTAATTTAATTTAATTAATAATTACTTAATGAAGTAATTAAAGATTAATTAATTGGATTAATTAATCAAAGATTAATATAATTAAATCAGAAATTAATTAATTAAGAAGTTCATTAATTAAAATAAGTAATTACAAATTGTTAATTATTGATTATGATTTATGAGTTGATTAATTATAAGTTAATTAATTAAAGTATTATTAATTAATAAGGATCACTAATTAATGTGATTTAGGATATTAATCAAGGTTGATTAATATAAGTAATTAATTTAACTGTGATTAATTAATTGTAATTAATTAAGAATTAATATAATTAATTATAGTTAATTAATTAATGAATGATCATTAATTATTGTAATTAATGATAGTAATTAAGGTTAGTTACTGAATATGGTCAAGGATAATTACTTGAATATAGTTAAAGATAATTAATCAAGGAAGATAAATTAAAGAAGATCATTAGAGATGATTAATTTATTTATTTGGAATTAATAAATAAAGAAGGATTTAGGTAATCCAATTGGTTAAAGAATTAATCAATTTTGTTTTGGATAATTGATTAATATTTGTTGATAAATTGATTTTAGATGATCAATATTGGATGGTTGATATTGGATGTTGGATGATATTGAGTGATTGGTTGATATTGGATGTGATTGGATGATTTGAATGTCAATGACATGTGAGATGCTGCTATGTGAGATGAATGTCTGATATGAATTATCTCTTGTGATTATATGATTCATCTATTTGTTTATTTCATCCTGTATATATAAGTTAAACTGTTTAAAACCCTTAAGTACAACTTGGACAATAAAATAGCGTTTGGTTTCGGTGAGGCCGGGATTGGATTTCCATATTTGGAATCCGAAAACCACATCGATTCCAATTAAACGTTAGGCCGTGTATCCAAGTGGAGCAAGTGAAGACTCGAGGTGTAAGGGCTATACGTCAGTATAACTCTGTGGGGGATTCCGTAATGAGTTGATGGAATAGTGCTTATAGATTCGAGATGGCGAATCAGAGTGCAAGGGCTATGGTCGTTGACTCTGAGGGTGATTCCAATAATGAGTGCAACGAGATAGTGCCTTCAGTTTCGTTCGAACCCGGAACGAACTTGTATGGATTGAATGCTTTCAGCACATTGTCAGATGGACAATGAGCATTCTATGATTTGTGTTCTATAAAGGTAATCGTAACCTCAAGCCTCATCAACCGGGAATGGCTAAAACCGGGGATGTGCAGCAAGGCTTCGTGGGTAGCTCCCACTGGAGAGCAAGATTTTCCCCTGTTTAGAAGTCCCTTTTTATTCGGCTGTGTGGGCAGTTGGGTCGCGGCCAACTGCGGGGTTGTCTTGTTCGGGACTGTCCAGTAAGGGATGGTTCCGGTCTTGTGTTGCAGAGGAGTGGGAGTACTCCTCGGTACGTTGATCTAGGCCACGTACTGTGACGGGCGGTACCCTAGTAGCCCTGCCATTGATGGAAACCCATTTTCCCCACGAGACCTTACGGTTTTGATTGTATTACCCACTTTTGTGGCTAGTAGCTGGAATTTAATCATGTAACAATTTCGGCTATTTCTTATTTACTTGAAAACCCTAGACACTATTATAATATCACTGGATTTCCTATCAAATGTTTTGGTTAGCGTAAGGGAAAACTTTTCCATGTTTATGTGTGGGAAGTCTTACGTGAAACCTTTTCTTTCAAAGGTTTTCTAAAGTTAAGCAATTTTAACCCGTTTACTCACACCCGACCCCTGTCTGACCCGAGTGTTTATTTTCTGTTTTATTAAACTCTTGGGTACTCATATTATGTATGAGTAGTCAAGTGATTCAGGTTTGCTTGACGAATTCTGGAGGAGTTATGGAGCAGGAGGCTTCGACGTGTAGATATATATTGATTCCGCTGTGTATGTTATATCTGTTTCTCTTGTATACTTGAGTTGTATGAATTAGACAAAAGTTTTTAACTGTCTATTATCTGTTGTTTAAGTTGTGTACTCTGATATAGTGAGATACTATGTAATATTTTATAAGATATATTATATTTTATTAGTTCCGCTGTGAGTTCTCTGATGTTGTTTGTGTTCTTCTTTCTCTTTCTTTTCTTCTTCTATCCCTTTCTTTCTTCAAGATGACGCGATTTTCTGGGAGTAGAAAGTTGGGTCGTTATAGTGGTATTAGAGCGTTAGGCTGAGTGAATACCTAGACTCCGAAGTGTGTCTTTTTTTAGGGAGCATTAGGTTGAGAGAATACCCAGGCTCTGTAGTGGTGTCTTTCTGGAGAGTGCGTACTTGTAATTTTATATATAACTATATATATATATATATGTATGTCTACCTAATCTGTTGGGTTATCTGTACGGATTTTCCAACATAAGTTTTAGAGGTAGATGGAGTAGTGGTGTGTGTGTGTGTGTGTAACACGACTACCACTGATGGAAGAGGTTCCATATGTTAGAGGTTGGAAGTATTTGTTGAGACTGTAGACCTAATTCCATCTCGAGTAAGTTTTGTAGTTTGGAGTAAGGATTTCTCTGATATCCGAAGGAAATCTTTTTGAAGATTCGGAGTTTATCTTTGAAGTGTAAGTTTGGATTTCGCTCGGGTAAGCGAATTTTTCTAGTGTTTGGATTTGTTGGAAGTGCAGGAGTAAGTAATGATATCTTGGTAACTACGTGATGAGATGCAGTATCTTTGGATTTTTCTGAAGGAGTTTCTTTTGAAGCAGTTTTAGTAGTAGTTGAGGAGCAGCCTTTACCTATTGCAGGGAAGACTCGTCTATGTAGAAGTTGTTTGGATCTTTAGCATGGAGATTGGCTGTTTTGGAATATGAGACTAAGGTCTATGAGCTGTTTCTCTTCAGGCATGGTCTCATTGTTATTCCCTAAGGAAAGCGAGTTGTTGATGCTTGGTTTGGAGTCCGAGTTTCTTGAGAGGTTGCCTGCCATCTCGGAGATCCGTTGTGTGGTTTGTTGATGGTTTTGGTTTTGGAGAATCCTTTGGGTTAGAGTTTTGGTTAGCTGTGGTAGCAGTGCAGCTCGAAGTGTTCGACGTGCTGACGAGGAGATCTTTTAGCTTCGCAATATCATCGAGGTAGAGTTTGGAAGCAGTAGTGTGGTTTGTTTCTCTGATGGTCCAGGAATCTTGGTGGTTTTCTTTCAGCAGTCCGGGCTGAAGGTGGTGATGTTTCTTGAAAAGGTTAACCTTTGTTTGGAAATTTTTAAAGCTGTTCTAAATGGGTAAAGAGGGGACAGTTTTATTTGGAATCCGAATTAGGTAGAATCACAAAAGTGACTTGCGATTAGTTGGAATTTTTCTTGAGCACTCTTTTGTTTGAGGCTGAGGGTTCTCATGTGGATAGGAGCTGCTGGAGTATTCTGAAGTTTGATGCATCTGGAGTTGAGTTCCATACTGTGTTGATTCCGGAAGTAATTTTGGTAGTTAGCCTGATAGTTGGGTGGTTCTTGGAGAAAGCAGAGTTGGTGTAACAGCTCAGAATTATTTTCTGGAATTGGAATTGGACTGATTTAGTTTTGGAGTAGGATTCTGTTATAAGGTTGTGTGACTGAGTCAGATGAGTCCCTCAGATTTTTATGGATTTGATGAACAAAGTTTTCTAGTATATATATTGGATAAGTTTGTATTTGTGTTCATCAGTAGTATTCTTATCTATTTTAGAATCAGAGTTGTGCAGCGGAAGCAAGGTAGCTGCTGTGCAAGGAAGAAAGCAAGTTCTGTGTGACATTGCTTGAGTAGTAGAGCTTAAGCTCTGGATTTTAACGGATTTTGGAAGACTGTTCTGTTGAATAGGATCCATAGACTGCTATGCTTTGGTTTAGTTGTTTCTGGGATTATCAGCATAGATTGAACTGATCAGGAAGAGTTTGGCAGCCTTGGATTCTCTGTGAGTTATGCAGATAAGAGATAATGAGTTTGGTATTTGAAGTTGGAGACTTCATTATTAATAGATTTTCTCTAATTTAGAGAACAGATATTGGATAAGGTTGGTTGGTTAGTGCTGGGGCATTTGAAATTTCTTATCTGTGTTTTGATAGGATGAGATTGAATTGCCAGTTTGGATAGCTGGAATTCATTTTGTAACACGTGTCTCTGAGGGAGTACGTGTATGATTCATCGATTGATTATTGAATTTGTAGTTTAGTTGGAGTTGGATTTGGAAGTTGAGCTGGATTTAAGAGTAGTCTGATGTTCCGTTCAGATTGAAGGATCTAGAGATGAGTGAAGCTCTGAATTTTGGTTGTGTAGTTAGTTTGTTGGCTTTTATAGAGCGAGTCTCCCGGTGATTTATACTTAGTAAACTCGAGATAGTACTAGAAATTTATTCTGATTTGTGTCAGAATAATTAGTTAGAATTGTTTGTTTGTTTGATTTGTTGCTATGGTTGATAGTTACTGGTTGATAGGAATGTTTTCTAATTTAAATTAAAATCTGTACTGGGTTATTAAATTACCTTTGCTTTTAAATTTCGGGGACGAAATTCTTTTAAGGGGGAAGGATTGTAAGACCCGGAATTTTGGGCAATAACGATTTAATAATCCGTGTTAATAATTTCACTGGTTTGATAATTTTTTTAATAATTTTAATTTAAATTTGGCTAATTTAATCTTTTAAAGGTTGATAAATTTTTAATATGGTAATATTGATAAGAATTGTTTTTCAAAGTTAATCAGATTTTATTCTATTTATAATATATACAATTGATATATATTGTGAGTAGAAGAGCTTTTGTTTAAAATTTAAAGATGAGTTTTCAAATTGTAATATATATGTATGTATATGTTATAATTTGAGTTGTTTTGAAATTTAATTTTATTCTATTAATAATTGATATATGAATGAATTGTAATTTAAAAGTTTTATTTTAAAATTATTATTTTTCAAAAGATAATCTAAGATATATTCAAATCTGTTTTCAAACTATAAGATAATTGTTGTTTCAAAAATATGATAGTTTAGAAAGGATTTAAATCAAGGTCTTATTTATGTTTTCTTTAAAGTGTTTAAATTTTAAATGGTAAAAAAAAGGTATATGTATAAATATTTTAGATTTTAAATACATATATAGGAATTATTTGCATTTTTATTAGTTTAGAATATTTTCTTTTAAAGGGCAAACTTATATTTATTTATAAAGTAAATTTAATTAGTAAGTAATATACACATTTAAAACTAAGTAAAATTAATTTAAAAAGACTTAAGAACATGTGTAAACATGTTAACTTCCTTCATAAACAAATGTAAGTTAATTAAGTAATAAAATGACAAGTGTAAAACTTAAATAACAAGTGTCTTCTTTCTAAAAATTTCACTTTCTTTAATTTTTATAAAATCAAAATTAAGTTTATAAAACATATTGGCATCCATTTTTGTTTCTCAGCTGATAAAAGATAATGTTAAGTTGAAACTAAAAAGCAAGATTAAATCTAAATGCTCAAATCAGTAAATAACTTTCAAGACTGCAATTCAACTTCAAGCTGCAATTTAAACATGCAATTGAAGATCTGCATATTCAAATGAAGATCAGTTTCAACATGCATGGATTCAATTTCAACAAGCAAGAAAAATCAAAGCAAATGCATTCTTCAGATTTTTGTTCAAAAGCCTGGGGAATAAAATCTCTAAAATTGATCTGCACTAATTCAAAAGCCTGGAACTTGACTTCACTATGTTTTGTCTCTGCTTTGCTTATAATTTGGAGGTGAGTAATCACTTTAAAAACAGATTTTGTTCAATTTATAGTTAAATAATATTGCATGCAAATGGATCCTTGCTTTAATAATGAATATTTGAATTTGTGAATGTATGAATATTATAAGTACATAGTGGCTGTAAACTTGAAATTTTAAGCTCTGTTGTTTAAGCAGGATATGACATTCACCTTTTAAACCTAAATCCTGCAAAAGTATAACTTGTTTGAACTTGTGATATGAATGAAAAGTGTATGTTATAGTTTGATAGTAGTTTTAAAATTAGTTTCATTTTTTTTAAGCTACAGGTGTATATAAATAGGAACTTCACAGTAAAATCAAATTGAAGTTAAAAATCAATGATCCTAATTTTTGTTTAAAGGGGTATGATTGTGTTTGTTATACGAATTCATGATTTTAGAAGAAGGAATCATAATTTTTAACTAGATATTGGATGAGAATTTCGAGTTTGAACATATTGGAAATTTTTATGAACTGCAGTTGATTCCCGCAATAAATCGAGTTGATTTTTGGATCAAAGTTTGCTTGAATGTTATAGATGAAGGGAAAAATATTTACAGATTTTTCCAATGAACAAATCGATCGTAATTGATCAAAGTTGGGTTTAAGTTTGTTTTTGGATGGGTCTGACTATCGGAGCTGTCGCGACTTGGTTGATGAACCAGAGGTGATCGCGCATGGGGCGAATCGAAGCTCAAGTAGTGGCGTTGCTATGGAGGGGACGGCAGGTTGTACGGCGTCGTTGGCGATGGCCGTTGAGGCGAGATTTGGGGTCGACATTCTTCTGCAGTGGTTCAAGTTTTTGATTCGAATGGTCGAAATTTGATTCGTGATTGAATTGATGGATCTGGGCTCATCTGAGCACTCGCGTGAGGGTTTGGGACCGTGGAAGGTCGTCGCGATGGTCAATGGTGGTCGGCGGCAGGGGTGCATATGCACCGTGTCTCGTGCACAGTTGGGGTTGGGAACAGGATTTGGGGAAGATGCGCTTGTCTCGGGTTAGCTCTCGCGTTTTATCGCGTCTGTCTCGAAGCAGGGAGGTTTGGGTTTTTCTTCGGGGCTGTCGCGTGAAGTTGGAGTGTTTGACTCGGGTTTAGGTGGTGCTTTCGGTTATGTGTTGTAAGAAGCTAAGTTACAGGATTAACCTGTTATCTTTGATAAATAAAATCAATGTTAAGATTTTACAAAAGAGAATAAATTTACATGTTTAAGTTTGTCCTTTGAAATAAAGTAATCAAACTTTATAGGTGTAGTTGAATTTATTTGGAAATTTAAATTTATTTAAAAAAATGATTTCTTTTTGGAAGTAATTAATTTAATTAAATTTTGAAATTCAATTTAAAAAGAAATGTTTTGAATTTAAGGTATTAAATCAAAGTTTTAAGTAAGTTTTAAAGTAAGGTTTCAATAACTAATGTTTTCAAATTTTATTTAATTTGAATAAGTTTGAAATTAGATTATTTAAAATGTTTTGAATTTTGAAATTGATTTCTAAATGCCTTATCCTCAAATTAGGTTATTTTTATGATTTTGAAATTATGAGAAGTTAACTAATTAATTGTTTAATTAATTTTAAATAATTAGTTAATTATTTATTTAATAATCACTTAATTATGGATTAATTAAGTATGATTACTTAATAAAGTAATTAATGATTAATTATCGAATGTAATTAAGGAAGTTAATTACTTATGGAAGTAACTAATGGAAATTACTCATGGAGTAATTAGTTGAAGTGATTATTGGTTAATCACTTAATGATATCAATTAAAGAATTGATTAATATAATTGTTGAAGTTAATTAATTATAAAGTGATTAATTAATTAAAGAATTAAGAATTATTTAATGATGAAGTTAATTGTTTGTTAAGTGATTAATTAAGGAATTAATTAAGGTTTATTTAATGAAAGTAATTGGAGATAATTACTTATGTAAATAATTAAGAATTAATTACTTAATTATTTAGTTAATTAATCAATGTGATTAATTAATTAATAAATGAGATTAATTTAAGATTAATTACCAAGAGTAATTGATTAAATTGTAATTAATTAATAAAGTAATTAATTAAGGATTTATTTATTAATTTAATTTAATTAATAATTACTTAATGAAGTAATTAAAGACTAATTAATTGGATTAATTAATCAAAGATTAATATAATTAAATCAGAAATTAATTAATTAAGAAGTTCATTAATTAAGTAATTACAAATTGTTAATTACGGATTATGATTTATGAGTTGATTAATTATAAGTTAATTAATTAAAGTATTATTAATTAATAAGGATCACTAATTAATGTGATTTAGGATATTAATCAAGGTTGATTAATATAAGTAATTAATTTAAATGTGATTAATTAATTGTAATTAATTAAGAATTAATATAATTAATTATAGTTAATTAATTAATGAATGATCATTAATTATAGTAATTAATGATAGTAATTAAGGTTAATTACTGAATATGGTCAAGGATAATTACTTGAATATAGTTAAAGATAATTAATCAAGGAAGATAAATTAAAGAAGATCATTAGAGATGATTAATTTATTTATTTGGAATTAATAAATAAAGAAGGATTTAGGTAATCCAATTGGTTAAAGAATTAATCAATTTTGTTTTGGGTAATTGATTAATATTTGTTGATAAATTGATTTTAGATGATCAATATTGGATGGTTGATATTGGATGTTGGATGATATTGAGTGATTGGTTGATATTGGATGTGATTGGATGATTTGAATGTCAATGACATGTGAGATGCTGTTGTGTGAGATGAATGTCTGATATGAATTATCTCTTGTGATAATATGATTCATCTATTTGTTTATTTCATCCTGTATATATAAGTTAAACTGTTTAAAACCCTTAAGTACAACTTGGACAATAAAATGGCGTTTGGTTTCGGTGAGACCGGGACCGGATTTCCATATTTGGAATCCGAAAACCACATCGATTCCAATTAAACATTAGGTGGTGTATCCAAGTGGAGCAAGTGAAGACTCGAGGTGTAAGGGTTATACGTCAGTATAACTCTGTGGGTGACTCCGTAATGAGTTGACGGAATAGTACTTATAGATTCGAGATGGAGAATCAGAGTGCAAGGGCTATGGTCGTTGACTCTGAGTGTGATTCCAATAATGAGTGCAACGAGATAATGCCTTCGGTTTCGTTCGAACCCGGAACGAACTTGTAGGGATTGAATGCTTTCAGCACATCGTCAGGTGGACGATGAGAATTCTAAGATTTGTGTTCTATAAAGGTAATTGTAACCTCAAGCCTCATCAACCGGGAATGGCTAAAACAGGGGAGGTGCAGCAAGGCTTCGTGGGTAGCTCCCACTGGAGAGCAAGATTTTCCCCTGTCTAGAAGTCCCATTTTATTCGGCTGTGTGGGTAGTTGGGTAGCGGCCAACTGCGGGGTTGTCTTGTTCGGGACTGTCCAGTAAGGGATGGTTCCGGCCTTGTGTTGCAGGGGAGTGGGAGTACTCCTCGGTACGTTGATCTAGGCCACGTACTGTGACGGGCGGTACCCCAGTAGCCCTGCCATTGATGGAAACCCATTTTCCCTACGAGACCCTATGGTTTTGATTGTATTACCCACTTTTGTGGCTAGTAGCTGGAATTTAATCATGTAACAATTTCGGCTATTTCTTATTTACTTGAAAACCCTAGACACTATTATAATATCACTGGATTTCCTATCAAATGTTTTGGTTAGCGTAAGGGAAAAACTTTTCCATGTTTATGTGTGGGAAGTCTTACGTGATACCGTTTCTTTCAAAGGTTTTCTAAAGTTAAGCAATTTTAACCCGTTTACTCACACCAGACCTCTGTCTGACCCGAGTGTTTATTTTCTGTTTTATTAAACTCTTGGGTACTCATATTATATATGAGTAGTCAAGTGATTCAGGTTTGCTTGACGAATTCTGGAGGAGTTATGGAGCAGGAGGCTTCGACGTGTAGATATATATTGATTCCGCTGTGTATGTTATATCTTTTTCTCTTGTATACTTGAGTTGTATGAATTAGATAGAAGTTTATAACTGTCTATTATCTGTTGTTTAAGTTGTGCACTCTGATATAGTGAGATACTATGTAATATTTTATAAGATATATTATATTTTATTCGTTCCGCTGTGAGTTCTCTGATGTTGTTTGTGTTCTTCTTTCTCTTTCTTTTCTTCTTCTATCCCTTTCTTTCTTCAAGATGACGCGATTTTCTGGGAGTAGAAAGTCGGGTCGTCTCATAAACTGTTATGTAAATACTTACAAAAGGTACTATTCTTTTACCATTATTTTTTTATTTGTCGACGAAGGGAATACAACTATCTATGGAGAAATACTTGCCTTCTTCAACAACACCGTCACAAAAAAGTTTACGTTACGAAGGCAAAATTAACATCATTTTTGAAATAAGTTTATAATCATTCTAGAATAATAATTGTTTTACAAATCTAATTTTTTGACCATATTTGTAGCAATAAGGAGAGTTAATTTTTCATCTAATTTAAGTGCTTTAACTAGTTTATCTATTTAAAAATAATTCCACATTGTTAGCTAGAAGTTGAGTGACATAGTCAATCAAAATTTAAAGTCTGACACATTAAGCAGTTAAAGATGTCTAAGTGCCTCAAATTCTTTCCAAGAAAAGGTAAAAAAAATTATTATACAGTAATGACATAAAATACCTAGAGAGTACACTACCGACCATGCCATATAGATCTTGAAATCGTGAGTGTTATTCCTTCCTCCTATCAACAACATAGTATATAAGCTTACTGTAAAAACAAATTTATATGTGATATAAATTTCCAAATAAAACTAATCGTTTGAAAACAACTTTATATTCAATTTAAATGACTATCGCTCGGTATCTCGAGTTTTTACCTATAAGCATATCGTCTATATGCTACTGCATTCATTGATGCATGATTACTTAGGCTATTTTGAACAACATACACACATTTTAATCTTCCACTTTAATAAAATGAAGTAAATTTCCAATTTAAGGTAATTAAGGGCATTTTACATTTCTAAACCAGAAATTAGTAAGATAACAAAATAATTATTGATAAAAAAATGCTAGTAACCATAATAATCAACAAATAGCCTCTTCCATGTATATAACCACACCATACCAATGTCTTGGCTTAGAAAATGCCAAACTGGTGCAAAATTTGGAGTACATACTATAAATTATTTGCTAGCATGCTAGAAAAATAACTTTAGTTTGTGACACATTGGTTTAATATGGACAGACTTAAAATTGGGATTGCTAATTAGTATATTATGTAACAAATCAAGTTCTCAAATACTGGCACCTTATGGTTGTAAAGGAACCAAATTATTAGAACCTTAAGGTTGAAATGAAATCAAATTTTGAACTATAGTTATGTTAGTGTTAGCAATATAAACTCCTGCATTAATGAAGTTTTTTAAATGATAGAACAAAGAATTTCATCTCCTTGTTGACCATAAAAGGTTAGGCATTATTTGGTTTTAAATTTTTGAATATGTATTTACAAAATCTTTGAAAAATGAACAGTTTAAAAAATGATTTTAGCATACAAATTTTTTGTTGTTAGATATTAAGGGCACTTCTCACTTTGTTTCTCATTCATTGTAACGGCTATTAATTACTTCTCCTCTCCCGTTCTCCTATGTCATATTATATATATATATATATATATATATATATATATATATATATAAATAAAACCCAAAAAATACTATTCGGACCAGATAACATAAATATTGCTAAGATAACTTTTCAGATGATACCATTGCTCACTCTTTAAGTCTTTAACTATTTGAATGGGTAACTCCATACTACTATCTCTACATTACTTGGCCTGTAAACCAATCATTTTTTTAACTTTAATATTCGCTATCTCAATAAGAACCGACTAAAATAGGATCGACTGCCAATTTAAGAATACACCTGAAGAGATTTGGATGTGTAAAAAAAATAAGTGGCAAGTATGCAAATAGTGGAACATTACACATACTAACAGACAACTTATTATTTTGACAAAGAATGGGTTCTAAAATGGTATACGATTTTCCTATTGAGAAGTAACTCAATAGATCTACAATGCATATGTAATTGATAGCAAAAGTCAAAATATTATAATTGTAATAACATATGGATATATTCTTTATTAAGGACAAACCTTTGATGTATGAAATAAAATGAAATGCCATAATGCAAATGTTCACCAAAATAATAAAAAACAACCTCATGTAATAATTGTGTACCTGCAAGATACAAATATCGTGAAAAAAATATAATTGGGCATTGTGTATCTTATCAACCCATAATGTCACTCTTGCATAAAAATGAGGTAAGTTATCCCATTTCGTTATATTTCAGAATATGCAACAAAACAACTACCAATGCATTTTGTCAAAGTAGCACAAATTATGTACCTTTTTTGTCAAAAGGATCGCTATATATCCATTGAATAAATTTCAAAGCAATCAAGCTAAAAAAATAATCGAAAAGAGTGATCAGCCACCAAATAAAATTGCAGCACCTTTAGTTAAATCAATACCCCTGAATGTAATCTTTTTTTTTTGAATAGAGGTAAAAAGGCCAAGCCCAGGCCCAATCTAACAAACATAAAAAAACGGGTACATACTTGAAACCCGAAAAGGCTGATAATCTCAGCAAAAAAACCCTAGCGCCTCCGCAATAACACATAAACAAACGAAGCAACAAAAGAGTAAAGGCAAAACACAAAAATGGCAGCCGCTCTTCTATGTCGCTTTGTTATCGGTCCTCATCCCGCTACTTTCCCCACGCTCCCAATACGAAAGAGCTTCATTGAAGCTATTTGTCAAGCCTTTATCAGTATTAAATCTGCTAGACGAAGTACGATTGCTGTTGAGATGAGAATTTTTGTTAGATCTAGAATCATTATGACCTAGATCTAACGAAAATTTTTGAGCTTTGTTACTGCCACCCAGATTCTCGTGGTTTCTCAGATAGTGCTTTCTGATGTCCTCAAAATTGTTAGATCTAATGTCAGCATGACTTAGATCTGACGATGGAATCCTCAAGCTGGTGTTATTACCCAAATTTCCTTCGATATTGGAGGGATTGATGGCAGTGGTTTGATGAGGATTGGTGCTATACCTCATAGACTCGAGGAAGCAAACTTCATCAGCAATTCCGATAGCCTCATGATGGTTAGCATTATGGATGCTGGTCTGCATACATTTCGGGTGCAAAAGATATCTTTCTAAATGTTTGCTACCAGCTTCCGATCTCCAATCTTCAGCAAGGGAAGCAAACTTGGTTTGGTTTTTCAATACTTTCTTAGATTTTTGCAGAATAATCTTGCTATCCGTGTTAATAGTTAACCACACTTGCTCTTTATTTCTTCTGCCCTTGTTCTGCACACACAAATTTCTTTCTTTCCATAAGTTGAACACAGCCGTAGTAAGAAGAATGTGAGCATAATCTGTTTCTTTAGATCTGTCTCTGAAGTTACTGTTAATAACTTTGATAAAATTCATAAGATCCATATGCCTATTGTTAGCAATGTTAAGAGAGACTCTGATTTGATTCCATATATAATATGAATAGCTGCATTCAAAAAATATATGATTAGCACTTTCATTACATAAGTTGCACAAGGAACAGAGCGAATTCGTTTTGTTTCCCCATTTATTTAATCTATCCCAAGTTGGCAATCAGTTTTTGATTGCAAAATAAGTACAAAATGCCATCTTGGGGCAATTCACTCTATTCCAAATGCAGCTATTCCACTCTTCAGTTGGGAATTTGATTCTAGTAAAGTTCCAAGTTTCTTTAAAAGAAAACTTCCCATTGTGATTAGCTTTCCATTCCCAGTAATCATTCTCTGCATCATTATCAAGTTGAATTTTGCAAATATCATTTTTATGGGGGTTAGTAATAGGATGAATTTGTGGTTGCTATTGATTATTAATAATAATATCAGAAACTTTATTATTAGAACCACCACATATAACAAGGCTATTCCAACCAACCCTATTTATAAAAGACTCATTTCTGAACCAAGGATCAAACCATAGACTTGTATCTTTATCATTTTTAAATTTTCTTTCAATCAATGATTTACCTATATCCCTACTATTTGAAATTTGTTTCCAAGTATTTGATTGGTTACTCCTATGAACTATAGTCCATAAATTATCTTTTTTTAAATACTTGGATCTCATCCATCTAGCCCACAATGATTCAGAACTAATGAATCTCCAAAGTAATTTTAAATGGCATGTAGTACCCAGGTCCTTAATATTTCTAATGCCAAGACCCCCCTCATTTTTAGGTCTGCAAACATTTTCCCAACTAATTTTGTGATATTTACCTTTCCATAAAAATTCAACACACCTACTTTCCAGTTTTTTAACTATTGTAGCTAGAATTTGAAAAGTTTGCAGCCAGTATAATATGATAGCATAAATCACAAACTTAATAAGTTCAAGTCTTCCAGCAATGGAGAGTAATTTACACGACCAAGTCTCCATTCTATCCTGAATATTACCAATAAGAATAGAACAATCTGAATCCTTAATCATATTTGTAGAAAGAGGCAGACCTAAGTATTTGATTGGAAGAAACCCCTCTTCTATTTGTAAAACATTTAAAAATTCACTTTTGAACTTACATGCCTTACTGAAATAAGCTTTACACTTATTGACATTAAGTTGAAGGCCAGCATGAGTTTTTAATTTATCAAAAATAGATTTTAAAGAGTCTGCATTATCTTTATTGGCTTTTAAAAAAGCCATAAGATCATCAGCATATATCAGATGATTAACACATGGCTGGATTCTATTTATAGATTGAACTTTACCCTTAATGCTCTCAATTTCAATAAGGATAGAAAAATATTCCATAACAATAGCAAAAAGATAAGGTGAAAGGGGGTCCCCTTGCCTTATACCCCTGTTAGATTTAATAAACCCTTCAGCCTTGCCTTGAATTAGAATAGAGAAAGTAGGAGTATTGATACATTCAAGCACTAAATCACCAAACTTAATTGGAAACCCCATACATTTCATAATATGATGAATAAAATGTCTGTTTACTTTATCATATGCTTTTTGAAGATCAATTTTAATACATACATTATCTCCCCGTTTAGTGTTAAATTTTCTGACCATCTCATGTGCTAAAAGGGAATTTTCATATATTAGCCTACCAGGAACAAAAGCACTCTGATTTTCTGAGATAAGAAATGGAAGAAAGACTTTAATTCTATTGCTAAGAACACTAGCAATAATTTTGTAAATAAAGTTGCAGCATGATATAGGTCTATAGTCACGAATATTAGTGGAGTTTTTTTTCTTAGGGATAAGGGTAATGAATGTATGATTTATCTTTTCAGAATTTTACCATTATCCATAAATTCATCGACAACACCAAGTATCTGCTGTTTAATATAGTCCCAGTTATTTTTGAAAAAATTTGCATTAAAACCATCAGGATCAGGACTTTTGTTATCCCCAGCATTAAAAACAATATGTTTAATTTCATCCATATCCACAGGGGCTAGAAGGACTTCAGAAGCACTACTATTTAAAATATTCTTACATATAATATCAGGAAACTCCTGATTATTACTAGTAGAGAAGTATAGCTCCTTATAAAAATTAATAGCTTCAGTGGACGCTTTATCATAAGAATTTGCTAAATTTCCTTCTTTATCAATTATGCTACCTATATTATTTATGTGTTTTCTGTTACTCATTTTAGCATAAAAAAATTTAGTGCAGTCATCACCCAAAGTAAGCCAGTCAGTCTTTGCTTTCTGTCTGGCATCAACAGACTCCTTATACATTTCATTGGACAGATCCTTTTGATTTTGGAAGAATTTGTTAATCTCATTGATATCTTCAGGCTTATTATCAACATTCGTTTGCAAGATTTTACCTTCATTTCTCAAATTAACAATCTTATTTTTATTAACATATTTGCTTTTATTCCAATTTTTAAGATTATTTTTTGAGAATTTCAGGAACATACAAAACTGAAACTGCTTAGAACCATCACAAGAAAAGTTATGACAGTTTTCCATTAAAGTTTTGTAATCATCTTCCAAGACCCAGCTATTTTTAAACCTAAAGGGATAAGCTTTACTTTTACCAACTTTATTAACAACCAAATTGATCATTAAAGGGGTGTGGTCACTTAAATTTTGTTCAAAAGTAGAACAGATATTATCAGGAAAACTATTTGCAAATTCTTTGTTATATAAAATTCTATCTAGTTTGCAATGAATATTTTTAGCTAAACCAGATATCCATGTATATTTATTACCACTGATAATTGGTTCAATAAGACCAGATTCTAACAGAAATTTATTGACTCTTTCCAGTTTATTATGAGGGATTTTAACTCCTCCAAATTTCTCATTGACATGAAAAATAGTATTAAAATCTCCTAACACAATTCAGGGGAAATCATATATGTAGCTTAGGGATTTAAGTTTTTGCCAAAGAACATTTCTTTCAATTTCAAAATTACTACCATAAACAGCAGTAACTTGCAAGTAGAAACCACCAATGTTCCTAAATTTACAGTCTATAAATTGACTATCTTTATTAATGTTTATATTAGTCCAGACAGAAGAGTCCCAAATAGTAATGATCCTGCCTTTACAACCACAGTCATTATTATGAATAGCATTCCAATTACTGGACATTTTAAGACAAAATTTTTCAAAATTCTCATCATTCATTTTGTTCTCAATAAGAGCAATAATAGTAGGTTTGTATATATTGATCATATAGAGGACATCAGATTGTTTAGCAGGGGTATTCATCCCCTTAACATTCCAGACAAATATTGACATATATATAATATATAAAAAATATGGGATTTAAATGGTACCTGACACCATTGTACTTTTACCTCTCCTTTTATTATCAGCACCTTTAGCCTTCAATCTGGTAGACATTTGTTCCTATTCTGGGTTAATTGATATATATTTTTGCTTGAAAGCTTTTTTCTCTTTATTTCCCTTTGATGTATCAGATGCTTTAGTTTTAGCAATATGTAGTTCAGATATGTCAAATTCTTCACAGCTGTCCCTCTTCTCAGTTTTGTCTTCCTCCATTTGTACAGATTCAGAAACCTTGATTAAAGAGATATCAAACGAAGCTGTGTGAGGCAATTCTGATTCATTACAGTCAGAGATTGCAGCCTGCTCTGGAGGAGGATCACCTTTGCAAGGAAATGTTGAGTAACTATTACTCTCAACATCTGCAGCAAGTGTAGACGAAGATCCCTTCTCAAGATTGGTTTCTTGTCTTAATCTTGAATTCTGATGAGTCTTGTTGACAATTTTTGTATTATTCTGGCCTGTATTTAAACATGACTCTGAAACATGGAGGGTTTCAGAGTGAAAGACCTGTAAATTTTTACCCTTGTATTTGTCGGGTCAAGATCGTTTGAAGTTTTCTCACAGTCATTCTGTTGATGAACTTCCAGCGCCATGATCTGATCATTTTGATCAGTGAGCTCTTTAATATTATTTTCTTGATCGAAAATGATATCATCTTGATAGATTCGATCTTCACCCACTTGGGATTTTGACTGAGATTTTATGCCTTCACTATTACTCTTTTATTGAATTCTTTCAGATCTATTTTCCTGAATACTCATTATATCTTTATCTTTCTTTTTGGGGATCCACATCTCTCTCGAGTTGCACTGTTCCTTAGTGTGACCAAAGCATATACAGATGCTACACTTTGGTGGAACCCATTCATATTCAACCTCTTGTATAATGTTTTCACCATTATAAATATTTAGACAAATTTCATATGGAAGTTCATCCATCGCAGAAACTTCCACAAGAATTCAAGCGTAATTCAATCTCGACTTCATGGTGGTTGCTGCGTCCATTTTAATGGGTTTTCCGATAATGCTAGCCATGATACTAAACGCCTCTCTGTCCCATAATTTGAGATTTACGCTGGGTAATCTAACCCATATTGGCATGGTTGACAGAAGATCTATGTCCATCTTCAAAGATTCAGTCCATCTTCTTATGATGATGAGCTTGCCGTTATAGAAATATGGACCATTCTGAATTATGGAGTTGCAGTCTTGAAGATCATAGAATTTTATCAGGAAAAATCCATTTTCTCTGGAAAAGATTTCAAACTCTCCTTTTGGTTTCCACAGTCTTTTAATATATTCTTTGAAAAACACGAAGTATGGTTTAATACTACCAACATACACCAGAACTGAGTTATTCCAGCACTCCATAGCTCTTTTACATACTGCCTCTTTGACAACACCATATTTCTTGTTATTGATTTGAATAGGCGAAATGGTTTCAAGACTGCAATCTTCATCCTTTGGTTCTTTTGACTGCTCTGAGACAATATCAGCCCATGATTTCTTCCCTAATTCTTTATTCTGATGGAACTTTGTTGGCGGCTTATCAATTTGGATCATCTTGGTCCTGTCCTAGAAGAATCGGTCTTCTGGTGCTCTATTTTTCTCTGGTTTTTACTGATCTGAGACCGAGTCTGTCCATATCTTGGCTGATATTTCCTTTGCGATCTTGATTGAACCAATTGGAAACCCTCATTATCAATGATGACATTACTCGGCTTTCTGAGATGAGTTTCTGGTGGCCTATCTTGAGGAGATGGACAAGAGAGAGAGGGATTGGAGTTGGATTTGAAAGAGAGATTGTTTTCTCCCATGGCAGAAAAAAACCCTAGATTTCTTATTAGAGCCCCCTTGAATGTAATCTACTACGTGAAACTATGGCAAATTTCAAAATTTAAAGAAAACTAATTTTGTTTAGAAATGCAGTACAAAAAACTAATTTTGTTATAGTATAAGGACGAAGCGCCTTGAGAGCAAGCACATAAAACATAGTTTTATAACATGGCTATGTCATTGTTAACATACTATTATACAACATGCAAGAGAAATGACCCAACCATGGCCATAATCAAAAGAACTATACCACTGATTCAACAATAATGGAGTTATCTGCATTTCCATCCCTATTACATACAACTTTTGTATCATGTTGTTGCTGTACTCGATCACCATTGCTATAAATGTTCAAAATAGAAGTAGGTAAATAATTTTACCAGTAGTAAGTAAATTCTATCATCCAAGAGATGAAAAATGAAAATATAAAATATGAAAAGACCGTGTTATGAATTTTTAATAGATAATATAAAACCCTGAGTGAGGAGGTTTTTTTAAAAAAAAAAAAAGAAAAAAAAAAGAAAAAAGCAGGTAGGGGAGATTGATCATGGTATTGGTTGCCATTTTCATAAAAAACAGCCGTTGTAATGACATAAATATAGCTAATAGGTGTTGCAAGTCAAATCTTATGTTAAAATTTTTGAAACTTATAAATTATTTATTAACGATAATAATATAAATATAAAGGGTATGTAGTAAACTGGAACTGAAAGATATAGTTGAAGCTAATATACAAACTAATGAAGAATCAACAATCATTCTCATGGGTATCTTAAGGATGTTAAGAGTGGATAAACAACAGTGGCACAAATGTCCGAGGCATGCTAAGGAGAAAAAATCAGTCATGTAAAGAACAAATAAGAATAAAATATATACCATCTTTCAATTTCATCAAAGTTTGGTAAACCAGAAAAGCGAGTGCGAAAACTGTCGCCCTTTACATAAGCCAGTTTTTTTGTTATTGTACAATAATGAATACATCGGAATAACCACTAATTTCTAGCTACATGAGTATTTACTAAATATTCATTTGCTAATATATATATATATATATATATATATATATATATATATATAACATGAATATACTTAGAAATCCAAGGCATGCAATTTATAAATAAATATACAATTCCAAATTCCAAATGATACAAAAATTGTAACGCAATTAATAAGGCATGCAAAGATAAAAGATACCGTGTAGACATTATAATCCGTCGACGTAAATCATTCGTTATATGAGTCATGCAATTTGGAGATATTAGTTTATAATTTGTTTAGCAAATGAATATAAAAGAGATTACAGGGTGATTAGATTACCTCTCTTCAGGAAGCTGAGTATTCAACATGGAAATGAAATGAGAAAAAAATCATGCAAAAACATACCAAAATTTTGTGACCTAAAGTGCAAATCTTTTTGCTTCCTTAGATTCTTGTTTTGAGAATCAAATCATGTCTTTTAAAAGCTAACTTTTTATTATCAAGAAATGGTTAACATGTATCCATTGTGCGTAGGTTAATACGACGTCAGCAGTATAGTTTTACCTATTTATGTTAGAAAGGATAACCTTGAGGGTTATTGAGAAAACACATCTTTATTAGAAAATAAAAAATATGTATACATTTAAATTTAATTAAAACATGTGACGTATATAAAAGTTCTAGAAAATATTCCTTAATAATTCAAACATAATTGATATGCAATTGGTCGAAATTGAGAATAAAAAATGGTTTGATTTTAGGAAAAGGTTAATGTATCAAAAATGTATTTGAATTGAAAATAAAGAAGGTTTGATTTTAGGCAAAGGAACAGAACCCGAAATTTGAGGAGATCAACAAAACCAAAATTGAAATAATACAAATTGATGCAGATATACATTAATATCAACCAGAATAGTCACATAGGAATTCAAGCTAAATAAAAGTGGATACAAACAACGATCTACCTAATGGAATAATCAGATATGAAACAGAAGGCAGCGAAAATCAAGAAAATCCATAAATTCTTAACAGATATATTTTAAGGAATAAAGTTGAAAACAATTAGGGAAACAACCAAACAAAAACATCATTATTAGCGAATTAAATAATTCAGTAAGCAAAGAAAAGTAAACATTCAACTAAACAACTAGACAAAAACAAAAATTCTTAAAGGAAAAAAGCATTATTTATTATATGTTTAAGTATGACCAATAAAATACAGTCTAAAATATAATTATGAACAATGGATTAGCAATGATTATTGAATCGTTAATCATAGACTTTCATTCTAAGGAAAATCCACATAAAAGGTGTATTATCTCTGTTTGAGGCCATGCTTGTATAAATGCATTAAAAAATGACGTAGAAAGGTACAATCATATATATGAAGAAGTTTTCAAATGTCTATAAACATGCATGTCTTTGTCTATGTTTATTTCTGATTTTAATAAAGCATACTTATCCAACATGTATAATTTCATTTATGTACTGGCGTCAAACAGTTATCGTACATCTATGTGCTCATGCTATTTACAATGTCTGCATTTCTTAATAAATTGATTTTTCCATCATACTACCAACCTATTTGTGACTAGTATACACAATGTAGTACCACTTACCAATTAAAACATGCTCACGTTGATAATCTCAGCAAGCAATGCACAAGAAGTTGCACAAAAACATTGTGATAAACATAAGATATCTATGAATAAATTTGTAACTACAGGAGACTTCAAGTAAAGTCAATAACCAAGAAACAAACATCATTTTTTTGGTTATCTAACAAATCTTTGTAATTATTAATAAAGTGTGATGAACATAACCGAACCTGGAACTTGTCCTTTAAAGTTGTGGACAGAAAGATGCACATAAACATACAATTTATATATCCTAAGGATTAATTTTTCATAACTAATCAAGCCACATCCATTTGTATTTGTATAAAGCAATTATTCAATTTAGATACTACAACTAAAAAGAACTTGAATAATATTAAAAAAAAGATTCATATATTTCTTAAAATGACTAAGTTGCAGACAAAATTGGGAACCAAGCATAAATAGTGGATAATATCGAAAATGGAGTAAAATTTGGGGCCATTCTTTTGAAGCGAACTACATTGATGAATCACCATTTTTGAAAGAAATATTATCAACCTCGAAAAAAATGAAGGACAATGATTAAATATTTTAAATAAAATAATCGTAAACTATGAAGAATATTGATTATAACTAAGAGAGAGATGATAATCAAACCTGGAAGAAATATATATCTAGGGCATGGCTCATAATGAAGTCTGAAGACGAAGTCAGGCTAACTGGAGTGGAAAGTCGATCTAGAAGAGAGCGGAATCTAAATGGATCCAACAATGTTAGAAAGAAAGGACAACAACGATATACTGGAGGGATTGAGAGAAGTAGCTTGTCAATGGTCGTTTTGGAGGTGATTTCGAGCTAAATTGGCTAGTGAAGTAGTTGGTAGGGAGGGCAACGCGGGTGGAAGAAGTTAAAATCTAGATGACCTAATTAGCTACGAATGGTTACAAGAGGAGGAGAAAGAGAGAAGCGATGGGAAAAAATAAATATTGCTGAGACATTTAGTTCAAAATTCACAAAAAAATCCAAGGAGGCTTCCGAGCACTTGAAATCAAACTAGTAATAATAGTGTAGATTTCATTTTTTTTGATCCGAATACAGTTTTCATGGGCTAACTATAAACCTATCAAACTGACATCTATAATTATACATAGTTTTCATGGGCTAACTATGAACCTATTGGCACTTGCCAATATCTTTTCCTTTACATAGTTTTCATGGGCTTGCTATAAACCTAATAGCCTTTGCCAATATCTTTAATTTATATTCACTACTTGGTCAACCTAACTGGTTATTCAGCATTTCCCCACAATACTATTTTTGATTCATTACAATGTGAATATATACATATATGAAGAAGCAAACAATATAACTTGGTTACTTTCTTTAACCTATTTAGACTTCTTCATAAGTTCTATTTCAAATACTTTGTTTATTAATATGCCATGGTTTTGCTTTTAAAATAGTTTGGGTTAATTGTTTTGAAAACTGTACTTTCAAAACTTTCGAAACCTTGCTTTCGACCTCACTGGATAGCCTCCCACGAAAGCCTATGTATCTTTTCACAACATTAGGCCTCTACCTTTAAAATACTTTAAAATCCTTCTTTCAAAACCTTTCGACTATAAATTGTTATTTATTAATAATTAGAAGCATAGCTTCGAAACAATTGGAAGTATCTCTTCTTAAAACATTAAAAGTGTGACGACCCGACCTTTTCTCTCCAGAAAAGTCGTGTCATCATGAAGAAAGAAAGGGATAGAAAAGAGAAAAGAAAGAGAAGAAAGAAGAACACAACATCAGAATCTCATCAGCGGAACGAATAAATTATATTAGTAACATAAAATATTACATAGTTTACAACCACTATCAGAGTACACAGATATACAACACATACTAGACAGTTATAGACACCTGTCTAGTATTTACAACATAATACAACTCAGAGACAATCACAAATCACACAGCGGAATATTATATATCTAACGTAGAAGCCTCCTGCTCCATTGCTCCTCCACAATTCGTCAAAAGCTAACCTGAATCCCTTGGCTACTCGTAAAAATTTGAGTACCCAAGAGTTTATGAAAACAAAAATAAACTCCTGGTCAGACATGGGTCTGGTGTGAATAACAGGTTAAAGTTGCTTAACTTTCAAAAACCTTTTGAAAAGAAACGTATCACGTAAGACTTCCCACACATAAACATGGAAAAGTTTTTACCTTACGCTAACCAAAACATTTGATAGGAAATCCAGTGATATTATTATAGGGTCTAGGGTTTTCAAGTAAATAAGAAATAGCCGAAATTGTTACATGATTAAATTCCAGCTACTAGCCACAAAAGTGGGTAATACAATCAAAACCGTTGGCACTTATTGGATTTTGGATTCCATACAATGGCAGGGCTACTGGGGTACCGCCCGTCACAGTACGTGGCCTAGATCAACGTACCGAGGAGTACTCCCACTCCCCTACAACACAAAGCCGGACCCATTCCTTACTGAACAGTTCCGAACAAGACAACCCCACAGTTGGTGTACATCCAACTGCCCACACAGCCGAAATAAAAAGGGACCTCTAGACAGGGATCAATCTTGCTCTCCAGTGGGTGCGACCCACGAAGCCTTGCTGCACCTCCCCTGTTTTAGCCATTCCCGGTTGATGAGGCTTGAGGCTACGATTACCTTTAGAGGACACATCTCTTAGAATGCTTATCGTCCACCTGACGATGTTTTGAAAGCATTCAATCCATACAAGTTCGTTCCGGGTTCGAACGAAACCGAAGGCATTATCTCGTTACACTCATTTTGGAATCACCCTCAGAGTTAACGATGACAACCCTTGCACTCTAATCTACATCTCGAATCTATAAGTATTATTCCGTCAACTCATTACGGAATCACCCACAGAGTTATACTGACGTATAGCCCTTACACCTCGAGTCTTCACTCACTCCACTTGGATTCACGACCTAACGTTAATTGGAACCGATGTGGTTTTCGGATATCCAAATATGGAAATCCGATCCCGGTCTCATCGAAATCCAAAGCGTGTCTTTTAAGGCCAAGTTGTTTTAAAGGTTTAAAACAATTCAATTATCTATATATCCAAATAAATAAATCATAAATCCATAACAGATAATCAACACTATCATCATATCAGATAAACCATATTATCATTATCCAAAAAGATAATCTATATCAACATCACAATGCAACCAATGCATCCAAATCACTCAACATAATTTATCTCATATCTGAGATTCTAACCATCCAAAGCAAACAACACTATCCAACCATATAAGCAATGATTAACCATACCAATATAATTAATTTAAAATGAATTAAATTAATTACATCATTAAAGTAAATTAAATTAATTACTTCACCAATATCAACTTGCTCATATCACTATTGATAATTTATCAGTCAATTAATTAACCATCAATCAATTATTTATTTTAATTAATCATCCCTGATTAATTAAACCTTAATTATATTCAAGTAATTATTCACTAATTAATTTCTTCAAATTAATTGTACTTAACCAAATACAGTAATTAACCTTTAATTACTTCATTAATTAATTACCTAAAATTAATTACATTAATCCTTAATTAATTACATTAATTAATTACCTTTAATCACTTATTATTGATTAATTAATCTTAATCAATCAATCTTAATTACATCATTAATTATAATAATTAATGATCTTCTAATTACATTTTCCAATTAAATTAATTACTTTAAGTAATTAATCTTCATTTAAATTATAACTGTTAATCACCCTTGATTAACTCCATTCAGTAATTATCTACCCTTAATTAATTGTCTCGAATTAATCTCTTGATTAATTTACAAAGTAATTATACTCAAATTACATTTATCAACAAATCACCTTCAATTAATTACATATAGTAATTACTCATTAATTACTTCTCTAAGTAATTATTCTTCAATAAATTACATTAAGTAATTATCTTTCACAACTCATCAATTGATTAATTTTAAATTAATTCAACTGAATTAATAAACTTAAACTAATCAAATTAACTCAATTAACTACACTAAGTAATTAATTCCTTAATTACTTCCATAAGTAATTAAACTTAATAACTTACACAATTGATTATCTTTAAATTAATTAATCTAATTAATAATTAAAATTAATCACATTAATTAATTATTAAATAATCCTTAGTTAATGACCTTTATTAACTATTAACAATACATTAATTATTTTCTAAAATAATTAACTTATTTTAATCATTATTAATTACAAATTAATCAATCATTAATTAACCCATTAATTAAATCCTAATTAATTAAATAATTAAGTGTTAATTAAAACTTAATTAATCCATTATTACTTGATTAATTAATTACTATTCATTAATTAAAATCAAACCTTATTTAATTAATTATTCTTAATTACAAGTTAATTATTCTAAAAATAATTAACCTTAAACCCTTAATTACTTTGAGTAATTATTCATTCCATTAATTTATTAAATAAATTAATTATTCATTTAATTACCTTAATAATTAAATGAAATACAAAACATTAAATTATTATTTAACTTTAACAAGTTTTAAAATCAATTTAAATATTTTTCTTGTAAAAGAAATTTTACAAAAGTTAAAACAAATTTCATTTAAAATTAAAACCATTTAGATTTTACATTATCATTCAAATTTGTTTAAATACTTAAATTTATAAAACTAAAATCTATTTGAAAACAAAGATTCAAATTTAGATTTGAATCAAATTTAAACTTTGTTTAAACATTACTTTATATTTCAATTTCCAAATTTAAATTCAAATTTATTTAAAAACAAACATTTTTAAATAATAAACAAATTTGAATTTAAATACTTGATTATTTCCAATTTAAGATTCAATTCAACTTGAATCCATAATTTAAATTAGATTTAAAACTTAATTTAAATCTTTGATAAATAACTTAACTTTCCGTTTAAATTTGAAAACAAGACAGTTTTCTACCCTGAAACGAATCCAACTCGAGTGATCACAAAATTCACTCGACCCTCATCCTATCCTAACCCGAGCAAAATTCAAAGCAAACTCGAGTAAACTCGAGTAATATTCATTTGCACTTATTCAAAAATCTACAGAACTGTCAGGTTTAACCCCAAAACCTGCAACAACCATATTACCCGAGCCCACAACAATATTCTTCTAGTCCAACATTACAATGCTTCGAGCAAATCACGATAATACCCGAAACCATACTCGAGCATTCCTTCTTCCCCAACATATCCGATACGCCATGATTCGTGTGCACCTGCACCCACGTTGCTGTCACCGCTGGCCTCTCGCGACCACCTTCCAACAAATTCCCAACCATCAATCAAACTACAAAACCCCAAAATCAAAATATGCCTCGAGCTCCAAAGACTGTAACAATGTCGCGACCTGGAAATGCCTTAAAACCCAAACTCCGATCGCCTGAGAAACTTCGCCTCTGGCCACCACCTTTTCCATACCCCATCTACCTTCTCCCCGAATTTGGGACAACTCGGTCACCTCTAGACGTCACATTGATCAATTCTCTTCTAGTAACAGAAACTAGGGTTTAGAATTTCAATCCCTAAGTACTACCGCCTTACTGCTTTAATCCATCATTAACCATTTTTCCCTACAACTACGCTCAACACTCCATCGCCAGAACAGATACTGGCCACCCAACTCCCTAAATCGACAGAGCCACCCCAAAATATGATTTCTGGTTAAGCCAGAAATACTCAGTTGAATGCAAACTAAAAATTCAGATTATAGTTTTAAAAATCAAGTTACTAATCAAGTAATTTATTTATAAACTTAAATAGATAAATCTGGAACATTCAAATATGGTTTGCATAAATTCTGCTCTGTTACCTTTTTCTTTATCCAAAGTCATCACAGTTTTATCCTCATTTCATTTTTTTAAGATTAAACTCTAACTTATTACATATCATACTATGCTTAAAACCTTAACTATAACATTGCTTTTATCATGAAGTCATGATTTTGACATAACTACAATCTGCAAACTAGAACAGGCAAGACAAGTTTACAGTACAACATGCATTCAACATATAACAGAGAATGTCATCAATTTCATCCAATCCAAACATGATTATCACAGGAATAAATCAAGCAACTATAATTACTTAAATTATTTTAATTAAAAATGTTACTCACCTTAATTTTCCTGAGCAGAGCCCTGTTTATTGAAAAGCTTTGAAACTGGATTGTGTTTTGATTTGAAAACTTTGAGTTGCTTCTCTTATATTTTAAACTTCAATCTTGCTTTTACTGCAATGCTCCCTGATCTACACGCGTGCTTATATCCAGGTGAAAAATGCAGGCTTCCAGAGTCAAAAAATTTCAAATTTCCAGAAAATGATGCAGGTATTTGAATTTAGACTTGAAGTTGCAGATGCAAGACTTTGATGTTGCAAATTTGATTTTTCATATGCATGTAAATTGATTTAGCTTGATGAGGTTGCATGCAGTTATGCTTGAAGTTTTTAAAAACAGAAAGAAGGGACTGTAGGCTTGATGAAGTGCTGTTGCATGCAGTTTTGAATATTGCAAAATTGAATTGCAGAATGATTTCAGGTTGAGGGAATTGAAGATAGCTTCAGGTTACTTTGATTTTCATTATGAATTTCAGGCATTGGAATGGAAGAGCTACAGGTTTATACATGATTTTCTTTTCAGGTTTTGAGGAGATTTCATTTCATTTCAGGTTTATACTTTGATTTCTGGTTTTGGATTTAGTTTGTGAGGGGGAACTTGTAGATTTTTGCTTTGAACAAAATTTTGTTTTTGAAATGAAGATGATCTCAGATCTGAAATTTTTGTAGATGAAGATTACTTAAGTTTTGAAGGAGAAAAAAGAAAATGAGAGTGAGGGGCAATGTTTATGTAAGCAAATTTTTGATTTAATCGAAAATAAAAGAAAACGAAATTTAATGAGACACTTGTTTCTATTCTTAACATTTGTCACTTAGATTATATTCTATGACTAACACATGTTAATAAAATGTCTTAAGAGACCTACACATGTAATTCAAGTACCTTTATTTTAATTTAAATAGTTTACAAAAGCCTTTAAATCTAAATTTATTATTCTTATGTGTATATAAATGAATTTACCTCTTTTTAAATTAAAAAGAAATGAAAACGATCAAATTGTAAATATAAGCTTATTCATATATTTAAGTGTTTATTCTTTTAAAACATTAAATTCAAACTTAAATTAATATCAAATCAAATTTTAATAATCAAGTTACATATGTAATTTGTATTTTAAACTTCTTATAAAATTTCAAGCAATACTTTTAAAAAAGAAAATAAAACAAAGCTTTGATGTTAATCAAATTAAACTTCATATTTAAGTTAATAAAAATATAAATCTAAACAGATAAGATTTTCCTTTAATATAAACCATATAATTATTTATTTGAATTGCTTTGAAAAGTTATATGTTAAATTTAAATCAAATTCCCAATTTATCAAATATAAATTAGAGTTAGAAAATTAACTTATTTACTAAATTCAAAAATAAAAATTTATCAATTTACAATATATAAAATTATATATTATAAACAGAAACAATTTATTCATTCAAAAAGATAAAATCTTTCAATTTAAATATTTATTAAAACATGATTATTAAATCAAATTCCAAATTTGTTATTAAAATTATCATATCAAATTAAATTTTTAATCACTAATTATTAAATTTATATTGCCCAAATTTCCGGGATATCACAAAAAGCCCCCCTTTCGACATCATTGGGTTTAATTTTTTAAAATATCATTTGGAACAAAGCAAATATAAATGAAAGTATTTTTTCGAAACCAGCCTTTATTATACATAAAAATATTAGGGAATCTGTGATGGTGTAGATACCATCTCTTTCGACAGAGTCGAAAGCATAGATTTAAAATGTTGAAGGATAGCTTCGAAACCCCTTTCAAAATCATTGCCTTCGAAACCTATAACCCTTTCGAAAGCATTTAGATAGTGGCTTAATTTAGATTTTAAAACAAACAATATCTTTTGATCGTACTGATGACTTCAATACACTCAAAGGGCACAAGAATCGGTAGCAGGGTACAACTTGAAAGCATTGATTTATAATCAAGGGTACAACTTCGAAAACCCTTTTTCATTGTAAAAAAAACGACAACCCCTTCGAAAGCCATTATAAAACTTCATTTAAGACATACGTATCGACTAAGCCGAAAGCTTTGTAAAACAAAGGCAGGCGCTTATCTTTTCATAACAAACTAAGGTAACAACGCCATTGAAAGCTATGCTTTAGACACCATGCCTTTCGCCTTTCTCCAATAAAATACATATCATCTATATGATATCATGTGTATTGAATTTAACTTAATGGGGTTTCGACATGGTCAAGGGCAAAAGGAAAGGAGCGAAAGGTACTCTTATTGGAGGCGAAACCTATTTTTCTGGGTTAAATGCTAAATTAATAAACTTATATAAACCAACATGCCTACGTGTTTGTAAGTACCCGATTCTTCGACTTTCGAAAACTGACATCAATACGTTCACTGTATTAACTGCCGAGCAATCGAATGACGGAAAACCGAACACTTAGGGTTTTAAGAAAAAAAAAAGAGAGAGAAGAAGGTAGAAAAGATAGAATATAGAGAGAAAAGAAAATAGAACGGAAAGAAAACAATAGAACAACATCAGAATCTCACAATCGCAGAGGAACAACATATAATAAATAAATGAATATTCTTTAAACAAAGAACTATATCAGTTATTACATTTCATTACATTACATTTCATCACATCAGAGTGTATAACAACAAATAGTGCAGCGGAAAAAGAAATACTATACTAATAATACGCCATGCTATCCATCTTGCCTCCAGCAACTCCCGAATTCCAGGATATCCTGATAAACCTGTCTCTTGACTGTCCGTGTGGAAATTGGTGGGCACCCAGAGTTTAGGAAGGAAAACAATAAACTCCGAGTCAGTCATGTGACTGGTGTGAGAACTCAAAACAGTTTATTTATCTTTGGAAAAAAAGTAGAGGAATACTTTTAAAGTCAATTCGCAATGCTTTTAAAAATGAGACTACCATAAGGCCTCCCGCACACTCACACAATGCAAACGCAGAATCGGAGGAGATTTCTCCTTATGATAGTCAAAGATGCTTGATACGCATTAAAAAGAACATTTGATATTATTACTAGTGCATAGTGTAGGCAAAATTCATTTCGAAAATAGAATATAAATCTTAGCCAACATTGACATTTCGAACTATGTCTACTATAGCTACCATCCAAACAGTGGGGCGCCACCATAAGTGAATGATAGGTTCTACAACTAAAACCGTACAGGTTTTCGTATTGGGAATTGGATTTCCAACAAATGGTCAGGCCAAGGAACTTCCGATTGCCACATGGGAACGCCTCTGGAAGGACGTCCCCGAGAACCAAACCGGATCTCTACCAACACAAGGCCGGGTTACCCCTAACTGGGTAACTACTGACACGAATATGTCATCCCCCGATCGTAACCGATCTATCCGAGGATCCTTGATTTCCAACAACCACAAAATATGCAGCAACAACATAGGTTAAATATCTGGGCTCCATACCATGATACCACCTTTATCCAGAAGGAATGACATACACTAAAGGGCGCTACCCTAATAACCTTGCTGCATCCTTCCTGTTTTGACCATTTCCGGGGTGTGAGGTCCGACGAAGTCTCATCCACAAAGCCACACTTTATACAAAAGCCGTGCTTTGGGTCAACAAATGATCATAGAAATGATCACCAAGATAAATGATCAAATAAATGATCCTATCACAAATGATCAACACAATGATCATTTCACAGCAACACTCAACATGCCACACTACCAAATTGGGAGTATATCACTAATAACCTTCAACTATATAACCTCTGAGCTCGTACGTCTCAGAGAAGGGTGTTAAGCTAAGAGAATAAATTCTCCGCCACCAACAGAAATATATTTGAAAGAAATCAGCTTTATATCTCATTTTGTAATGTCAGACATACAATCCATACAAGTCTGTTCCGGGATCGAACAGAACCGAAGGCACTTCCAAAGAAGTCCTTGCAATCCGGATATTCACTAATCACGACCGGACTTCCCGTCACTAAGGGTGATAAAACCTCTATATCGGAGATCAGCCGATGTAGAGTAACTCGACGGTAATCCTTCCGTTTTCACAAATATCCGGTCTTCAACACCGGTCATCAAATGCAATCCATTACGACGTATCACGTACTCGGAATGGGTTATACGACCCCAAGGTCCTTTCCCGGATAACCCGAATAGTGAGCGCTTATTCAAAAATAAGTGTGGCATTCAAATTCAAACAATCACAACAAATACCTATTTAAAGGTAAATATTGATAGTCGGATTATTTAACTATCATTAGGCGTGTTCAACATCACCAAATCCAAATAATTTTTCAAATTATTTATTTTCCAAAATATCTTTACAAGATATATATCTATTTCCCACACTTCAACATTTTGAAAACAAATTTTCAAATCACTTTTCACCTTTATCACTTTTGAAAACAAGTTTCAATCATTTTCCTTACGCAGAATACTTTCATTTCAACATGGTTCATTTAAACCAATTAAATAAATCCTTAACGATTTACTTTATATTTACGTTCCAAATCCGTAAATTAATTCCCACGCATCAAAAATAAATCAACATTTATTTTTAAACAAATTTCCCTTTCTTTTATAAATTCCATAGTGAATTTACATTCCAAAATATTTATGAATATACGATTTCAATTATTCATTTTCAATTTATCTTCAAAAAGATAAATTCTCAAAACATTTCATTTCACATTGGAAAAACATTCCCATCTTATCTATTCATAAGTAATTCACAAATCCATTCAATTTCAACTCTTGGAAAATATTCAATATAATTAAATCGAAAATTAAGTATATATTTCATTTTTTTAGAAATCATTCTCTTAACACATTTGTTTGGGCCAAAACGAATGTTACGTAAAACATCGTTACGACGACCCAAAATCACTAGTATAGGGATTCAAAGTTTAAATAGATATATAAATCCCAATACTATACAAAACATTTCCTTTCAGAAACTATTTACTATAACAATAGTGTTATAGTCCACCATTTCCTTCTTTCTCGAAAACGTCTATTTCAACAATACATGTTGAAATCTATGGTTTCGATTCATAACACATTTTAAAACATCTTTAAAATAATTAACTTCATTCTATAATATTCCTTTTGCCAAACATGACTATTTCATTCAAAAATGTATTCACTGTCCAAAATCGTGAATATATTCCCTTTAATAAACTTCAATGTTCAATTTATCGAATTCAATTGATTTCGAATTTATAAACAATGTTTATAAATTCCATTTCTATTTATAAGCTTCGATTTATAAATCTCATTATTAACAAATTCCATTTATATCTCATTTAAATGCCAAAATCCGATTTATAAGATAATTACTTATAAATCTTCTATTTTACCAAATCTATTCATTTTATATATTCATATTTCATAAATTTATAAATCTCAATTCACTTATGAAATCCATTTTTATTTCACTTTATTACTTATAAAAACTCGTTTTATAATTCCAGTATTTTTTTTATTTATAAATATCAATTTTATAAATCTTTTATATAAACCGTTTATAATAATTCAAAATTCCCAATTAAACTATTTTATAAATTAATCACTATTTATTTCAAAAATACTTCTCGCTTACATTTCGTAAAAATCATATTTTTATAACATTAAAATTTTAACGTTTCTTTATTTTAACAATTCAAAATTTAATAAAACGTATACTTTTGAAAATCACTTTAAAATTCCTTTTTAAAAACCAAAAATCATTATTTTAAAACTTCATAAATGGATCCGATGATGCAACAGCACCAAATAGTCAATCACGACATCCAAATATCATATATCGATATGATAATCAACAAATATCAAAATATCTATAAATAAAACAATGCAGTTGAGGAATCCAGTTGGATCCCTCCAACCTGTTTCCCTACATCCACAAACATTAGCACAATACCAATTCCGCTCCAGTACGGAATTATCGCGGTATATGGGATTTAAAATATTATCCGCATAATAGACGGCGTAATAGGGTCTCATCCGCTGTACAATGCGGGAAATCAATAACTGCAATATATACATATGCCAATATATATATATATATTGCTATTATATATATAATACCAATTTCACTGTTTATGAAATATTCGCGGTATATGTTTTTAATAAATAACATACGCTTACTAACGGCGCATAATGTCTATTTTAACAATCAATAGATAACAATCATCATTCAAACATGCATTCAAATATTTTAAATCTAACTATTTAAAATAAAAATCGAAACTATTCGATTGAGTGTAAAGTTCTCACCTCGATTTCAATTTCGTTTTAGCGATTTATTTCGAATAAAATTAAACGCGCGTTTAATTTTACCCAAAATTTTCACTGACTCCAAACGACTCCAATCCAGCTCCATAGCGTAGTGCTCATCCATACGATTCCAACGCAACTGGTTTCGGGCGTTTTTGACCTCGTATGAAAAAGATATGCATTTTTGAAGTTTACACGAATTTGTATATGTAATTTACAACTTTTATTATAAAATTTTAAACCTAGCTCAATCTAAGCCGTAGGATCTCACTTGCTTGCATCAGGGCCGCACCCCCCTTCTTCCTCATGTGCGTCCCCTTCTCCAGTATGATACGCACGCACACAAACCCATCTCAAGAAACTAGGGTTTAATATCTCGGCCACCACGCTCGACTAAACTCCATCACACCACAGCCAAATGAAAGCCCATCACCACCACAACACTCGGCCAAAACCACCTTGAGCTCGGCTGCCTTGTTGGCATGAAATTCGAGAAAGAACGCGGCGACTTTGATCGAGAATTACCGTCAATCCATTAATCCATTCGCGATCATAGCCGTTGGATATCAAGATCTCAACGTGCTCTACAACTTTCATGTAGAAAGTTTCTTGAATCGTTGCACGGCTTTGAAGAAATTTGAGGAAGAAGAAGGTTGTTTTCTGGCCATTCATATTAATGGAGGTGGCGGCCTGCTGTATTAGGTTTAGGGTTTTAGTTTTTTTGTGAAAAAATGAAAATAGGAGGGCTTTTATAGAAAAATTCCAAAACAATATTCATCCCGGATTTTCCGAACTCCAAACGAAGCATGCCGGTTGGCGTTTCTAAGGTTTACCCCGCGTTCCGAACACAGTGGAACGTGTTTCGGGAGCTAATTCGGTCATCTGTGCAAGTTATGGCAATAAACATTCGATTTAAAATTAAACCGATTAAACGATTTTCTAGGCGTTGTAGCTTGCACCGGACAAACGGTAAATCCGATTGACTTAAAATTTGAAACCATAAAATAATATCACATTACGGATCCGATGAAGTTGGTTTCGTCGAAATCCGAGACTTTTTGAAAAATGGCTATTTTAACTCGCCAAATTAATATTAAAACAATTTCGATGCGTTTCGAGCTGCCACGATCGAACGTTAACTCCGATTGCTACGAAAATTGAAATCCGATAATAACTAACTATTACGGATCCAATGAAACTAGTTTCGTCCAATTCTGAGACTGTTCAAAAATTGGCTATTTTCACTAGTCGATTAAATATTAAAATATTCAATTTTCACAAATAAACTTTTAATTCGATTTTAAAAGTTCTAAAATATCATTCTAACTTCAATATGATAAAATAAAATTTTACAAATCATTTTTAATCATATTAAACTCGATTTTCAATTATTTACATAATTTCAACTATTCAAAAATTGATTTAATTATTCAATCAAATCCAATTATTCGAAATAAATTTATTCGACTTATAAATTTCACTTATTAATATTTAAATTCAATTAAATATTCAAATTTAAATTAATTAAAATTCTGGGTCGTTACAGACTTCCCCCCTTAAAAGAATTTCGTCCTCGAAATTAACAAGTAAGGAAAATTAAAGAATCTATTATCTTTCCGAAACAAATTTAAACTTCTTACCATACTTTACTAAGTTTTCAAATCATACTTAGTTATCTTTTCAAAACCAATTACATCGTTTAACTTCCAATTCCAAAATCAAAGTTAAAGTTTTCAAAATTTTCCAATTTTCTCAAAAATATTCTAACGCCTTAAATTTTCGAAAAAATTCGCCATAGTCTCCTTTGCGCGGCTCGATCCAAAAAAAAATGACAGTATATATATATATCACAAATATACATCTCATCAAGTAATGAGGCATCCCGAAGGGAAAAAGTGTAGAAGTACGATATGTAATCCGAGATATGTACCTTATATTTTATTAGCGAGCATATACGGCTAAAATAGCGCGAAAGCGAGCTCCGAATGCGAAGCAAACGCAATCCGCACCTACTAAACACTCAACAAACAACATGAGAATCATGCATGTATGAAAATAATATCAATATACATCATATAGCAACATAATAACTATATACGCCAACATAGCAAATGCAACAAAACAACAAATGCAAACATCAACCAACTATCATCCAACTAACATTCATAACCAATAAATATTCATTCATATTCTCATTAATATTCAATGAAATGGTTTTCACTTTAAATCACATTTGATTCATTAACAGTTGATGTTTTTACTAACATTCATTTTCAATTAGTTTATATTCACTAATTCATATTCAAGTTGGTTCACTTCCAAATCAAATTCAATTCTATATAAGATTCATTTAACTTCCAATTGAATTTCAATTACTTTAGCTTCCAATTTCATTAACTCAATTTCATTAATACTTAAGGAATTATATACAATCAACTAACAACCATATAACAACCAATGTATATCTATTACAACCAAATTCCTTTGCTTATATTCATTCAATTTGGTTTAACACTTTCACTTTCAATTGGTTCAATTAAATTGATTTTCATTCAATTATTCAACTTCCGATAACATTAGATTTTAATGAATTAACACTTACATTCATTATTTCATATCAACTTAATTTCATTCAATTGATTTACATTCAATTTAATTTCTAAAGTTGAATCTCATTTGTATAACTCAAGTTCACATTTATCACTTAACTTTATCAATTTACTTTGATACCAAAATCAACTTCATTCAACAACTCTTAAGTTATATTTCATTTTATAAACATCACTTTGTTTTACTTAACTTAAATTCCACTTATAAATCAATTTAGATTCCAATTCTAAAGTAAATTCCCATTTAACTTTAAATTCATTTTTATTTACAACTCATATTCATACAGCTTCACTTCGTATATATATAAGTTTATTTCACAATTGTAAATCACATTAATTATAATTCAATTCTTATAATTCTTTTTACTTATACAATAATTCTTTTATTTAGATTATTCAAACAACCAAACAATCAACTTATATACATTTTAATAGTTCTGAAAAATTATTCCTTTATATATAAAATATACTCAAGGTAAAAATTATTTCATTTACCCAATTTTAAAACAATATTGTGTCGAATTGTTCTGTACAAGTGTTTAGAAACCCCTTCAGCATAGTTTGCAGACCGTGCTGACGAAGGTTCATATGCCACTCAATAAACCAATCATCACAATATAAACAAATTTTATATTTACTAACAAATACGCTCTCATAGCTATTATTACACTCAACTCATTCTAGAGTACTACTGACTCTATCTCTAATGAGTAATACCCAACAGAGCCATGGTTGTCGCTTAACCATATGCTCTGATACCAGCTGTAAGGACCCGATTTTTTGACTTTCGAAAACTGACATCAATACGTTCACTGTATTAACTGCCGAGCAATCGAATGATGGAAAACCAAACACTTAGGGTTTTAAGAAAAAAAAGAGAGAAGAAGGTAGAAAAGATAGAATATAAAGAGAAAAGAAAATAGAACGGAAAGAAAACAACAGAACAACATCAGAATCTCACAATCGCAGCGGAACAACATGTAATAAATAAATGAATATTCTTTAAACAAAGAACTATATCAGTTATTACATTTCATTACATTACATTTCATCACATCAGAGTGTATAACAACAAACAGTGCAGCGGAAAAAGAAATACTATACTAATAATACGCCATGCTATCCATCTTGCCTCCAGCAACTCCCGAATTCCAGGATATCCTGATAAACCCGTCTCTTGACTGCCCGTGTGGAAATTGGTTGGCACCCAGAGTTTAGGAAGGAAAGCAATAAACTCCGAGTCAGTCATGTGACTGGTGTGAGAACTCAAAACAGTTTATTTATCTTTGAAAACAAAATAGAGGAATACTTTTAAAGTCAATTCGCAATGCTTTTAAAAATGAGACTACCATAAGGCCTCCCGCACACACACAATGCAAATGCAGAATCAGAGGAGATTTCTCCTTATGATAGTCAAAGATGCTTGATACGCTTTAAAAAGAACATTTGATATTATTACTGGTGCATAGTGTAGGCAAAATTCATTTCGAAAATAGAATATAAATCTTAGCCAACATAGACATTTCGAACTATGTCTACTATAGCTACCATCCAAACAGTGAGGCGCCACCATAAGTGAATGATAGGTTCTACAACTAAAACCGTACAGGGTTTCGTATTGGGAATTGGATTTCCAACAAATGGTCAGGCCAAGGAACTTCCCATTGCCACATGGGAACGCCTCTGGAAGGACGTCCCCGAGAACCAAACCGGATCTCTGCCAACACAAGGCCGGGTTACCCCTAACTGGGTAACTACTGACACGAATATGTCATCCCCCGATCGTAACCGATCTATCCGAGGATCCTCGATTTCCAACAACCACAAAATATGCAGCAACAACATAGGTTAAATAACTGGGCTCCGTACCATGATACCACCTCTATCCAGAAGGAATGACATACACTAAAGGGTGCTACCCCTAATACCCTTGCTGCATCCTTCCTGTTTTGACCATTTCCGGGGTGTGAGGTCCGACGAAGTCTTGTCCATAAAGCCACACTTTATACAAAAGCCGTGCTTTGGGTCAACAAATGATCATATAAATGATCAAATAAATGATCCTATCACAAATGATCAACACAATGATCATTTCACAGCAACACTCAACATGCCACACTACCAAATTGGGAGTATATCACTAATAACCTTCAACTATATAACCTCTGAGCTCGTACGTCTCAGAGAAGGGTGTTAAGCTAAGAGAATAAATTCTCCGCCACCAAAAGAAATATATTTGAAAGAAATCAGCTTTATATCTCAATTTGTAATGTCAGACATACAATCCATACAAGTCTGTTCCGGGATCGAACAGAACCGAAGGCACTTCCAAAGAAGTCCTTGCAATCCGGATATTCACTAATCACGACCGGACTTCCCGTCACTAAGGGTGATAAAACCTCTATATCGGAGATCAGCCGATGTAGAGTAACTCGACGGTAATCCTTCCGTTTTCACAAATATCCGGTCTTCAACACCGGTCATCAAATGCAATCCATTACGACGTATCACATACTCGGAATGGGTTATACGACCCCAAGGTCCTTTCCCGGATAACCCGAATAGTGTGCGCTTATTCAAAAATAAGTGTGGCATTCAAATTCAAACAATCACAACAAATACCTATTTAAAGGTAAATATTGATAGTCGGATTATTTAACTATCAATAGGCGTGTTCAACATCACCAATCCAAATAATTTTTCAAATTATTTATTTTCCAAAATATCTTTACAAGATATATATCTATTTCCCACACTTCAACATTTTGAAAACAAATTTTCAAATCACTTTTCACCTTTATCACTTTTGAAAACAAGTTTCAATCATTTTCCTTACGCGGAATACTTTCATTTCAACATGGTTCATTTAAACCAATTAAATAAATCCTTAACGATTTACTTTATATTTACGTTCCAAATCCGTAAATTAATTCCCACGCTTCAAAAATAAATCAACATTTATTTTTAAACAAATTTCCCTTTCTTTTATAAATTCCATAGTGAATTTACATTCCAAAATATTTATGAATATACGATTTCAATTACTCATTTTCAATTTATCTTCAAAAAGATAAATTCTCAAAACATTTCATTTCACATTGGAAAAACATTCCCATACTTATCTATTCATAAGTAATTCACAAATCCATTCAATTTCAACTCTAGGAAAATATTCAATATACTTAAATCGAAAATTAAGTATATATTTCATTTTTTTAGAAATCATTCTCTTAACACATTTGTTTGGGCCAAAACGAATGTTACGTAAAACATCGTTACGACGACCCAAAATCACTAGTATAGGGATTCAAAGTTTAAATAGATATATAAATCCCAATACTATACAAAACATTTCCTTTTAGAAACTATTTACTATAACAACAGTGTTATAGTCCACCATTTCCTTCTTTCTCGAAAACGTCTATTTCAACAATAAATGTTGAAATCTATGGTTTCGATTCATAATACATTTTAAAACATCTTTAAAATAATTAACTTCATTCTATAATATTCCTTTTGCCAAACATGACTATTTCATTCAAAAATGTATCCACTGTCCAAAATCGTGAATATACTCCCTTTAATAAACTTCAATGTTCAATTTATCAAATTCAATTGATTTCGAATTTATAAATTCCATTTCTATTTATAAGCTTCGATTTATAAATCTCATTATTAACAAATTCCATTTATATCTCATTTAAATGCCAAAATCCGATTTATAAGATAATTACTTATAAATCTTCTATTTTACAAAATCTATTCATTTTATATATTCATATTTCATAAATTTATAAATCTCAATTCACTTATGAAATCCATTTTTATTTCACTTTATTACTTATAAAAGCTCGTTTTATAATTCCAGTATTTTTTTTATTTATAAATATCAATTTTATAAATCTTTTATATAAACCGTTTATAATAATTCAAAATTCCCAATTAAACTATTTTATAAATTAATCACTATTTATTTCAAAAATCACTTCTCGCTTACATTTCGCAAAAATCATATTTTTATAACATTAAAATTTTAACGTTTCTTTATTTTAACAATTCAAAATTTAATAAAACGTATACTTTTGAAAATCACTTTAAAATTCCTTTTTAAAAACCAAAAATAATTATTTTAAAACTTCAAAAATGGATCCGATGATGCAACATCACCAAATAGTCAATCACGACATCCAAATATCATATATCGATATGATAATCAACAAATATCAAAATATCTGTAAATAAAACAATACAGTTGAGGAATCCAGTTGGATCCCTCCAACCTGTTTCCCCGCATCCACAAACATTAGCACAATACCAATTCCGCTCCAGTACGGAATTATCGCGGTATATGGGATTTAAAATATTATCCGCTTAATAGACGATGTAATAGGGTCTCATCCGCTGTACAATGCGGGAAATCAATAACTGCAATATATACATATGCCAATATATATATATATATATATATATTGCTATTATATATATCACTGTTTATGAAATATTCGCGGTATATGTTTTTAATAAATAACATCCGCTTACTAACGGCGCATAATGTCTATTTTAACAATCAATAGATAATAATCATCATTCAAACATGCATTCAAATATTTTAAATCTAACTATTTAAAATAAAAATCGAAACTATTCGATTGAGTGAGAAGTTCTCACCTTGATTTCAATTTCGTTTTAGCGATTTATTTCGAATAAAATTAAACGCGTTTAATTTTATCTGAAATTCTCACTAACTCCAAACGACTCCAATCTAGCTCCATAGCGTAGTGCTCATCCATACGATTCCTACGCAACTAGTTTCGCACGTTTTCGACCTCGTATGAAAAAGATATGCATTTTTGAAGTTTACGCGAATTTATATATGTAATTTACAGCTTTTATTATAAAATTTTAAACCTAGCTCAATCTAAGCCGTAGGATCTCACTTGCTTGAATCAGGGCCGCACCCCCCTTCTTCCTCATGCACGTCCCCTTCTCCAGTATGATACGCATGCACACAAACCCATCTCAAGAAACTAGGGTTTAATAGCTCGGCCACCACGCTCGACTAAACTCCATCACACCACAGCCAAATGAAAGCTCATCACCACTACAACACTCGGCCAGAACCACCTTGAGCTCGGCTACCTTGTTGGCACGAAATTCGAGAAAGAACGCGGCAACTTTGATCTAGAATTGCCGTCAATCCGTTAATCCATTCGCGATCATAGCCGTTGGATATCAAGATCTCAACGTGCTCTACAACTTTCATGTAGAAAGTTTCTTGAATCGTTGCACGGATTTGAAGAAATTTGAGGAAGAAGAAGGTTGTTTTCTGGCCATTCATATTAATGGAGGTGGCGGCCTACTGTATTAGGTTTAGGGTTTTAGTTTTTTTGTGAAAAAATGAAAATAGGAGGGCTTTTATAGAAAAATTCCAAAACACTATTCATCCCGGATTTTCCGAACTCCAAACGAAGCGTGCCGGTTGGCGTTTCTAAGGTTTACCCCGCGTTCCGAACACAATGGAATGTGTTTCGGGAGCTAATTCGGTCATCTGTGCAAGTTATGGCAATAAACGTTCGATTTAAAATTAAACCGATTAAACGATTTTCTAGGCGTTTTAGCTTGCACCGGACAAACGGTAAATCCGATTGACTTAAAATTTGAAACCATACAATAATATCACATTACGGATCCGATGAAACTGGTTTCATCGAAATCTGAGACTTTTTGAAAAATGGCTATTTTAACTCGCCAAATTAATATTAAAACAATTTCGATGCGTTTCGATCTGCCACGATCAAACGATAACTCCGATTGCTACGAAAATTGAAATCCAATAATAACTAACTATTACGGATCCAATGAAACTAGTTTCGTCCAATTCTGAGACTGTTCAAAAATTGGCTATTTTCACTAGTCGATTAAATATTAAAATATTCAATTTTCACAAATAAACTTTTAATTCGATTTTAAAAGTTCTAAAATATCACTCAAACTTCAATATGATAAAATAAAATTTTACAAATCATTTTTAATCATATTAAACTCGATTTTCAATTATTTACATAATTTCAACTATTCAAAAATCGATTTAATTATTCAATCAAATCCAATTATTCGAAATAAATTTATTCGACTTATAAATTTCACTTATTAATATTTAAATTCAATTAAATATTCAAATTTAAATTAATTAAAATTCTGGGTTGTTACAGTGTTCATCTTTTATTAGTTGCTTTAACTTTTCCCATGCTTTTCAAAACAAACCGCCTCTTTAATTTTTGGAAAATTATCAAACTTAAACTTTTGTAAATATTACCTTACTCTTTATTTATACCTAAATCATTTTGATCCTCTTTCCAAAATAATTTATTTTGTACATTAAATGACTTAAGAAAAATCCCCAAAATCCACATTAATTTGCTTTGATCATGTTATCTTACATATCAAAATTTCGAGTCAAAATTCTCAATATATTTTCTGTAAAACATTAATAAACCTAACTTGCTATATTTTCATTTAAAAATTCACAATAATCATTCTCATACTTGGAAAACTATCAAACTAAAAACCAACTCTAAAATCATGTTTTGCAGAACATATAATTTTTCCATGGCATTTAAACATCATTATCTCATTGCTTTGATGTAAACCATACAAACCATTATTTAAAAAATCTTTTTTACATTTAAATAAAGCATAATTCAAGCATATCATCATCAAACAATACATATGTATTTAAACTTAAATCTGAAACATATATTTAACAAATAGAGGTGTAAATTATCATTTACCTTAATCTTTGATAAGGAAATGGATTAAGATGAGTTTGACTCCCTTTATTACTTTTCTCTTTTTTTTTTCTTTGAATTTCCTCTTAATTTATCATTCACCTTAATAATTCACCTTATTCATGAAGATTTTTAAATTATACATTTGACTATAATCTATACAACATTTATCAAAGTTATATATATACAACAGGGATAAATAAATAATGCAGCAGAATAGCATGTTGCAGAAAATAATAATATTAATAATATACCAAATCTTCCTCTCCGCCCTCTGGAAAATGATCTTCATTGTGCTAGAAAAAAACTTAGGGCTGACCCGAGCGTCATAAAACGACAAAACACTAGAGTTAGGACTAAAATACTTTTATGTACGTCAAATCAATATCAATAAATATGAGTGTAATAGTGTCAGAGCTGTTTACGGGATTTTACATTTCCTATGTAGTGTATAACGTGCGTGCAATAACTTAAGAGATGTTATGGGATTTTCCATCTCCTAAGGATCCATTAAATTATTTATATATAATAGTATACGCTATAGTAGGTAATGTCTATCAGTAAAATAAATATAAAAATAGCATTAAGGCTTTATAATGATCCACCTTAACACATTTTTATAGTACTAAACCAAAGTCGTAACGGGCTCGCATAAGGATAAATATGACAAGGCACGTGAGGCAATGCCCAAGGCAGTATTCTACTAGTTTACCCATTTTGGCTGGTCGTAACCCATTTGCGGCCGACCGCGGCCATCAATCCTAACAAAAAGGGTGCACCCATTGAGTACAAAATCACGATAGTAATACGAGTGATCAACATTGCTAGAGGTGGCTAACCTCATTATTTTACTTAACTAAATAATTAAAACTAATCAAACATCCAATACCAAAGCGCAATTTATCGTTGCCAATCATGGAAAATTTGCATAAACTAGACGATAGTTGTGAGTAAAAACAATTTACTTATTGAATTAAAGCGTACCAATCCTAGAACTGACATTGCCTTGCAACTCCTTCACATTGCACGCAATCAAGGCTCACCCAACCCTAAGCCAAGCCACCCTCGTCGTATCCAGTCACTTGCGCGCGCAAGCTAAATTTGAGAAGCCCTAACGCAGATGCATAATCACCATGCCCACCTTGGCCAGCCTGCCTCCGACGTCGATTATCCCCACTAGAAGAGATCGCGATTTTGTTCGCTCGCTTATATTTTATTTTTATTTTTTTCAATCTGCTTTTATGTTTTTTTTCATCGAACTGTTTGTTTTTCTACTTTAATACGAACCGCGAGATTAGAAAAAACAGAGGAGTGGAATAAGGCATATGTGTGTGGGTTTGAATAGAAACGTTTAACTTATATATATATATATATATATATATATATATATATTATTTAAGTTAGAAAATATCTAGCCTAAGACATCCGAAATTTCACGACCTCCAAACGAAGCGTGCTTTGCCTGGTGTTCATAATGTTTTACCCCTATTTCGAACACAATAGAACTAGTCTCGTGGCCTAATTCGATCATATGCAGAAGATAGCTTTTCAAAATCCATATATTTTAATTTAATTCCAGAATAAATTTCTACGCGTTTCATGCTTGCATGGCCAAACGACAAGTCAGATCGCTAAGAAACTTGAAATCCTACAATAATTCACTATTACAGATCCGATGAAACTGGTTTCGTCGGAATTCGAGACAGTGGCCAAAATGGCAATTTTACACGTTAATTAAAATATAAAATTTTCAATTTTTAATTAATCGCTTCTAAATTCAATTAAATGTTAATGATCTTCGTACATATTCAAATAAAAAGTAAATAAATTTCTAATACCATTTTCATTCACAATAATTCAGGATGCAATTATTTAAATAATTGCAATATTAAATCGAAACGATTTAATTTCCAATAATTTACCATTAGTAGATAATTCACCATTTATTAACCATTTTTATTCAATAATTACATTAAATTTAATAGTTTAATATAGCTTAAAATATGGATCATTACAGTAAAAAAATGAATATAAGTGTGTATAGCTTAAGGGTAAGCAAACACACACACACACATATAAAGATAATGTTAGGTGTAGTTAAATCCCATTATACCCTCACATAATTCAATTAGTCTATAAACCAATCTTTAGCCCAATTAAACTAATAAGCACGACCAATTAAATTTATTGAAATCTCAATCCTCATATCACCTAACATTTTCATTATTCTATTTAATTTATCTAATTAAATATCCTGAATAATGTTATTTAAAATTAGGGGTGTTGTAGAAGTTTTCTTGGACTTGCTAGCTATTATCAAAGATTGATCAAGGATTTCATGTAGAAGCATCGCCTTTGACTAAGTTAACCAGGAAGGATGTGAAGTTTGTCTGATCCGACAAATATAAGGAAGCATTCATTGAGTTAAAGCATTTGTTGACCAATGCACCTATCGTAGCAGTTCAAGACAGAAACCAAGGATTTGTGGTGTATACCAATGCATGTGGGACGAGGTTAGGAGCTGTGTTGATGCAGAAGGGTAAAGTCATTGTGTACGCTTCACGACACTTAGACCACATGAAGTGAAATATCCTACTCATGATTTGGAGTTGGCTATGGTGATTTTCGCATTGAAGATTTGGGGACATTATCTCTTAGGGGAGAGATTTGAGCTATACACAGATCATAAGTCTTTAAGGTACTTATTCTCTCAGAAGGAGTTGAATATGAGATAACAGGGGCGGTTGGAGTTTTTAGCAGCTTATGATTTTGGTATAGAGTATATACCTGGGAAATGTATTCAGGTAGCGGATGCTCTTAGTAGAAGACATCAGAATATGGTGTTAACTATGTTGGCAGAATGGAAAGATTTATAAGTTTTGACTACTTGTAGTGTGCAGTTAAGATCCACTGCTAGTTCAAGTCAGAGCACAACCATGTTGTCCTGTTTAGAAGTTCGATCAGTGTTGATCGAAAGGATTGCTTCTAAGCAGAAGGAGGATCCAGCGTTAGCAGAGAGGATTACAAGGCTTGAGTTTGGAGATGAGATCGATGATCTAAAGTATTTTAGTCTTGGCCAGAGGGGATGTTTGGGAGAGAAGGGACGATTGTGTATTCCAAACGTTGAGGACTTAAGGAAAGAAGTTCTTGGGGAATGTCATCGGTCTAAGTTTAGCATTCATCCTGGTGGGACCAAGATGCATCAAGATATGAAGATGAGCTTCTATTGAGAAGGTATGAAGAGGGATATAGGCTTGTGGGTTAGGCAATGTGAAAATTGTCAACAAGTGAAGGCCGAACATTAGAAGCCGAGTGGGTTACTTCAAACTTTGGAGATACTAGTTTGGAAATGGGATTCGATATCCATGGATTTTATATGCGGTTTGCCAAGGTCAAATAGAGGAAATGAAACTATGTGGGTCATAGTGGACAGATTGACCAAGAGTTCCCATTTAATTCCAGTTAAGTCAACCAGGACGGCACCTATTTTAGCTAAGTTGTTCATAAAGAACATAATTAGACTGCATGGAATTCCTAGTAGTATAGCCAGTGACAAAGATGCTTTGTTTACTAGCGAATTTTGGAAGAGTTCACAGGATGTGTTAGGTACCAAGCTTAAGATAAGTACTATGTATCTCCCTCAGAAGGATGGGCAGACAAAGAGAGTCAATAAGGTACTCGAGGATTTATTGAGAGCTTGTGTATTGGACTTTGGTGGATCTTGGTAAGATCAGTTACACTTAGTTAATTTTTCCTATAATAATAGTTATCAGACTAGTATAGGAATGACGCCTTTTGAATCTTTGTATGGAAGGCTATACAAATCACCAGCCCGTTGGTTAGAGACTAGAGATAGATTAGTTTTAGGTCAAGATCTGGCTAGAGAGGCGGCAGAGAAGATTGAGTTGATCCGAGAAAGGATAAGGGAAGCTCAGTCCTGATAGAAGAGTTACATAGATAAGAGGTTTAAATACTAGAATTCTTAGTTGGAGATAGGGTTTTCATTAAGGTATCACTAGTGAAGGATCTGGTGCGATTTGGAAATCCAGGGAAACTGGCACTGAGAAATGTTGGACCGTTCCAAGTTATAGAGATGATTGGGAAGCTCGTATACAAAGTAGAGTTGCCGAACAGTATGGTAGGTGTCCATAACATGTTTCATTTATCACATCTTCGTATGTATGTGCATGATCTAAAGACTACTATTCCTCCAACCGGGTTGGAATATTTGATAGTAGAACCGAATTTTACTTTAGTTAGACAACTAGTTTATGTTGTAGCGAGAGATGAGAAATGGTTAAGGAAGAAGACAATCAAGTTGGTAGAAGTTCAGTGAAGTGACAATGAGAAGGGATATACTTGGGAGACAGAAGATAGGATTAGAGATACTTATCCTGATCTGCTATGAGGGTATGTTATATATTAGCTTTATATAGATTGTTGCTAGTCAGGTAGGCTAGTATGGTTGTTAGGAGTCATTACAAATGATTGTTATGTTTAGCATTCAGTCCTTATTGAATTTCGAGAATGAAATTATTTAAGAAGGGGAGACTATAAGACCCTAATTTTAAAAACAATATTTAAAAGATTTAATTAGATAAATTAAACATAATAATGTAAATATTAGAGTGATAAGGGGATTGAGATTTAAAAATTTAAACTACAGGCCAGCTTTATTAAATAAATGGACCATGAAAGGTTTCATATGTTAATTAATAAGAAAAAAATTAACGGAATGGCTTAATAGGTAATTGCCACACCATAAACCCATTACCTTAAAATCTCGTTTCCTTCGCTTTGCACATTCATTTTTATAACGATCCGGAATTTCGCTACTTTGATCTGCGAATATTCAATTAATTTTAAATATTGAATATGTAGATTTTATAATAAAAATAAATCTCTTTTAAATAATAAATAGAGTGGTGAAATAGTTTTCAAATTTTGTTTACAAAAATATATCGTTCGATGAAAAACAGAAAATGTGACTGGAAACTGTTTCTAAATTTCGACGTTTTATCGTATAAAAGTTGTTTAAAGTGTTGTCACTCTTATTTCTATTTGAAGCAACATTTATATGTTTGGAACATCCTTAGTTAAGAGAAAATAAATTTTAAAATATGACAAGTCTAAATATAAATAAACTTAAGTTAAATAAGTCTAGAAATAAAAATATAAATATCAAGTCATTAGCAAACATAGAGTACACTAGGTACAAAAATATGCTTTAACATGTTTTGGACAGAAGTACTATGGAGAGAGGAGCATGATGAGGTGGCAAAAGGAGGTAGAGGGTAAAGGACCAAAGGTATTTAGGTAATTGACTCTATTCTTGCTTATGAATACCCATTTAATTTCTTTATTTTTTCCCTCTCTTCATTCTACTATATCTTTCTCATATCAAATTCAAATGGAGATTTTCTTTTTTGAAAACCATGTAAAATGTCCGTACCTACAACTTTTCTTTGTATCGCTTCTTCCGATTCTGAGCATAGCTACGTAAAGAGCCCATTTCTTTCTAGAGTATTTTTGGACTCGGAAATTCTAGTCCGAAAATAGCTCCTCTTATCTGTAACATCCCGCCTTTTCGCACGCTTTAAATCGACACACATGCCAATTCAAACCATACGGAAGGGCGGATTGTTATGGGTAAATAAGAAAAACGAGAAAAAATAAAAGAAAACAGAATCTCACAACGGAAGGATAAAATATAATAAATCAAATACACAATTCATGAAGCTGTTACAAGCTGTTTACAAAATATTTAATTTTACTTATACAATATGTATCAGAGTTGCACATACCAACAAATAAAAAACGATGCAGCGGAATACAGTGTAGTGGAACAGTATAATATAATAATAATAATGAAATCTTCGTTTTCGTTCTCCAAAAATAAAGTCTTCGAATCCTGAAATGCTCGGACTGATCCGAGCGAATTGAAAAAACAAAACACTCGAGTCAGAACTAAAAGATCTTATGTGAGTTAAATCAACAGAAATAAATATGAGTGCAGTAACTTAAGAGATGCTCGGGATTCACATCTCCTAAGGATCCGTTAAACTATTTACTATGTAGTAATATTTCACTATTATAATAATGTCTATTAGTAAAATAAACTTACTTTAAAATAGCGTTAAGGAGTGACCCAATATTCCCCTTAACACATAATATATTCCCATAGTCTAACAGTATCGTAATCTCCCCTGTACTGGGCATCGTCAGAGGGCACTCCATAGGTATGGTACAAAACAAAATCGTATAAGGCACGCTAGGGTAGGTGACACGACACAACTAGGCAATGCCAGGGTAGATATCCCAATTACGCTTCCGGGTCGGTGGTAACGCATAGCCGCAGCTACCGCCCACCTCGAGCCACACCCCCAAATCAAAGAAATCAATAGTGGCAACCGAATAAATCCAAAGTCAGAGTAGAATATCGAAGGGATGTGTCCGATCAAAGGTGCTACCTCATCAACCCATCAATCACTCCTGTTTTAGCCACCTTATGCCAACTCATGGAAGTTGTGCCCACGTATTTACATCAAAGGAAACGCCGCCACCATCCTACTTCATTCTGGAATCTCCACCGCGTACACGGTTGTTAAAGTGGTTTTCGGAGTTGGCAGAGAGTATGACAACTTCCGATCCCGGTCTCTTCAACAACCAAACGTTATTATAACACCGCGGTCATTTCAAAATAATTATACCTCAAAACCAGAATAAAATATTCATTTCAAAACCATATAAATACGATATCATCTTTATTTTAAGAACCAAATCAATATGATATCATTTTATTTCAAATATATCCTTTTTCAAAAAATCATAGCACTTTCAAATCTATATGCCTTGAAATCTATAGCTTTGAAACATAACTTAATATACTTCAATAGTTTATATATTAAATTACTTTATATAATAAAATAGCTTCTTTAATCATTCAAATAAATCCCAAATACCGATTTGAACCTCTCAATAAACCATTTCAATTCATATATTTCAAAGCTCTAAATATTCCACCGTTTCAAAATAATTTCTTTGATAATTCCATATATATCAAATTCAATTAGTATTATTTAGATTTGAAATATTTACTTAATAAATCCAGTAAAATTTTAAGTAAAATTTTTAACTTCAACAACTCGATATTTTTTAAATTTTATTTAACTTGATATATTCATTTATCTCAACTTTATATTCATTTAAAACACTTTAAACCAAATCAAGTTATAAGAATCATACCCTTTAAAATCTCAACTTATATTTAAATTTCAAATCAAATTAATTCAAGTAAAATTCATAAATAATTCAATTTAAAACAATTTCATATTTATCTATCAACTTAAATTTCATTTAAGTCATTTAACTCTATATATATATAATACCTTAAATAGGTACTTACCCATATAATATAAACCATCAAACTTCATTATTAAACTCATTTTCATTAAACAATTTTATACATAGCTTAATTCAAGAATTTAACTATATATATATATAATATTTATATAACATCAAAATTAATATTTAATAAACCGTATATTCCTTTTCAAAACCATAGAAATCATTTAAAAATATTTTTATATATAGACCACGGTGTCTGTATAAAATTTTCTATCCTATGGTTAAGTGATACAGATATTTATCATTTCAATCCGTAATTTAAAAATAAAATACGGTTATATATCATTTCAAACTACAATCCCGAATGAAATGAAAATGCATAATAACTTGCAGTTTATAAAAATATAAAATATAGCATCCATTCATCCACTATCAACAATCAACCATTTATCAAAATCACCATCCAATTTGAACAATAGCATCAATATAGAACGAATAATAAACAACAGGTATCAACTAGCAGTTTATATTCAATAATAAATTAAATAACTATTTAACTGGCAGTTTATATGCAAAAATAAGTAAATAACAATTTAACTGGCAGTTTATATGCAATGAATAATTAAATAATAATTAAATTAAATAAATATAATTTAACTGAGATGATGATTAAAAATATGCCTAACAGTCATAAATAAATTTCTAATCACATCAACAATTAATTTAACAAACGTAAGAAATTTTAGAAGTTGTGAATGGGTTAAAGAACTCACCTTTCGAATTTAAATTGAATGTAAATTCAATTTAAACCCAAAAATTTGACTGGAATTTCAATACGATCGTAACAAAAGAAACCGCGCGTAAATCGGATATCGTACGCAAAAGTTATTACGATTTGTGCTGTTGAAACCAATTATAAAATAAAAGAAAATGAGAACACTTTTAACCTCCATACCTGCCACGTCATCTGAAACATCACCCTCCAGAAAACGAAAACGCGCCTACAGGAAATCATGAACGAAACCCAACAGCGTCGAACCTTTGACCGGAAATTTCGACCGCCTCCGACCATCGTTCGACGTGCCGCCACCTCCGTTCAACTCGCCTTCGACTCATGCACCACCGCCCCGAAGGCCGCCACGCCCGGTTCCCTCATGCAGTGTCACCGCCTCCTTCAACGTTGGTGATTTCGAACCCAAATTCGCAAATTCAGATCACCTCGGGTCGAATTGGATGACTCGACCACCGCTAACAGACTCCTGACAACACCCTCCTCAAAACCCAGAAACCGATTTCCCGATTGACGCTCCAGTCAAAAACGCCCAATTCAATTCTGATTGCGATTTCTGGTCAAATGATGCATCGAATTGAAAAACGAATTACACTATTGAATTACGCTCGTCGAGAGCTTCAACGTATTTTTTTCCAGATTTTTCTGAGGACTTTGAAATTTATGCTTTGGATTTGATTTGCAATTGGATCTGGAAATATAGAACTTTGTCTGCCATTGAGGAGGAGGAGGAATAGAATGAATTTTCGTACAGACAAATGAGAATTCGGAAGGCTAGGGTTTATAGCAGGATATTTATAGAGAAAGTTGAAATAGAATGGATTGGATAAGATAGATGTACGCGCTAACGATAAAGTGGCCCAAAAAGCCCGTTTCGACTCCGGAATGAAATTGGGTCAACCCATATATCAAATAGATGTTTAAAAAAATTTTAAACGCAATGGAAAAGGTTTTAGGTTCAAATTGCATCGTATGAAGAAGTTATGCTAAAATCAATATTTTCAAATTGATTTCAATTTCATTTATTTCAAGGCGTTTCGAGTCCGTATGATCAAACGACAAGCCCGATCGCTACGAAACTTGAAATCCTACAATAATTTACCGTTACAGATCCGATGAAACTGGTTTTGTCGAAATCTGAGTCAATGGCCAAAATGGCTATTTTTATATAAATTTAAAATAAGTTAATTAAATCAAATTTCCCATTTAAATTATGAAATTGACAATCTTTATCACTTTATAATTCTTAATCATTTAAACAAAATTTTAAACAAGTTTAGATGTCAATTTAAAGTTGATAAATTTATCAATTGCAGTGTCAAATCTTTAATTTCATTATATTCAAAATTATAAATTAAATTCCCAAAAGTTCTATTAAAATTAAATAAATCATTGATTATTCCATCCATAAATTTTAAATCGATGGATTTAATTTTGGATTCAAAATCTATTATTTTAAAATTCTTAGATTTCATTTAAATATCTATTAACGTAATATTTAGATGTTTAATTTCATTTATTTTCAATTTAATAAATCCAGTTATTTATAATTACCTACAATACATTGCTTTAAACCTGATTTCAATCCTTCCATTCTCTATTAAACCTTTCGATAATCATAATTAATATTTATTTTACATTTATTACATTAATGCTCTCATTCCATCCTTTATTTATTGACTATCATATTTCCCTTTACTATATTTTGGTCAATTTCACACGTTATTTGAAATTAAAGTCTCAACTAAACTTATCTATATTTGATTTCATTCCTACATTACATCACTTATTGTTTTACAAATAAACTACATTTCAATTCATCCTATTCCCTTCATATCTGGTGACTATTGCCTTAAATTCTGATTAATATATATTAAGGTTTATTAAATTCTAATTGACTCCCATTTTAATTTATTACAATAATTACTATCCTTACTTCCAATTTCACTAATTAAGAAATTACCAATTTTATTTTCAATAATCCCATTAAATAGGCTTTCCATTCTTTATTACATCAATTGCCATTTACATTAACCAAATGTTAAATTAAGATTTATTGAAATCGATTACCAAAAATTTATTTGACATATTAAATAAACAAGCAACCTATATTAATTGCCACCTTTTTGCTTTTAATTGCATTCATAAGTTCGTTACTTATCGATCCGGATTTATAATTTCATATATGCTAAATTTTTATTTCATGACATTAATATACGCCTATGTACCACTTAATTTGAATAAATATTACATTCCTAAATGACTTCTATCAATTAAATGCATTAATTAAGGTTTTAAAACCAATAAATGAATTTTCCTTAATTTCATCCTTAAACCAACTTATTACTCTACATACATTGCGTATCAATTCATCAATTAACATACTAAGAACTATCTTCCCAATTTACCAATTACTACCTTAAAATAAACTTATGTTTCTATTTAATTTTCATTTACATTTTCGTTACTATACTAATAATCATTAAAGCAAGGTTTATTATCAACAACAAACATTAAAATTTCGTTTCTAACATTGATTGTATTTGTTTTTATTATATTCTATTTATAGCTGAGTCATAATATTTGAATTTTAATTAAATTGTAACGTTCATTCAAGTTCATTAAATATTAACTTGCATTAACACGTTTCCTTAATTTACAATCAAATACTGTTAACAATGTTTTATTACATAAATCAATTTAATACTTTCCTTTATTTCTCATATGCAATTACATCCGGGTATAATCTTTTCACTACTTTCATTCATTAGAATTCTATTCAAATTTTTCTTGCAAAAACTCATTTATTATGAATTTGCATAACAATAAATAAGGTTCCAATAAATAGGGTTTATTCAATTCAACCTTTTTTTATTAAGTCTATTTTAATCAATATAATATTCCATAGTTTAATTTTAACATTTACAGCATTACAAATTATAACAACTATATTTCTTTATAAATTTAATTCCAAAATCTTATTAATATGACAAATTAAAATAACGAAATTCACAGGTCGTTAGATTATCTCGGCCATATCTTCCTAAAAAATAAATGAAAGTGAGTGTTCCTTTTTGTTCAAGTTGTAGAGGAAAGAATTTCCTAAAACTTTCCTTTTGACTACTTTACCAAAATCTGAGAATTACATGTCCAAATATCAAGGGGAAGTTGACCTATTTTAGAGTGACTTTTATGATTTTCCAAGTTTTCCGAACTCCAAAATGTAACAAGTTTTCAAAGGATTTTTGGTGAGTAAATTCTTCAACTTTTGGAATTTTTTACCTTTATATGTATTTAATATTAGAGGGTAGAATAAGTTGGTTGTTTGGTTGGAATATTATATGGTTTAAATAAATATGTATGTTGTTTGTTGCGGTTTAGATATTGACTTGTGAATCGAAAGCTAAAGAGTTGTATTTCATCATAAAGATACGACTTTTGTATTTTTCTATGATGTTGATTTGTTTATGGATGTTTAAGCATGTCTATGTGATTTAATGCTAAGAAAGTGGATACTTTGGTATGGTGTTGACGATTGGATTTCTTTGTGGAAAAACTATTGCTTAGTTTAAAGGAAATTGAAAATCATATCAAAGTTTTCAACTTTTTTTCTTATGCCATGTTTATGATAAGTTAGTAAGTATTTAAGTGATGATGTTTCTATGAGGAAAGTCAAAACATTTTCAAGTTATGATGTCCATAGCGATAGTTGCTATGGATATAGTTTCGCTTTAAAAATCCAAATTTTTTAATTAAGTTTCATGCTTAAAATTATTTTGTAAATGTTTTATTAGCCTAATAATAATGTTTTCAAAAGTTAATTGAGGATCTAATAATTTTTTGCACCAAAATTGGTCACAAACCCCAAAAGCAGTGAAAGCACCAGTGTTTACATACGAGTCATTAATATCCAAATGATGATCTCATATCTAGATAATGTAGAGAATAAAAATAAAGAAATAACAGAACAAAAATGAGAGAAAACAAGAGATGACACAAGATTTATAGTGGTTCGGCTATCTCCGGCATACGTCCACTTTGAATTGATCCTTTTTATTTCTTTTCATGCCGTGGTTATAGTTACAAACCTTTGAAATCAATTAACCAAAACGACAGTGTTTCGCCTAGAAAGGAAGAAACCGATCCCCTTTTCAGCTTTCATGGAGTTGCTATTTATAGGAGAAGATCTGGAAATATTTACCCCAAAACTTGGAATACCTCTTCTCATACGTGGCTGGGCCCACAGATTGATCTGGAGGGGTCTAGGATCGATCTAAGATCGATCCATGTTACATCCGCATCGATCCAAATCGACCCCAATTGTTTTGAGATCGATCAGGTGTGCTCTTGAGTGAATAAGAAAGCTTTAGTGAAAATTTCATAGCATTTGGATCTACGATTTGAGAGCTATGATCGATCCATGATTGAGTTTGCAAGTAGGCTAGCTATTTCATATCGATCGATTCATATAGATTACCTTCGTATTCATCCTATTCCACCGCCTCATGTCCATCATTTACGTATCCATTAGTCCCCATATCCATAGTCGTAGCCTTCGTATCGATCCAAGTTTGATTCTTTAATCCATGCAATGTGATCCTTCCATTGACTGGTTCCTTCGTGTCGATTGATACGAACACAATCGATATGAAATAGCCCATAAGCGCTTGCTGCCCTTTGTATCCATCCCCTGCACCTTTCTGCATATCGATCTGATGCCGCTCTAGGAAGCACATGTCTTTGTATCCATCAAGTCCGTATCCATCAAAGTCTTGCTTCCTTCGTATTGATCCAGGCTTTGATCGATACGAACTACGCCGATATGCCTTGACGTATCCATCTAATCGATGCACGTTGCATCGATACCATCGATCCAAAGCAAATAGCCGAGTCTGCTTCGATCGATATGAAAGTATCGATACGAACTTATTTTCCATGAATATTGATCCATCCATAACTCGAGCATACGAACTCTGATTGGCCTGATATGTGAAAAGTAGCCTCACCTAGCCTTGTACATCATTCCCTATCGATCGCACCTTGATTGGGGCTTCGTCCAATTTTGATATTATCAATCAGAGCCTTGTTTTCAATCAATCTCCAATCCTAATATCCATCATTCTCAACCAACTTATTGATATCCCGGCCTGGGCCAAAAGAGGATAGCATTTGCCCCCTAAAATATGCCTTGCGGTTGGAAGGCGTGTTTTGAATAACTTTAAATCCGACATCCAAAATCCATATTCCACCCATAGCCATATCACCTGATCCATAATCCAATCCATTACCAAGTCATTCCATAGCCATATCCTTATCCAAATCCACGACTACTCTGAGTCGATATTAGACTCCGAAACAAGTAATCAAATCCTTAGCCAATTCCATATCCATCTGTACCCCACAACCGAGTTTTGATATATCCATATCTAGAATCCATAACCAAATCCTTGACCTCTCCGGGTCGACAACCAAATCCGAGACCTCCCAGTTTCTGTAATCCAAATCTGGGACCTCGTCGGGTCCTCAGCCAAAATCGGGACTGCTCTGAGTCAATTACTAAAGCTGGGATCTCTCCAAGTACAAATCCAAACCATAGACCTCGCCGAGTCATTTTTTCCTACTCCAGTCTCAACTCTCCAATCGAGGACTTATCCATGGTTTTCCTTCTTCGGCCTTGACTCTTCGATCAAGGACGTACATTCTACGGCCTCGACTCTCCATTCGAGGGCTAATATTATCTATCTTCGACCGGCCTCGACTGTTCACTCGAGAATTTACATTCTTCGATCTTGATTCTTCGGTCGAGGATTTATATTCTCCGGCCTAGGCTCTTCGGTCGAGGACTTATATTTTCTGGTCTCGACTCTCCCGTCGAGGACTTAAATTCTCCATGTTATATTCTCCGGCCTTGACTCTCTGGTCGACGACTTATATTCGTCAACCTCAACTCTTCGATCGAGGACTTAATCCGAGTTTGAGTTCATCGTGTCGCTCTCCAACGAAGGGACTCGTAACTCGCGGTTATTGCCCCGTCTCTCCAATCGGGACCGAAACCGTGTGACCTATAGTATTTATTACATTAATTCAAATCCAATCATCACAAAGTTCAATTGATAAGATAAAAGTTCGTACAACCAAGGAAAATAAATAACCAGAGTACCAAGAAGAAACCAGAATTTGCAGAAAACAAAAAAATTAGGATTTCATAAACCCAAGAATCATAGTTTATCATCATCTCAGAGCATGCCTAGGGACCGTCCTGGATCTCGGACATGTGTAAGTGACTTAGCCGCATTACTTGGGTTTATTACTTATTCCATGCCATAATCCAATCAGCTGATAATAAGCTGATGACATTGCCTAGATCTAGTGCCATCTTCATTTGAAATGGGTGGTGGCCGCTCCTATTCTACTATCACAACTGGATTCCATGTGTATTGTCGCACATAACCATTCGCCACATATTCCTCAATAATATCCTTTAGATGCGTATAGTCGTTCGTGTTGTGCCCATCAAGCTCATGGAATAGGCAATTTTTTCCTGATTCCTGCTCGTATTCAAAGGGTTTCCTTTTTTTTGATCTTCGATACTGAGGCGTCCTCGAGTATCCAAATAAATCATTTCCAGAGTTTCAGTCAAATTCGTGTAAGAGGAGAACTTAGATTCCCGTCGTCGCCTTTTCGATGTGTTACTGCTATCATTCGTTTTCCTTTTGCCTCTATCATCCTTGTTTGAATTCTCCCTTGGTGGACCTATACCTTTCGCCGCATAAACTTCAGCTTCTCTCCCCTGTCTTTTATTCTTCGCATCTTCCTGTTACAGAAACCTCTCTGCTTCATGGTAAAAATCCCCGAGATCCATCGATGGATCCTGCTCAAATGATATCTTATAGTCCGAATTATCTGCAATCTTTGAGACTGCTGCCATCAAAACCTTCGACAGATCAGGTTGATCCACCGAAGTTACTGCCGCATTGAATCTGGTTAAGAAATCCCTAAGTGATTCTCCCTTCCACTATTTCATCGATGTTAAAGTCCTCACATTCTTGGGTCTCACGATGTGGACCCGAAATTGCCTCATAAATCTCTCGATCAACTCCGTCCATGTGCCAATAGAACTACTTTCCAGTTGTCTGAACCATAGTGTTGCTATATCTGTCAAATATAAAGGGAAGCACTGTGCCATGACTTCATTTGATGCCCCCAATACTTCCATGTTCCTCATATACCTTGTCAAGTGAACAACAGAATCCGTTCTCCCATCATACATCTCCAACGTTGGTAGTTTGAATTTTGGTGGGTTTCTAGCCTGCCTGATCGTAGGAGCATAGGGGCTTTTATTCACATCCTCCATATCTCTATTCACTAATCCTCCCCTCATAGCCCGTCTGATCATGTCCGCTAATCTGTGATTGTCATCAAGTGGTAGTCTTTGTTCGTTGCCTCCATTCTGCTCCCCGAGTTCTCGAGGGAATCCTGAAATCTGCTCTCTTGGACAAGCATCCATTCCTCTATCGATGCCAAATTGCACAACACCGCCTGGTATCCTGCCTGGAATTGAGCCAACATGATCCGAGGGCATGCCCCCTAGTTCAAGGGTTGTTCCCGATGGCACTATTCTATCCTGTATCCCGGTTGCTTCGTTTCCTCTGTCCTCATACTAGATTGCCTCTGTTCCTACTGCTCTAGCTTTGCGATCCACATTTCCAGCATTCCCTACAGCTCCGTTCTCTTTGTTTTGCACTCCAGCTTGTCCAACCCATCGGAGTAAGTTCTGTATCATGTCCTCTTGCCTTTTCAGCATCATTTCCATCTCGTCTCTGGTAATACAGATTGGGGCCTGATTAGCTCCTAAGGAAGTTTCGGACTTCCTTCCAGCTGACTCCTCTCTGTTCTCTATCTCCTTGTTGTCTGCTTAGCCATTGCTTCTCAGAATCTGAGTTCCTAAGCTTTCAGATCCAAAATCCGAGCTATCAATCCCTGAGTTCAATTCTCAGTGAAAGCACCAAAGTATTTGCGCCAAAATTGGTCACAAACCCCAAAAGATGTGAAAGCACCAGTGTTTACACATGAGTCCTTAATATACAAAAAAAGATCTTAAATCCAGAATATACAGAATAAAAATGAAGTAATAACAGAATTAAAATGAGAGAAAACAAGAGAAGACATAAGATTTATAGTGGTTTGGCTATCTCCAACCTATGTCCACTTTGAATTGATCCTTTTTATTTCTTTTTATACTATTACAATTACAAGCCTTTGAAATCAATTAACCAAAATGGTAGAATTTCACCTAGAAAGGAAGAAGATGATCCCCTTTTCATCTGTTATGGAGTTGTTGTTTATTGGAGTAGATTTGGCAATATCTGCCCAAAACTCGAAATAACTTTTCATACGTGGAAGGGCCCACCAGATCGATCTGAATGGTTTGGATCAATCTAAGATCGATCCATGTTATGTTCATATTGATCCAAATCGACTCTGATTGAGTTGTGATCGATCGTGAGCTCTTGAGTGAATAAGAAAGCTTCTGCGAAAATTTCGTAGAATTTGGATATATGGTTTGTGATTGATCCAAGGTGAGTTTGCAAGTAGGCTGGCGATTTCATATCGATTACCTTCATATCCATCCTATTCCATCGCTTCGTGTCCATCATTTACGTATCCATCAGTCCCCATATCCCTAGCCGTAGCCTTCATATCGATCGGGGATGAAATTCTTTTAAGGGGGAAGATTGTAACGACCTGGAATTTCGCTACTTTGATTTACGAACATTTAATTAATTTTAAATATTCAACATATAGATTTTATAATAAAAATAAAGCTCTTTTAAATAATAAATAATGATGGTGAAATAGTTTTCAAATTTTGTTTACAAATATACATAGATCGATGAAAAACAAAGCATGTGACCGGAAACCCTTTCCGAAATTTCGTCGTTTTATCGTATAAAAGTTGTTTGAAGTGTTTTCACTCTTATTTTTATTTGAAGAAATATTTATATGTTTGGAACATCCTTAGTTAAGAGAAAATAAATTTTAAAATATGATGTTTAAATATAAATAAACTTTAGTTAAATAAGTTTAGAAATAAAAATAAAAATATAAATGTCAAGTCATAAGCAAACATAGAGTACACTAAGTACAAAAACATGTTTTAACATGTTTTGGGCAGAAGTACATGTGGAAAGAGGAGCATGATGAGGTGGAAAAAGGAGGTGGAGGGTAAAGGACTAAAGCTTTTTAGGCAATTTACTTTATTCTTGCTTATAATTACCCCTTTAATTTCTTTATATTTTCCCCTCTTTTCATTCTATCATATCTGATTAAAATAGAGATTTTTTTTGAAACCATGTAAAATGTCAGTAGATACAACTTTTCTTTGTACCGCTTCTTCCAATTCGAAGCATAGCTATGTTAAAAACCCATTTCTTTCTAAATTAGTTTTGGACTCAGAAATTCAATTCCAAAAATAGCTCTTCTTATACTGGCCATATCGTCCCCAAAAATAACTTAATATGAGTGTTCTTTTTTTTTGAATTGTAAAGGAAAGAATTTTCTAAAACTATCCTTTTGACTAATTTACCAAAATCCGAGAACTACGTGTCCAAAAATCGTGGGGAAGTTGACCTATTTTCAAGTGGATTTTGTGATTTTTCAAGTTTTTCAAACTCAAAAATGTATCAAGTTTTCAAAGTTTTTTTGGAGAGTAAATTCTTCAACTTTTGGGAATTTTTACCTTTATGTGTATTTAATATTGGATGGTAAAATAAGTTGGTCGTTTGGTTGGAATATTATATGGTTTGAATATATGTGTATGTTGCTAGCTCCGGTTTAGATATTGACTTGTGAATCGAAAGCTAAAGTGTTGTGTTTCAGTATAAAGGTGTGATTTTTGGATTTGTGCTATGATGTTGATATGTTTATGGATGTTTAGGCATGTGTATGTGATGTCATGCTAAAGAAGTGGAAACATTGATATGGTATTGACGATTGTATTTCTTTATGGAAAAACTCATATCGCAGGGTAAATTCATGCTCCACCCTGCTTGCACTGAACCACGGATCTCTGCACTAATGTTTGCAGATGATCTTGCTGTGTTTTGTACTCCAGAAATATCTACGCTCACGAACATAATGCATACTCTTGATGAATTCTACGCGATGACAGGGCTAAAAGTGAATCTGCTAAAATCTGATATTATTACCGCTGGTGTTGGTCTCGAACAACTTAATCTTATTTCACAAACCACTGGGTTGACTCTAAACCAAAACACTATCACTTACTTGGGTCTCCCTCTAAAAACATCGAAGATCACTGCTAACAAATGTCTTCCTCTTTTCGAGAAGATTACTTCCAGGCTTAGTTGCTAGACATCCAAGAAGCTCAATCAAGCTGGTAGATTAACTCTTATAAAATCTGTGATATTCTCTATGCAAGTGTAATGGGCTAGAACCTTTATTCTCCCCTTCAAATTGATTAATATGATCAGGAGCGCTTTCATGAGATATCTATAGAAGGGCAAAGTGACTGGCAGATACATTGCTCCGATCAAATTTGAAATTTATTGAAAGGCCTTTGGATAAAGGAGGGTTGGGTATTCTCAACTTAACACACTGGAACAAGGCTGCATTTGCCAAGCACATTGATACATTTTATAATAGCACTGAAAGCCTATGGGCTAAATGGTCTGAAAAGAACGTGATCAAGGGGAGGAGTTTGTGGAGCATGACCAAGCCTAAAAATTTAAGTTAGACGTGGCAGTGTATATTTAAATTAAAGGAGATGTTCCTTCCTCTCATTCAAATGAATACGAACCCAATGTACAGTGTGAACTTTTGGGATGACCCGTGGTTAGACACCGGGTACATTATTTGACGTCAGCTATCGTATGGTGAGATGCAGCAGTCTGGCATACATTCGGCAACCAAGGTCAGAGATATTCTGTATAACTTTCAAACTTCATGTAATTCTACTTCCAATCAACGGATACAAATGATCTGGAGCAAGATTGGTTGTTTTTCACCAGTTTCCACAGCTGCAATGAGGATGGTGTGGGGGGATAAAAAGGCATCTTTCAAAATTGGAGAAACATATGAACTGCTGATGAAGAACAAATCTCGCCCTAAATGGAAATGGTGGAAGCGTACGTGGGGAAGAGATAGTGGAATGAGACACGACTTCACACTATGGAAAGTCCTTAACCGTGCGATATTAAATAGAGCGAAGCTTGATTGCATGGGAATGAACATTAACATTACTTGTAAGTTCTGCTGTTCTATGCCTGAAACTGTTGAACACTTGTATTTTGAGTGTATTTTTATTAAACAAATCTGGACCACTGTGATGGCGAAGCTGCAAAGACGTGATGTCTCTCACGATAATCTGGTGGAATGGGGCAGAATTTACGCTCGTTCTGGATTCAAAAAAGATGGTGAGAGAACTTTCGGTATGGTGATGAAAAGCTTTATAAGCTCTGTATGGAGAGAGAGAAATTCTAGGCTATTTGATGCAACGAATGCTAAAACAGATGTTAATTTCAAAAGGTGGATTATGAATGAGATTAGAGATTCATTGGGTTAGCTAACGTTCGCTATTGATCCTGGGATGCGTGCTTCTTTTCTTAGGATCTAATAGGTTTTTCTTCTGTTATTTTGTTGTTTTTCTTTTGTTCCCCCTGTGCTTGCTGCGCCAAGTACCCCCTGTTTTCTATCTTCCCTTCGTTGTATGTGTTTGTTCTGGCTGGTGTAGCAATATATGGTCGGGGTCCATTTAACCTCATCGGCTTTGCCAAAAAAAAAATGTCCAAGTTTTCAACTTTTTTTTCCTTATGTATACTCTTATGTTATGTTTATGATAAGTTGGTAAGTATTTAAGTGTTGAGGTTTCAATGTGGGAGGTCAAAACATTTTTAAGTTATGGTGTCCATAGCAATAATCGCTATAGATGTAGTTTCGCTTTAAAAATCTCAAATTTTTCAAATTTAATTTTCGTACTTAAAATTATTTTGTAAATGTTTTATAAACCTAATAATAATGTTTTTAAAATTAAATTAAGGATTTAATAATTAATTAATTATGTTTTAATAATTATTAATTAATTAAGTGTTAATAAGGTTTATTAACTTTAATTAAGTGAAGATTAGTTACTGATTAATTACCCTTTTAAAGGATAAGAGTAATTTTAAATAATTAATTATTAAGTATGATTAATTTTTAAATAACTATAAGTTAAGTGTATAATTTACTTTTATTTAATTAATAATTTAATATAAGGCTAATTATCAATTAATTATTAACCATGTGTTTAATTTTAAATTAATTAAGGTGTAATTTATAAATTACTTATTAAAGATTTAATTTATTATTTAAGACTTAATTAAATATTATTTATTAAATATTAATTAATATTAAATTATTAATTAAGGTTTATATGATTATTTAATAATTAATGAAGGATTAATTAGTGTTTAATTATTTATTATTGTTTAATCGTTTATTTAAAGGTTTATTTATTTATTTATTTATTTAAATTAAGATTTAATAAGGATTAATTATGATTTAACAAGATTTTAATGTATAATTAATTATTTTAAATGGGAGTTAAAGATTTAAATTCTTTGATTTTCTAAGAATTGGTATATTTAAAAAGGGAATTCTTTTACAAAGGATAGTTTGAGCACAAGGGATTCAAATGTCGATACCATTAAATAGATAAATTAATGTGAATGAGTTATGATGTGATTGTTTGTGCTTGTGTGGACAACTATTAGCAGAATAAAACCCCATTCTGCCGTAAATGAGTATTTGATTGTGTGGATATCTGATATCAGAATAAATCCTCGTTCTGCTATAATGTAATAGATTTGATTGTCGTGGAATATAATAGAAGAATAAATTCTCGTTCTGCTATAGATTGGTTGTTTGATTGTATGGACATATATGTTAGCAGCATAAATCTCCACTTTTCTGTAAGTTAATTGTTGATTGATTGTTTGGACATCTATTTAGCAGGACAAACTACCATCCTGCTATTATGTTATTTGGACATGTTTATACTAGTTAGTTTATATTGACATGTTATTTCCTTATTCGGATATGAAGCGTATTTACATATATGTTGACTTATGTAAATAAATTATTGAATGATTTGAAAATGAAAATGAAATTAAATGGTAACTTAAGTTAGTACAATTGGGATTATCAAGCCACTTTTTGAAATTATAAAATATGGTTTTAAATTAGCACTATTTCTTTAATCAGTTTGGGGGATTAAATTTATAAATGATTTTCAAGTTATATAATAATTTTATAAAAGTATCCATTAATAATAACTTGTTTATAAAAAGGCTTTACTAAATAAAACGGTTTATTTAAAGTTATTTAAAAAATGAGATTTCGTAAATTATATTTTGGAACGTCAAAGATATTTTATAAAGGAAATTATATAAAGAGTTTTATACATGGAAAGGGATTTTATAATTTATTATAGAGAAAAAAGAAGAAGTTTTACTCTAGTTTGAAAATTTATAAGGAGGTTTGAAATATGAAGTGAACTTATAAAAAAATTATAAGGGATAAGCGAACGTGTTTTATATAGTGAATGGGTTTTATAGTATGTGATATTTTGAAAAGGGGATTTCTTAGCCATTTAATATGAAAATTGAGAAAAGGGAATTTTCTAATTGTTTTTGGTAAATTCTTATATTTTTGAGATAAATAAAAATGTTTTTCAAGTATAAAAAGGTTGTAAAGGGCTTCAAATAACTGTTTTAGAAAAGATCTTTTGATCATGTTTTATAAAGAGGATTTTATTAATTAAAGGTTATTTAATAAAGGCTTAGTGGATACCATGTGGAATTAAATCAATGTTTGATTATTGTTTATTTGATAGTTAAATAACCGACTATCAAATCTGGACCAAAAAGTAACTTTGGAAATATCTAGGAGAGACATAAAAATTATATGGTATAGTTACTGTCGGTAGTGTTATACTGTGCGTGTATATCTCATTTCATTCTTCTAGGATAAATGATAATGAAACCCATCCACAAACGGTTAGGAGGTGAACTCGCCTTTATCTTTTGTCTACATATTTCCTAAAGAACCAAGGTTGAGTTTACTAGAAACTATTGAAAGTTGTTTTGAAGAGACGGAGATCAGATAAGTACAAATCATCCGAAAACCACTTTGATCCAACTCAAGCATTTTGAACTGAAGATATCTTGAAGAGGATTGAAGTTGAAACCTTTCAAGTGAAAGGGTTACTTGCTACTAATCCCGAGCGTGATTCCAAGATGGATGTAATAGAGGTAGTACCTTCGGTTTCGTCCAGACCCAGAACGAACTTGTATGGATGAATGCTGACATTGCATTTTTTCCAGAGAGCAGCGTTAGAATTCCAAGATGGTCTGCTAAGAGAAAAGGTAAAAGCGTTGCCTCAAGCATCACATCCCGAGAAATGGCAAAAAAAGGGTAGATGCAGCAGGGCTATGTGGGTCGCTTCCATTAGGGCGTGTCATCACCTTTCTAGATTATCATATTATGGATTTGGTTGTGCATGAGAGATCTCGATAAAGGTTTGGAATAACCGAGGTAATGACATATACGGTATTGTCCAAGTTCAACGGTAGCTCGGTTCTGTGTTGGCAGGGGTGAACCAAGTTCAGATCTGATCCCATGTACATTTTATCTAGAGGTGTATTGTATGGAATGTAGTCCCTTACCTTGTCATTGTTGGAATCCATTCTCCAATAAGCACCGTGCGGACTTGGTTGTATACCTATTATGCTAGATTTAATAATGTAACAATTTCAGCTATTTTCATATATTTATTTTGAACGCTTAGACATTATCATAATATCATTGGATCTTCTATAAAATTGCTTTGGTTATCGTAAGGTAAAAACCCGTCCATGTTTATGTGCAGCGTGGTCTTATGAGGTACCTTTGATTTTAAAAGTGTTTTACAATTTATAATAAAGTTCCTTGTAATTTGTCTTTCTCACGCTAGTTTTACCAGACTGACCGGGCGTTGTTTTCCTATAATACTCGGGTCAGCCTGTGCATATTTTCCAAATTTAGCTGGATTCTTTGGATCTTTCAGGTGACGAGATGGATTCTCCCAGATGTGTTCACGTATATTAAATTCTTCTGCTATTTTGTTTTGTTCTTGTTTGTATTTGACGACAATTGTAAGGACATGCTGTTATAATTGTCCAATCTGATAATAGGTTGCCGTACTCTGATGTTGCATATAGCAAAGATGATTTCTTTTTGTAAAGACTTGTTCATATTATATATTACTCGTCACGTTTTGTGAGATCCTGTTTTGTCCTTTTTCCCTTCTCCACCCCAAATGACCTGTCTTTAGGACACTTAAATGATCGACATGTGAATACCAAGGATGTATTTATTGTCGTCTTTAGGTGTAAGAAAGGCAGATCATTACAATTTTGCACAACTCAAAAACGTAAATCAAAAGCTCAAAACCAGCCATTACTTAGGGAAGAAAAAGGGAAAATCAAATTTAAGCTAAGCAATCAAGCAAAGGGGTTAATCAAGAATCAATTCTCAACTTCCTTATCCTAATCAAGGTGAATAATAATCAAAACCATCTCTATTTTTGTTTTAATGATCATTTTATTTCGGGTTTAATTTTAAATCCATTATGATGAATTTTAATAATGATATGCTTGGATTTCATGATATGTTATAGTCAAACAAGTTTGATAAATGTTATATACAGTTTTAAGGTTAAAATCGTTTATATTGTATTTCGAACGCCATGAGGAATTTGTATGTTATGTAATACATTATTTTAGAGATGATTTTTGATTTTTATAATTTTCCAAGCTATGGAAAATTTATTATGAATTTTCAAAGGAGAACATGAATAAATTGTATTTAAAATTATTTGGGTTATTATTTGAAGGAATTTGGGTCTGAAATTTATATATATTAGATAACATATTAAAAGTGAATTTATATGACTTTTTGGGATTTTTCCTAATTAATTCTATGGAAACTAAATTATTTTAAATGGAGGACTTAAATGTTTTATTTGTTTTGCTTAAGGAAGGGCTTATTTGCTAAATTATTTTGATTAGATCTGAAATAATTGCTGCAGTTTTCTTTTGGAAAGAATTTGAAAAGTTTATGGCAACCAATTAAATGTTTACAAATAGGTAGGTTAGTTAAAAAGAAATTACTTAAAAAGGCATTAAGACAGTCTTTATCTAAAAATTATGTTTCGCCTCTTTCAAAAGCTATCCTTCGACCCTATACTTCTGCCTCAACCAAGTCAAAGCCAACCAAGTCGAAATCATCCAATCCGAAACAAATACACAAGGTATCAATATGTTGGTACGTAGTGGAATGGAGAAAGGTAGAAGGTATGGAGTCGAAACTAATGCTTTCGAAGGGGTTGAAGCCTTTGTTTTACAATCCAAAGAAATACACTTGCCTTGTTTTTAATGAATGCTTTTGAAGGAGTCAAAACCAATGCTTTCGAAAGGATCTTTTAAATAGCTTTTGAAGGGGTTGCTTCCTTTTTTTAAAGTGAAGCATTCGAAAGAGTTGCCTTGTCTTTAAAATCAATGCTTTCGAAAGGGTAATTTCAACCCAGTCGAAACCCTACTGCCGACCTTATGGCTTGATGGATTGAAGTCATCAACTAGATCAAAATGTAGCTTTTGTTTTATAAATGTAGTAAGCCACTTCTTAAAGCTTTCAAAAGGGTTTAATGGTTTCAAATGCAATGGCTCCGAATGGGGTTTCGAAGCTATCCTTCAAATGTTTTACTTAAATGATTTAAGCTTTTGGAAGGATGGTTCCAAAGCCATCGGTTTTCCCTAGACTCTTTTATATGAAGGTTAATGGTTTGAAACGGGTAATTTCGTTTATATTCACTTTGAACCAAAAGATATTTTTAAAGATAAACCGAATGGTTTGAAAAGGGCTACTTTCAAATGGTTTCGAAGCTATGCTTCTACGAGTTAATAAGTAATGCTTTAATACTTTCGAAAGGTGTGTTTTGATGGTTTCGAAAGAGATGATTTATAGTGTTTCAAAAGGCATATGCTTAGTGTTTTGAAAAGAAGATTTGAATGCATTCAAAGGAGGTTATCCAATGGTTTCGAAAGTAAAGGTTTAAGGTTTTTGGAAGCCTTAGTTTTCAAAACAAAGAACCCAATCTCATATTAAAGGAAAGCCCATGGCGAAAGTAAAGGAGTTTTAAAATGGCTTTAAACATGAAGTTTTTGAAGAAGCTTTCCTTGATAAAATAATAGGTTAAAGGGATTAACCATGTTTCATATGAAATAATTTCAAGGATATTAAACCACAGATGTTGGTGTTATTATGTTATTTTGTTTTCTTCTTCTAATATATATATTCACATCATAATGGACCCATAACTGTATTTTAGGGAGAAAAAGGGCAGAATATCCAGTTGGTTGATCCAGTAGTGAATATAATTTGAGTTAACTCCTGAATGAGTAGAATTGCATCCAAGAGGTCATATAGACCAGAATATAGGATGCCTAAATGTTGATTGAAGAAGTTGTCAAACATACAGGTTCATAGTAAACCCATGAAAACTATAATTAGAAAGAGTAATTGGCAAGAGCCAATAGGTTTACAATGAACCCATGAAAACTATATCTGGTTTAAGTTATTGACAGAAGTCAATAGGTTCATAGTCAATCCATAAAAACTATTATAAGTGGGAAGTTATTGAGATACCAATAGGTTCAGTGAGAATCCTTGAAACAATGAAGTTATTGGAAGGGGCCAATAGGTTCTTAGTGATCGCATTAAAACTATGAAACTGGACAGGGAGTCCATAAGCTTTAAACAGTTTATTAGTAAGCCCATGAAAACTAATAGGTTAATAGTGACCATAGAAACTATAATTGAGAAAACTTGTCAAAATGAAGGAGGATGAGAAATCCAGAATGATTTACTTGTTTTCATATCATCATAATATTTTGAATTGCTATTTTTTAACCATTGTGGATGTAGGAGCATATTATATGGTTATTATAAAATTTTTGATGATATTAGTGAGGGAAAAACCAGTTCCGCTAAGCGGCGTCGTCTCACTAGATATCTAAATGATTTAGTATGGTAGGTTATTATTCATACCAGGCTTTATGTCTGACTCGAAGTTTATGTTTCCCCCTTAAATTCTCGGGTGCTCAATTAACTTTGAGTAGTTTGAGAGGTGAGGTTTTCAGGTACCTCTTTAGACAAATAAGCTTCAGGAGATGTGTACGAGGTAAGATAGATATTAATATTCTTTTCTATTTTGATTCCATCGTGTTTTGTTGTAAAGGAAAAGTTGTTTAATTACCTAGATATATATATGTTGTAATGATTATAATTTCTCTAAATGTGGTTCTTAAATGTGGAATTATGTAATGAATTTGAAACGATATGAAATGGAATGTGAAAGTTGTTTAATGATTTTAAAAAAAATTCATTAATATGTGTTTTTGTTATATCAATGTATGTAATATTACCGTATTTGATCGCCGAGGATTAATAACTATGGATTACTGCAACACCCTTAGCCGTTAGTTTTGGGCCTCCAAGAGGGGCATGCTATGAGTACCGACCCATAACTTGGGTAGATACATCTTGCTTTGGCCTTGGGGCACGACTTCGTTAACAAGGAGTCCGACCTAAGAAATTTAAGTGTTTGCTTGGGGCACGACTTGAAGATTCTTTGAGATCTTTGTTATTTGAGTTTTCTTTTGTTTTCTTAGAGTCTTACCTGGGAGTTTTGTGTATCCAACTCGAGACATCTATGTGTCCGACCCGAGTTTGCTTGCTTGGAATCAGACCCGAGATTTCTATGTGTTCGACTCGAGTTTTCATGGGTGGGTCGGTACTAAACCAACCCCACTCTATGGGTCGGTACTAAACCAACTTCGGGTAGCGCTTGGGGTCTCTACAATGATTACTTCGGGTCACACTTGGAGTTTTTCCCAAGGCTATTCCTTTGAGTCTGATCTGATGATATTGTGGGCCTGCTTCTAATTGGCCCTTCCAAAAACTTGAACTTCCAAATTTTCAACATTTTTCACTCATTTTTTATATTTATTTTTCCTTTCCTTTTTATGATATTCTCAAAGTCCTTGGGTCATTCCTTCATCGTTCGCTAGTCTGATTCAGTCATTTAAGTCTATTATAAAACTATGAAAAATTCGGCCATAACACTTTTCCCTAAAAGTACGCCTTATGAATTATCGGATGTACTTGGTTTCTAGATTCTAGGGTTATCTCTTCGGGTTTCCTACCTTAATAACTCCTAAGTTCGACCTGTCCATTCTATCCGCGTATTTCCTGTCAAAAGGTTGGATAACATAAACTATATTTAGTTAAGAAATGGTTAGAGTTAAAATAAGTTTAAAATGTTTACTTAAGAAGTAAAATGAATATTTAGTTTTCTTTTCAATTTTTAAAATAAAAGAAAAGGTGTAAAAGGTGACTTCACATCAAAGAAAAGAAGTGAAGTGATGGAAGGAGGGAGGTTGATGTATTGTGTGTGGATTGAAGTAGGGGTGATGTAGCATGAAGATATGGAGGGAAAAATGGTAAGGGAAAAAAGGTAATTTCTTATCTTTTAATTTATATAAAACAATTTTATTTTTACCATTTCTTATTTTATTACATTTCTCTATTTTCAACTCTTCTCTCTTTTTTGAGCTTCCATCTTGCCTTCCATGGCTTCGTAAAAAAAATTAGTTAAAAATCCTTTCTTTTCTTGTTAAATCCTTAAAACCTATTCAAAAAAACCCTTCTTTCTCTCTTTACTTCTATTAGCTTCCAAAAACAAGACCCAAAATCCATTTTTCAAATAAGTCCAATCCCTCCTCAACCTAGGTTGAAACCATTTATCCTCCTTAAGCTCCTAGAAATCAAGTCTTTGGGAAGAAAACTAAGTTTTTGTGTTAGTGCGTGTTACCCGGCCTTTTGACCTGGCTATATCTAGATTGGCTGGACAAGTTAGACACAATGATAGACAAGGAAAGCAGTCCAAAGAGTTGATCACAAAGTCCAAGATCGATCACAGACAACAAGTAACGATCAAGTGAAACCAAGAGATGATAGACTCTACGAAACATTCTAAGTATGGATTGGTACCTCCCTTGGGCAGGGAATCGATACCTCCCCATTCCCATAGGCAAGAGATCAGATCATATCACTATAGCAACAAATAACATCAACCAACATTTCAACTCAACGGGAATCGATCGATATCCCTAAAAACATGTAGACACTTTGAGAACATGAAACAATCATGGAGGGGGTCCCACATGACCAATCGCATAGTGCCACGTGGCAAGGAAGACTGATTTTTACCTCTACAAATATTGAGAGTTAGGCCTCAACATTTTTTGCATGATCTCATCTACATCTGGAGATTCTGCCATGAATTTTTAGGAAGATATTAGGTCATCTATCCCTATAAATAAAAAGTTCATTGTTCAGTTTAGGAAAGGGGAGGCTGTTATTTTGGTTGTACTCCATTGTATTTATAGATTCTGATCTGGACCTCTTGTACTTAGAAATTCAACTAATCAACAATGTTGTTTCGTTAAAGTGGATGTAGGCATTCGACGTCGAATCACTATAAATATTTTTGTCATTATATTTCACTTGTTTTCTACTAGTTTACTCAGTTTTAATTTAGATTTATTTATTTATTTCTATATATTCATACTACTGGGTGTTTCTGCCAACTTTTGGTGTAAACATTTTGGTGCTTTCACTGGAAAATAATTCTCAGCTTGATTGGATCTGATCATCTACTTGTGGATTCCCATATTCATGAGATAGATCTAGATTTCTAGGGGCAAGTTTATGTTTCTACTCGGGTTTGAAGAAGATCTAAAAGGAAGTTATCAACTATGGCTAGTGGAAAGTCTTCTACTTCCTATGTTGTTGAAGGCATTGAAGATACTAGCATTCAACAGGCTGATCAGAGCATATAACCGGCTACTACTAATTCTCAGAATCTAGCTAACTACGTCACCAAATCATACTTTGAATTCCTAACAAAGGAGTTGATGGATAACCGTCAGCAGCTCAACCAGCAAATCCAGGCTAACATCGACTTGATAAACCAGTTCAAAGGTCGGCATGGAAAGACAAGGAGGGAGCCTACTCCATACTCAAGATCGGAGAAATCCTCCTCATTTAACGAATATCATAGAAAAAAACACCACAAAGTGAATGTATATACACATGGAATCATGGGGGCAGTCAGCATGCAGGTGGTGAAGCACACTTTAGAGGTGCCATGATCGATAAAGTTGTTGGAGCTTAGGCACATGTGGTTGAACCGCAACTGAGAGACAACGATAGAACCGCTGCTTAAGAAATGGATCAAGAGCAAGAGGAGCTAAGGCAACGTGGCACTGCTTGGAGGCAGGGATTGGGTCGCTCGCATGAGGTAGAACATGATTATCAACCGGCACCAACTTTCCAAACACCAGTATTAACGGCTGTAGTGAGACAGCTAGTAAAAGAAAGTTAAGACTTGAACAATAATGATTGGAGACTCTCCAGAAGTCATATTCCATTAGCCGACAATATTCTACATGTAGAATGTCCATGGAGGTTCCATATGCCTACGATGCCTTCCTATGCAAGAAAAATCGACCCCATGCAGCATCTCATAAAGTATGAATGGCACATGGAATCCGTCCGAACCACTGATGTAGTCTAGTGCAGGAATTTCACATTTTTCTAGAAGATGTCGCGATCACGTGGTTCACCAAGCTACTACCGCGGTTAATCTCTTCATTTGATGATTTAGCAATGAAATTTCTAGACCAGTTCCGCATGCACACATCTCGCCCCAAGGATGTAATGTCACTCTCCAACTTGGTTCAGGCACCGGAGGAGTCATTGAAATTTTTTCTAGAAAGTTTAATACAGCTGTTATAGAAGTCAATAATCCAATAATGATGCAATACTCATGGCTTTGACTAGGGGAGTCGACATCGATTTCGAGTTTGGAGATCGGTTAGCAGGAAAGCCGTCTTTACATTAGACCGTTTCTTTTCAAAGGAAGCTCAATTTTTAAGGAAGAAGGCAGAAAAGAAAACCTGGAAGAGAGATGTTGCAGGCCCAAGTGTCGAGGGAGTGCTAAGTAATGTTGCAGTAAAGCAGGTTGATAATAGTTCTGAGAACTTCAAATCAATGTTTAGAGCAGACCGAATGAGCAGAAGAAAGCTGGTGACAGAAACCGCGACCAAAGACGGGATTCTGGGAGAGGAAAGCCAAGGATCCCATCGTTTGACACATATGCATCATTAAATATGTTGCCAGAGAATGTTTATCTATCAACTTGTAACACTATGCAGTATAGGAAATCACCTTCGAAGGAATTGACGGAGAAGCAAAGATGGTTCAGAAAGTACCATAGATTTCATGAAAGTTATGGACATACCACGGACAAGTTTTGCCACCTCCATGATGTTATTGAGAAGATAATTCATGAAAAAAAGTTGCAACAATTTGTTAAAGTCCCATAGGATGGTGGGTAGATGACATTCGACCCCACTCGAGGACAAGCTCCTCATAGTGCCGAGGGACTTTAGAGGGAAAAGGGAGATTATTTAGTAATACCATTGTTGAAGGAGCACATTCAGTCGATAAAAGATGGAATGAAATGGAGCATTATGTTAAGAACACGAATAGGATATTACACAATTGATAAATTGGGTGAGATCGATTCCTAGAATACTCAATCCTCAAGATTTATGAAATAGACTGGAGTGTTCATTATTCCAAATGGTATAACGAACCACTCACAAGAACCGTACGAGTGTGAAATGCGATAAGAAGAACACTATCCTCCGTAACTCATAGCTCATGAAAAATCAGTATAAGGTCAAGTTGATGAATTAACCGATGGTATAAACACACGTGTCACATGTCACGTGTTTTACTAAACCATTTATCATTTTGATATGTTGACATTGAATGTTGCTCGAACACAGAGGATGGTGCTCCAGCAAAGTAGCAACAAACTATGATAGATAATATCATATTGTGAAGCGGAGATGCGGACAAGGTTGAGGCCCCTACTATCGACCCCAATGGTGCTCTCGGCTATGATCGGCCCCGCCTTGGTGAGACAGATTCTGATTGACTGTCGAAATTTTGTGAATACCATTTTCGAGAAGGAATACGACCAGATGTTACTGGATGTCAAAGATCTAAAACCACGCAAAGCGTGTATTCATGGCTTTAATGGTATTGCAACTGAAGTAGTAAGCTATGTCGAGCTACCAATGGAGTTAGGGGACGACAATCGAAGGAGATTATGGGTGCTGCCGTTTGTTGTGATGGATGCTAACCCTCCATACAATGCTTGTTGGGCCGACCGACCCTTGCTGAATTTAGGACAGCTCTCGCCTTGTGGAATTCGACACTCACAGTCTCGATAGAGAATGACATAGGAATTATCTATGGGGTCGGGTGAGCGGACGTGCTTGTTATGTGGTTGAGTTGAGAGACGCTCGGCGAAAGGAGAAAGGAAAGAATGTGGAGAAGCCTCTATAACAAGCTTAATTTTGATTAACACCATTTACGGCATTTAATTAGATAAATTAAATGAAATAATGTAAATGGTTAAGAGAATTCAAATTTGTCTAATTAAAGGGTAGCCGTGCCTAACTAAACAATTAATAAAAGAGAATTAAAATGAAATAGATAAAGGTAATAAGATAAGGGCAAAATAGGAATAGATTACATTCTTATTCCCTAAACCCTCATGCCACTTTCATTTTCCACGTTAAACAAAAATTAAACCAAGTAAGGCCGACCATCATTAGAAGAAGATAAAGGGGAAGCTAAGCAAGAATTAAGGAATGGAGCTTAATCAAATCAACTCTGGAGCAAATCTCAACTCCTTGACAACAAGGTAAGGTGAATAATAGATTACATCTCGTATTTGTTATTTTAAGTTTCTAGACCAGATCCGAATATGTTTTGCAAAGTATTATGCCATGTTTTGATTGCTAAAGGGATACATATGCTTGTTGATAATTTTTGGTTGTTTCATACAGATTTTAAGATAAGAATTGATTGGAAAACTCTATCAAATGACATCCTAATGCCTTGCGTTTTTGATATGAGGTCAAAAATAATATTTTAGCAATGGGTTTCAAGTTTCATAATTTTATGAATTAATGTGGACTTATTATCGATTTTCTAGTAAAGAAAATGGTTAAATCGGGTTTAAATTAGTTTCGGCTATAATATGTTAGTTTCGGGTCAGAAATTAAAATATTTTAGAAAACATATAAAAGGTTATTGATAGGAATTTTTGAAGAATTTTCCTAAGTGTTTTATTAAAGATATAAAATTATTTAAGGTATGAGACTTGAATGTTTTACATGTTTATAAAAGGAGAAGGGCAATTTGTAAATTTTTTAATTTGTTAATTTCTGAAATTTGGCAGCACTTTTAGAAAATATTTTTTAAAAGTATTGGTAACCAATTATATTTTGACAAACAAGGAAAATTAGTTGGAAAGAAATTGCTTTAAAAAGTTAAAATCCAGTTTTATAAAGATTTACTGCTTCGCCACTTATAACAGCCACCATTCGGCCCTAAACTACCACCTCCAACCAAGTTGAAACCAATACACATAGTGTCAGCTTCGGTACATAGTGGATTGGAGTTAGGCAAAAGGTATGGAGTCGAAATAGGCTTTCGATGGGGTTAAAGTAGCTTTTATAAACTTAGAACCATTTTGGTTATAAATGAGGCTTTCGGAGGAAAAAACTTTCTACTTGGTCAATTTTTTTAATGAAAAGAGCTTCCAAAAGAGGTTGCCGCCTTTGTTTTAAAGAATAATTCAAAGAGGTAAAAAACCCTTGCTGTCACTTTTACCTTTTGAAGCAATGCCTTCAAATGGTCCTTTTGTTTTAAAACTTGAAGCCGCTTCTCTATGCTTTCGAAGGGGGTTGGTTTTAACACACCCACTTTCATTTACTTAGGAAAATGCATTCGAAAGATATGCTTTCGTCCCAATTCTTTTAAGACCCTTAGATATAATTAACCTTAAACCCAAAGGTTTCAAAAGGAACGATTTTAATTTGTTTCAAAACTATGTTCCATAAAATTTTGCTTGAACCAATGCTATCGAAAGGTTTGTTTTAAGTAAAGGACTCTAAAGCTTTTGAAAGGTAACTAATAAAGGTGTCGAATGGGTGATTCTCCAATGTTTTCGAAAGGTTTTCATTTAGTGTTTGAATGGAAGGTTTCCAATGTTTTCATAAGGCTTGTTTGAAATGTTTGAAAAGAGGATGTCTAAGGTTTTATAAATCTTTCGAAAGGACATTTTCAATGGATTCAAAAGGTCTATTATAAATTATTTCGAAAGGTATGTTTTGGCCTTTCAGCCTAGTATTGTAAGGTAACGTAGTTAACTTGTTTCGAAAGGGGTACTTTCAATAGTTTCGAAAGAGATTGTTTAAAGATTTTAAAAAAAGGTCGAAGTTTTTCATCAACAATGTTTTATGTAAAACATATATCATGGAAAAGAGATTTGAGTAAAGAAAAAGTAGGTTTTCCTTGTTTAAGTATGATTTAAAGGGTTAAATCAATTTGAAAGAAATGTTTCAAGTAAAATTTGAAAGGTAGTTAACCCTAAGTAAATGACTTGGATATTAGAATATCAGATGGGACTGGTATAGGGTCACACCCTGTACTTTATCTAATAAGCCCCTAGCTAATATAAGTCTAATATTCCAGTGTGTAGGGATTTGTCACAGGTAAGACTAAAATAAGGTTACACATTGAAAGAAATATACAGAAGAGAGATAGGTTATTGGTGAGCCTACAAAGCCATTAGGTTCAGTTGACCCAAGAAGAAGATAAATAAATGGGAAGTCCGCCCAGAAGTGAGTCTAACAGATGTTAGATAACTGATTGTGTCCGGTAGGCCCGATTTAGCAAATGGTTAATACTTAGCCAAACAAAATATATTTTGGGGATAGATACTCCATTGATTACCTAATTTATGTGCATATATGATATTGCTATTATTGCTTTAATATGTTTGATCTTAGGTTTTTGATTGCAAAAGTAATGTTTTAAAAAGGGACATTAGTGAGGGGAAACCCATTCCACTAAGCAGCGTGGTTTCATTTAATATCAGATAACCGAGATGTATAGTTTTATTCACACCAGGCTTTATGTCTGACTCGAAGTTTATGTTTTCCCCCTTAAACTCTCGGGTGCTCAAAATTTAATTTGAGTAGGTTGAGAGTAAAGAATTTATAGGTTTACTAGGTTGGACGAATAGGCTTCCGAAAACGTGCAGGAACAAAGCTAGCTATATAGGAGCTATTTAATTTTATTTACACTGTGACGTATTAAGACTAATATGTCTATTTAGTACTCTGATCATCGAAGGGGTATCTTCATATTTTACTCTTGGTGTTGTTTGTAATAATTATATTTGATCAAATCCTGGGAATCGTTTGGGATTCTGTATCTGGATATGAATTATTGACTTGAAATGTAATCAGAAAAATTATTTAAAATCTATGTTAATTTTATTTCACATTCATGTTCTTCTGATATTATGGATACCATTAACATTACTGTATCTTCTCACTGAAAGTTAATACTATAGATGACTGCAGCATCTGTAGTGCTTAGCTTCGGGTCACAAGTTAAGGGATGTTACAACTTGGTATCAAAGCATATTATGAAAAACTTAAAAGAAATTTCAAACTTAGAGTGATTTTGAAAAATTAATCCAAAATAATCATAGAAAAGATTGAGGTATAGGATAATGCTATAGTAACGTACTTGTATTTGCTAAATATTAGTATACACATTATCTCCATTCTCCCTTCTCTGTTAGGTTATTCTTCTGTATCTTAAAAGACTTGAATGCAGATTTTACGGAAGTAAGATATTGATACTAGAAGTAGAAGAGTTAATCTGAGTAGGAAAAGCACCACTACCAATGAAAATGCCCGACCAAACACTAGGAGAAATCCAAGCTGCCAATGTGGGTGCTGGAATACCGCAAGTTGACACGGGAGCAATGTATTAATTTTTCATTAACATGACGTAAGCAGCAATTGTTGCGGGGTTAGGTGGAGGAAATGCTGAAGGAGGAAATCAAGGTGCTCCAGTAGTCAATAACCATACTGTTTTGAGATTATGCTCAGCTAGAAGGAAAGTCATTTATTGGTACTCAAGAGGCAATTGAAGTGGAGAATTGGTTACTTCATTGTATGAGGATTTTTGCTGATTTGAGATTCAATGATGAGCAAAAGAGAAGGCTTACTTTTGGACAGTTACAAGGAGCATCCCTATTTTGGTGGAATAGTGTTACCATGGGAGTCAATGAGGAGACCAAGACTTGGGCTGAATTAAAATGGAGGTTCGAGGAAAGATTCATGTCAAAGATTTCTAAGTCAACTCTGCTAAGGATATTTATGGAGTCGGAGCAAGGAGATATGACAGTGCTTGAGTATGCAGCTAGATTTGAGGAGCTACCGAGGTATGGATACGCTACGGTTGACACTGTCATTAAAAGGAATGAGAAGTTCATTCATGGTTTGAAGCCTGAGCTTGCTAAGGCATAATATCGCATATTAGATATCCATGCAATGTAGTGGTAGAGATGGCATTAAGGCAGAAAGAGATTCTTTCTTATCTTTAGGGTAACAAGGCAGGGGGAGCTCAAGAAGGGCAGAACCAGAAGAAGAAGTTTTTTTCATAAGAAGGGAGCTCGGAAGAGTGGAGCTGCCAAGAATGGAAAGGCAGAAGTTATCTATTATAAGTTTGATAAGAAGGGACACTATGCTCATGAGTGCCGGACGGGCAGAGAAGAAAGCTGTTGATAAGAAAGGAGTGAGGTGTTTCAACTATGATCAAATTAGACATTATAAGAACCACAGCAAGGTGCCAACCAAGGATGGAAATGGCAAAGTGTTTGCATTGGAGCCACCTACCTCGAGACCAACATTAGAGGATAAGGGAAAAGCTGTGTTGGGAGGTACGCTTTTGATTCAGGTGTATCAGCTAGAGGTCTATTTGATACTGGTGCATCGCATTCTTTTATATCTCATTGTTTGGTAGATAAGCTTAACCTAGAACCCACATACCTAGTTACTTCCTTAAGAGCTGCGAACCCGAAAGGATGATATGCGACTCTTGGTATGAGATGTGACCACCTAGAGTTTGAATTATTCGGTCATACATTTGTTTGTAGTTTATATGTGTTCAATTTTGTTGGATTCAGAATTATTTTGGGTATGTATTGGTTAAGTAAATACGATGCTAGGATATTTTACCATGATAGGAAAATATCACTTAGACACCCTGACTCTAGTGATCAGATAATATACTCTGTAGAAAACTCTAGTTTTTAGGTTAATGCTTCGTTGGGTATTATGGAGATGGAAGACGAATTGAATCCAGTTTTTGTTTGTAACGTCCTGTATCTGGAGGCCAAAAGCTAAGTGCTACAAATGCTGCTGTCATGCATAGTATTAACTTCTGGTGATGAAATACGATAATGATAATGGTGTCCATAATATCAGAAGCACGTGAATATGAAAAAAATCGTAGATTTTCAAAAACAACATTTTGCTGATTATATTTCAAAATAATAATTCATATCCACGTTATATAACCCCATATCGTTTCCCAAGTAATGATAAAATATATCATTTACAAAATACGCCAAGACCGACATATGACGATGCCCCCTTGGTTGATCAGAGCAACATAGTCATAACAGACTTAATATACATAGCGGAATAATAAATAAAACTCCTGTATAGCTATCCCTGAGCCACATGCTCATCTCCGGAAGCTTCATTTGACAAAAGACTAAAACCAGAAAACCTCCACTCTCAACCTACTCAAATTAATTTTGGTACCTAAAAGTTTAAGGGGAAACAAAATCTTTGAGTGAGACACAAAGCATGGTGTGAATAATTCTGTTACATCTCGGTTTACTAATATTAAGTGAGACCACAACGCTTAGCGTAATAGGTTTCACCTCACTAATATCCTTTTCAAAACATACATTTTGCAATCCATTCCTGCAACCAAATGGGTTAATCAAACTGATTATATCAAAATAGCAATGTCTGTAATGCTAAATAAATAAACTATTTGTCCATCAAATTTATTATATCAAAATAGAAATATCTGCATGCTAAATAAATGAACTATCTATCCGTAAAACAAGTCGTATGTAAGCTATCCTCCCCCATATAATAACAAGGTCCTTTAGGCAACAAATGAACCGTCTGTTCATAAAACTGGGCTGATCGCCCGCAAGCTGGACTAACTGTCCGAAGTCTAGGTTGACTGCCTACAAGATGGACTAACTGTTCGAATTACTTTCATAGGGTTAACTACCTATTAAATTTTCCTTGATAACCTTTTCAAAGTGATTTAGTTCTTCAAATCATATATATACAAGGAAAATAAATCTTTAGCTTTACTCTAAGCTATTTTTCCTTGATATATACACTTTACTCAAAATAATGTTTGATGAATTTAAATAAGGATTAGCTATCCTTTTAAATAAGTTAAAGTCCTTTTTAACTTTTAAATATTTAGGCTAATCTGCCTGTTCAATATATCCGAAACCTTTGCTTAAACCTTCAAACAACGCATTCGAAACCCCTGAAGGTAACCCCTTCGAAACTAAGTAAAACCTTTTACTTAATCTGGGCCGAAAGGCCAAGTGTTATCTTTCGAAACCGATAAAAGTCTTTCCTTCGAAAGCTTTAAAATATTTAGACTTCCCTCTTTAAAATCTTTAAGTATTGCCTTTCGAAAACATAAGAAAAAAACCTTTTTCTTCAACCCTTTTGAAACTTTTGAATACGGTTTCGGTCGAAACCATTAAAGTCAAAAACTTCTATTTCCAAACCCTTTGAAACCATTACTTTCGAAACCATTTGGGTTTTACTTCACTTTAGAAAAAGGGTCCTTCAGAACATTTAAGTCGAAATCATCTGTTTCGAAGCCATTTCTTGGAAGTGATGGTGTCGAAACCATCCCTTCGAAAGCATTGGAGAGGTGGCCAGTTTCTTAGAAAACAAAATAGCTCTTTCGAAACCATTTGCATCGAAAGATAGGAAGTAGCATCTAAAAGGCTTCGACTCAGTCGAAAAAATCATTTAAAGCAAAAGTGCAACCCAATCGAAACCATTCCTTTTAAAACCATTTGACTTAGTCAAAAGCTACTTTGTCGATGGAATCTTAGTCGAAAGTAAGCAGGTGCATTTTTAATTTAAAAACAAAGAACTGCCTCAACCCCTGGTTTCAACTCCCTACCTTCCGCCTACATCCAATTCACTATGTACCAGTGAATTGACACCATGTGCGTTGGTTTCGACTATGTCGGAAGCGAAGATAAGGAGGCGGAACTTGGAGCTGAAAGAAACGAAACAGTGAAAAATATGTAGCAACTAGTTTTTTTCACCTGACCAAGTTTACTTGTCTAATTGTGATTGGTTTCATCTTTCTTCACCAATAAAAAGTATTGCAATTTGTAAGAAGGCTACCGACTTTCCCAGATTTAATAATATAATTTATTTTGCAAAACGCCTCTTCTCTTCTTTAAATTATACAAAACATTTAAGTCTCATACCTTTAATCATTTTATATACCCATCAAAATACTTGGAAAAAATCTAAAAAAATTCTAGAAAATCAATTTTAATATGTTTTCTAACATATAAAAATTTCAAACCCAAATCTTTTATTATTTACCCATAAATAATTATTAAACCAAATTAATATTTTTTTGCTAGAAAACTCATATAAAATTCATATTAATTCCAAAAATTCTGAAATTGAAACCCATCTCTAAAATAATATTTATGACCTTCATAAAAATTCATAAGGTATTTGGATGTCATTTAATACGGTTTTCACCACAAAACTTATCATAAAAACAGTGTCAATAACCATAATTCATCAACAAGTATATATATTCATTCCATCATTCAAAAACAAGACAAATCATTGCAAAGTATTTGGAATTCACATTAAAACCAAAAGCACAATCAAAAATGAGATGTAAACAATATTCACCTTAGCTTTAGGGATTATTGTGGTGCCCTACCTCTATGCTCACAATAACAAAGAGTATTAAAAGGAAATACTGTCTATTATTACGAAGAATAAGGGTGGATAGGAACGACCATCCGTAGTTAGGCCTTACACTAGTATTGGTTACCTCGATAGGAGTGGTATAAATATTTATTTTTCTTTCATATCTTTGTTTATTTACTCCCATCGACATATCCAATTCCAGTATAAAACGAACTACGATGGTTCATAATAGTTCAGGACACATATATAATAATAACACAGATAAGCTAAACAAAGAACACGGAGAATATAAAATCTCATATATATAACTGAAGTCAGTTACAATACATGTGATGCTATACATGTAATACAACTACAACTGTCGACACTGGAAGTTACATATACAAGTACATTATTGTAAATAATATACATGAATACATATCATCCTATAAAATGACTACGACAACTCCAAAAGATATAAACTGACTTCATAGCTCAAGCAGCAACCCAAAGCAAGATATCAACAACCTGTAATAACTCGGTCTGACCCGAGTATTAATTCAAAAGAAAATAATACGCGGGTCAGTCTAATTCAAACTCAGTTATTAATGCACAAAAGCAATAATAATTAAATAATCAAATAGACGACAGTCACAATAAATCTCACCTAACCAATCCTTTAATAAGGAAATCAGATAACGGTAAATATAACACGAAACAGCATTAAACAGCAAATCAGCAAAGCCAATTCATCAGCAAAGATAAATAAAAGGCTTATCAATGAAGATAATTTGAAAACCTCAGAATTGCCTAAACAGCAATTAACAACAAAATCTAATTATTAAGTAAATAATTAGAACACAAAATCTAATTATCTAATAGATAATTAGATAGCAACAAAATATTCAAATCAACTCAAATCAAAATACAATTTCAAAATATTGAATTGAACACACTAAACAATTCATGCAATTGAAATATCAATTAAAACGTCAATTCTGATAGGGCTGCAGTACACGCTCGCGTGCACTGCCTCGCCACTACAGTGATGAAATACACAAAAGCTCAATGAATCAAAAGCAATTGGCACCAACTCAAATCAAAATGAACCAGATTCAAACAACACAGTGCACAAGGGCAAGTGTACCAAATACAAGTGCACTAACAAAGGAACTAGACCACAAAGTCAAGCAGTGGACAGGAAATACAAGCACATGTATGCAATAGTGAAAGGCATCCGTGAAGCTCAAAGCCACACACACTGAAGACTACAAATACAAGTCCAGATACAGCAAAGATATGGCAACACAGCACACAACAGTAATGATTCAAGTTCAAGGTGAACCAAACTAAATTAAGACAAATACTAAATCAGTAATCACAATTACAGACTGCACATTCAAGTGCAATACAGAGTAAAGCTCCATCAAGAAATACATAAGGGCAAAAGTACCAGAAAACATAAGCAGGTACAATATCACAAAACAATGGAGATAACAAGGACTTGTAAGTGCAACATGTACACAGGCGATTGGAATAACATGGACACACAAGTACATAGTGCACAAATAAGTCCAAGCCAAGCAAGGCACGGCAAGAACAAGTTCAGGCAGATGCACTCATGCATATACTAACAATCAAGACTAGATCAGAAATGAAGTGCGCAAGAACAACAGGATGCATGAACTAAACAATATAGGACAGTACTGCGATGAGGCAATACAATCAAGGCAACTCAATAGCAAAATATGAAAAGTTGCAACATAACAAAAACAATGGGGGCTCACCCAGGACATGCGCATAATTCAACAAAATCAAGCCACAGCCAAGGACACAAGAACGAGAACGAACAAACCAAAATCAACACCATGTTATTCAAGTGAATTGAAAAAGTCAGAAAAGTCATCAATCATCAAAACTTAAACAAATGGCCGAGACGAAGTCAAGCAACTCTCAGTCAAACACAAAATTAGAAATTCGAATTTCACAAAGACAGTAGATTGAATTAGATGTGAGTGAAAATCACTCACCTATGTCGAAGAGAACGAATCCACAGCCGCAGTTCCCTTTTTACCCCCCCTTCAGATCGTCGTAGCACGTATATTCGCAAACCCTAATTTTTTTTGAAGGAAGAGGAACGATCTGCCATTTTCGCTCGTTTATTATGCCTAGGGCTTGCGTTGAAAATGAATGAAGGGAAGAACAGGTCTTCGCTTGATACAATATAGCACCAAAAGAACGTGGGCCAAGATTCAAATTTTAAAGCACACATAACCACTTAACAATTTTTTAAAAGAATTTCAACCGATTAAAACGCCCATCAGCAATTAGCTAGCAAAATTTAATCGTCTAATGATGATAATTAATTGGTGTGAAACCCCGGGTTGTTATAGACTCCTCTCCTTATAAAAATTGCATCCCCGTAATTTTCATAATTAAAGTCATCAATAACAATTATTTTTCTGACATAAACTGGTTAAGCTAGGAAAGTAAAGGTCAAGAATACAAACGCTAGAGAAATCTTTTAATTTCATAAAAGAAATTCACAAATTCTCAACAAAATCTAATTATTACATAAATAATCAAAGACAACAAAACTGAATAAATATAATTATCGGCAATATTTAATTATCAATTAGATAATTAGAATACAGAAATCACAAAACAACAATATCTAATTATCGGTACAATAATTAGAATACAGCAAAATTTAATTATCAAAAACGATAATCAGAAACAACGAATATCTAATTATCAAAAACGATAATAAGAAACAACAAATATCTAATTATCAAAAACGATAATTAGAAAACGCAAATATCTAATTATAAAAAACGATAATCAGAAACAACAAATATTTAATTATCAAAAACGATAATGAGAAAAACCAAATATCTAATTATCAAAAACGATAATCATGAACAACAAATATCTAATTATCAAAAATGATAATTAGAAAACACAAATAACTAATTATCAAAAACGATAATCAGAAACAACAATATCTAATTATCAAAAACGATAATCAGAAACAACAAATATCTAATTATCAAAAACGATAATCAGGAACAACAAATATCTAATTATCAAAAACGATAACTAGAAAACACAAATATTTAATTATCAAAAACGATAATCAGAAACAAAAAATATCTAATTATCAAAAATGATAATTAGAAACAACAAATATCTAATTATCAAAAACGATAATCAGGAACCACAAATATCTAATTATCAAAAACGATAATTAGAAAATACAAATATCTAATTATCAAAAACGATAATCAGAAACAACAAATATCCTATTATCAAAAACGATACTCAGAAACAACAAATATCAAAAACGATAATCAGAAACAACAAATATCCGATTATCAAAAACGATAATCAGAAACAACAAATATCCGATTATCAAAAACGATAATCAGAAACAACAAATATCCAATTATCAAAAACGATAAGCAGAAATAACAAATATCCGATTATAAAAAACGATAATCAGAAAACTCAAATCAACAACAAAGATAATTAGAACTGTAATCAACAAATATCTAATTATCAACAAAGATAACTAGAACTCAAATCAACAAATATCTAATTACCAACAATGATAATTAGAACTCAAATCAAAAAATATTTAATTACCAACAAAGATAATGAGAACTCAAATCAACAAATATCTAATTATCAACAAAGATAATTATAACTCAAATCAACAAATATCTAATTACCAACAAAGATAAGTAGAACTCAAATCAACAAATATCTAATTAGCAACAAAGATAATTAGAACTCAAATCAACAAATATCTAATTACCAACAAAGATAATTAGAACTCAAACCAACAAATATTTAATTACCAACAAAGATAACTAGAACTCAAATCAACAGATAATTAATTACCAACAAAGATAATTAGAACTCAAATCAACAAATATCTAATTAACTGCAGATAATTAGAAACAACAAATATGTAGAAATCAATTAAGATGACTAGAAAATCAACATAAAAGGTGGATTGATCCCATCATATGGCGAGTCTAAGCTACGCTACACGTGCATCAACATATGGCTGAAGCCTACCAAGTACTATCATCATAATTTTGGCGCCCAACAAATGACCTGAAGGTCCAACATATGACCCGAAGTTCTAATACTGGTATTTGATCCGAAGGTCTATCATATGACCCGAAGGTCCAACGTACGTCCCGAAGGTCCAACATAGGGGCTTGAAAGCACACATAATCATCAAAATCATCAAATAGCAAATATTTCAATTAACGAGTCTGAAATTAACCGAAATAGTAAAAGTGTGGTTCCCTACTCCGCACTTTTGCTAAATCGTTTAAATCATTTCATCTTTTCCTTGAAAGTGCAAAATTGTGTATTTTAAATAAATGACATTTTACGTTCTCAAACGGACAAGTCCGAAATTAAGCGAATCAGTAAAAGTAAGGGTTCATAGTCCTCAATTTTGCTGAAGCATTTAAATCGCTTCCTCATTCTTTTGTAAGCGCAAACTGTAAAAAAATTTGGAAACAATTTTATTTTAAAAAGATTTTTAAAACAAACAGCAACATATGTAGCAATTTTGATAAGGAAATTGCACTTCTCAAAACACCATAAAAAGGATCTCAAATCATCATTGCGGGATAACCGCTTAAAAAATCACTTTAAATTTGACGGTTACTGAAGTCAAAGCGACAGTTATTTTTATATGTCAAAATCTCATCAAAATAATTTCGCATCAAAAATATAATACTTGTGAATTTTCATTCATCAAAATGTCAACGAAACACCGTGCTCCAAAAATTTAGTACCGATGTAAAAATCATGTTATAAAAATAATGGAAACAAAATACGTTTTAAAACCAAATGCCGGTTCAACGTAAAATTAATGCAGTAACGTGCAACTCATATTTGCACGCATACTACAAGATGAACAAAGAAATCACTCAATTATATCTTCAACGAAGATAATTTAAAATAGCAAAAATCTCAACAAAATCACATAACTGCAATCGCTTCGGATCCTCAAACCGGATTCGAAATTTTCAAAGAAAACAAAATAAACACATCTACGTCACAACACAATGAAATTTAATTTCATTTTCATATTTTGATTTTTAAATCAAAAGGGTTATCAGCTGTACTCAGCGAAGACAGTCTCACTGTTTCAGCTGCGCACTCTGATAAACAAAATACCGATTAATCAATCACCAAAACACAATTTCACTTTTATTTTTGAATAAAGATATTTAAAAATTTCATCAAAATCTCAAAACTTTAGTTTTGACTCAAGGCACAAATAAAACATCAACTAATAGTTGTAACACTGTTCCATCTAAGTCGTGTTCTGTATTATGTCCATAAACTCCTGCTCTGATACCAACTGTGGCGCCACACCTCTATGCTCATAATAACAAAGAGTATTAAAAGGAAATACTGTCTGTTATTACGAAGAATAAGGCTGGATAGGAGCGGCAATCCATAGTTAGGCCTTATACTAGTATTGGTTACATCGATAGGAGTGGTATAAATATTTATTTTTCTTTCATCTCTTTGTTTATTTACTCCCATCGACATATCCAATTCCAGTATAAAACGAACTACGATGGTTCATAATAGTTCAGGACATATATATAATAATAACACAAATAAGCTAAACACAGAGCACGGATACTATAAAATCTCATATATATAACTGAAGTCGGTTACAATACATGTGATACTATACATGTAATACAACTACAACGGTCGACACTGGAAGTTACATATATAAGTACATTATTGTAAATAATATACATGAATACATATCATCCCATAAAATGACTACGACAACTTCAAAAGATATAAAGAGACTTCATAGCTCAAGCAGCAACCCAAAGCAAGATATCAACAACCTGTAATAACTCGGTCTAACCCGAGTATTAATTTAAAAGAAAATAATACGCGGGTCAGTCTAATTCAAACTCAGTTATTAATGCACAAAAGCAATAACAATTAAATAATCAAAAAGATGACAGTCACAATAAATCTCACCTATCCAATCCTTTTATAAGGAAATCAGATAACGGTAAATATAACACGAAACAGCATTAAATAGCAAATCAGCAAAGCCAATTCATCAACAAAGATAAATAAAAGACTTATCAATGAAGATAATTTGAAAACCTCAGAATTGCCTAAACAGCAATTAACAACAAAATCTAATTACTAAATAAATAATTAGAATACATATTCTAATTATCCAATAGATAATTAGATAGCAACAAAATAATCAAATCAACTCAAATCAAAATACAATTTCAAAATATTGAATTGAACACACTAAAACAATTCAAGAAATTGAAATATCAATTAAAACGTCAATTCTGATAGGGCTGCAGTACACGCTCGCGTGCACTGCCTCTCCACTATAGTGATGAAATACACAAAAGCTCAATGAATCAAAAGCAATTTGCACCAACTCAAATCAAAATGAACCAGATCCAAACAACACAATGCACAAGGGCAGGTGTACCAAATACAAGTGCACTAACAAAGGAACCAGACCATAAAGTCAAGCAGTGGACAGGAAAGACAAGCACTTGTATGCAATAGTGAAAGGCATCCGTGAAGCTCAAAGCCATACACACTGAAGACTACAAATACAAGTCCAGATACAGCAAAGATATGGAAACACAGCACACAATAGTAATGATTCAAGTTCAAGGTGAACCAAACTGAATTGAGACAAATACTAAATGAATAATCACAATTACAGACTGCACAACAATTACAGACTGCACATTCAAGTGCAATACAGAGTAAATCTCCAACCAAGAAATACATAAGGATAAAAGTACCAGAAAACATAAGCAGGTACAATATCACAAAACAATGGAGATAACAAGGACTTGCAAGTGCAATATGTACACGAGCGATTGGAATAACATGGACACACAAGTACATAGTGCACAAATAAGTCCAGGCCAAGCAAGGCACGGTAAGAACAACTTCAGGCAGTTGCACTCATGCATATACTTACAATCAAGACTAGATCAGAAATGAAGTGCGTAAGAACAACAAGATGCATGAACTAAACAATATAGGACAGTACTGCACTGAGGCAATACAATCAAGGAAACTCAACAACAAAATATGAAAAGTTGCAACATAAAAAACAATGGGGGCTCACCCAGGACATGTGCATAATTCAACAAAATCAAGCCACAGCCGAGGACACAAAAACGAGAACGAACAAACCAAAATGGATACTGTGTTATTCAAGTGAATTGAAAAAGTCAGAAAAGTCATCAATCATCAAAACTTAAACAAATGGCCGAGACGAAGTCAAGCAACTCTCGGTCGAACACAAAATTAGAAATTCGAATTTTACAAAGACAGTAGATTGAATTTGATGTAAGTGAAAACCACTCACCTATGTCGAAGAGCACGAATCCACAGCCGAAGTTCCCCCTTTTTCTCCCCCTTAAGATCACCGTAGCACGTATATTCGTAAACCTTAATTTTTTTTGAAGGAAGAGGAACGAGCCGCCATTTTCGTTCGTTTATTATGCCCAGGGCTTGCGTTGAAAATGAATGAAAGGAGGAACGGGTCTTTGCTTGATACAACATAGCACCAAAAGAACGTGGGCCAAGATTCAAATTTGAAAGCCCACATAACCACTTAACAATTTTTTAGAAGAATTTCAACCGATTAAAATGCCCATCAGCAATTAGCTAGCAAAATTTAATCGTCTAATGATGATAATTAATTGGTACGAAACCTCGGGTTGTTACAATTATAGAGATTGAGATATGAATGAATTTGATTTGCTTAAACTTCTTCCTAGCTTTTCTTCTTCTCTTCCTTGTTAATCGTGGCCGAACCCTTAATTTAAAATTTTGAAATGAAAATGAACGAGTATCATTTTACATGGTCAAGGTTTGGAGGATATAGGAACAGCCTCCTTCCTATTTTACCTCTCCTCTCTTTCATTTTAAACCCCTTTTTAGTTCATTATTAAATGGCACGACTACCCCTTTAATAAAATCAAATCTCAATTCCCTAGTCCACATATTATTTTATTTTATTTAGCTAATTATATATTATAAATAATGTTACCAAAATTTAGGGTGTTACAGACTCCCCTCCTTAAAGAATTTCATCCTCGAAATTACGATAAGGTACACAACAAATCAAACAAGAAGGTAAAACATACTATAATAAACGAACGAAAATGGCATCCCTATCGTCGTCGCTCCATCGGACTTTGACTAATCTGACTGTCTTGGTTCTAATCCTCTTCTCATCTCTCGCAACCAATGCGAACTGCCTTTCTCACAATAGTGAAATCCGGTTCTACCACTAAGTCATCTAGCACAGTCGATGCAATAGGAGTCTCCAGGTATAACACACTTTCTGAGATGAGAAACATGAAAATAATCATGGATACCAACCAAACTGCTCGGTAACTCAACTCTATATGCGAATTTCCTGATCCTCTCAACAATAGGAAAAGGTCCAATGGATTTAGGTGTTAACTTTCCTGATTTCTCGAATCTAATCACACCCTTCATTGGTGATAGCTTGACGAAAACCTAATCTCCAACTGAGAACCATAAATCTTTCTATCTCTTTTCTGCGTAACTCTTCTTCCTAGAGAGAGCCTCCTTCATTCTAGCCCGAATGGCCCAATCTTTACTATAGCTTCCCTAACCAAATCTGGACCAAGAACCAGCCTATCCTCGGTCTCTAACCAACATATAGGAGATTTGCATTGCCTTTCATACAAAGCTTGAAACGATGCCATCTTAATACTAGTCTGATAACTATTGTTATACAAAAACTCGACGAAATGCAAATGGTCTTCCCATAATTTCCTGACTAGAACACAAGCACTTAACAAATCCTCTAAGATCTTGTTAACTCTCTCTGTTTGCCCATCTGTCTAGGTATGGTAAATGGTACTCATCTTGAGCTTGGTCCCCAATGGTCCTTGCAAACACTTTCAGAACTCGCTAGTAAATAAGGAATCTCTATCACTAACTGTGCTACTAGTAATTCCATGCAATATAACCACATTCCTTATAAACAACTTCGCTAAAACAGGTGTCGTTCTTGTTGATTTAACAGGAACGTAATGGGCACTCTAGGTCAACCCGCCCACTATGACTCATATACTATCATTTCCTCTGTTAGACCTTGGTAACCGGTTAATGAAATCCATAGAAACATAAACTCACTTCCATACTAGGAGATCTAATGGCTGAAGCAACCCACTTGGCTTCTGGTGTTCGGCCTTTGCCTGTTGACAAATCAAGCATTACTTTACACACCAACTAATATCTCGCTTCATACCTTCCCAGAAGAAACTTCTCTTTATATCGTGATACATTTTAGTACCTTCTGGATGAATAGATAACTTCGAACGATGGCATTCCTTCAAGACTTCTTTTATTATGTTTCCTACACTCGGAGCACATAACCTTTCTTTCTTTCTCAACCTCACATTCTGGTCAAGACTGAAATCTTTCAAGTCATCGCTCTTGGTTCCATGTCTTAACTTCCTGATCCATTCAGGTAACACTCGATCCTCTTCCTATTTAGAAGCAGTTCTTTCGATCAACACTGGTCGAACTTCCTAATAAGATAATTCAACTGTATCTCCACTAGACCCAGCCTTAGATCTACACTGCACACTGCAATCTGCTAATGCTTCCAAATCTTTCCGCTCAGCAATCATCGCTAACACTGCATTTCGATGTTTCTTGCTAAGTGCATCTGTAACCTTGTTGCCTTTTCTTGGTGTGTACTCAATCCCAAAATCATAAGTGGAAATAAACTCTAACCACATCTGCTATCTCGCGTTTAACTCCTTTTGAGAGAACAAATACTTCGATGACTTATGATCTGTATATAACTCAATCCTCTCTCCCAAAAGTTAATGTCACCATACCTTTAAAGAAAAAATAACTGCAGCAAATTCTAAATCATGCATCAGATATCTGACCTCATGTGGTCTAAGCTGTCTAGAAGTATAGGCAATCATTTTACCTCTTTGCATTAGCGTAGTTCCTAATCCTGTTCCACACGCATCTGTGTAAACCACCAAATCCTAATGCCCCTCCAAAACCACTAACATAGGTGCATGGATAATAAGTGTTTCAAACTCTGGAATGCTTCCTCAAACTTATCGGTCCATACAAACTTCACATCCTTTCTTGTTAGCTTGGTCATCGGTGTCGCTATCCATGAGAAATCCTTAATAAACCTCCAATAATAACCAGCTAACCCTTGGAAACTCTTTATCTCAGTCATTGTCTCGGGTCTCTTTTAAGTATTCACCGCTTCAATCTTAGATGGATCTACTGACAACCCTTCCTCTAAGACTACATGACCAAGAAACTTCACTTCCTTCTTCCAGAAATGAAACTTCAAAAACTTCACTTTCAGTTGATGCTAACTCGGCGTCTTAAGCACCAATCTAAGATAAACTTCATGCTCTCTTTCATCCATAGGATAAATCAAGATATCATCTATGAAAAACAGGACGAACCTATCCAAGTGCTCTCGGAAAACCTGGTTCATTAAATCCACAAAGAAAGCTTGTGCATTAGTCAGTCCGAATTGCATAACTGACAATTCGTATGACCCATATCCGGTCCGAAACACCATCAAAGGTATATTACCCTCCGCTACTCTAAGCTTGTGGAAACCTGTTACCAAACCCAAATGGGAAAATACCTTGGCTTCACTCAACTGGTCGAACAAATCGTCAATCCTTGGCAATGGATATCGATTATTTATCATCCTCTCATTCAACTTACGATAATCGATACATAGCCTTAACGATCCATCCGGCTTCTTAGCAAACACTGCTGCCTCACCTCAAGGTGAACTACTCAGCCTGATTAAATTCCTACCTTCCAAATTCACAAACTGCACCTTCAACTCTCTCATCTCTATATGAGTCATCCTACTCGACGGCCTACTCACTGGTTCTGCCTTCGGAACCAAATCTATCTGAAACTCAATGGCTTGTTTTGGAGGCAATCCAACTATAGGCTCAAAATCATCTGCAATTATATAACCATGAAAACTCAATTCAACTCACCGTTCGATTCCATAACACCCAACAAAGTGTACATCTCACCGCTAGAACCTTCTATGGTGTAAACAATCCTGTCGCCACAATCAGGGTGTTTAAGAGATATTTTCCTATCCTGGAAAAATATCCTAACATCGTACTCACTTAGGCAATCCATCCCAAAAATAATTGCAAATCCTACAAAATAAAACACATACAAACAACAAACTAAAGTATGACCTAACAGGTCAAACTCTAATAGGTCACACCTCAAACCTAGAGTTGCATACCCTCCTATTAGATTCACAACCCATAAGGAAGTAACTAAATATGTGGTTTCTAGGTTAAGCTTATCTATCAAATATTTAGGTATAAAAAGAATGTGATGCACCAGTATGAAATAGAATGCTAACAGATATACTATGAATCTAAAGCGTACCTCCTAAAACTGCCTTTCCCTTCACCTGAGCTGTTAGCTTCGAAGTAGCAGGCTCCAATGCATACACCTTGTCCTTTCCATACTTAGCAGGCTCCTTTCACTGGCTCTTATAATGGACAATCTGGTCATAATTGAAGCACCTAACACCCTTCATTTTAGCCACATCCTTTGCCTTTCCAACATGACACTCATTGGCAAAGTGTCCCTTCTTGTCGCACTTGAAGCAAACAATCCTAGACTTCCCCTTCTTAGCGATTCCGACCTTCTTAGAACACTTCTAAGGAAAGAACTTCCACTCCTAATTCTGCCCAACCTAGACTTCTTTAGCCTTACTCCTCTCTAAATAATAAAGAACCTCCTCATACCATAAGGCCATCTCCACTACAAAGTAAGAAGGATCTCTAATATGAGGTAATGTAGCCCTAGCTAACTCAGGCTCTAACTACCTGATGAACTTCTCATCCCTCTTCATCACAGTATCTACTGAAGCATAATTAAATCTAGCTAACCCCTTAAACTTCCAAGCATGCTCCAAATTAGACATCACTCCCAGCTCTAACTCAACAAATTTCCTTATCAGGGCAGACTATGCCATTGCAGACATAAACCTCTCCTTGAACCTTCCATCAAAATCGGCCCATGATAAAGTTTCTTCGTCCACACCAGCTATAGCTGCTCCCTAAAGCTGTCTGGATGCCAACCTTCTCTTTTACTCATTATTGAGCCCCAAATCTGCAAAAATCCTTTTGCGGTGAAAAAACCAATTCTCTACCTCAATAGCATCCTCTGTCCCTAGAAAAGGCTTCCCTCCAGGCTCATTGTAATTTTCGCTCAGCTTAGCATAATGGTTAACTATCAAAATTTCTGAAAGTCCCTCCTTTGCAACATCTCCTCCTAACACTCCAACTACAACACCCTCTTGCTTTATATTTATGAAAAACTGATACATGGCTTCCGTTCCACCTGGGGGACTTCAGCACCAACATTCTTTGCTTATGCCTAACCTTGGGTTCTCCTTGCACTAGGTCTGGCATTCCTTTCGATGCCCTCCCCTCTTGGGTTAACTCTTCCTCTTCTACCTTCCATATCTATATTCAAACCTTATGAGATACAAAAAATAATCTAATGAAGATAGGAGACTAGAGATAAAGCGTATACTTATATATAACAAATACAAGTACGTTACTATAGCGTTACCCCATACCCAATCTTGCTCTAATTCCTCAGGATTATGTTTCTAAAATCATTTTTAATTTAAATTTTGTCATAAATCATGCTATGATGCAAGTTGTAACATCCCGTATCTAAAGGCCAAAAGCGACGCGCTACATATGCTGTAGTCATTCATAGTAATAACTTCTGGTGATGAAATAGTGGTATCCATAATATCAGAAGCATAGGAATATCAACAAAATCATAGAATTTCAAAAATAGCATTTTATTGATTACATTTCAAAACAATAATTCGTATCCATGTTACATAATCCCATGTCGTTTCCCAGGCAAAGATAAAATATATCATTTACAAAATACGCCAAGAGCGACACATGACGATGCTCCCTTGGTTGATCAAAGCAATATAGTCATAACTGACTTATATACATAGAGAAATCAAAAATAAAACTCCTAAATAGTTATCCGTCAACTACCTGCTCGTCTCCGGAAGCTTTATTCGACAAAGGACTAAAATCTGAAAACCTCAACCCTCAGCCTACTCAAATCAATTTTGAATACCTGAGAGTTTAAGGGGAAACAAAGACTTCGAGTAAGACATAAAGCCTGGTGTGAATAATTATGTTACATCTTGATTTACTAATATTAAGTGAGACCACGGCACTTAGCTGAACGGGTTTCCTCACTAACATCCTTTTCAAAACATTTATTTTGAAATCCTTTCCTGCAACCAAACTGATTATATCCAAATAGCAATATCCGTTATGCTAAATAAATAGACTCTCAGTCCATCAAATTTATTATATCAAAATAGAAATATCTATTATGCTAAATAAATGGACTATCTATCCGTAAAATAAGTAATATGTGAGCTATCAGCTCACACATAATAGCAAGGTCAGTATGCTACAAATGAACTGTCTGTCCATAAAACTGGGCTGACCGCCCGCAAACTGGACTAACTGTTCGAAATCTAGGCTGACTGCCGGCAAAATGGACTAACTATCCGAATTACTCTCATAGGGTTAACTACCCGTTAAATTTTCCTTGAAAACCTTTTCAAAATGATTTAGTTCTTCAAATCATACATATACAAGGAAAATAAATCTTTAGGTTTGCTCTAAGCTATTTTTCCATGATATATACACTTTACTTAAAATAATGTTTGATGAATTTTAATAAGGATTGGTTATCCTTTCAAATAAGTTAAAGTCCTTAGTCACTTGTAAGTACTTAGGCTAATTTGCCTATTCAATATATTCGAAACCTTTGTTTAAACCTTTAAACAACTAAATTGAAACCCTTGGAGGTAACCCCTTTAAAACGAAGTAAAACCGTTTACTTAATCTAGGCCGAAAGGCCAAATCTTACCTTTTGAAACCATTGAAAATCACCCCTTTCGAAACCAATGAAAGTATTTTCTTCGAAAGCTTTAAAACATTTAGACATCCCACTTTAGAACCTTTAAGTTTTGCCTTTCGAAAATATTGGAAAAAACCTTTTCCTTCAACCCTTTCGAAACCTTAGAAAACTATTTCAGTCGAAACCATTAAAGTCGAAAGCTTCTGTTTCGAAACCCTTTGAAACCAACTTTTTTGAAACCATTTGGGTTTTACTTCACTTTTGAAAAAGGGTCCTTTAAAAAATTTAAGTCGAAAGCATCAGATTCGAAACCATTTTCCAGAAGTGATGGTGTCAAACCATCCCTTCGAAAGCATTGGAGAGGTGGCCATGTTTTTAGAAAACAAAACAGCCCTTTCGAAACCATCTGGGTTGAGAGATAGGAAGCGGCAGCTAAAAGGCTTCAAGTCAATCGAAGGCCATCGTTTAAAATGAATGTGAAACCCAATCGAAACCATTCCTTTTAACACCATTTGACTTATTCGAAAGCTACGTAATCGAAAGCATCTTAGTCGAAAGCAAGCAAGTGCATTTTTAATTTGAAAACAATGTACTGCCTCAACCCCTTCGAAACCCCTAGTTTCGACTCCCTAACTTTCGCCTACATCCAATTCACTACGTACTAGTGAACTGATACCATGTGCATTATTTCGACTATGTCAGAAGCGAAGATGAGGGGGCGGAACCTGGTGTCGAAAGAGACGAAATAGTGAAAAATACGTTGCAAATAGCTTTTTCACTTAACCTGCTTTACGTGTCTAACTGTGATTGGTTGCTTCTTTCTTTACCAATAAAAAGTACTATAATTTGCAAGAATGCAACCGACTTTCCCAGGTTTAATAATTTAAATTATTTTGCAAAATGCCCCTCTCCCTCTTTAAATTATATAAAACATTTAAGTCCCAATATCTTAGATAATTTTATATACCCATCAAAATAATTAGGAAAAATTTAGAAAAATTCAAAAAAATCAATTTTAATATGTTTTCTAACATATGAAAATTTTAGACCCAAATCTTTTATTATTTACCTATAAATGATTGTTAACCCAAATTAACATTTTCTTTGCCAGAAAATTCATATAAAATCCACACTAATTCCAAAAAATTGGAAAATTGCTAAAATAATATTTATTATCTTTATAAAAATTCACAAGGCATTTGGAAGTCATTTATCAGGGTTTTCACCTTATAACTTATCATAAAATCAATATGAATAACCATAATTCATCAACAAGTATACATATTCATTCCATCATTCAAAAACATGGAAAATCATTATAAAATATTCGAAATTCATATTAAAACTAAAAACATAATAAAAAATTAGATTTAAACATTATTCACCTTAGCTTTTGGGATTATAGAGATTGAGATATGAATGGATTTGATTTGCTTAAGCTTCTTCCTAGCTTTTCTTCTTCTCTTCCTTGTTAACGGTGGCTGGCCCCTTAATTTAAAATTTTGAAATGAAAATGAATGTGTACCATTTTACTCGGCCAAGGTTTGAAGGACCTCTTTCCTATTTTACCCCTCCTCTGCTTTATTTTAAACCCTTTTTTAGTTCATTATTAAATGGAACGACTAACCCTTTAATAAAATCAAATCTCAATCCCCAAATCAACACATTATTTTACTTAATTCAGCTAATTAAATATCCTAAGATAATGTTACCAAAATCTAGGGTGTTACATCATTGTTAGAGGATTCGCAGATGTCTTTGAACCTATAGTAGGATTACCGCCGAATCGAGACATTCAGTTTTAGATTGATTTAGTACCAGGAGCAGAACCGGTGAGTAGACCGCCAAGTAGAATGACACCTACCAAGATGAGGGAGCTAAAGGTGCAATTAGTGCATTTGGAAGGCAAGAATTTTATCAAACCAAATAGTTCACCTTGGGTAGCAGCCTTAGTGTTTGCAAAGAAATCGGACAAATTGTTAAGGTTTTGTATGATTATTGTAAGTTGAATGAGAAGACGATAAAGAATTGATATCCATTACCTTAAATTGACGATTTGTTCGACTAGTTGAGTGGAGCCAAAGTATTTTCCCAGTTGGATTTTACAACAAGGTTCCATAATCTTAGAGTGGCAGAGGATAGTATTTCTTCGATAGCATTTAAAATCCAATATGGATCATACTAATGGTTAGTGATATCGTTCGAACTAACTAGTGCGCCAACATTCTATGTAGATTTGATGAACCGAGTTTTTTGAGCGTACTTGGATAGGTTCATGTTGGTATTCATAGATGATATTTTGATATACTCTAAAGATGAAAGAGAGCATGAAGTCCTTCTTAGAGTGGTGCTTGAGACGTTGAGACAGCATCAACTAAAGGCCAACTTATTGAAGTGTCATTTTTGAAAGAAGAAAGTTCCTTGGTCATGTGGTCTCAGAAAAAGGGTTGTCAGTAGATCCAGCTAAGATCGGGTAGTGAATAGTTGGAAGAGACTCGAGATAGTGACTGAGATAAAGTGTTTCTTGGATTGGCTGATTTCTATCGTAGATTTATTAAGGACTTTTCGTGGATAGTGGCACTAATGACTAAGCAAACGTGGAAAGACATGAAATTTGTCTGGACTGATAAGTGTAAAGAAGCACTCTAGAAGCTAAAACACTTATTGATGAATGCACCTATATTAGTTGTTCCAGAGGGGAATCAGGACCTAATAGTTTACACGAATACATATGGAACATGATTAAGAGCTATGTTATTGCAAAGAGGTAAAGCGGTTACCAATGCTTATTAACAACACAGACCGCATGAGGTTAGATATCTACTCACGATTTGGAATTAGCTGCGATAATTTTTGCATTGAAGGTGTGGAGACATTACCTATTGGGAGAGAGATTCGAATTGTATATGGATCATAAGTCATTAAGATATCTACTCTTTCATAAGGAGCTGAATGAGACAACATAGGTGGTTAGAGTAATTAGCCGCTTAAGATTTCTGTATTGAGTACACAACACGAAAAGGCAACAAGGTTGCAGATGTACATAGCAGAAAACATTAGAATATAGTATTGGCAATGATAGCTGAGTGGAAAGATTTGGAAGCATTGACTACATGCATGATATAATGGAGAACTGAAGCTAATTCTTATAAGGAAACTACTATTTTTTCATGTTTTGAAATTTGACCAGTGATGATCGAAAGGATTGCTTCTAAACGAAGGGAAGATCCAATATGAGCTGAATAGATCAAACAGTTAAGGGTTGAAGAAAAGAACAATGGCTGAAAAGGTTTCAGCCTTGACCAGAATGGGTGGTGGAGGAAGATAGGAAGGCTATGTGTTTCGAATGTGGAAACATTAGGAAGGAAGTTATAGAAGAATGCCATCTTTCAAAGTTCACTATTCATCCAGAAGGAACTAATCAAGATATGAAAAGAAGTTTCTTCTTGGAAGGTATGAAGAGAGATGTCGGATTATGGATGAAACAGTGTTTGAACTGTCAATAGGTAGAAGCCGAATATCAGAAGCCAAGTGGGTTACTTCAGCCTATTGATGTTCTCATATGGAAATGTGATTCTATTTCAGTGGATTTCACTAATGGGTTGCCTAGGTCAAATCGAGGAAATGAAAGTATATGGGTCATGGTGGACATGTTGACCAAGAGTGCCCATTTTATTTCAGTTAAGTCAATCAGAATGGCTCCTGTTTTAACCATGTTATTTATGAAGAATATTGTTAGACTGCATGGAATTCTAATAGCATAATAAGTGATAGAGATTCCTTATTCACTAGTAAGTTCTGGAAGAGTCTACATAAGACTTTCGGTGCCAAGCTCAAGATGAGTAGTGCTTGCCCTCCATAGACAAATGGACAAACAGAAAGAGTTAACAAAGTCTTAGAAGATTTGTTACGAGCTTGTATGCTAGATTTTGGAGGATCACGGGAAGACCATCTACACTTAATTGAGTTTTCGTATAACAAAGGTTAATAGGCTAGTATAGGGATGGCACCATTTGAAGCTTTGTATGAAAGGCTACGTATATCTCCCGTTTGTTGGTTAGAGCGCGGGATAGGTAACTTATTGGTCCAAATTTGGTTAGAGAAGCTGCAGAAAAGATTGAGTTCATTTGAGTCAGAATGAAATAAGCTCCTTCTAGGCAGAAGAGCTATGCAGATGGAAGACGGAAAGACTTCGAGTTCTCAGTTAGAGATCATGTTTTCGTCATGGTATCACCGATGAAAGGTGTAATTCAATTTGGAAAATCAGGAAAATTGGCGCCGAGATTCGTCGAAAAATTTCCCATTGTAGAAAGGACTAGGAAACTCGCGTATAGAGTGGAGTAACCAAGTAGTTTGGCAGGATTTCATAATGTTTTTCATATTTCTCATCTAAGGAAGTGTGTTCAAGATCCAAAGATTACTATTGCACCGACTGTGCTAGAGGACTTAGTAGTGGAACCGAATTTGACTATAGTTAGAAAACCAGTTCGTATAGTCGCATAAGATGAGAAGAGGCTAAGGAACAAGAAAGTCAAATTAGTCAAATTCCAGTAGAGTGACAGCGAGAGAGACTGTACGACGGAAATTGAGAGCAGGATCCGAGATACTTATCTTGACTTGTTTGATGGTATGTTTGACCTTTATGATTGATTTTTATGAGTACCTTATCGTAATTTCAAGGATGAAATTCTTTAAGGATGGGAGTACATAACGATCTTAATTTTGGTTAACACTATTTAGGACATTTAATTAGATAAATAAATGAAATAAATAAATGGTTAAGGGAATTGAGATTTGTCTAATTAGAGGGTAGTCATGCCTAATTAAACAATGAACAAAAGAGATATAAAATGAAACAGATAATGGCAAAATAGGAATAGGTTTTATCTTATACGCTAAACGCTTATGCCACTTACATTTTCCAGGTTCACAAAAAAAAATTTAAACCAATTAAGGTCGGCCACCATTAGAAGAAGATAAATGGGAAGACAAGCAAGAATTAAGGAAGGAAGCTTAATCACATCAACTCAAGAGAAAATCTCAAATCCTTAACAACAAGCTAAGGTGAATAATAGATTACATCTCATATTTTTTATTTTCAATTTCTAGACCAGATCAGAATATGTTTTGCAAAGTATTATGCCATGTTTTGATTGTTAAATGGATATGTATGCTTGTTGAAGATATTTTATTGTTTCATATAAATTTATGATAAGAATTGATTTGAAAAACCCATCAAATGACATCCTAATGCCCTTTGTTTTTGATATGCGGTCAAAAATAATATTTTAGCAATAGGTTTCAAGTTTCATAATTTTATGTATTAATGTGGATTTATTATGAATTTTCTAGTAAAGAAAATGGTTAAAATGGGTTTAAATTATTTTCGACTATTATACGTTAGCTTGGGTCAGAAACTAACATATTTAGAAACCATATATAAGGTTATTTATGGTAATTTTTGGTGAATTTTCCTAAGTGTTTTCTTAAAGATATAAAATTATTTAAGGTATGGGACTAGACTGTTTTAAATGTTTATAAAAGGTGAAGGGACAATTTGTAAATGTTTTAATTTGTCAAATTCTGAACTTCAACGGCACTTTTAGAAAAGATTATGTAAAAGTATTAGCAACCGATTAAATGTTGACATATAAGGCAAACTAGTTGGAAAGAAATTGCTTTAAAAGGTTAAAATTCAGTTTTATAAAGAGTTTCTGCTTTGGCACTTATAGCAACCACATTTCGACCCTATATTGCCATCTCCAATCGGGTCAAAACCAATACACATGGTATCAGCTTCGTTACATAGTGGATTGGAGTTAGGCGAAAGGTATGGAGTGGAAACAGGCTTTCTAAGGGGTTGAAGTAGCTTTGGTAAACTTAGAACCATTTTGGTTATAAATGAGGCTTTTGAAGGAAACAGTTTTTGACATGGTGAAATGTTTTAAAGAAAAGAGCTTTCGAAGGAGTTGCCGCCTTTGTTTTAAAGAATAAGTCGAAGGGTTGAAACCCATGCTGCCACTTTTTACCTTTCATAGCAATGCCTTCGAAAGGGTCCATTTGTTTTAAATCTTAAAGCTGTTTCTCCATGCTTTCGAAGGGGGTTGGTTTCGACACCATCCACTTTCTTTTATTTAGGAAAATGCTTTCGAAAGAAATGCTTTCGCCCTAGTTCTTTTAAGAACCTTTGATATATTAAAAGTTAAACCCAAAGGTTTCGAAAGGAATGATTTTAATTAGTTTCGAAACTATGTTCCACAAACTATTGCTTGAACCCTATGTTTTGAAAGGTTTGTTTTAAGTAAAGGACTCTAAAACTTTCAAAAGGTAACTAATAAAGGTTTCAGAGGGGTGATTCTCCAATGATTTCGAAAGGTTTGCCTTTAGTGTTTGAATGGAAGATTTCCAATGTTTTTGAAAGGCAAGTCTGAAATGTTTTGAAAAGAGGATGTCTAAGGTTTTATAAAGATTTCAAAAGGACGGTTTCAATAGTTTCGAAAGGTCTATTATAAATGATTTCGAAAGGTTTGTTTTGGCCTTTCGACCTAGTTACAAGGTAAAGTAGTTAACCTGTTTTGAAAGGGGTACTTTTAATGGTTTCGAAAGAGATTGTTTAAAGAATTTAAACAAAGGTTTCGAAGGTTTTCATCAACAATGTTTTATGTAAAGCATATATCATGGAAAAGAGATTTGAGTAAGGAAAAAGTTGGTTTTCCTTGTTTAAGTATGATTTAAAGGGTTAAATCAATTTGAAAGAAATGTTTCAAGTTAAATTTGAATGATAGTTAACCATAAGTAAATGACTCAGATATTAGAATACCAGATAAGATTGGTATAGGGTCGCGTCCTGTACTTTAGCTAATAAGCCCCTAGCTAATATAAGTCAAAAATTTCGGTGTAGGGCTTTGTCATAGATAAAACGAAAATGAGGTTACACATAGAAAGGGATATGCAGAGGACAGATAGGTTATTGGTGAGACCGCAAAACCATTAGGTTCAGTTGATCCTAGAAGAAGATAAGTAAAAGGGCATTCAGCCCAGAAGTGCGTCTAACAGATGTTAGATAATCAATTGTGTCTGGTAGGCCCGAGTCAGCTAATGGTTAATACTTAGCCAAACAAAATTATATTTTGGGGACAAATCGTCCATTGATTACCTGACTTATATGCATATATGATATTGCTATTATTGCTTTAATCTGTTTGATTGCAGGTTTTTGATTTGCAAAAGTAATGTTTTCAAAAGGGACATTAGTGAAGGGAAACCCGTTCCGGCGTGGTCTCATTTAATATCAGATAACCGAGATGTACAGTATTATTCACACCATGCTTTATGTCTAACTCGAAGTTTATATTTGTCCCATTAAACTCTCTGGTGCTCAAAATTTAATTTGAGTAGATTGAGAGTAAAGGTTTTACAGATTTAGTAGGTTGGACAAATAAGTTCTTGGAAATGTGCGGGGGCAAAGCTAGCTATATGGAGCTATTCAGATTTATTTCCACTGTGATGTATTAAGACTAATATGTCTATTTAGTACTCTGATCATCTGAGGGGCATCTTCATATGTCGCTATTGGCGTAGTTAATAATAATTATATTTGATTAAAACCATGTAATCGTTTAGGATTATGCATTTGAATATGAAATATTGATTTGAAATGTAATCAGAAAAGTTGTTTAAAATCTGTGTTGATTTTATTTCACATTCATGTTCTTCTGATATTATGGATACCATTAACATTACCGTATTTTGTCACCAGAAGTTAAAACTATAGATGATCGCAGCATTTGTAGCGCTTAGTTTCAGGCTCAAGATAGGGGATGTTACGACCTCTCTACATCAAAACTAATGAAACTTAGCAATCAACGCCCGAGTCTTAGCTCGAGCACCACTGTTGGTTCTATAAAGATATAGATCCAAGAGATGAAGAAGAGGAGTCCAAAGAAACCAAGGCTACACCTGCTGAGCTGACGATCGACATCATGGTCAGCCGCGATGACCCATCACAGGTCCTGAAGATCAGATCATAGCTCAGTGCAATGATGATGTGGGAATTAGTTGGTTTTCTCTGAGCATATCTTGATCTGTTTGCTTAGACCCATTCTGACATATTTGGGATCTCATTGACCATCGAAAGTCGTGCATTGAATATTGACTCGAGGCATGTCCAGATGAAACAAAAACGATGTCGCATGGATCCGAAGAGATTTACCGCACTTAAAGAGGAGGAGGATAAACTCAAAAACAATGGGTTTATCAATGACGCCTTCGACCTGAAATGGGTGTCCAATCTAGTTTTTGTGAGAAAAGCTAATGAAAGTGACAGAAATGCATCAACTACTCTGACCTGAATAAGGCATAATCGAAAGACCGCTTTCCACTTCCAAGAATCAACCAGTTGGTAGACTCAATCGCTTGACATGAACTGCATTCATTGATGGACGTGTACTCTGGATACAACCGGATCTTGATTCACGTCCCGACCAGGAACACACCAGCTTCATAACTGACCTGGGATTAGATTGCTATATTGTGATGCCATTTGGACTAAAGAACGCTGGAGCTACTTACTAGAGACTGGTCAATCGGATGGTCAAAGTCCAAATCAGATGATTAGTGGAAGTATATATGGATGACATGCTCATGAAGTCACGGTGATCAAATGACCACATCGATGACTTAGCGAAGATGTTCTATATTCTATGGAAATATGAAATGAAACTTAACCCCTTAAAATGCTCTTTCGGCATTGCGTCAGGGAAATTTTTGATTTTGTAATTAACTCTCGTGGGACTGAAGCCAATCATGAGAAGATTCAAGCGATCAGAGATATTCAAATACCAAAGACAATTAAGAAGGTGCATAGCCTAAATGGGAAGGCTGTCGCCCAGTCATTTCATCTCCAGGACGACCGATAAGTGCATCCCTTTCTTCGACCTGATTAGGAGAGGGAAAAAGAGCTTTAAATGGATGCGGGATTGTATTGGTGCGCTTCAAGCTCTGGTACATCACTTAGCACTAGCTCAGGAAGACTTATATGTTTACTTGGTTGTGTTGGTGCATGCCATAAGTGTCGCACTACTACATGAAGAGGATCAGATCTAGAGGACAGTGTATTATGTTAGCAAGCCATTAATAGGTGCTGAAAGGAACTATTTGAAACCGAAGAAGCTCGTGTACTGCCTGTTGATTTCATTAAGAAAGCTCCACTTTTATTTTCAGGCTTATCCCATCAATGTCTTCAAACTATCCATTATGACGGGTCCTGCAACGACCTAAGACATCTGGAAGGTTACTTAAATGGAACATCAAATTGAGCAAGTTCGATATCACTTATCTCCCTCGGAGGGCCATCCAAGGACAAGAACTAGAGATTTTGTAGCTGAATTCACTGCACAGGATGACTCTTCAGAGAGAAGTGGAGAACCTACCATCCGATGGAAGATGTACACGAATGGAGCAGCCAAAGATTGGTGTTCTGGCATCGGGGTCATAATGGTAACTTCTAAGGAATGCTTGATCTTCTATACCCTAAAACTTGACTTCCCTGCAATGAATAATGAAGCTCAATATGAAGCCATGATTGTTGGGCTTAAAATTGATAAAGTGCTGAGAGTAAAGACATTGCAAATTTTCTATTTTTCCTAGTTAGTAGTAAACCAAGCCAGGAGAGAATATCAAACCAAAGGAGCGCGACTTGCTCCTTACCTTAACCGGGTCCAAGAGCTGCTAATCTATTTCGAGCATCACACCATTAAACACATCCCCAGAGAACAGAATGAGAAAGCCAACTCACTGGTCAAGCTAGCTAGTTTGGGACTACACAGCAAATGGGCTTAGTCCCAGTTGAAGTACTCAATGCTCCGAGTGTTGACCGGATGAAGATTGATTGGATATTAGAGATGGATCCCGAGATGGAGCCATGGATGACTCCAGTTAAAGACTATTTGCAAAGGGAAATCCTTTCAGAATGGAGGAATGAAAAATGACAAATCCTTCGTAAAGCTTCACTATACATCCTTAAAGAAGGAGTCATGTACAGGAAGGGATTCTCCATCTCTCTGTTCTGGTGTATTGCCAATAATGAAATCAAGCGAGTAATAAGAGAAGAACATAAAGGAGATTGTGGCTATCACACCGAGGAGCAAACCCCAGCAAAGAAGATACTCCACTATGGTTATTTCTAGCCAACAGACAATCAAAACGTAGCTGATTATGCTAGACGATGCGACAAGTGCAAGATGTTTGCAAAGATTTGAGAGCCCCACCGACGGAAATCAATTAAATGGTCAGTCCATGGGCGTTTGCTACATGGGGTATTGACATCAATGGCTCCTTGCTAATTTCTAAAGGTGGTGCGAAGTACGCCATTATATCAGTTGATTACTTCACTAAATAGGCCGAAGCTGAACCTTTGGCCAAGATCACAATGAAGAAAGTAGTCAACTTTGTGGTTCAAAACATCATCTACCATTTTTTTTCCCCGAGCAATCATGATTAACAATGGGACCCAATTCGACAGTGTTGAATTCAAAGACTTCGGTTATCGACATCATATTGAGAAAAGATTTTCGGCAGTTGCTCACCCTCAAGCCAAAGGACAGGTTGAAGCTGTTAATAAAACCATAAAGTCCATTCTAAAGAAGTGTTTGGAAAAGGCTAGAGGCAAGTGGGTTAATGAAATTCCATTAGTATTATGGGCATATAAGACCGCCCATTAGTCTGCGACTGGCCGCACTCCATTCGCTCTTGCTTATGGCTCTGAAGTCATGATTCCCGTAGAACTTGAAGTCTCTTATCATCGAGTGACATACTATAATGCTAGAACTAACACAAACCTCTTTTTGAAATCTCTAGACATGGTTAATGAGAAGCGTGAAGAAGCTGACTTAAGGGCAGATGCACACCAACATTGAGTCGGCCGCTACTACAATGTTAACGTCCGATCTAGGACCTTTGGAATTGGCGATCTTATTCTGAAACAGAATTTCCTATGCCCACAAACATGGTTGCAAGATGTGAAGGTCCATAAGTCATTAATCAGAAGCTTGGATATGGAATTATCAAGCTAGTGACTATTTATGCATCTCCCTAGAGCATGGAATAGCGAGCATTTACGATGCTATTTTACTTAGTTTTGTTTCATTCAGTTGTACTTCATTTAGAATTTGCTTTTGCATTTGAATTCAAAGCCATGGAATAAGATAGACTTTGTCGCTTCTTTTTTAGTTTGCAATAAAATCTAAAGTTTGATTTAATCTATGAATTGTTTCTGCATAATATGATAGTTGTGACATGCGGCCAACTTACATCTACATATGCCTAATATAAACTAACAAGTACCCAAAGCTTGGTGCCGACCAAGTACTTGAGTCTATAATCGAATTGAACAAAATGAACACGACTCGACTATTCATCCATTAACACTCGTCTGCAATCCGACGAGTCGAGTATAAAATAGAGAATAGGTGTGACTTAACCATTCGTTAAATAACTCCGTCTCTCGATTCGACATGAAGAATGTAAAGTAAAAGTGGTCGTGATATGACCGACCGCTCTTCAACTTTTGCCCCAGACTTGAGGGAAAGGGAGTTAATCAAAGGAAGTGTGATTTGAACGTTTCCTATAACAACTTCATTCCCTAGAGTGTTGGGTAGATTATGAAGACCAAATGGGTGTGATTGATAGCACATCAACATACTCTAATCCTAGAGTGCGGATAATATTATAAACGAAAAGAATGAGTGCGATTCGACCACTCGTTCTCCAACTCTGGCCTAAATCTGATAGGAGGAGTAAAAAATCATCATGGACGGGACCTGGCCATCCACGAATTAACTCCACCAAGCTAAGACTAGGGCAGGAGTCTAATCAATTAACCGCTAAACATGACAGTGTAACACTATGGCTCACACCTAGTGTTTGATACATCTTAAGGCTATGACCGAAAGGAGGCCTTGAGATGGATTTGTCGGATCAATGCCCGAAGCAACAGGTAACCGAAAGACATTGCAACTAGAATGACGAGCGATGAATTACAGGTACATTGAATGGAAAATGTAATAGCTCAAACACTTAAACAAGATTCTTACAAAAGCTAAACAGAAACGAAAGAGTTTTTATTCATATACTAAAACTTGGAAACTAAGTACAAGTTTATTTCAGAAACTAAAAGCCAAAAGCAGGTCCATACCCGCATAACTATGACCAACAAAAAGAAACTAGCTACCTAGCTATGCACTACCCAAGCCAATTCTATGTCTATTTCTCATATCTTTTGGGCTTCTTCGTGTATTCTTCAAGGTGGACTCTCTAGAGCTACCGCCTCATCTTTTCCTCTTCGACCCTCTTTTAACCTTGCCACCCTTAAGAGAAATGCTTTCAGAGATAAGAGTAGAAACAGTCTCACTTGGGATATAGAAGGGTCAACCTACTTAGGAGTGACACCGCCCAGCAGTATAACTTGGAGCAGAGTAATATCCACTTAAGCACTCTCTTTTTTGACTTGTAAATCCAGCTTCTCCTTTTCAATTAACTCCTTCATGCTAGGTTTACCAGTGTGTTCGGAGGCATGAGTCACTACAACGTCCTCTCTTTCATCCTGTCCCGGCTAGTCATCGATTTTTTCCTCATTCAGAGCCCCTACGACTTCAGCACCTGGACCAAGAGTCTAAGAAGGTTGATCGGTAGGAACCACCTGCACAGTGACGGCCGTAGTGGACCTTATGGTCAACGCCTGTTATCCCAGCATAACATAATCATTGAGAGCATGCATATGTGTAGACGGACCTGAAATTTCATAAACTCAATGGGTAAGCCCATGACTATCAGATGCAAGATGCAAACCTTCTCGAACATTGGAAAAGTGAGAGATATACCTTCACCAAATTGGCCTTTAGTCGTAGCTGAAGTAAGCGCCTTCAAGGATCAGAGAGAGCCCAAAAGATTTATGCAACCCTGGTTGATCTAGATTATAGCTCATGTTCTTTTCAAGGGCATGCAAATTTGCAATATCATCTGCTTGATTTGGAGGAGGGTCTTGAGGGTCGTATTCGGAAGCTTCAAACTATCTTTCCCCTTTCTGGTGGTCACCAGATCATCGAGTAAACTGAATCGAGTAGCCTTGAGTTCATCTGGCTCTTTATCGTGCAAGATTTCGCGCATGAGCCGTGCTTCATCCACTTCAACACCACCAGGGTACTTCTTCTTCAAATCTACAATATGGTCCCAGGCTTCGACAAGCGACTCGGGATACCCCTTACCAAGGAAGCGGAGGTCGTGATTAACGAGGACGCATGCATTGGAATATTTCAGCAACGGATCAAATTCTTTCTTTATCTCTATCTGACCAGCCTCCCTAGAATCTTCCTTGAGGGCCTTTATCTGCACAATTTGTCCTCGGCCTCTATTTTAGTTTCACAAGCCTCGACGGTCTCCTCACAATATCATTAGACTCCAGCTCACCCTCAAGTTTTTCTCTCTTTTCCTTCTTAAGCTCCTCCTCAAGCTATTTAATATGAAGGGCAAAGGCATCATTGCCGTTTTTCAGTATGTCCTTCTCCTTTTGTAAGACGTCTTTTTTAAGGCTAAATTACTACTTAGTTCAGCTTGGTACACTTTCATTAAACGCTCGACGGCTTTAGAGGATTCGCTGACTCTTTTCATAGCATCAATCGGCTTTGTATATAGCCCCTTGAAATCTTAATACAAATGTTTGATGATGTCTTTATCATGAATTTAATCAAGAGTTAAGTGATCAATCCTTTCCATAGACACCTTAGAAATCCTCTCAGCAATATGAAGCGTCACACTGTTCTGGATGTAGACATCAATAACATAAGTGAGTGCTTTTTCCCTAGCATCTGGAGGAATCAGATGCATAGGAGGAACGAATATGAACTCATCAAAACATAACTTAGGAAATGTGGCTTTAAGGTTGGTCATCTTCTAAGTACCAGTGGCAACAAGAGTAGTCGGGGCTGAGAAGGCCCGTTTATCATGCTTGTAGGATGAAGTATCAAGACCTACTACGCCAGACTGGCGTTTTGAACATTGACCAATGCTTGAATAACCTAAATGTTACTCAGGCGCAGTAGCCAAAGTGGGAGCATGAGGTAGCGACTTGCTACTACTATATATAGTGGGGTGTTGACCGACACCCTTGTGGTGAGAAGATCGAGATTTTGACTTATGCATGGACAATGAGTCCTTAGATTAGCGACTTCACTCTCAGTCTTCTCTTCCTTCATGACCTTCTCTATCTTGACTAGGGTCCAGACCTAGATTGGCCTAAAATAAGATCATCCAGAGTATGTTGATCTCTTCAAGTGATCATCATTGTGAAGGTGTCCCATCGAGCCTGCTAGCAAAATGAACGTGTGCAAGAATCACAAGATTTAAAAGTGCATAAGTGTCATGCGATGCGGTGCATGTGATCATGAGTGTCCTAGTGTACCCCTAACGGACCACTTACTGGAGCTTTGCTAGCTGGAGTAATCTCACTCACACTAGTCGGAGGAACGTCAGTGCCAAATTGGATAATAGATTTGAAGCCCCTGAGGCTTAAATTGGTGAAATCATAATTCCCAGCATCATTTGGAATAGGGATGTACGACAACCACTCAATAAATTTTCTAGAGGCAGTGAGCTAGATGGTTCTGTAGCAGCAGAGGTTGACTCGGATTTCTTAGATACCTACCCTCTGCGATGCTTATAAATGAGCCTTTTTCTTCTTCTCTTCTCTTTGGCAGAGAGCTATAGGTCTTGGGAGAATCCGAACGCGGGCTCACGACTTGAGCGCTCATTGTCATGACCAGGCCCATTAACATTTCCCCTCACCTCACTTCTTCGATGACATACTAAGATCCCTAAACCGGTGGCATAACAGGATCAACTTTGTTGCCTCCCTGCTCAGTGGTACCCTTCTTTCTACCACCTCACCCTCAATATTCCTTGGAAACCCAGTACTACGACCCTCTTCTAGTAAGTCGATGAATAAAAAGCGATTGTTAGCAAGAAGAGATCCGATGTCCCTATCTGCCATGCTATATTTTTTGGCATTGAAACCGCCTCTGAATATCTATTTTCATTTGGAGGTGAATGGCTGTTTGCAATTTTCAAAAATAAAACTGCTTAGTTCAGGATACAACTTGAATAAAAGAACTCAAAGTTGAGTTTGAAGCTATGCTTATTGCCTTCCAGCCACCGTCCTGCAAAACCAGGTGGGCAGCACATATAGAATCATTCATTCTTAAAGCACTCAGTTTGTTCCAAGCGCCAGTTATGACTTGGTGGCTAGAGACTGACTCGAGGAAAGCATATAAGAAGCTTCCCTTTGTCGCTTGAGATTGTAAATGAATCCGATTTCTTCTAGAGTTGACTTACGATATAAGTATTCAAGGAATATCATATACATGCAGCTGAGCCACCGTCAATCATAAATAATGTAACATTTTCCGAATGAATGGATTAAAAGGCGAGATGCAACCTGTTGAGCACATAAACTTGTTACATGTGGTATAACCCTCCAAGGCCAAGTGAGCCCTATCGTTATAAGACGAGACTCGCAAATCCTCGTATGGAATCCTATATTTAATGCCAGTTTGTGGACAGAGGCCTCATAACAACATAACTACAGCGAGAGCGACATATGAAGATGCCCCCTTGGTTGATCAGAGCATATAGTAAGGCTAATAGATTTGTCTTAACAAACAAATACATAGCGGAAAAGATAACTCTACATAACTACAGCCTCCTTCACACCTCCAGAAGCTCTATTCATCTAAGAAGAGAATCTGAAAACCTTAAATCTCAAACTGCTCAAAATCAATTGAGTACCCGAGAGTTTAAGGGAAAAACAAAAACTTTGAGTTAGACATAAAGCCTGGTACAAATAATAATCTAACATCTCAATCCTTTTAGATATCTAGTCATACCACGCCGCATAGCGGAATGGGTTTTCCCCTCACTAGTATCCTAAAACCTTTCTAAAACCATATTCTGTGCTCCTGCATCCACACTGGAAAAAACATACATTTTCAAAATATTATGATGATATGCATACCTGAAAGCATTTAGGATTTCCCATCCTATATTAATTAGACTAACCAAGTTTCATCTGACTAACCGTCTTATATTTTCATGGTCTACCCATCCTATTTTAGACTTCATTTGCATAAAAGGACTATTCATCCCATATTCATTTTACTTAAATTGGTATGGACTATCCATCTCACATCCCATAGTTTTCTTAGGATGACTAAGAACCCTTCTTTAATTAAATGAAGACTATCCATACCCTTCATGACGTTGACTATCCATCAAACATCACATAGCTTTCCTAGGATGACTATGAACCCATCATTCAATCATATAGAGACTATCCATCTCTAACCTAATGTTGACTATCTATCAAACATGCCATAGTTTTCTTATGATGACTATGAACCCATCACTTGGCCACTTAATTCATATTATCCAAGTGAATCTTATTATTTCATGATATCCACATGGTCAACCTCTTTCCATTAGTATCCCTAATTTAGGTTATATTCCAATCATCCAATGTTATCCTCATGGTTAACATATTTCCATTAGTATCCCTAATTTAGGTTATATTAATTTATGATTTACATTGGTATCCCCCAATGATTGAGTCAAAACATATAAGTGTTGATATCCCCAACTATTGTGTTAAACTTATCAAACCTACCATGATATCCCCAACTATTGTGTTAAACTTATCAAACCTACCATGATATCCCCAAAGTTAAACAACATTTATAATATAAGGTTACCCACCCAACATATTCAAAAATCAAGTGTCATATAAACATAACCTCTTATAAATATCCCCTTCGAAAGTATTAAACTAAGTTAAAAGAAAACAATCTTCCAACCCCTTCGAAATTATCCCCTTCGAGAGCTTTGCTTTCGCCCCTTCGAAAGCATAACTTTTAAAATAATAAGCTCCAACCATTTTAATACTATAAAACAATTCCTTCGAAACCTTTCAACCTTGTTAAAGTATCATTAAATAAGAGTAGAACCTTTCAAAACCAATGAAGGTCAAACCTTTTGAAGCCAATGAAAATCAAACCTTCCGAAAGCATTGGATTTGTATTCAAAAATATTACTTTGGGTCATAATGAAAATAGGTAAAGGATCTCTCTTAAAACCATACTCTGTTTAATAAAATATTAGGGAAGTTTGATAAGGTGGAAACCATCCTTTCGAAAGCATTATAACATCCGAGAAACAGTTGAGCCTTCCGATGACGTCGAAAGCTCCTGCTTTCGTTCCCTTCGAAAGGTTTAGGAAGTCGCTTGCTTTATAAAAACCATTAAACCTTTCGACAATGTCGAAAGCTCCTTCTTTCGACGCCTTCGAAAGCTTTTAAAAAAAAATAAAGGTTGCAGGTCTTTTTCTTTTCAAAATCCTCTTTGAAGCAACCTTTCGAAAACGTAGCTTTCGACTGTGTCGAAAGCTCCTTTAAAAACTATCCTTTCGAAACCCTAGCTTTCGACCCTGTTGAAAGCAAGCATAGCTTTCGACTTTGTCGAATGCTCTTTATAAAACAACCTTTTGAATTCATAGCTTTTGACCATGTTGAAAGCAACCATAGCTTTTGACTTTGTCGGAAGCTTTTTAAAACATGCAAGTGACTTTCTTTTTCAAATCAAAGTAAACAAAGGGTCCATCTCCTTCGAAAGAAAACCTTTGACACCATACCTTCCGACTTGGCCCAATTCACTGCATACCACCTGAATGATGTCTTGTGCATTACTTTTGACCTTGTTGGTCATTGAAGTCGAAAGGTCTTGGTCGATAGGTCTAATTCGAAAGGTTTGCCAAAGAAGGCGGAACCACCTTTTTTGGGTAAAAGATGAATTTGCCAAAATAAGTAAACTTTTTTTTGTAACAAACTTGCCTACTTGTAAACATTTGATTGGCATTCACAGCTTTTAAATAAGTTGGAAAATATTTGCCACATTTTCTCTAATCTAAAATCAAATTAACCCTTTACAAATAAGCCATTTCTCTTATAAAAACAATTAAATCATTTAGGTCTCCTTTCAAAATAATTTAATTTCCATACTAAATCACTTAGTAAAAATCCCAAAATATTCTAGAAATTCACTTTAATCATGTTATCTAACATATCAAAATTTAAAAAAAAAATTGTTAATATATTTTCCAAAATAAATTTATATACCCAAATAGACATATTTTCCTTTGGAAATTCATAACTAATTCTCCATGACTTGAAAAATTATAAAAATTGAAACTCAACTCCAAAATCATGTTCTTCATAACATAAATTTTCCCATAGCATTTCAAAATCATTTAATCTTGGTTTTACCCCAAACCCGTATATATCTCCATTAAACACCAATGTTGAAACATATATAAATCATAACCAAGTATATCATCATTCAACACATCACAAAAACAGATTTGTCCTTAGATTCAAAACAATATGATTATAAAACCAAAATAGAGATGTGGAAATTATTATTCACCTTAGATTGGATAAGGAAATTGATGATTGATTGAGATTTATTTCCCCTAGCTTGAATCCTAAGCTTAAGTTTGATTTTCTCTTCTCTTCTTTCTTCCAAATGGCCGGCCTTGCTTCCTTCATATGTTTATAAATTTTGTATGAGATAGAATGAATGTGTATGACTAAGGAGAATAGTATAAGGGTGGAAAATATAAGAGGCTATTTACCCTAATGCCCTTATGTTTAATTACTTAATCATTTATAAGTTCATTTAGTTAAATAAGAACAGGCCACTTAGTTTATTAATCAACCTCAATCTCCTTATCTATATTATTCTATTTAGTTTATCTATTTAAATGTTCTAAATAATGTTAAACGAAAATTAAGGGTGCTACAGGCTCCCTCTTAAAGAATTTTGTTCTCGAAATTCTGTATGGACTACAAACAAGCATAATAATCATGCAAACAAAAGCTAGTATGTCTTACCAACCAGCAAGTCTATATAAAAAAATATAGAACATACCCTCATAACATCCTAGAATAAGTATCCCTAATCATGTCTTTCGTTTCCTAAGTATAGTCTTTCTCGTTGTTGCTCCACTGAAATTTCTCCAACTTGACTGACTTGGTACTCAATCTATTTTCATCTCTCGCTACAACTCGAGCTGGTTGTCCAACAAAAGTAAAATCAAGCTCTAATACCAAATCCTCCAACTCTGTTTGAGGAATAGTAGGCTCAGGATCATGCACGAACTTGCGAAGATGGGACACATGGAACACATTATGGACACCTTCCATACTGCTCGACAACTCTACTCTATAAGCGAGCTTTTCAATCCTTTCTAAAGCTTAGAATGGACCAACATATCTCGGGGCCAACTTTCTCGACTTTCCAAATCGTACCACATCCTTCATCGACGATACTTTAATGAAAACCCTATGTCTCGCTAAAAACTATAGATCTTTATGCCTTTTATCTATGAAACTCTTCTGCCTAGATTGTTCTTCCTTCATCTGTCCTTAGATTAACTTAATCTTTTATGACGCCTCTCTATCCAAATCCGGAACTAACGCTAATCTGTCTCCAGTCTCTAACCAACAAACTGGCGATTTGCACGGCATTTCCATACAAAACTTCAAAAGGCGCCACTCCTATACTAGTCTGATAACAATTATTATAGGAAAACTCAATCAGATGTAGGTGATCTTCCCAAGATCCACCAAAATCGAATACACAAGCTCTCGATAAATCTTTGTGTACCTTATTGACTCTCTCTGCCTGCCCATTCATCTCTGGGTGATATGTTGTACTCATCTTGAGCTTGGTACCTAATACCTCTTGTTAACTGCTCTAAAATTTGCTAATGAATAATGCATCTTTGTCGCTCACTATGCTACTAGGAATCCTATGCAGTCTAACTATGTTCTTTATGAACAACTAAGCCAAAACATGTGCCATTCAGGTTGACTTTACCAGAATGAAATGTGCACTCTTTATCAGTCTATCCACAATTACCCATATGCTTTCATTTCCTCTATTTGACCTTGGCAACCAGTTTATAAAATCCTTGGATATCGAATCCTATTTCCAAACCGGAACATCTAAAGGCTGAAGTATCCCACTTTGCTTCTGTTGTTCGTCCTTCACTTGTTGACATTTAACAAACTGCCTAACCCACAAGCCAACATCCCTCTTTATGCCTTTGCAATGAAGCTCCTCTTCATGTCCTGATACATCTTGGTTCCTGCAGGATGAATCGTAAACTTCGATCGATGACATTCCTCTAGAACTTCTCTCCTTAATTTCTCTACATTTGGAATGCATAATCGTCCCTTCTTTCTCAACCATCCTCTTTGGTCAAGACTAAAATCCTTTAGGACATCAATCTATTTTCTGACCTCAAGCCATCTAATCTTCTCGACTAAAACTGGATCTTCTATCTGCTTAGAAGTTATCCTTTCGATCAACACTGGTCGAGCTTTTAAATAAGATAACATGTTAGTATCATGACTAGAACTTGCAGTAGATCTCAACTGGACACCACAACTGGCTAAAGCTTGTAGATTCTTCCATTCTGCCAACATTGCTAACACCATGTTCTAATGTTTTCTACTAAGAGCATCTGCTACCTTATTCCCTTTCCCTAGAGTATACTCTATACCGAAATCATAAGCAACCAAAAACTCCAGCTATCTCTGATGCCTCATATTCAACTCCTTCTAAGAGAATAAATACTTCAATGACTTATGATCGGTATACAACTCAAATTTCTCTGCTCAGAGATAATGCCTTCAAATCTTCAAGGAAAATATCAACACAGCCAACTACAAGTCATGAGTAGGGTATCTAACTTCATGCGGTCTAAGCTGTCAAGATGCATAAGCAATAACTTTGCCCCTCTACATCAAAACTGCTCTCAATCCAATCCCACATGCATCAGCGTATACTACCAACCCTTAGTTACCATCTGGAACTACAAACACTGGCGCATTGGTTAACAAATGCTTTAACTTAAGGATTGCTTCCTCACATTTGTCGGACCAAAAAAGCTTCACTTCCTTCCTGGTAAGCTTAGTTAAAGGCGCTGCTATCCACGAGAAATCCTTGATGAATCTCCAATAATAGCCGGCAAGTCCAAGAAAACTCTTGATCTTGGTTACCATCTCTGGTCTCTTCCAATTATTCACAGCTTCGATCCTATCTGGATCGACTGATAATCCCTTCTCTAAAACACATAACCATGAAACTTAACCTCTTTCTTCCAAAAATAACACTTGGAAAATTTTGCCTTTAGGTGATTCTGCCTCAGCATCTCCATCACCACTCTAAGATGAATCTTGTGCTCCTTTTCATCTTTTGCGTATACCAAAATGTCATCTATAAATACCAACATGAACCTATCCAAGTGCTCTCGGAAAACCCGGTTCATCAAATCAACGAAGAAAGCAGGTGCATTTGTCAATCCAAATGGCATTACCAACCACTGATACAAATCATACCTAGTCCGAAACATCATCAAAGGAATATTATCCTCCTCCACTCTTAACTGATGGAACCCCGTCACCAAATCCAATTAGAAAAATACTCTGGCTCCACACAACTGATTAAACGGATTATCTATCCTCGATAGAGGTTACCTATTCTTGATTATCCTTTCGTTTATCTTACGGTAGTCGATGCACATCTTTAACGACCCACCGACTTCTTTACAAACACCGTGCCTGCTATCTAGGGCGAACTGCTTAGTCTGTGAAATTCCTTCCCTCAAGATCCATAAGCTACACCATCAATTCCTTCATCTCTATCGGTGTCATTCTGCTAGGTCGTCTACTAATAGGTTCAGATATTGGTACATGATCTATCTGAAACCCAACAGCTCATTTTGGGTAATCTAGTAACCGACTCAAAAACATCTGCAAACTCTCTAGCCACACGAACCTGATTAAGGTCTTCTCCAAACTCCATGGCACTCAATAAAGCACCAACACTCTTACTAGAATTCTCCACCAAGAAAATGATTCGGTTATGACTATCTAGGTGCTCAATGATATTTCCCGTTCCTGGCAAAATATTTTAGCCTCCTACTTACCCAACCAATCCATACCCAAAATAATCCCAAAATCTACGAAATCAAAGACATACAAGCTGCATGCAAACTTATGACCTAACAAATTAAGTTCTAACTGGTCACGCCTCATCCTAAGAGTTGCATACCCTCCTATTGGATTCACAACCCTTAAGGAAGTAACAAGGTATGTGGGTTCTATATTTGACCTATCAACCGTATATGTGATATAAATGAATGCGATGCTCCAATATCAAACAATACCCTAACTAGTATGCTATAAATCAAAAGCGTACCTTACGTCACAGGCTTTCCTTTCTCAACAGCAGTAGGTCTAAAAGACGATGGTTCCAAAGAAAAGACCTTTCCTTTTCCTGCCCTGGCAGCTTTAGGATACTTGTTCGTGTAATGCCCCATCTGGATGCAATTATAGCATTCCACATTTTGCCTCCCCACAACCAGCCTTCCACCACCCAAACGGCACTCATTAGCATAGTACCAGTTCTTAACACACTTGTAGCAACCAATATATGCTTTCTTCTTGGCTGCACCTTGCGCCCTTCTTCTTGATGAACTTCCTCTTCTTCCCCTGAGGACCATGGAGTTCAACTGGCTTCTCTCTATCTGAAATAGCAAGCATCTCCTTATGAAGAATGGCCATCTCCACCACCTCATTAGAAGGATTTCAGATATGGATCATAGTCATTCTTCGTAAATCTAGCCTCAGTCCTGTAATAAAATTCTCATTCCTTCTGACATCAGTGTTAACTAAGGCATAACCATATCGAGATAGCTCGTTAAACATAGCAGCATACCCGATCAAGTACATATTTCCTTGTACAAGATCCATTAATTTCCTCATCAATGCCGATTTGGCAACTTCAAACAGAAACCTCTGCTCAAATCTCTTCCTAAAATTAGCCCATATCAGTTGTTCCTTGGGACTCCGGCTATCACACTGTTCCACTAGTGAAGTGCTAACCCTTGCAACTATCTAGAGGCTAACCTTCTCTTCTCTCCATCACCCAAGCCTGAATCAATAAAGATCCTCTCACAACTCAACAGCCAATTCTCTACTTCAACATCATCCTCTGTTCCAACAAACGACTTCCCACCAAGACTGATGTAGTCTTTGGTTAGCTTAGCATAGTTATAACCAGCTGAAACTATAGGATTAGCTCCTCCAACATTACCAGCAGCTCTTTCATGCAAAAAATTAGCCAACAACTGATATACCTCCCTGTATCTATTGTGTAATGACCCAGAATTTTCGACATCGAAAATTCGACACTAATACGTTCACTGTAGGAGTGCCGAGCAATCGAACACCGGAAATTCTAGATTTTTAGGGTAAAAAGAAAAGAGGTAGAAGAAGAATAGAAGACAAAAAAAACAGAATCACACATTCACAGTGGATCAAAATATAATATCAAATAATAGCATTTATACAATGAAAAGCTGTAATTGTCATTTTACAACAATATATCATAGTACAACAAAACTGGGTAGTTGTAATAACTTGTCCCTGACTACTATCAATGCAATCTCAAATACATAGCGGAATAACTCCATACGTTCCTACCATTCAGTTCTACTCCTGAGCTCCAGAACGTCTTTATCCTGAAAATCTATAATATTCGGTCTGACCCAAGCATTACATTAAAGTAACATCCGAGTCAGGCTGGAAACCAGTGTGAATAAACCCGTATAACATGAAATACTAAGGTATAAAACTTAGTTGAAATGAGGAGGTAACTCGTACCTCACTACGAGTTCTTATCTTGTGTATAATCAATACTTATTACAAAACAATATTTAAGAACTATTACTCATTTAAATAGCCATGTTACTTAATTTATTTCAGTCCAACCTATTTTATTCTAAACTCGAATCTATAAAGAATTATTGTAGATTACAAATCGTAGTGGTTTTGGGTATTTACTGATATCCGACCCCGGTCTCTTCGAATCCAATGTCATCTTTAGTCCAAGTTGTTTAAGTGAATACAATTATTTTGAATACAGGATGTCACATTTACATAGCAATTCATCATCAATAAATAACCTGCATTATCACAGTTCAACCCAAACATATCATATTATAGAACATCACAACTAATCAGATTACAGATATTTGTTCCAACATTCAATACAATTTAATCATCCATAAGCAAGATTAATTTGTCACCCAAATTAATTTAATTAACACAAAATAAATTAATTACCTCTAAATCCGGCTTATTTAACATTAATTAAACCAATGAATTAATTATTGAAATTAATTAATTATTCTTTAATCATTTAATCATTCACATAATTAATTAACCTTTGATTACTTACATTAATTAATGATCCTTTAATTACATTAGTTAATTATCATATAATTACTTAAGTTAATTAATTAACCCCAAGTTACTTAAGTTCTTAATTAATCTAAGATACATCATTATCTTAATTAATTACTTAATTATCATTATTAAAGTCTCATTTAAATTAAATGCCTGAAATTTATTATTGACATATAAAATTACTTGAGACCTTTTGACTAATTAAAAGCTTAAAAACATTTATAATTCTTAACAAACAACATAGGGATTTATCAAATTAATTCATCTAATATATAATTATTCGAATCAAAACAACTTAATTCAAAATACTTGACTTTTTAATTTATATTTTGAAACTTGTTTTGAAAAACTTGATAAACACTTTTACTTTGAAAACTTGTTTATTTTCATTTTTCTTTGAAACCTTTTATATTTTCCTATGCTTTTAAAAAAACATGGTTGATTAACAAAAACAAACCCGAGCCCAAAACAATACTACTGAGCCAAACCTCAAGCATCCTTCTTCTCTGATCCTTCTTCTCGCTCCTCCAATTAATTGCTAACCACTCGAGTCCATCCCGTTCAAAACCTAAGCCAAACCCTTTCTCGACCCAATCCTCTCTCCTTCTTCTTCTCCACTACTCAACACTTCAATTCCTACAGCTAACAAATGATACCCAAAAACAGCGTGCATGTGCCCACCTCATCGGAGCATCTTTGACCAACGTCGCTACCACCAGCAAGTCGCTAATGACCCCTTTGTCCACTTCAGCCACCCAAAAACCACAAAGATCCACGAATCGAAAATCGAACAAAACTGAAACCCACCAGTACGAAACCGATCACCAAAATGCCTCGTACCTCCTATCTCCGACCAATGGAGAACACGTCATTATGCCTAGACCTTCGCTTCGCTTCCATCCTTCCTTTCCTCCACCCTCGGTCCATCCCGATGTCGTCACGTTGTCGAAATCGCCTCGACAACCACCTTGTCCAGTTTGATGCTTGCCCTAAATCGACTCTGCCAAGCCACCACAGTAGTCTGAAAAATCAAAGACTAATATTCCCAAGCTCCTCGATCATCACCCTACCTCCAGCCACCACCTCGACCTCCCCAGAACTCTTGATCGCCAGAGATTAAGGGAAACCAATTTTCGTTCAACCTTTAATTTCTCCGCGAATTCAAGCTTAAAAATTATGATACAATTATCAAAAATCATCAATTTCTAGTACGAATCAGGATATATAATTAAAATTTAGGATTTAGATACTTGATTTTTCTGACTTTAAAAGATTTTCACTATAATCATCTTCTACCGGTAATCTACTTGTTATTTATGCGAAAAAATATTTTTAAAAATTAAATCTGATAAATATAAACAAATTTCTTTTAAAGATCTTAACATAAAACTGTATATATAAAGAGATATGAATATTCGAACCTGATTTAGTTTGTTAAAATCAAACAGAGACCAGTTTATTCATACACAGACATGCACATACATATACACACGGTAATTCAGATATACTTCAAATAATTTACATCCATGCAAATCACATTACTTCACAAATTTATCACATGCCACCAGATATCAAACAGATTAAGCTAAAAAGAATGGTTGTTTACTCACAAATTTTGTTTAACAGAGAAATAGAGCTTCTTCTGTGATCTGGAGCTTGATTTTTGAAGCTGATAGTTGATTTGAATTGGAACTTAATGGTTGATTTTGAACTTGAAACTAAATTGCTTTAATCTTTTCTCAGGATGAAAGACTTGAAACGGTTTGATTTCCATTTTAGTTTTAATTTTTGAAAGATGAAGAAATTGAGAAAGACTGGTTTGAAATAAAAAAAATCAAAGAATTATGTATACAGCCAATTCTCTAACATTTTGTTTACATTTCGATTTTAAGAGAAAACTTATGCCACTTGTTAATGCATGTTACTCCTAGCTCACAAATGTCACAAACTAATATTATATATTTTTCTTTATGTTTTCATTAATTTAAGTATTATGTTTTATAATTATATATGTGTATAGCTTATATTTATTTCATGTATATTTTAAAGAAACTATATTGACCTTTTATTAAATCCTATTTTAAACTCTCATACTTTTAAATATATATTTATCTTTTAGAGTTTTTAAAATATAGAATCTAACTTTAAATAGCTTTTGAAAGTTATTATATTGAATTCAAATTAATGCTTTCAAATCACAATATATATATATATTATAATTAGAAATATCTTATGTGAATTTTGATATATATATATCCACACCTTTACATCCTTCCATATATTCTACTTCTTATGGCATATATATACACATATATACACATACTTATATACCTGTATATATGTACACTTAAAATTTTCAACCTTACAAAGTATACATATATCTATTTATATATTTATTAATTTATTATAAGATTTATCATTTCTAGATATTTATAATTATCAAAATTCTATTAGTTCATTTTATAAATCAGTATCTCTAATAATAAAATCAGTTAATCATCCAATTATCAGATATCCGAAAATCCGGGTTATCACATTCCTTCCCCTTTTAGAACTTTTCTTCCCCGAAAAGGAATGCAACCACAATTTTTATTAAAATGTTTATTACCAGTTAAATTACTCTTAAACATCTTTAATCCTGAACTCTTTTTATTTAAAAAAATTTAAAACACTTTTCAAAAAACTACATAATATTATCAAAATAGTTTTTTTATAAAAATACTTTTTATAACTCGATGTCTCAACAAGTCCATCCTTATTCTCATAGAGATTCAGTCATATGTTGATCAGGCATAGGACTGAAAAATCTGTAAGTGCTTAGAAGACCCATTTTCAACACCTAGTGAAAATAATAAGAAAATATTTTTGAAAATATAGACAACATTTTTGGTGACAATGCTCTAGAAATAATCACCCCCTCCATGGTCGCAGTTAACCCGATGGTTACGTTGCCAACCCGGCTGTAACGATCCCGAATTTTAATTAAGTTTAATTTGTTAATTAACTTGATTTTTGAATAAAAATCATGAATTAATTGAAAAATTAATTGGTAGATTGACTTGAGTTTCTCCAAATTCAAGTAAAATATGTATTGAATCTCAAAACATTGTCTTTTAAATATTATGTATTTGATATAAACAAAGTATACATACAAAAGAAAGTATAAAAATGTGTATGTGTAGATATACAAGACAATTAGTATGTGAGTTAAATAAATGTTAAATTTAACCAATAAATAAATTAAATACACATAGAGAAATTTAAACAACATGTTAGTGAACTTTGTAAGATATAAAGTAAACAAATTTGATAAAGTATAACAACATAATAAGTATGACATATAAATTATGGAAATAAATATATATATAGAATTACAAGACAAGTATTTAAGTTGAAAATAGAAATTTAAGTTAGAAATAGAAATTAAATCTATGTAGGATAAATTTTAAAATATCAAGTAACACACATAGGAATAGAATTGGATAAAATTTAAACAACATGTTAAAAAGGAAATAGAATTGCATTTATATTACAAAGCAATAAGATAAAAGGGAAGAAAATAAATTAGTTAAAATTCAAACAACATACTAACTATAGGATGTCATTTCATATTTCAAAGTATAAGGCTAAAGACAAAAATAATATAAGTATGTAAGCTTATAAACAAGAGCATGTATATGAAAGTGCTTGCAAAAGAAATAAACAAGGTACAATATATATTCAGGAATGTACACTTGAACAAGAAATAAAATAAAAATTAAAATATATTGACAGCAATGGAAATAAAACAACGACAATTAATGCAAGCCACCACAATCATATTCTCAGCCGAAAATGATAGGCATAAGCCTTTGAAAAACAAGACTAAAGACAAATAAGAATAGATATATTCAAGTAGAAACCAATAGAATATGTATAAACACTTGAACATAAAGGACATGCATTTAATACCCATCTTCTCTTTGCACAAACAAATCATCTTAGCACATATAAAAAAATCAAATAAGATGATGATTCATGTACAATGGTCAGCCGAAAACAAGGAAACATCTCAAGCCACCATATTAAGAAATATCGTTGTATTGTACAAAATAATAATATATACTGTAAACTCCTTCTATATGTCAAACTTCCTCTTTATTTTAGTTCGTTCAAAACAACCACTAAGCAAGTCAGGAGAAAATACAAGTTAGCGTTTCCATTTTTATACAACTTAAATAATATTTACAACTCAACATAAGCAAGAAGATTAGGAAGATCAAAGCAAAACAATTCTCAGTTCTTTTAGAAGTTCAAAACTATTGCAAACAATTGTGCTCTGTCCCTCTTCTCAAAGCAAAGGTGAGTAACATATTTTTTTTATTTTATGAATCTGTTGCGTAAACTTTTGTGAGTTAGTGTATTCGTATATACATGAACCTCTTAAGTATATCTTTGTGATGAATGTTTGTGAGCACAGTACTTCCAGTGATATTTTGCTCCGTTCAAGCTTTAGCTTAGGCGAAAGAAAAAAAATCAATTCCTCTTGATCCACTTACTGGTTGAACTCAAGATTAAAAGAAAACCTGTTTGTTATAACCTATATTAAAGATTAAAAATCGATATAAGATGAAACATCTAGGAAACATCTCTGGACTTAAAGAAGGAACAAAACTATAACTTAGTCAAAAATTTAAACATTTTATTTTACGATTTCAGGCATATAAACTGGATGCGTACACTAAAACATGAATTTTAAAACAAACATCATGATTTTTAGAGTTAGAATTAAAGAGCAGTTCGAGTTTGATTAAAATTCACTCTTTGGGAAATTCTGGTGATTCTCTGATTTGTGATGATCGGGGTCTTTGTTGGTGATGGAGGAACGAATGGAGGGTCGAGGAAAAATGTCGTGATGGGGTGCAGATGAACGTGGTGGAGGCGGCGAGCATTTTAGGTTCATAAACCTAGGTTTCTCGAGGCTGAGAAATTCATTTCGTTCGTTCTAAGGGATGCATCGAGCTCAACATGCTTTGGGGTGATGGTGGAGGAAGTGTTGACGCGTGCGTAGCCGGAGTTGCACGAACTCTGGTGGTCGAGGCGGCGAGAGCAAGGCGTTGACAGGTTTGGTGATGTTTCCTGTGGCTATTTCCAGGTTTCGAGTTTATACTCGAATTCGAATTCGAGAGGGGATAGGGGATTCTGATGGTCTGAGATTGATTCGAGAACGATCTTCGACTTGCTCAACGATGAGGTGACGGCCGGAGGCGAGCGGCGGCGACGTGCAAGTGCACCGTGCACTTTTGTATCTGGTGAAATTTTGGGTTGAATTCTGGAGTGAGGCTCGAGTTTTCTCAAGTAAACGTCGAAGTGAACTCGGAGTAGGGGTGGGTTGGACTCGAAGTAGAAGAGTATTGCCTCGGGTTAGTCTTAGTTTGCACAGGTTTTTGTAAACTTGTCTGTAATTAAATTTCAAAGCAATTCAAAATGGAATTTGAATCTATGAGCAAGGTTTAAACATAGTTTAGATCCAGTTTTGAGTTTAGTATCAAATAAAATTTAAATCTTAAAGTTTTAAAATGGAATTTGGATTTTTAATTAAAGTTTTAAACCAAGTCAAAATCAAAGTTTAAATCGAAATATAAAATATGGACTCAAGTTTACTATGAATCGAAATCTTGAATTTAAATAGAGTTTTGTAAATCTAGATGTTTAAATAAGTAAAGCATAATTTAAATATGTGCATTTAAAAAGAAATTTGATCTAACTCTTTTAAATTCCTTTATAACAAAAGTATTATTTAACATGTGAATTTAAGATTTTAAATTGGATTTAAACTATATTTAAGATAAATTGGTACTTCATTTTAAATCTTAAAATTTAAAATGAAATTTAGAAGTAAATTTGGAAAATGCATGACGATTAAACCATTGATAAGAATGAGTTCTACCTTAAGTAATAATGATGGTAATTCATTAATTATTAAGTTAATTAAAATGAAAAATTTATTTATTTAATCTATTAATGATTTGGGTTAATTAAATAAGTAATTAAAAGTTTAAAATCATTAATTAAGGTTTAAAGATTAATTAATTGAGGAATAATTTATTTGTAAACCAAGGATTATTAATTAGACATAAATTAATGATAAAAGTTAATTAATCAAGTGATTAAGAAAAAAAATCAAATGAAGGATAATGCGATAAATTAACCGGTGTAATTATTCAGAAATAGTCATAAATTAAGGAGTAATAAATTAGTCATTGTAATTAATGAAAGATAATAAACTAGGGATTAATTATTAATGAAGAGTTAATTAATGATTAATTAAAGGATAATTTATTAAATATTTTGTAATTAATTGATTGTTAATTTACCATAACTAGCAAATTATTCATAGAAATTAATCTGATTTAAACCAATCAGATAATTTAAATTGACCCTATTTATGGATGTTTAGATTTTATTGGATGTTGAATTGTTTGATATCCCTGATATGTCATGCTTTGTGATATATCCTGATTTACGTTGTGATCTGTAATGTACTTAATTATCTGTGATGTGATTTATTATCTGTGATATACATATCTATATTATGTGAATGAGAGATAAGCGTAATAGTTATATCGCTTATCAACTATATTTCTGTGGTTTAATCTGTGATGATTGAATTATGTTGCACTATTGTGTTAAACCCCTGGACCACACCATACATACAAATATGGATTTCACGAGGAAATCGTTTAAGTCACAAATTTTTGAAAATGGTTTTGAATTTGAATTTTAAATTCAAATGAATTGAAATGGAATCTGGTAAAATGTGAAAAGTTTTTGGAATGGAATTTCAAGATAAAATTTATTTTTGAATCACTTGATTACGCCTTGAAATTTAAATAATTGGATTTAAATTTGAATTCAAAATTTGGAATTGAATTCTATGATTTGAAACTAGGGATTAAAGATGTTATACTAGTTATATATGGGTTAAACCATTTTAAATGTATTGATTTAGGAATTTGAATTTAATTCAAGGACTTTAACTCATGCAAATAAAATTGAATTTTTTTGAAACGAAAGCTATTTGTTTTCAAATAATAAAAGCTGCCACATAAGTAATGAACTTCCAATTTGTGTTGAAAGATTTCAAATATAAAATGAAATGAAAACGTTTTGAAAGGCTATGAATGAATCTTTGGAAACGAGTTTTAAATTTATAAATTAAATCTTAATTTAAAGATTTAACGAGTTAATCAAATTGAAATGGGAATTGTTATGAAATCCGTAGCTGGATATTTATGAAACGGGGTGAACTTTGTGAAATGAATCTTTTTGTTTAAAGATTTAAAATGATAATTTGTTTAAACCATTTGGAAGAAAGGTTTTTAAGTTGTGACTTATCTGAAATCCCATTATCCATATGTTTTAAAATATTGTGCTCACTATTCGGTTTAGCCGGGAAAGGACCTTTGTGTCATATAGCCCATTCCGAATATGTGATACGACTTATGGATAGCATTTGAAGACCGGTGGTGAAGACCGGATATTTTCGAAAGCGAAAGGATAACTCGTCGAATGTCTTTGCATCGACTGGTCCCCGATATAGAGACTCCATATGTGATGGAAAGTCCAGACGTTATTAAGGATTATCAGGAATTGCAAGGACTTCTTCGGAAGTGCCTTTAGTTCTGTTCGAACCCAGAACAAACTTGTATGGATTGTATGTCTGACATTACATTTGAGATATAAAGCAGATTTCTTTCAAATACATTTCTGTTGATGGCGGAGAATTTATTCTCTTAGCTTAACACCCTTCTCTGAGATGTACGAGCTCAGAGGTTATGTAGTTGATGGTTATCAGTGATATACTCCCAATTTGGTAATATGGCATGTTGAGTGCTACCGATCATTTTTGATCAAAGCATAGCTTTTGTGAAAAGCGTAGCTTTGTGGATGAGACTTCGTCGGGCCTCACATCCTGGAAATGGTCGAAACAGGAAAGATGCGACAAGGTTATTTGAGGGTAGGGCCTTCTGAGGGTATGTCATTTCCTTCTAGATAGAAGTGATATCTGGTATGGGGCCCAGATACTTAACTTATGTGGATATCGCAAATATATATATATATATATATATATATATCTTACTTTGTGATTATTGTTGGGGCCCCAGATAAAGGTTGGTTATGACCGGAGGATGGCATACTCATGTCAGTAGTTACCAGTTAGGGGTAACTAGGCCTTGTGTTGGCAGAGATCCGGTTAGGTTCTCGAGGCTTCCTTCTAGAGGCGTACCCATGTGGCAATGGAAAGTTCCTTGGCCTGACCATTTTTTGGAAATCCAAAGAAACAATACGAGCCTTGTACAGTTTTAGTTGTAGAACCTGCCATTTACTTATGGTGGCGCCCCACTATTTGGATGGTAGCTATAGTAGGCATAGTTCGAAATGTCTATGTTGGCTAAGATTTATATTATACTTTCGAAATGTTTTTCTACACTTTGCACTTATAGTAATAATATCAAAGAAATTTGCGTATCAAGCATGTTTGACTATCATAAGGAGAAATCTCCTCTGATTCTGCGTTTGCATTGTGTGTGTACGGGAGGCCTTATGGTAGTCTCATTTTCTAAAAGCATTGCGAATCTAATTTAAAATATTTCTTTGTTGTTTTTAAAGATAAACTGCTTTTGTTACTCATACCAGTCTCATGACTGACCTGGAGTTTATTGTTTCTTTCCTAAACTCTGGGTGCTCAAATTTTTTCCACACGGGCAGTCTAGAGTTGGGTTTTTCAGATAATCAGGTTTAGTAGATTATCTGAAGCTAGTTCAGTCTTTGAATGCAGATGAGACTTGATTGGCTTAGTGCATCGTGATGGTGGTTCGAGCTGTTGCTGGAGTTCTCTCTTGAAGACATCTTGATGTTATTTGTTCCGCTGCTGGTGTTATCTATTTTTCCTTTCCGCTGCTATTTTATTGTATCATATCTCCGATGTATATTGATATCTATTGTATCATCTGTTGTATCAGATATTGTATCAATGCTGTATATTAATGTATTATTCTTTTTCTTCCGCTGTGTTGTTTACTTAGTTGTGTTATAAGCTTCGACGACTCGGATTTGAACGGTCGAATCTGCGGCATTCGAGTATGATGTAAAGTATGGATGTCGATTTTCGAACGCGAAAAATCCCGCTCGTCACACCGGCAAAATCCATAGAAAATTGTAGGCCTCCGCGCCCCACGATTACACTATGGAACCCGCCACAGATCGCAGCTACACCCAGGGTAACGTCGCCATCACGCCAAAAACCCATGTAACTTTAGGCATCAGTGCTCTCGAATTTCGCAGCCAAATGAAACTTCACCACTCCTACATGGATCGCAGACTACATCAGTCGAGTCCTAATGTAGTCTGTAGGCACTCACTGCAACATGACTTTCGCTATATCTTCATAGATCGCAGTCTACCGATGTTACGTCGCTCTCCCAGCGAAATCAAACGTAGACTGTAGGAAATCGCTTCCCCTCGACTCCGCTATGGTGCGCGTAGATCATAGTGACATCGAGTTACATTATCGTCATAGCATAACCCAAATGTCTCAGCAGTCATTAGCGCCATCGACTTTCGCTACCCAACCACAATCTCAGGAACTTCAGTTTGTCCGGACTTCCTCCCAGGATCAAATTTAGAACCCCCTTAGGGCTCAAGGCAGAACCACCCCGTGGATCTCCTACTAGAAGTTCATTTCATGGGAGCGCTTTTCTCCCTGAAGCCAATCTCAAAATATTTTATACTATATACTTGTAGTGCCTATCAAATCATACTCTTTATGATTCATATAAAAATCTCCTTTACACAAAATCGATATCTCAAACCAATAGTTCCAAACTTTTCTTTCCAGATTCCCAAAATTAATTTTTTTTCCAAAAATCAAAAGCCTTCCAAAATCCATGGGTCCCAAAAACCTTTTTCCTGAAATCATTCGCACAAAGTCATTTATATATATATATATATATATATATATACACACACACATAAGTTTATTCTTTTAACAAAATATTTTTAGATCACTTCCTACTTATGTAAATTTCTTTTTATACTTCAAATAATTTCAGAGATGACATCTTCTGGTTATAAATTCACAAGGGTAGTTATTACATATGGTACACACACACACACTTCATTTATGCGAAATCAAATATTCAAGTTTGATTTCTTTAATAAAGTTATTTACCACATTACTTACTTTTTATAAAATGAGTTTCAATTATATAGATATCCAACTTCCACTTTTATTTATCACATATTTTTCAAAATTACACTTTTCTATTTCAAATATACTTCTCTATTCCAAAAAAAATCATTTTTTGCATTTCTTTTTTAAAATATTCAAGATCATTTCACCCAAGAACGTATGATGCATATATATCATCCGTACGCAATATCAAATCTAATTTCTCACTCGATCACACAATTTCACTTCCTAACTAGTATCATCCACTCAACTTCCTAGTGCAGACTCAGATCTGGTTTCTTGATCAGAAACCGTCATTCTCCTTGCATAGCCATAACTATGATAGAGAATTTCCAAAACCAATCAAAAATCCATATCCAGGTTTGCCGTCGAAAATCGAGTGAAAAATCCCAACTCGGATCGATATACTTTCTCGAAATTCTACGCTCGAATCTGGATCGAATCGTTATGTGGACAGAACAATATATGTACATCCTATGTAACGACTTAGAATTTCTGTCATTTGAAATTCAGATATTTAATTGATTTTAAATATCAACAAGTAAATTTTGTAAGTTGAATAATTTATTTATCGAATATTTAGATTTAATTGGATAATTAAATCGATAATTTAATATTTAAAATTGCGTAAATAATTGAAAATTGGGTTTAATGTGTATAAAAATGATTTATAAAGTTATATTAAATCATATTGGAGTTAGAACAATGTTTGTGAACTTTTAAAATTGAATTAAAAGTTAATTTGTGAAAATTGAATATTTTAATATTTAAATCGACTAGTGAAAATAGCCATTTTTCAAAAGGTCTCGGGTTTCGACGAAACTAGTTTCATCGGATCCGTAATGTGATATTATTGTAAGATTTCAAATTTCGTGTCAATCGGATTTACGGTTTGTCCGGGGCAAGCCAAAACGCATAGAAATTTGGTTAACCGATTTAATTTAAATTTGATCATTTATTGCCGTAACTCGCACATTTGATCGAATTAGCCTCCGAAATATGTTGCATTGTGTACGGAACGTGGGGTAAACCCTAGAAACGCCGGTTACCGCGCGAGATTTGGAGTTTGAAAAATTGGAGATGAATAGTGTTCTTCGGTTTTCTATAAAAGGACCCTTACCCTCATTATTTTAACAAAACAAATCCGTTAGGGCTGGCCGTCATTTGCAAATTCAAAGGCCAGAAATTGATTTCATTCTTCTTCATTTTCCTTTCAATCCACAAGTTAATTCAAGAAACTTTCAACATAAAAAGTGTAGAGCATCAAGTAATCTTCATATTCAACGGCCACGATCGTTTTTCATTGAGTGGATCGACGTGAATTTGGAGTTGAACGGCCGAACTTCGCATGCGTTTTTCCACGCAAGATGGAGGCTGAGCTCTACCACATTCATGGTGGTTGTAGCTCGTGTGATGGGCATTGGAGTGGTGGTAGTTGATCGTCTTCAAAGTGCTCGTAGAGGTCTACCGTATTAGGGTTGCACGGCTTGGATGGGTTCGACTTTCACTTGAAAACCTAGAGATGAAACGCGTTTGGGAAGAAGGGAAGGTGCGATCTGGATCTTAGGGTTTTGAAGTGGACGGCTCTGATTTGATCTGGGTATAAAAATATAAAAGAAATAGAAATTAATTTGTATTATAAATGTGTACAAACTTCTAAAAATAATAACTTGTTCATACGAGGTCGGAATTGCGCGAAACGACTTGCATTAGCTTCGTTTTGACGAGCACTATGCAATGGAGCTGGTTTGGAGGCATTTGGAGCTAGTGAAAATTTTGGGTAAAATTAAACGACGTTTAATTTTATTCTAAATAAAACGCTATAACTATTATCGGAAACTCAAGGTGAGAACTTCTCACTCAATCGAATTGTTTCGATTTAAATTTAAAATAGTTAGATTTAAAAATTGCTTGATTGTGTGATTGGATGATAATTATTATCTATTGTTTCAAATAGACCCTATGCGCCGTATATTAAGTGGAGGTTATTTATTAAAAACATATACCGCGATAATTCCAACTTGAATGGAATTGGTATTATATATGTATTTGGAGTTGATTTCCCGCATTATATAGCGGATGAGACCCTATTGCGCCGCATATAGCGGATAATATTTAATAATCCCATATACTGCGATATTCCGTCTCGAAGCGGAATTGGTTTGTGCTAACATCTTTGGATGCAGGGAAACAAGTTGGAGGGATCCAACTGGATTCCTCAAATGATTGAATTGGTTTCAATGTTGTGTGTTGATCTATTTATTGATCTACTTATAATCTGCGTGATTATCTTTGTGATTGAAATCGTTAAAGGCTAAATTTTAGCCGAATATATTTTTGGTATCATTAGATGCCGAAAATAAATAAAATTTGATTTTTGAAAATTAAGTTGAGAATTCATAACAAAATTTAATTTTGGAATTGATTCATTTTAAATGAATAAACGTTGAAATTTTTATGTTATAAAAATTATGATTTTTTGTTAAATACAATCGAAATGTAATTTTTGAAATAAGTAGTTGATTAATTTATAAAATGGTTTAAATTGGGATTTTTGAATTATTATAAATGATTTATACAAAAGATTTATAAAATTGATATTTATAAATTAAAAATATTGGAATTATAAAACGAGTTTTTATAAGTGTTAAAATGAAGTATAAATGGAGTTCATAAGTGGATGAAATCTATAGATTTATAAATTATGAAGTTATAAAATGAATAGATTTTGTAAAATAAATGATTTATAAGTAATTAACTTATAAACTGGATTTTGGCGTGTAAATGGGATATGGATAGAATTTGTTAATAAAGTGATTTTATAAGTTGAAGTTGTTATAAAGTATAAATGGAATTTATAAACGTTGTTTCATAAATCCAAAATCGACTTATTTTAATAAGTTTAATTATTATAGCTTATTAAAGAAGATATATCCACGATTTTGGGATAGTCATAATCCTTTAAATAAAATATGTAGAAATTGAATTTGGTTAACGAAGTATATTCACGATTTTGGACGGTGAGAAATATATTAAAGAAATATTTTAGGAAAGTGATATTTTAAATAGAATTAAAACGATTCAATAATGTTTTAAAATGTATTAAGTATTGAAACCATAGATTTCAACATTTATTGTTGAAATAGACGTTTTCGAGAAATACAAGGAAATGGTGGACTATAACACTGTTGTTATAGTAAATGATTTCCGAAAGGAAATATTTTGTATAGTATTGGGGTTTATATATCTACCTTAATTTCGAATCCCTATACTAGTGATTTTTGGTTGTCGTAACGATGTTTTACGCTCGTTTTGACCCAAATAAATGTGTTTAATAGAAGTTTTCCTTAAAGAATAAAATATATACTTAATTTGGATTTAAGTATATTGAATATTTTTCAAATGTTGAAAATAAATGGATTTTTGAATTACTTGTTATTAAATAAGTATGGAAATATCTTCCAATATGAAGTGAATGTTTTGAGATTTTATCTTTTAAAGATAAATTGAAAATGAATATTAGAAATCGTTTTGGAAATCGTATATTCATAGGTATTTGGAAATGTAAATTCACAATGGAAATTTATAAGGGAAATTTGTTTTAAAAATAAACATTGATTTATTTTTAAAAGTGTGGGAATAAATTTACGGATTTGAGACGTAAATTTAATAAATCGGTAAGGATTTATTTGATTGGTTTAAATGAACCATTTTGAAATGAAAGTTGTAAAGGTGAAAAGTGATTTGAAATTTGTTTTCAAATGGTTGAAGTGTGGAAATTATATCTTGGAAAGATATTTTTGAAAATAAATAATTTAGGAAATTATTTGAAATCGGGTTATGTTGTGAATATTGATTGATAGTTAAATAATTGATTATCAAATTGACCCTTGAGTGGCTATTTGTTGTGAATTGGTTGAAATTGAATGCTACACTTATTTTAAAATTATTGCGCTCGTTATTCGGATTACCCATTCTGAATAGTGATACGACGTAATGGATAACATTGAAGACCGGGTATTTGTGAAAACGATAGGATGACCTATCGATTGTCTCTGCACCATTAGCTACGGTATGGAGATTTCCTTTGTGATTGGAAATTCTATCGGGATTGTGAATACCCGGATTGCAAGGGCTTCTTTTGAAGTGCCTTCGGTTCTATTCGAACCCGAAACAGACTTGTATGGTTACATGTTTGACATTACATTTTGAGATATAAAGCATATTTCTTTCAAATACATTTCCATTGGTGGCGGAGAATTTATTCTCTTAGCTTAACACCTTTATCAGCGATATATTCCCAATTTGGTAATGTGGCATGCTGAGTGTTGCTGTGTGATGATTATGTATTGATCATTTGTTGATCAAAGCGTGGCTTTGTGAAAAAGTGTAGCTTTGTGAAAAAGCGTAGCTTTGTGAACGAGACTTCGTCAAACCTCACACCCCGGAAATGGTCAAAACAGGAATATGCGGCAAGGTTATGAGGGTCGCTCCCTTTAGGGTATGTCATTTCCTTCTGGAAAAGGGTGGTGTCAGGTATGGATCCCTGATGCTTAACCTGTGTGGTTGCTCCAATCTCATTTTTCTGTATGGTAGTTGCTTGGTGATCGAGGGCCCTCGGATAAAGGTCCCAAAGGACCGGGGGGTGGCATATTCGTGTAGTAGTTACCTAATTACAAAGGTAACCCGGCCTTGTGTTGGCAGAGAGCTGGTTAAGTTCTCGGGACGTCCCACCAGAGGCGATCCCATGTGGCAGTAGGAAGTTCCTTAGCCTGACCATTTGTTGGAAATCCAAAGAAACAATAGGAGCCCTTTACGATTGCAATTGTATAACCTGCCTCCTCAGGAGGTAGCTATAGTAGGCATAATATAATGGTACCTATGCTGGATAAGATTAATATTCTATTTTCGAAATGTTTTCATCACTATGCACTAATAATAATATCAAAATTTTTTGTTTTGCCTAGTAAGCATCTTTGACTATCATAAGGAGAAATCTCCTCCAATTCTGCGTTTGCATTGTGTGTGTGCAGAGAGGCCTTATGGTAGTTTCATTTTTCAGAAGCATTGCGGATATTTTTCCACTTCCCTTGTTGTTGTTATTGTTTTAAAAGATAAATAACTGTTTTAAGTTCTCACACCAGTCTTGCTTATCTTAGTGAAACGTGATGGGGGTTCTCGCTTCACGGTTAGGTGGCGAACGGGAGACTCTTACCCCTACATGCCCTCTTTTCATGAATAGGGGTTGGTTAGGCGTAAGCTGTGACAGTCGAAAGGCTGGCCGTAAAAGCAAGTTTGGAATACCAATGTAAGCCACGGCGGGGCTGGGATGGTTGAAAAGCCTACCAGTCGAGATTGGCCGCTAACGATGGTTGAAAAGCCTAGTTCGTTACATTTGGTATCAGAGCATATGGTTAAGTGACAACCTTAGCTCTGTTGGGTGTTACTTATTAGAGATAGAGTCAGCAGTGCTCTAGAATGAGTTGAGTGTAATAATAGATATGAGCGCGTATTTGTTAGTGGATATAAAATTGTTTTGTACTGTGGACTTATCGATTGATTGTTTATAGATTTTGGTCGGTGCAGTCTAGCTAACTGTATCGATAGGGGTTTCTAAACTCTTAAACGAGATAAACCGACATAGTATTGTTTTAAATTGGGTAAATGAAATAATTTTACCTCGATTATATTTTATATATAAAGGAATAATTTTTTAGAAATCATTGAAGTGTATATAAATTGAATGGTTTGATTGTTGAAAATGTAAGAAAATATATAAATGAATCAAAGTTGTTCGAATAATTTGAATAAAAACAACAATTGTGAAAGAATAAATTATATAAACGCAATAATTGTATAAGTATAGAATTATAATTGAAATGATTTACAATTGTGAAATAGATCTTGTATAAGTAAAGGGAAATAGTGAAATTATATAAGAAAGGGTTTATAAATGAGGTTTATAAATGAGATTTTTAAATAAAAAGGAAAATTTTTGAAAGAATTTAAAGCATTGGATTCACTACTGTTGCTGGGGAATAATAAGGGTGATGACTGCAGCATCATCAGTATCATTTTCGAGTCTCTGTGTGATGGATTTGCTACCATAGTAAATTGAAATTGAATTTTGTTGTGATAAACAGATTTGAAATTAAAATACAAGTTGAAGTTGATGAATATAAGTTATCAAGTTTGAAATTATAATATGAGATAATAAAGATTTAGCTTAGGTAAAGTTGAAATAAATTTGAGTTAGTATGATAAAATATATGATGTGAAATTTAACTAAAGGAAGTTAAATAAATTAAATCAGATTTGGAAGTTGAATAATAAGTTGTATAACTTATTAAATGTGAAGATGTAAGTAAAATCAATTATTAAAATGGTTAAACAACTTTGTTAAGCAAAACGAGGTATGAATCTGAATAAGTGAAATAAGTTTTGAACTTATAATATGAGTTAATAAATTTAGCTTTGGTAAAAGTTAAATAGAATTTACTTTGGAATTGAAATCTGAATTGGATTAATAAATGGAAATTTAAGTTAAGTTAAACAAATGATGTTTAAAAGGAATATAACATAAGTAATGTTGAATAAAGTTGATTTTGGTATCAAAGTAAATTAATGAAATGAAGTCATTAAATGGATATGAACTTGAGTTATATAAATGAAATTTAACCTTATTTGTTAAATGAATTAGCAATTGAATTAATGAATGAATTGAATGTAAATCAACTGAATGTAAATAAATTGATATGAAAAGAAAATGAATGTAAGTGTTAATTCATTAAAGTTAATGAAGTTGAGAAATTAAATAATTGAATGGAAGTCAATTTAATATCAACCAATTGGAGTTAAAAAGTGTTAAACCAAATAGAATGTAAATTTAATAATTTGGTTATGTTGGTTCTGATTTGGTTGTTATATGATTGTTAGTTGATTGTATATAATTCATTAAGTGTTAATGAAGTTGAATTGATAAAAATGGAAGCTATGAAATTTGATTTGAATTGAAAGTGAACAAATCTGAATGTAAATTAGTGAATATAAACTAATTGGAAATGAATAATTGAATGTCGTTGTATATGAATTGGTTGTAAACAATTACAAGTAATGTCAAAATCATATAAGTTGTTTATAAACTTTGTTTAGTATGATTTCTTTTAATATGCACGTGTTGTAGTTGTTTAAAAGAGTAAAATGTTAATAACTTCTTATATATGTCACTTACATATTTATATCGAGTAAGTACAGGTACCGGGACTACCGTTAGCGGGATTTGGTTGCGTAAAATGCTAAATAAATAACCGCTTTGCTTAAAAATGCTAAAAAGGTACGCCTACGCAATAAAAATAGGAAATATGAACTGTTTTTCTGTTTTCCGACCGGGTGGGTCGATGTATATATATTTATCTCTATTGTGATATTGTAAAAGCTCCTCCGTACAAAAGAGGTTATGGCGAAATTTTCTGAAAATTAAGGCGTCAGAAAATTTTCGGGAAATTTTGAAGAATTTTTTTTTTGGTGAAAACTAAGTGTTGATTTGAAGTTAAAGGTTAAACGATATAGTTGATTTTGAAAAGATAACTATATATGGATTTGGAAACTTAGTAAATATTTTGTAAGAAGTTTAACTATTGAATTTTTGGAAAAGTTAAACACTTAAGAGATTTGTAAATCAAATTTGAACTGTTTGTTTTGAAAAGTTAATGGATTTCAAAACTTTTTCTTACTTGGTAATTTCGAGGACGAAATTCTTTTAAGGGAGGAAATTTGTAACGACCTAGAATTTCTGTCATTTGAAATTCATATATTTAATTGATTTTAAATATCAACAAGTAAATTTTGTAAGTCGAATAATTTATTTTTCGAATATTTAGATTTAGTTGGATAACTAAATCGATAATTTAATATTTAAAATTGCGTAAATAATTGGAAATTGGGTTTAATGTATATAAAAATGATTTATAAAGTTATATTAAATCATATTGGAGTTAGAATAATGTTTGTGAACTTTTAAAATTGAATTAAAAGTTAATTTGTGAAAATTGAATATTTTAATATTTAATCGACTAGTGAAAACAGCCATTTTTCAAACGGTCTCGGATTTCGACGAAAACAGTTTCATTGGATCCGTAATGTGATATTAGTGCAAGATTTCAAATTTCGTGTCAATCGGATTTACGGATTGTCCGGGGCAAGACAAAACGCATAGAAATTTGGTTAACCGATTTAATTTAAATTTGATCGTTTATTGCCGTAACTCGCACAAATGATCGAATTAGCCACCGAAACATGTTGCATTGTGTCCACGACATGGGGTAAACCCTAGAAGCGCCGGTCACCATGAGAGATTTGGAGTTCGAAAAATTGGAGATGAATAGTGTTCGTCGGTTTTCTATAAAAGGACCCTTACCCACATTATTTCATAAAAGAAATCCTAGTTAGGGCTGGCCGTCATTTGCAAATTCAAAGGCCAGAAATTGATTTCATTCTTCTTCATTTTCCTTTCAATCCATAAGTTAATTCAAGAAACTTTCAACATGAAAAGTGTAGAGCATCAAGTGATCTTCATATTCAACGGTCACGATCGTTTTTCATTGAGTGGATCGACGTGAATTTGGGGTTGAACGGCCTAACTTCGCACGCGTTTTTCAACATGAGATGGAGGCCGAGTTCTGCCGCATTCATGGTGGTTGTAGCTCGTGTGATGGGCGTTGGAGTGGTGGTTGTTGATCGTCTTCAAAGTGCTTGTAGAGGTCGCGTGTATTAGGGTTGCACGGCTTGGATGGGTTCGGCTTTCACGTGAAAACCTGGAGATGAAACGCGTTTGGGAAGAAGGGAAGGTGCGGTCTGGATCTTAGGGTTTTGAAGTGGACAGCTCTGATTTGATATGGGTATAAAATTATAAAAAAATAGAAATTAATTTGTATTGTAAATGTGTACAAACTTCTAAAAATCATAACTTGTTCATACGAGGTCGGAATTGCACGAAACGACTAGCCTTAGCTTCGTTTTGACGAGCATTACGCAATGGAGTTGGTTTGGAGGTATCTGGAGCTAGTGAAAATTTTGGGTAAAATTAAACGCACGCTTAATTTTATTCGAAATAAAACGCTACAACTATTATTGGAAACTCAAGGTGAGAACTTCTCACTCAATCCTAAGTTTAAGTTTGATTTTCTCTTCTCTTCTTTCTTTCCAATGGTTGGCCTTGCTTCCTTCTTATGTTTATAAATTTTGTGTGAGATAGAATAAACGTATGTGACTAAGGAGAATAGTTTAAGGGTGGGAAATATGGGCAGCTATTTACTCTAATGCCCTTATGTTTAATTACTTAATCGTTTATAATTTCATTTAGTGAAATAAGCATGACCACTTAGTTTATTAATGAACCGCAATCACCTTATCTACATTATTCTATTTAATCTATCCAATTATATGCCTGGAATAATGTTAAACAAAAATTACGGGTGTTACAATGTTCCCCTTATGTAAAGTGTAAATTAGTGCGGTGTGGTGTAGTGTTGTGCAATGCGATGAGGAGAAAGTGTTATCCAGCCTTTTGACCTGGCAATATCTAGACTGGCTCGACAAGTTAGGCTCAATGATAAACAAGCAAAGCAGTCCCGAGAGGTGATCACATAGTCCAAATATCAAGCACAGAAAACAATATGAAGTAATGATCGAGTGGAAACAAGAGATAGACTCTACGGATCATTCTAAGTATGGATTAGTACCTTCCTTGGATAAGGGATCGACGCATATCCCTTCCCCTGGGGCAGGTGACTTGAATATATCACTATAGCAATGGAGAACATCAATCAATAGTTCAACTCAATGGAAATCGATCGATATCTCTAAAAACATGAAGCTAGTATGGATGGGGACCCATATGACCAATCGCATGGTTCCATGTGGCATGGAAAATCGAATGGGGCCGATCTTTATATTGGAAGTTGGGCCCCGAAATTTTCTGGGTAAGCTGTCTACATCTGGAGATTCTACCATGAATTTTCAAGTAGATATTCAGCCGTCCACCCCTATAATTATAGAATTCATTATTCAATTTAGGGATGGGGAGGCTGTTATTTTTCTTGTACTCTATTGTATTTACGGATGCCGATGTGATCCCTCTTGTACTCAGAAATTCAAGTAATCAATAAAGTTGTTTCGTCAAAGTGGACGTAGACATTCAACGCCCAACCGCTATAAATCTATTTATCATTGTATTTTACTTATTTTATATTGGTTTCCTCTGTTTGAATTTAGGTTTCTTCATTTATTTCTCTATATTCATTCTATTGGATGTTTGTACCAACTTTTGGTGTAAACAGTGCGGAGTATGGTGGTAGTTTGATTTGAATTCACTTGATTTCGATGAATAAACCTCACTTTTAAAACCATAGTTTTGAACTTTATATTTGTGACAATAATGATAGTTAGTAATTTACTTTTGTGTATAAGTTTGGAATATATATGATTGGTTTGGTTACCTCTTAAGCGGAGGATATGTGTGATGTTTAGTTAATGATTGGGAATACAGTCGAAGTGCTTATATATGATGTATAAGTAATAATCTTTCCTTATTATGGATGACAATGACATATGTACGTGTGTGCTTATATATATATGGTTGGTTGTATGTTAGTTGGAAATGTAAGCACTTGAATTTGTTTATGTTCGACATCGTGATCCCATGCTTTTTAAAACTTGTTTATTTCTTTTTTTTCAAGAAATATTTCTAAAAAGTTTTCCAAACTTCCGTTTTGTTTTCAACTCTTATGCAAAGTTTTTTAAGTGATTTAAATATGAATGAAAATGATTTAAAGGCTACTTTAAGGTACAAAGCAAGTTTGAAAGTTATGGTCCATATAGCAATAGTCGCTATAGATGCTGTTCGTAAATTGACCACTTTTGTGTAAATAAAAAGAATTTTTACTTTATATATTTTTTAAAAGTATTTTAAATATTATATGTATTAAAAAGGAATTTTAAATATAAAAAATATTTTCAATGATTAATTATTATCTTATTAATTGGGTAAGGTTTAATTATTAATTAAGTAAAGGTTTAATTATTATTTAATTATTAGCTAAGTAAAGGTTTAATTATTAACTAAGAAAAGGTTTAATTGTTATTTAATTATTAACTAAGAAAAGATTTAATTGTTATTTAATTATAAATTAAAATTTTAAAAATTATTTAATTATTATTTAAATAAAAGGTTTAAATTATTATTAATTGATTAAATAATTTAAGTCGCTTTATTTCCAAAGGTTGATTTTTTTTAAAAGCAATTTTCTTTACAAAGAAGGTTTTAAATACAAGGGATTTCTTGTCTGTGCCACTAAGTAGCCAAACAAATTTGACAAGTTATGTTAAATTATTGACACATTTTATTGAAAGTAAGCCATCTGGCATTTAGCACTAAAACCCGATGAGTAGACTTTCCTTTATTTGTAAGATCTAGAACCAGATTTTTCTATGCGAGGTATAGAGAAGTCAAAATGTTGAAGATGTGATAAATATGAAAGAGTTAATTTCGATAAATGGGTCATGATTAATTAAGTATATGGAAGATACTTCACTGTATACTTAACACCAAATTCCCGAGGTGCAGAGACTCTTCTCTATCCCGAGAAGTAAGAATGTACGTCAGTGAAGGTTAGTGCTCTAACATGTCCGACTTCATTGCTAATCAAGGGATAGTGCTACTTGAAATCGAAAAGGGAGGATAAGTACGGTATGTCTCACTTTCCGTATGCAAATCTGTACTCACCCCGCATAGTAGATTTGTCCATTATCGACAACTTAACCAGTTTTAAAATTATCGAATGCTGGTTCAAAGCGACCGGGATCAGATAAGTATGAGAAATCCAAGAATCACTTAGAACCAAAATAAGCATTCAAATTTGAAATATCTGGAAGATGATGGAGTCAAAGACGAAGATCTTCAAAGTGAAAGGGTTACTTGTTACTAGTCTTGACGGTGATTCCAAAAAGGATGTAGTAGAAGTAGTGCCATCAGTTTATTTATAACCTGAACAACTTGTATGAACGAATGCTAGCATAACATTATCACTTGGAAGGCGGTGTTAGCTTTCCAAGTAGAATTGTTATATAAAAAAGGTAAAATGTAGTCTTAAGCCTTACAACCAAGAACGACTAAAACATGAGATATGTTGCAAGGAAATGTGGGTCATACACATTAGGGCATGGCCATCATTCGATCTAGATCTATAATTCTAGATTTTGTATACTAGTGACCCAGATACGATTGTTGATCGTAATTGGAGTAGTGACATATTCAGTAATATCCAGTAAGGGGTAGGCCGGTCTTGCCATGCAAGGGCTCATGCAAGGCCCTCGGTACATTTTTTCTAGAGGTGTACTGTGACTAGCGGTACCCTAGTAGCCTTATCATTGATGAAACCCATTTTCCAATAGGTGCCTTACGGACTTAGTTGTGCCAAATACATTGGAATGCGACATGCAAGCATTTCAGTTTTGTTCAATATTTAGTTTAGACCCTAAACATTATTATAATATCAGTGGATTTTCTATTGAAATGTTTTGGTTATCGTAAGATAAAAACCCATATGTATTTATATGCGACGTGGTCTTACGAAATAACTTTACTTTTAAATGATTTTTATACGTATAACAATTCAGTTGTTTGGAGTTTACTCACATCAGATCCATGTTTGACCCGGAGTTTTTCTTTCTTTCCTTAGAACTCTTGGGTACTCAATTTGTATGAGTAGCCAAGTAGTTCAAGTTCTTACGAAAGCATTTTGGAGGGGCATGGAGCAAGAGGATTCGACGTTATCAAGTTATCTATTTTATTTCCATTGCGTATGTATATTATGTAACAGCATTGAAGGGGCAGACGGTTATAACGATCGCTAGCTAAAGTTAGTATCTGTTGTGACTCTAATATTTCATTTTGGAAGTGCCCATATGTTCAACCTTATATTCTATTATATATGACTGCCTTGCACTGTGGGATGTTATGTATCATTCTTTTTGTATTTTCTTTTTATCCTAATGGCTTGTCTTTTGTATGCCTAGATGATCGGCACATGAATACCATGGACGTATTAAGTGTCATCTTTATAAGTAAGAAAGGCGGATCATTAAAACTTGGATTTTGATTTAATCAAACTCCGAGCCTACTAAGGTGCGGGTTGTTACACTTGGACCAGCAAGAAGTCCCTTGGTAGCTTCAGCTGCAGTGATGTCCTTAACAGTCAAGGTAGCTTTTTCCTCTTCCCCATTAGCTCCTTCATAGTTGCAGCTTGGTCAACCTGAGCCTTAGATTTCTTTTGTTTTACCAGGAGAAAAGTGGAATCAAGCTTCTCATTATCAATATAGAGTTTCTGGATGTCGGCTTCCTTGTGCTAGAGAGCCTTATCTTTCTCTATGAGGGTCAAGTCCTTGGTTGCAAGTCGTGTCCTAAGATAGGCATTTTCTTCATTTTCACCCATGCTAGTTCCAAGAATGGGACTTCCAAGTCATCTAAAGCAACTCTAGTTCCAGCAGGATATAAATCGTTCCACTTAGCTATAATTATTTAACCCCTGCTAGTTTTAAAAATATCTTTGTGGTAGTTAGTGAATGCAATTTTGATCTCATTTTGAACAAAGACATCTGTGTTATTGATTAGAAGGGAGTTAATAGAATTAATATGTTTATGACTATTAGATATTTAATGAAAAGACATTTTATTATTGTCTCCTTCATCTATCCATTGGATCCTTGATCTCTGCTTCCACATTATTCAACCTTGCTTAATAACTTTGTATACTTCTTCTTTAAGATTTGAGAGTATATTTTACTCATACAAGCTTAGTATTCTTGCAACATCCCGCACCATAACAGTCTCGAGTTTCAACTAAATTTAAACATAAATCCATTAGGATACAGATTGTTGGTTTTCGTAACCCGTAATATACATAAGTATATTAGAGAGCTATATACATAAACTCATAATCAAATAGAAAACTATAATTGAACATATAATATAATATCATTTAATTAATAGAAATAATAAAAAAGGGAAATGGCATAGCTCCGTTGCTTTGATCAGAAAATATGAGAGAAAAGTGTAACATCCCCTATCTAGAGGCCTAAAGCTAAGCGTTGTAGATGTTGTAGTCATCTATAGTATTAAATTCCAACTACTAAATACAGTGACCTTAATGGTATCATAGATATCAAAAGCATTTGAATATTAAACAAATCACAGATTTCAAAACACATGTTCCATATTCAAACTACACAATCCAAAAATGTTTCCCAGGCATTGATCAAATATACTTATTACAAAATACACCAAGAGCGACATATGAAGATGCCTCCTTTGATGATCAGAGTAATATAGTCATAACTGACATAATACATACATGGGAAATAAATAACAAAAACAAGAATTACAACTCCTAAATAGCTATGCGTTAGCCTCCTACTTGCTTCCGGTAGCTTTATTCGTCATCAACTAAAAACCTATAAACCTTAACCCTCGGCCTACTCAAATCAATTTTCAGCACCCGAGAGTTTAAGGAGAAAAACATAAAATTCGAGTCAGACATGAAGCCTAGTGTGAATAATATTATACATCTCGGTTATTTAATGTTAAGTGAGACCACACCGCTTAGCGGAACAAGTTTCTCCTCACTAACATCCTTTTTAAACATATATTTCTTTTGCAAATCTTTTTCTGCAACCAAAATTGGTTAAATACTATAAAGCGTCATTATGTAATCATACATATCAGGTAATAAATAAACTATCTATTCTAACACTATAGTTTGTTTGGCTAACTACTAACCTTTAGCTGACTCAGGCCTACCAGACAGTATAAACAAAATTCATCTAACATCTATTAGATTCTCCTCTTCTGGACAGTATGTCCCTAACAATCTGTAAATGCTTCTCTTATAGACGTTCTTTTCCTAACTTAACATCTCCTAGGATCACCTAATCGTAATGGTTTTGCAGGCTCACCAATGACCTATCTGTATAAAAATGTATATTCCCTTCTGTGTGTAATCATAATTTTAGTCTTATCCATGACAAATCCCTACACGCTGGAATTTTGGAACAAATTAGCTGGGGTCAATAGATAATGTATAGGGCGCAACCCTATAGCAGTCCCATCTGTTATTCTAATATTTGAGTCATTTTTACCTAGGGATCCCATCCCATAATTCCTTGAAAACCTTTTTCAAAATAATTTAAAATGTTTAAATCAAACTCACATAAGGAAAATACATATACTCTATGCTTTACTCAAAATCACCTTGCCATGTAATCAATATATATATACTTTACTCAAATCTTAGCTGATGAAAATCTTTAAACACTTGAAAGTACCTCTTTCGATTTTATTGAAAGTAACCCTTCTAAAACCAAGTAAAACCCTTCCTTTATCTAGACCTAAAGGCCAAAACCTTCCTTTCGAAACCATTCTAAGAACCCTTGCAAAACCTTTGAAAACCTTCCTTTCAAAAGCTTTAAAACCTTATACATCGTATCTTAAACACTTTAAAACATTGCCTTTAGAAACCCTTGCAAAAACCTTCCCTTTCAACCCCTTTTGAAACTATCAAAAAACATTACCTTCCAACTCCTTTGAAACCCCTGGGGAACCACTCCTTCGAAACCATTTTAAAAACCCTTTCGAAAGCATCAAACCTTTATAAACAAAAACTTTTCGAAAACATTTGTGTTCAATTTAAAACATGTGGAAGAACACCTTTCGAAACCATTTAAGCCATCTCTTTCAAAACCAATGGGTTCCACCTTCAACAGAGCAAAAGGGTGATTTGAAAACATTTAAGTTGAAAGTCGTCCTTTCCAAACCTATTCCTTTGTAAAGAAGTGATGGTGTCGAAACCACCCTTTCAAAAGCATTGGGGAAGTGGCCAATTTTAAAAGCTAAATATATCTTTCGAAACCATCGACTTCGAAAGGTAGAAAGGCGGCAGCTAGGGGTTTTGACCCCTTTGAAAGCATTACGTAAAACAAAAGAGCGCAACTCATTCGAAACTTTTTCTTTTAAAACATTTGACACAGTCACAAGCCAACCATGTCGGAAGCTATCCCTTCAAATGCAAAGCAAGCACCAACCATGTGAGATTTGAATTGAATTCTATGTTGATTAAGCTTCGCTTTTATCTTTCTTGTTCTTACTCTAGAAAATGGTGGTCGGCCTCTCTTATTTTAAATTTTTGCAAATTAAATGAAATGATAACCCATGGCTAAGGGTTTAGGGTATTAGAGAGCGCTTCTTCCTATTTTACCTCTTACTTATTTCCTAACAATTGTATTCTTTAGTTCATTATTTACTTTTTAATATGGCACGGCTACCCTTAGTTTTAATCAAATCTCAATCCACTAATATTTTTTACATTGTTTTATTTAATTTTACTAATTAAATATCCTAAATAATGTTACTAAAAATATGGGGTGTTAAAATCTCTCCTCCTTAAGGAATTTCGTCCCCAAAATTATGATAAGGTACATAACAAAACAATCATAGGTAAAACATACCATCAAATAAATCAGGATAAGCATCTCTAATCCTGCTCTCAGTCTCTCAAATACAGTCTCTCTCATCATCACTACACTAAACATTTACTAATCTGACCGTCTTGTTCCTCAACTTCTTTTCATCTCTCTCGAATATCTGATAGGCTTCGTAACTATAGTGAAGTCTAGTTCCAATACTAAATCCTCCAACGCAGTCGATGCTATAGTAGTGTCTGGATCCCTAACACACTTCCTGAGATGAGATACAGGGAAAACATCATAGACTCCTGGCAAAATATTCGGTATCTCAACCCTATACGCAAGTTTCTCGATACGCTCAATAATATGATAAGGTCCAACGAATCTCGGTGCTAACTTCCTCGATCTTCCGAATCTAATCACATCCTTCATCAGTGAAACCTTAATAAACACATGATCTCCAATAGAGAACTCTAGGCCTTTCCTTCTTCTATTTGCATAACTTTTCTGCCTAGACTGAGCCTCCTTCATCATAGCTCGAATCAACTCAATCTTCTCTGCAGCTTCTCCTACTAAATCCGGACAAAGAGACAGCCTATCCCCGGTCTCTAACCAACACACGGGAGATTTGCAGTGCCTTCGATACAAATCTTCAAACGGTGACATCCCAAAACTAGTCTGATAGCTGTTGTTATACGAAAACTCGACCAAATGTAGATGGTCTTCCCAAAATCCAATACATCAGCCCTCAACAAATCTTCTAAGATATTGTTAACTCTTTCTATTTGCCATCGGCCAGTGGATGGTAAGCAATACTCATTCCTAAAATATCCTGTAGACTCATCCAGAACTCATTAGTGAACAAAGAATCTATGTCATTTACTATAGTACTAGGGATTCCATGCAGTCTAACCATATTCTTTAGGAGCAACTTCGCCAAAATAGGTGTCGTCCTAGTTGACTTAACTAGAATGAAATGGGCACTCGTGGTCAAGCTATCCACTATGACCCATATACTTTCATTTCCTCTACTAGATCTTGGCAACCCATCAATAAAATCCATAGAAATAGAATCTCACTTCCATACCAAAATATCCAATGGTTGAAGCAATCCACTTGGCTTCTGATGTTCGGCTTTCACCTACTGATAGTTCAAACACTATTTCACCCATAAGCCAACATCCCTATTCATTCCTTCCCAGAAGAAACTTCTCTTCATATTATGATACATCTTTGTGCCTCCTAGATGGATAGTGAACTTAGAACGATGGCATTCCTCCAAAACTTTTTTCCTTATGTCACCTGCATGTGGAACACATAATCTACCCTTCTTTCTCAACCCCCCATTCTGGTCAAGATTAAAGTCCTTCAAGTCATCGCTTTCGGTTCCATCCCTTAACTTCCTGATCCTTTTAGCTAACACTAGATCCTCTTCCTATTTAGAAGCATCTTGTCAATCAGTATTGGTCGAACTTCTAAAAAAGATAACAAAGTAGATTCTCCCCAAGACCCAGCCTTGGATCTCCACTGTACTTTGCAAGTCAACAATGCTTCCAAGTCTTTCTATTCTGCTATCATAGCCAGCACTGCATTCTGATGCTTCCTGCTAAGCCTAACTGCAAACTTGTTGCTTTCCTCTGGTGTGTACTCAATTCCAAAATCATAAGAAACAATAAACTCTAACCATCTCCGTTATCTCATGTTCAACTCCTTTTCAGAGAACAAGTACTTCAACGACTTATGATCTGTATAAAGCCCAAACATTTCTCCCAAAAGGTAATGTCTCCACACCTTCAAAGAGAAAATAACTGCAGCTAACTTCATGTCATGACATAGTACCTAACCTCATGCGGTCTCAGCTTTTTAGAAGCATAGGCAATCACTTTACCTCTCTGCATTAACACAGCTCCTAATCCAGTTCCACATGCATCAGTATAAAATACTAAATCCCGATACCCATCAGGAACAACTGATACAGGTGTATGGGTTAATAAGTGTTTCATGCTTTGGATGCTTCCTCACGCTTATGGGTCCACACAAACTTCACATCCTTTAGCATTAGCTTGGTCATCAGTGCCGCTACCCGTGAAAAATACTTTATGAATCTTCTATAATATCCAGCCAATCCAAGAAAACTTCTTATCTCAGGCACTATTTCTGGCTTCTTCCAACTATTCACTACATCGATCTTAGTTGGATCTACTACCATTCCTCTTTCTGAAATTACAATGACCAAGAAACTTCACCTCCTTCTAGAAATGGCACTTTGAAAATTTCGCCTTCAGCCGACGTTCTCTTAAAGTTTCGTGAACAACTCTAAGATGATCTTCATGCCGATTCTCATCCTCAGGTATAAAAAAAAGTCATCTATGAACACCAATATGAATCTATCCAAGTGCTCTTTGAAAATTTGGTTCATCAAGTCTACAAAGGATGTCAGCACATTAGCTAATCAAAACGGCATAACTAACCATTCGTACGATCCATGTCTGGTCCTAAACACCGTTAAAAGTATACTATCTTCTACCACCCCAAGCTGATGGAAACCTAGAGAAAAATCCAACTGAGAAAATACCTTTGCTCCACTCAACTGATTGAACAAATCATCAATTCTCGGCAATGGATACCGATTCTTTATCATCTTCTCATTCAGCTTACGATAATTGATACATAACATTAACGATCCGTTTGCCTTCTTAGCAAACACTACGGTTGCTCCCTAAGGTGAGCTACTTGGTCTAATAAAACTCTTGCCTTCCAAATCCAACAAATGCACCATCAACTCCTTCATTTTTGTTGGGTCATCATCCTACTTGGCGGCCTACTCACAGATTCTACTTCAAGCACCAAATCAATCCAAAACTCAATGGCTCGTTTTGGCGGCAATCCAACTGTCGACTCGAAAGTGTCCACGAATTCTCTTACTATGAAAACTTTATTCAACTCGTCTTCCAACTCCACAACAAACTAACAAAGCATTCACCTCACAACTAGGATTCTCAATCGTATAAACTATCCGGTCACCACAATTAAGGTGTTTAAACGATATTTTTTTATCATAGCAAAATATACTAGCATCATACTCACTTAACCAATCCATATCCAATATAATACCGAACCCTATAAAGTCAATTATATGCAAACTGTAAACAAAGGTACGACCTAACAAATCAAACTCTAGACTGTCATACTTCACCCCAAGTGTTGCATACACTCCTATCGATTTGGAACCCTTAAGGAAGTTACTAAATATGATGGTTCTAGGCTAAGTTTATCTACCAAACATGGAGATATTAAAAAATGCGATGCACCAATGTCAAACAGAACGCTAGGATACATACCGTGAATCTGAAGCATACCTCCTAAAACTGCCTTCCCCTTCTCCTGCACTGTTGGCTTTGAAGTAGTAGGCTCCAATGCGTACATCTTGCCATTTCCATCCTTTGCGGGCTCCTTGAATTGATTCTTGTAGTAGCCTACCTAATCGAAATTGAAGCACCTGATATTCTTCTTTTTGATGACCTCCTTACCATTTCCAGTACGACACTCATGAGCATAGTGTCCATTCTTGTCAAGCTTAAAACAAACCACTTCAGACTTCCTCTTTTTCACTGCTCCTCCTTTCTAGCACCCTTCTTATGGAAAAACTGTCACTTTTCGCCTTCCCCAACCTAGACCTCCTTCTCCTTCATCTTTTCTAATCAATTAAGCATCTCTTCATGTCTTAACGCCATCGTCACTACCACATCATAGTGATCTCTAATATGCGGTAAGGTAGTCTTGGCCAACTCAGGCTTCAATCCTCGAATAAATTTTTCATTCCTTTTCATCATTGTATCAACAGTGGCATATCCATATCTAGCTGATTCTTCGAACCTACTAGCATACTCGAGAATAAACATTTCCCCTAGCTCTAACTCGGTAAATTTTCAATCAAAACTAACCGTGCCATCACCGACATGAACCTTTCTTGGAACCTCCTCCTGAACTCTGCCCATGTTATGGTCCGCTGCTCCACACCAGTTGTCATAGTATTCCACCAAAACAAACCAGCTCCTCGAAGCAGCCTTAAAGCAAGCCTCCTTTTCTGCTCATCATTAAGCCCCAAGTCAGTAAAATTCATTACATAGTGTAGCAGCTAGTTTTCCACCTCGATAGCATCCTTAGTTCCAATAAAAAGCTTCCCTTCAAGCTTATCATAATCTCTGCTCAAGTTAGCATAATGGTTGACCATTGGAGCTTCTTGAACTCCTCCTCCAGCAGCATTCCCTCCAACAACTCAAGCTGCAATTCTTGCTTGCATCATGTTTATGAAAAACTGATACATGGCTCCCATATCCACTTAGGGGACTCCTATACCAACACTTTCAGCTTGTGCCTCTGGAATTTCCATTTGTAGTGGTGCTTCCTCCAAAATTCACTCTTCTCGAATCTATATCTGTATTCAAACCTCGTGATACAGAAGAATATCCTAATAAAGATAGGAAACTAGAGATATAGTTTATACTTATATATAGCAAATACAAGTACATTACTATAACATTATCCCATACCCCGATCTTAACTCTAATTCTTAAGGATTTTTTTTTTCAAAAATCATTTTTAGTTAGTATTTTATAAACCTATGATCAGATACCAAGTTGTAACATCCCCCATTGAGAGGCCCAAAGATAAGCGCTATAGATGCTACAGTTATCTATAGTGTTAACTTCCCGTGACTAAATACGGCTACGTTAATAGTATCTATAATATTAGAAGCACTTTAATACGAAACAAATCATAGATTTCAAAACAGCATTTTCCATTTTATTTGAAAACACATGTTCCGTATTCAAATTACACAATCCAAAAACATTTTCCAAGTAATGATCAAATATACTTATTATAAAATACGCCAAGAGCGGCATAGGAAGATGCCCCATTGGATGATCAGAGTAATATAGTCATAACTAACATAATACACACAGTGGAAATAAATAACAAAAATAAGAAGTGCAACTCCTAAATAGCTATCTGTTAGCCTCCTGCTCACCTCCGGCAGCTTTATTCATCGTCCTACTAAGAACCTATAAACCTTAACCCTCAGCCTGCTCAAATCAATTTTGAGCACCCAAGAGTTTAAAGGGAAAACATAAACTTCAAGTCAGACATAAAGCCTGGTGTGAATAATATTATACTTCTCGATTATTTAATGTGAAGTTAGACTATGCCGCTTAGCGGAATGGGTTTCCCTCACTAACATCCTTTCTAAACATATCTTTCTTTAGCAAATCTTTTCTTGCAACCATAACCGATTAAATATTATAAAGCATCATTATGTAATCATACATATCAGGTATTAAATGAACTGTCTATTCTAACACTATAGTTTTGTTTGGCTAACTACTAACCTTTGGCTGACTCGGGCCTACCAGACAATATAAACAAAAATTACCTAATATCTGTTAGACTCTCATCTTCTGGATGGTCCATACCAAACTATCTGTTAAATATTCTCTTCTGCACGGTCTATCCCTAACTTGACATCTCCCTAGGTCACCTAATCCTAATGGTTTTGCGGGCTAGCCAATAACCTAATAAAAATATATGTTTCCTTCTATGTGTAAACATTTTTAGTCTTATCTTTGACAAAGCCCTACACACTGGAATTTTAGACAAAATTAACTGGGGCCAATAATTAATGTATAGGGCGTGAACCTATACCAGTCCCACCTTGTATTCTAATATCTGAGTCTTTTTTACTTAGGGATCCCTTTCCATAATTTTCCTTGAAAACCTTTTTCAAAATGATTTAAAACTTTAAATCAAACTCACACAAGGAAAATACATATACTCTATGCTTTACTCAAAATCACCATGTCATGTTATATATATATATATATATATATATATATATATATATATATATATATATATATTACTCAAAACTTTATTGATGAAAACCTTTAAACACTTGAAGTACCCCTTCCAAAACCAATTAAAACCCTTCATTTATCTAGGCCGAAAGGCCAAAACCTTCCTTTCGAAACCATTCTCAAAGCACATTCAAAACCATTCAAAACCTTCCTTGTGAAAGCTTTAAAACCTTAGGCATCGCATCTTAAACACTTTAAACATTTCCTTTAGAAACCCTTGGAAAAACTTCCCTTTCAACCCCTTTTGAAACCATCATAAAACATTACCATTCGACTCCTTCAAAATCCTTAGGGAACTACCCCTTCGAAACTATTCTTAAAACCTTTCGAAAGCATCAAACCTTTATAAACACAAACTTTTCGAAAACACTTGGGTTCAATTTAAAACGTGTGGAAGAACACCTTTCGAAACCAATTAAATCGTCTCTTTCACAACCATCGGGTTCTACCTTCAATTGAGCAAAAGGGTGATTTGAAAACTTTTTAGTCGAAAGCCATCCTTTCGAAAACTATTCCTAAGTAAAGAAGTGATGGTCTCGAAACCACCTTTCGAGAGCATTGGAGAAGTGGCTAATTTTAAAAGCTAAGTATACCTTTCGAAGCCATTGACTTCGAAAGGTAGAAAGGCGGTGGCTAGGAGTTTCAACCCCTTTGAAATCATTACTTAAAACAAAAGAGCAACCCATTCGAAGCCTTTTTCTTTTGAAACATTTGACACAGTCGCAAGCCAACCGTGTCGGAAGCTATCCCTTCGAAAGTAAAGAAGGCGCCACTTTTAATTTAAAACAAAGGCATACTCCAATCCCTTCGGAACCCAACATTTCGACTATGTACCTTCCACATTTATCCAATACGCTACATACCTAGTAATTTGAAACCATGCTCATTTGTTTCGAAAGCATGGTGGAGAAATGTCCTAGTTGGAACCCCAGATGTCGTGAGTAGCGAAACATACTAACAACATGTTTTTTGTTTTTAACTTAAAAGAGTAGCACTTTACAACTAACCTGCTATTATTTGTAAAATTTTCATTGGTTGCTAAATACCTTTTTCAAATGTGCTGCCAATATTTTCAGAAATAAACAATATTTTATTTTACAAAGTACCCAATATCCTTAATTAAATATATAAAACATTTAAGTCACAGACCTTAAATAATTTTATATATTCATCAGAACACTTAGGAAAGTTCTATAAGAATTCCAGAAAATCCTATTTGATATGTTTTCTAACATATATTAATTTTAGACCCAAATATTTAATTATTTAGCCGTAAATAATTTATAACCCAATAAATCATTTTCTTCACTAGAAAATCAATATAAAATCCACAATAATTCAGAAAATTACGAAAATTGAAACCCATCACTAAAATATCAGTTCTGATCTAAATCAAAATTCAAAAGGCATTTGGATGTCATTAAATTAGGTTTGCACATCAAAACATATCATAAAATCTATATGAATAAGCATAAATCATCAACAAACATATATATCATTTAATCATCCAAAACATGGCATAATAATGCAAATAATATGGATTGTACCTTAAAACAAAAAATCGTTAAGAAAAATGAGAGTAGTCATTATTCACCCTAACTTTATGATTAAAGAAGTGAGACTCGAATTGAATTTGATGTTCACTAAGCTTCCCTTTATCTTTCTTGTTCTTAATCTAGAAAATGGTGGTCGGCCTCTCTTAGTTTAAATTTTTGCAAATGAAATCAAATGGAATGATAACTTATGGCTAAGGGTTTAGGGTATTACACGGCCTTTCTTCTATTTTACCCCTTACTTATTTCCTAACACTTGTATTCTTTAGTTCATTATTTACTTATTAATATAGCACGGCTACCCTTGATTATAATCAAATCACAATCTGTTAATTTTCTTACATTATTTTATTTTATTTAATTTTACTAATTAAATATCCTAAATAATGTTACTAAAATATGGGGTGTTACAAAAAGTGAGGGCGTAGGCCTGTATTAATTAGCACTCGAATCAGTTGTATCTATTAGATTTAATATAATAAAATTTGAGCAGTTCGGCTAAGGTTCAACCTTAATCGCTACACGCATAATTGGTCGACCAATCATACGTAGTGGTCGACCGCGAGGGTTCGACCAATCGTGCCCATAGTGTCAACCTGTGGGGTCCATGCAATTAAACTAATCAATTCCTTTTCAGTCCTTTCTAATTATTTCCATTCTAAAAACTTCAAATGCTGATAACTCCTTCGTTTGAACTCCGATCACAAAACTACAAATGTGAAAGTTGCTCAGAAAATCACCACGAACACAATGGTGCAAATTTCATGCTCAAATTCTATTTTTGAGCTTTAACAATTATTTATTAATAACTATTAATTTTACGGGGCGTTACATTCTCCCCCCATTAAAAGAATTTCATCATCGAAATTCCTCAAGGGTTGAATCATGCAATATAGCACATAATCGTCTAAACTATCGAACTAATTAGTGTACAATCTATTTTGCAACCAAATACGTATAAGTGCATGATGTGTCACAACATAATGATATGCATGGTGAATAATTCTAAATTGGTATATGAATGCATTCTTCCAAAAACATTTGGAAAATATGATGCAAACAACCTACATATATTGGAAGTTCTATATGTATGCAGGTTTTCAAATATAAAAAATCATTGTTTTAACACAATAATTTCCACATTTCTACGAGTAAGAGTATTATTCGACCAATTTTTCATCCCTACCATCAAATGCCTAACACACAATTTCTAATATATAAAATTTTGAAAATCCAACTTTCCAAAATCTATATGCTGGAAAAGGAGTTTAGATGGAAAATTCTACATTCCGACCCTTCTTTTGGATATCTATTATGTTTTAACATCCAAAAAAGCCACTTTATGGAAATGGTACTTGGAAGAGATAAAAAAAATTTGAGGGAAAAAGAGTCAAATTTTCAAATTATTTGCAAGTTTGATTAGAAGGGGAAAAAGAAGTTAACTAAAAGATTGGATTTAAAATTGGTTGAATTGTACTGTTATTTGTAAGAATGTGGAAATTATTGTGTGAAAATGTAACACGCCATAAAATTAATGATAAATAATAAATAATTATAAAGGATCAAAACGAAATTTGAGCAAATGATAGAATTTGGCCACAAAACCATTGTGTTCGTGGCGATTTCCTGAACAAATTTCATATTTGAAGTTTTGCGATTAGAGTTCAAACGAAGGATTTATTAGCGGTTGAAGTTTTTTGAATGGAAATAATTAAAAAGGAATAAATTATATAATTGTGTGGACCCACTAGTCGACACCATTGGCATGATAGGTCGACCCCTAGAAGTCGGTCGTTGCCTATGATCGATTAATCGGTCATGAGTGTGGCGGCTAGGATTGAACCTTAGCCGAACGAACCAGGTCTTATTATTTTTAATATAATGGATATGATTGGTTTGAGCATTTATAAATACAGGGTTAATTCCTCACGTTTCAACTCATATTTTCTGATTAAAGCAGCGAAGCTCTTCCATTTTCCCTTCTTCACTATTTCTATTAATTAGAAGTTATTCTATTATATTTTTCTATTTCGTTGTTAGTTTATATAGATAGCTCTATAATATAGTACTTATGTTTATTATAGTTTTTCAAAACCAATGATATGTCTATTATAGTTTATATAGATAGCTCTCTGATATAAATTATTATTTTCCTTTGTTATAGTTCTTATATCTGTAACATCCCCTATCTAGAATCCCAAAACTAAGGGCCACAAATGCTGCATTCATCTATAGTAATAGCTTCCGGTGACTAAATACGGCTATGTTATTGGTATCTATAATATTAGAAGCACTTGAAAAACAGAGATTTTAAAACAACACTGCTTTATTAAAATTCAAAACAGATGTTCCATATTCTTAATACATAATCCCAAATACGTTTTCAGGCACAAATAAAATAAGCTTATTACAAAATATGCCAAGAGAGGTATATGAAGATACCCCCTTGGATGATTTGAGTCATATAGTCATAATAGACTTAATACAGACACCGCAGAAATACAAAAAACATAAAACTACAACTCCTAAACAGCTATCTGTTTGCCTCCTACATGCCTCTAGTAGCCTTATTGTCATCCTACTAAAACCTGAAAAAGAGTTAACCCCTCAGCCTACTCAAATCAATTTTGAGCACCCGAGAATTTAAGGGGAAAACATAAACTTTAAGTCAGACATAAAGCCTGGTGTGAATAATACCATACATCCTGGTTAAATATGTTAATTGAGACCACGCCGCTTAGCATAATGGGGTTACTGTCACTAACATCCTTTTAAAACATATCTTTGCAAAACCTTTTCCTGCAACCAAAACCTGTTAAATACTATAAAGCATCATTATGTAAATATACATAAATATCTATCTGTCCGAACACATAAGTGTTGTTTGGCTAACATTTAACCTTCGGCTGACTTGGGACTACCACACAATATAAAAAATAATCAATCTAAAGCCTGTTAGATACTCCTCTTCTGGACGATCTGTCCTTAACAATCTGTTAAATACTTAAGTACTAGACGGTTTGTCCCTAACTTAATCATCTCCTAGGTCTTCCTGATCCAAATGGTTTTTTGGGCTCACCAATAACCTAATCGTATACATATATATATATATATATATATATATATATATATATATATATATATATATATATATATTCTTTTCGGTGTGTAATCATAATTTTAGTCCATTTGTGACCAAACCCTACACACTGGAATTTTGAACAATAATTAGCTGGGGCCAATAACTAATGTATTGGGCGCAACCCTATTGTGATGTCCCAGAATTTTAGACAATATTTATTTAATAATCTTGTTAATAAGCATTTAAATTGGTTTAATAATCTTCTTTTATAAATATTTAATTGGTGAATTTTATCTTTTAAAAGCTAATAAAATTGTTTTCTATTTATAATGTATATATATTGGTATATATATTTTAAATAGGATGTCTTCAATTTTAATTTCATAAAGAAATGTTTTCAAATTACAATATATGCATGTATATATTGTGATTTGAAGTTATAAAATTTAATATAATAATAATTTTCAAGGCTAATATTAAAATGTTTCTATTTCTAATGTATATATATTATGATTAGAAGCCTTGTTTTAGATTTTAATTAATACAATAGTTTTTCAAAGCTAATATAAATATGTTGTCTAATTTTAATATACATATGTGTGTTTGTGTGTGTGTGTGTGTGTGTATTGTAATTGGAAAATTTGTTTTAAAATTCAATATAATAATTTTTCAAAGCTATTTAAAAAATGGCAGAATTGTTATTGTCGAACAATAATAATAATGAGTTATTTTTATATATAGATATAAATAGATTTTAAAATATAATTATCATTTACAAATTAAATTTGTGTTGTTTAAATGTGTGTATATATAAGTGTTGATTTTTAAATTGGATTTTTAAATTTGAATTTGAATTTGGATTTAAATTTGAATTTAAAAGATAGATATTTTAAAATATTTTGGATTTAAAAATATATGTATAAGATTTTATTAGTATATAATTTGTTTTATAATATTTCCTTTAAAGAATATTATTTATATAAATTAAGGAAGTATTTATTAAATAGTAAAATAAATATAAAAGCTTATTATTAACATTTAAAAATAATTAAAAATTACATAATTAAAAGTGTTAATGAATCAAGTCACATTAGTAACAAGTGTTAGAAGATAAACAAATGTTAATGACAAATGTTAAGTTTTTAACAATGTCACTTTTTAATTATAATTATTTTCTTTTATTTTTAACAAATCATAATCTAGCCTATTTATTCATTTATTTCTTCTCTTCAATTCTTTTCAAATTCTCTTTTCAAAAGCTAAGAAAACTCAAACCCTGTAACTCAAAACAAATCTGTAATCAAACATTTCTCAAACCAGAAGTATTCAAAACAGAATCCTGTAACATTTCTTCAAACCTGGGATTAAATCAAAAGCAAACTCAAGAAAAATCAAAGCAGGATCATCTCTGTTTCAAAATTAAGTCATCTCTACAACAAATTCCAGTAACAAAGCATTTTCTTCAACAATTCAAGTACCTTTCCAGATCATATCATTCGGTTTTTAAAATCCAAGAAGCATTTTCTCCAGCATTCAAGTTTTCAAAGTTTCAAAGCTATTTCAAAAGGCTCTGTTCATCTTTTTAATTGGTGAGTAAACCTTTTATATAAAAGGAATTTAAGTAAACAAAAGCTTGTTGCTTGTGAATTTTGAGATGGATGATGTTTTGCATGTATATATTCAAGTGTGAATCCTGTATATTTGTTGTGTTTGAACTGTGCATGCCAGTTCTTCTCTGTTTCATAATTAAAGAATTTGAAAATAAATCAAAATCCAAAATCCCCTTAACTAATCACTGTTAGGACTTGGGTTTCAAACAAAATCTATTGGTTTAATCATAGATTAAGGTTTAAAAATATATTTAAGTAAATTAAATTTGTAATTCTATGGAAAACCAAGAAGAATAGTGAAAGCTTAAGATATGTTAAAATTCAAACATCTTAATTCTTCGATTCAGGTATATAATCTGAATCATTATCTAAAATCATGATTAAATGAAATCACAACATTCAAAATTGGATTGAGCGAGCATTTCGGGTTTGATCAACAAGTGGATTTTGAGCTGTTTCTGATGGTCATGGTGATCGGGGTGGTCAAGGACTTCATTGGAGGTTGAAGGAAGTTCTATGAGTTTAGGAAAAATGGCAGATGGGTGCATAAACCACCGTGGCGGCGGCGGTGGGTCAGAATAGTTTTAAACCCTAGTTTATGCCTAGGTCGAAAATTTAATCACCTCGGCTCCTTTGGTGGATCGAGTTTCACCAGACCTTGGGAGATGATAGCGGGGAAGCTGGCGAAGATGTGGCCGAAGGCTCAGGTGTTCCGGTGGTCGAGGCATGGGTTAGAGGAGGTTTTTGACGATGGGGTTTTGTTTCAGGTTGCTCAGATTAACTCGAATTTGATTTTGAGTTAGTATTAAAGTTTTGATGGTCGGGATCTGATGTAGGGATGATCGTCGACAGGCTAGAGGAGTCGTGGATGGTTGGAGACGGCTGGATCATCGGTGTATGTGCATGGCAGTGATGGTTGTGTCAGTAGTTTAGGTTGTGGTGTGACTCGAAGGAAGACTCGGGTTAGGGGAGTGGGGACTCGAGTGAGGACTCGGGTTTTTCGTGAGTGCAAAATTGTTTCTCGATTTAACTTAAAACTTAAACAAAATTTCGGAAAAAAAGAAGTGGATTTTCTCGGGTCAAGTCTGGAGTAACCATCGGGTTAAACTCGAAGCATATTTAAAACATTTTTAAAAAGCTTTTAAAAAGCAAGGTTTTGAATTTAAAAAAATTTAGTTTAAAACTCTTCTTATATAAATTTCTTTTATATAATAAGTGTTTCTTTAACATTTGATTAAGAAGTTTTGTAATTTGTTTAACTTAAATTTTGTTAAGTTAAATTTGTAAATCATTTTAAAATCTTAAATTAGAAATGAAATTTAAAAAGTTAATTTTAAAGTTAAATGTTTTAAATATGACTGATGATAATTAAGTCATTAATAAGGATAATGTTTTAACTTAAAGTTAATTAAGATTTAATGATTTGAGATTAATTAAGTTAATAAAGTAATTTAAGTATAATTAATTAATTTAATTAATTAATTATTAAGGATTAAGAAATTTTTAATTAGGGATCATTAATTAGATAATTGAATATTTTTAATTAATGATTAGAGATTAATTAATTAATTAATTAATTAATTAATTAAGTTATAATTAAGAATTAATTAATTGATTAATTAATTAGAGATTAATTAATTGGAAATTAGGGATTTAATTTAATTTGTAATTAATAATGGTTAATTAAAGTATAATTACCTAAGGAAAGTAATTAAATAATTGTTAATAAATGTAGTTAATTTAAGGTTCATTAACTAGTGATTTAGAGATAATAAATTTATGCAATTAAATTGAGATAATCGGTTTAATTAAGTGAGGATAGTTAATTACTTGATCAATTAAGGGTTAATTAATCTAAGTAATTAAAGGTAATTAATTAAAAAGTAATTAGTTAATGGAAGTAATTAAAGGGATTAATTACTCAATGTAATTAATTAAGTTAATGTGATTAATTTAAGTTAATTAATTAGTTTATTAATTTAAAATAATCACTTGATGATTGATTAAGTAAGACTACTTAATATAATTAATAAAGCGTAATTACTTAGTGTAAGTAATTAATTGGTAACTACTGGATGTAATTAAAGAGAATAATTACTTAATGGAAGTAATTAAGGGATAAATACTCAGTGTAATTAAGTAAAAGATTTATTAAAGATAATTAAATTAGGATTAATTAATTAATGTAAGTAATTAAAGAATAGTTAATTACTATAAGTGATTAATTAATGTTAATTAATGAATGTGATTAATTAAAGATTACTCGTTAAGTGTAATTAATTAAGAAGAGTGATTAACTAATGAAAGTAATTAGAGGATCATTAATTTAATTAATGAGAGTAATTAAATGTTAATTATCATAAATGGTTAAGGATAATTAATTTGTGTAATTAATTAAAGGCTAATTACTTAATGTAATTAAAGAATAATTAATCAAGGATGATTAATTAAGATGGATAATTAAAGGATGATTAATTAATTGGTTTGTAATGAATTAATGGTTAAGTAAGCAGGATTTATAGTGATGGAAGTAATTAATTTAATTTATTTTAATTAATTAGAAATGGCATGACTAATTAATCTTGTTTATGGATGATTGAATGGTGTTTAATGCCTTGGATTTTTGATATCTCTAATATGTGATATGTGTTGATTGGTGATATGAGATGGTTTGGTTGAATTGTGATAATATGGATTATCTATTTGTGATAATGTGAATTATCTATCTATGTGAATATAGATAATAAATTGAAGTGTTTTAACTTTAAAGAACTTGACCTTAAAAGACAGCATTTTGGATTTCGGTGAGACTGGGATCGGATTTCCAGATTTGGATATCCGAAAACCACGTCGATCCAAATTAAACGACAGGTCATGAATCTCAATTGATGATCGAGATTGAAGATTCAGAGTGCAAGGGCTATTGTCGTTAACTCTGAGGGTGATTCCAAAATGAGTGTAACGAGATAGTGCCTTCGGTTTCGTTCGAACCCGGAACTTGTGTGGATTAAATGCTTTCAGAACATCGTCATTGGAGGACAATGAGCGTTCTAAGTTACGTGTTCTGAAAAGGTAATCGTAGCCTTAAGCCTCATCAAACAAGAATGGCTAAAACAGGGGAGGTGCAGCTGTGATGACCCGAAATTTTTGTATAGTTGAAATTGGAATATTTAATTAATTTTAAATATTCAAAGGTTAAATTTTAACTTTAATATCAAATATCAGTGTTTATTGGATAATTTATTTGTTGAATTTAATTATCAGAATTGGGTAAATTATTGAATCTGGAGTTTTAAGCCGTTTAAAAATAGTTTGAAGGTTTGGAAAACTTAATTTGATAAAATGGACGGTGGTAGCACTTTTAAATTCGAATTTAAAGATGTTTTGGTTCAGTTTTGGAAATATAACGATATAACGCTAGGAACGTTGGTCGTTGCATTACAATTGGGGTTAAGGGTTAGAATTATGGACCACGAGATATTTTGGATATAAAAATATAAATTTCAAATCCTTTAGCCACCCTATAAGCAGACCTAGCCTGTCTCTATCGTCACCCTTCTCTGTGAAGCCACCTTCCATCTACATCGCGTCTTCAGCCGAACATTTCAGTTAAAAATAATAATAATAAATAAAAACGTGAAGATGAAATCAATGGCCACCTCTTTTTCCAGCTTCAAATTCACGAAAATAAAATAGTGAAATCGAAATAAGGTTCATCTCCTCCAGTTTTTTTTTCTCGAGATCCTTAATCGCACAATTTCGAGTCTCGTCGATGGTAGCAGGAGATCGAATGGTCTGGAGTTCGCGAGCCATCAGTCATGTCGTGCTAGCACAATCGCGTACCTCGATTCGAACTCACGGCGAAGCTTGGCAGTCACGACTTTCATAATCATCGAGGTTCGCGTTCGATTTTGGGGAATTTGCTGGGTCCCGTGCGTAATCTTGGGAGGCTCGTATGGAGGGGAAATGACGGCGCCGCGTTGAGCATCGAAGGCTGGGGCTTGGGCTCGTTTCTTTTGTGTACGGATCATGTTGGCAACTCGATGAATCTGGGGTTCCATTTTTTTTCTCGAGTTTCGATTAACATGTGGTTGCGGGTTGAGGTTCGTTTTCTTTTGTTTTTCTGATAGTTTATTTAGCCTTGAGTTATTATTTCATAATCAAAGTTTTAGGAAAAAAAAAGTAAATCTGGAATTTTGAAACCGACCTTTTGGGCTAGTTAAATCTGATCAGTAGCTTTTGGTATTACTTACTTGTTGAAATATTTTTTTTATTACAGTTAAGTATAAAATACATAAATGGTTTAAAATAGAAAATACATACATGTATAAGATTCTGAAATATAAGGATTTAAATGAAAAAATGATGGATGTAGTGGTTAAACTGTTCCAATCAACTTATTTAATTTTTGGACTAAAAATAATTGGTTTAAGGAAATTTTTAGTTTAAGAATTTGAGTCAAATCATCAGTTAAATTAAATAAGTGAATGACAATAAATTGTTTGATTTAAAATTCAAGTGATAATAAATTTATATAATATTTATACAAGGTCCGAATCCTGATGGAAACAAGCTGGTTTGTAGTGGATTGCAAATCTAAAAGCAAAGGTGAGTTAATCTCACTCAGTTAATATAAATTTAAATTTAAATGATTAAATTTAATAATTGATTGTATGGTTGAATTGATTGATGTGATATGGTGTAGTAAATTTGAAATTGGCATATTGTGTGATGCTAACGTCTGTGGATGCAGGGAAAACAGGTTGGAGGGATCCAACTGGATCCCTCAACATTTATTTAAATTATTTAAATTACCCCGTTATGATGATTTGATATCATATGATGGATTATGTTGAAATATTGAATGCTATGGTTTGATTGGATAATTGGGTATAATGAATTCCCAGAAAAATATATAACTTGGATGTTGGAAAGAAAAGAAAAGAAGTGAATTTGTAAGTAAAATAAATATGGAAATTTAAAAAATTTAAGAATGAAATAAAAATAAAATAAAGTGACATAAGAATTCTAATTAATAAATCTTGAATATAGAAAGGAGATTTTTGAACTAATAGAAAGTTAATGAATTGTAAACTCCAAAGGCTAATATCTAAAGAACAGAACATTTGTTTTAAATTTAAGATTTTAAATTTTGGAAAAGAACAAGGAAGAAAATGGGAAAACCAGAAATTTGTATATTCCAGTTAAAAGATTTAAAATCAAACAGCAAAAAATAATAAATAAATAAAAAATAAAGTCCATAATTAATGAATTTTGGAAATGAACCGAGCAAGTAAAGAAATTTATTTCAAATAGAATGAATTGGAAATCAATTCAGGAAATTGATTTAAGTGCTTGAAGATGGAATTCTCTCTGGATGGCCAAGTACACGTTTTTAAAAGTAAATTTGTAAAAATAAATTAAATGTTTTTTTTAAGTTTTTGTTAAAGAAAGCAAGTTTTGTAAAATTATTATTCCTAATATTTAATTTCTAAAGCAAGTATTTCCTTTTAATATAATATACCATTAATTATTTAAAAGTGACTTAGCATTTGTTTAAAAGTGGAAACCTGGTTTTATATTTTATAAAGTAACCTTATTTTCTCAAATTTATATAGTATGTATTTTTAACAAATTATTTAAGTAGGTTTATCCTAAATGTTTTAAAGTATATATTTCAAAGTAAAGTATTTTAAATTATTTTAAAAAAAAAATCTATTTTTGTGCTTGGTGATTTCAGTGGAGATAGAAAATATTTGAGAAAGTTTATTCTGGAAAGAAAGATGGTCTTGAAACTGTTTTCAAAGGACTGAAAATAGAAATATATCTTGCAAAGATATTTTGAGGTAAATAAATAATTTGGTGAAATTATTTATGCTGGATGGTTGTTTGTGAATATTAATTGATAGTTAAATCACCGACTATCAATATTGGACAAATACGCCGATCGTTTCGAAGAGTCCGGGATCGAGATTAATTTCTCGAAAACCACTTCGATCCGGTTTGTACGTTTCGTGTAAACGATTTTGGATTCGAAGATGGAGCAGTGAAGTGCAAGGGATAGTCGCTACTAATCCTGAGGGTATTTCCAAAATGGATGTAGTAGGAATGGTGCCTTCGGTTCCGCTCGAACCCGGGACGGACTTGTATGGATGAATGCTTGCGAAACATCGTCAGGTGGACGATGGGCATTCTAAGGGATATATTCTAAAAAGGTAACGCTTGGCCTCAAGCCTCATCAAATTGGAATGACTGAAAATCAGGGGTTATGCAGCAAGTCTAGGTGGGTAGCACCCAAGCAGGGTGAGGTCATTCCTGTCTAGATGTCCCTTTTTATTTTTCGGCTTAGTGGGCGGTTGCTGATCCCAACCGCGGGGTGATCTCACTCGGGACTGTCCAGTAAGGGATGGTTCCGGCCTTGTGTTGCAGGGGAGCGGGCATACTCCTCGGTACGGTGATCTAGGCCCCGTACTGTGATAGGTGGTACCCCAGTGCCTAGTCATTGTTGGAAATCCATTCTCCCTACGAGCCTTGTACGAGTTTTGTTTGTATTACCCACTTTTGTGGCTAGTAGCTGGAATTTAATAATGTAACAATTTCGGCTATTTTATAAGTACTTGTATATAGACCCTATTATAATATCAGAGGATTTCTATAAAAATTGTTTTAACTATCGTAAGGTAAAAACCCGACATGTTTATTTGTGGCATGGTCTTACGAGATGTTTTTGTTTTCAAAGGATTTTTGAAACTTTAAAAATAAATTGAGTGTGATTTTCTCACGCTGGTATTCCAGATTGACTCGGGTGTTATTTAACCGTAATGCTCGGGTCAGACCGAGTATTATAAAATACAGGATATGATGCCGTGGAGCTCAAGAGACGAGTAGGATGACGATACGTACTCTCGTACTTGTTTATATATATATATTTCGCTGTGTTCAGTTGTTGTGTATCCATTTGTAGGGTATTGATGTTGAACTGTGATTGATGTACTTTGATGATGTAATATATAAACAGATATATTTGATTTTTGAGTAAAGATTATTTATTTCTATTATATTTTACTCCGTTACGATGGTTAGATTCTGTTGTTGATTTCAATACTCTTCTTCTACCTCTTCTTCTTTAACCCTAATGGTTCGTATTTCTGTGCAACTTGAGTTGATTGTTGTGGAATAGTGTTGACTCAAGGGGTACGGATTTGCGGGTCGTTACAGCAGCAAGGCTATGTAGGTAGAACCCAAGTAGGACGAGATTTCCCCTGTCTAGAGGTCCCTTTTTATTCAGCTATGTGGGCAGTTGGTTGCAAACAACTGCTAGGTTGACTTGTTCGGGACTATCCAGTAAGGGATGGTTCCGGTCTTGCAGGTGATTTAGGGTGGATCCTTGGTACTGTGATCTAGGCCACGTACTGTGACGAGTGGTACCCCAGTAGCTCTTCCATTGTATGGAATCCAATCTCTAATAAATGTCGTACGTTTTGATATGCCCAACTATGTTGGATCGTGAGATGTAAGTATTCCATCTATTTCTGTATTTTACTTGAAAACCCTAGACACTATTATAATATCACTGGATTTCCTATCAAATGTTTTTATCATCGTAAGGTAAAAACTTTTTTGTGTTTATGTGCGGGAAGTCTTATAAGATACCTTTTGTTTTCAAAGGTTTTTCAAAGTTAAGCAACTTTAAACCGTTTACTTACACCAGACCCATGTCTAACCCGGATTTTATTTTCTGTTTTCTTAAACTCTTGGGTACTCAAATTTTTACGAGTAGCCAAGGGATTCAGGTTAGCTTTGACAAATTCTGGAGGAGATATGGAGCAGGAGGCTTCAGCGTTTGTAGATATATAGTGTTTCCACTGGGTTGGTATCTTTGTGTTGTATTTTGAGATGTATGATAGACAGGTTTTATAACTGTCTAATGTATTGTAATATAAAGCTGCATAACTCTGATAGATGATGTATACTATGTAATAACTATGTGATTAATATATTTTATCGTTCCGCTGTGAGATTCTAATATTGTTTAGTTCTTTCTTTTCTATCTTTTCTCTTTTCTATCCGTTTCTTTCTTGATAATGATGTATCCTTCTGTGGAATGAACGGCGGGCCATTACAGTGGTATTAGAGCATTAGGTTGAGTGAATACCTAGGCTGTGAAGTGAGTCTTTCTTGAGAGAGCGTACTTGTAATTTTGATACATATATATCTATTTCTACCTATTTGTTATGTTACCTATTCGGGTTTTCGAATATGAGTTCTAGAGGTAGGAAGGGTAATGGTGTGTGTAGCACGGTTACCAATGGAAGAAGTCCTAGTGTTGAGGTGGGAAGTGTATCTCCCTAGACCGTAGACCCAATACCATCTCGATTAATCTTTGCATCATGGTATTAGGATTTCACCAATCTCTGAAGGAAACTTCTTAAAGGTTCAGAGTCCATCTTTGAAGTGCAAGTTTGGTTGCACTCGTGTGAGCCGATTTTCAAGAGTTTGGATCTGTCAGTTGAGTAGAAGCGAGGGATGGTATCTTGGCAACTTCAGGAACAAGCAGCTTCGTGGTGAGACGCGGTGACTTTGGATGTTTCCGAAGATGTTTTCTCTTGGAACCAGTTAAGGAATTTTTTGAGGAGCAGTTTGTACCCACCGCAGAGAATACTCGGCTGCATAAGAATTTTCTGCATCTCAGGAAAGGGAGTTTGTCTGCATCGATGATGAGACTAAGTTCAGCAGGGTGTTTGTGTTTGGTTTTGAGGCCCGAGTTTCTTGAGGAGATTTCTGCCCATCTCAAGGCTCTGTGTGGGATTGGATGATATGGCTTTAAGGATCGAGGAGCTTATGATAAGGAAGTCTTTGGAATCAATGGCAGCGTTGCAGCTCGGAGTGTGATATGTGCCAGCAGGAAGGTTATCTGGCTAAGCAGTATCGTAGAGATGGAGTTCAGAAGCAATAGAGTGGACCCATTTCTTCGATGGATTGGTTAGGCAAGCATAAGCTGTTCTGATTAGTGAACAGAGAACAGTTTCTTTAGAATTGATCTAGATAGGTTCGCAAAAGTGACTTGCGATAATTTGAGTGTTCTCTTGGGTAAATTTTTGTATGGGATCGAGGCTTCTCAGGAAAAAATTAGAGTTAGAGAAGTTGTCAGAGATTTTCCGGATGTCTTCGTAGAAGTCAAGGTTTGCCTTAGCATTTGGAGATTGAGTTTTCATAACGACTAGGATTCCAGGAGTGATACTGGTGGTTCAGCTAAGTAGAAGGATGGCCCTAGAGAGAGGATTGGTGAAGCAGCTTAGAATTCCATGGAAATTCTATGTTGTCTCTTTGTGTATCTGATGAACCGTACTTTCTAGGATGTGTTGATCAAGTTTGTGCTTGTGTTCATCGGCAACATTCTCATCTACTCCAGATCAGAGTTGCGCAGCGGAAGCAAGGTAGCAGCTGTGCAAGGATGGAAGCAAATGCAGACTCCTACGAAAGTTTTTCAGGATTTGAAGGCGAGCTTGTGAAGTGCACATGTTTTGGTTATTCCAGATGGGAGGGGTAAGTTCAGTCTACTAATGCTTATGGAGTAGAGCTTGTTTTCGGGATTTCGATGGAACAGTCTTGTTGAATAGGATTCCGAGATTTGTCTTGTTCTTGGGCCAGATTTGTTTCAAGAAGCATCAGCGAAGGTTGAGATGATTAGTAAGGATGAAGGCAGCCCAGGATCGTCAGAAGAGTTTTGTGGATAAGAGACGAAGTAATTTGGAATTTGAGGTTGGAGACTTTGTTTTTGGTTGAGGTTTACTCCGGTCAAAGGAGCAATCAGATTTGGTAAGACCAGGGGGCTAGCTCCAAGGTATAATGGATCTTTCTGTATTCTTGTAAGGATAAGTGTTTGGCCTACAGGGTTGAATTGCCAGTTTAGATAACTATGATTCAATGTATTTCATGTATCTCTGAGGGATTACGTGTATGATCCATCACTGGTTGTGGAACCAGCGGTTCAGGAGGATTTGGTAGTTGAGTCGGACTTAATCTGTGGTCAGATACCTTGTTCAAAGGGTAGATTTGGATGAGAAGGAGCTCAAAAGCTTAGTGGTGTAGCTAGTCTGGATTTAGTAGAGCAAGTATTCAAGTGTTTGTACCTGGGAAACTCCAGATAGTGTTAGCAAGATCTAACCTGATTGTGTCAGGGTAGTTAGTTAGATTTGTTTGTTAAAATAAATTGGTTGTTATGATTGTTAGTATCTGGCTAATACGTATGTTTTGCTATTTGAAAATAAAAACCTTTGATAGATTATTAAATTATATTTTCTTTTAAATTTCGAGGATGAAATTCTTTTAAGGGAGGAGGAATGTGATGTCTAGGAATTTTGGGCAATATTTATTTAATAATCTTTGTTAATAAGCATTTAAATTTGTTTAATAATCTTCTTTTATAAATATTTAATTGGTGAAATTTATCTTTTAAAAGCTAACAAAATTATTTTCTATTTATAATGTCTATATATTGGTATATATATTTTAAATAGGAAGTCTTTGATTTTAATTTAATAAAGAAATGTTTTCAAATCATAATATATATGCATGTATATATTGTGATTTGAAGTTACAAAATTTAATATAATAATAATTTTCAAGGCTAATATTAAAATGTTTTCGATTTCTAAAGTATATATATTATGATTAGAAGCCTTGTTTTAGATTTAAAATAATACAATAGTTTTTCAAACCTAATATAAATATGTTATCTAATTTTAATATATATATATATATATATATATATGTATGCATATGTATTTTAATTGGAAAATTTGTTTTAAAATTCAGTATAATAATTTTTCAAAGCTATTTAAAAAATGGAAAAATTGTTATTTTCAAATAATAATAAGAGTTATTTTATATATAGATATAAATAGAATTTAAAATAGAGTTATCATTTACAAGTTAAATTTGTGTTGATTAAATGTGTGTATGTATGTATATATATATATATATGAGTTGATTTTTAAATTAGATTTTTAAAATTGAATTTGAATTTGAATTTGGATTTAAATTTGAATTTAAAAGATAGATATTTTAAAATATTTTGGATTTAAAAATATATGTATAAGATTTTATTAGCATATAATTTGTTTTATAATATTTTCTTTAAAGAATTTTATTTATATAAATTAAGGAAGTATTTATTAAATAGTAAAATAAATATAAAAGCTTATTATTAACATTTAAAAATAATTAAAAATTACATAATTACAAGTGTTAATGAATCAAGTCACATTAGTAACAACTGTTTGATGGTAAACAAATGTTAAAACAAGTGTCATTTTTTAATTTTAATTTTTTTCTTTTATTTTGATAAATCATAATCTAGCCTACATATTCATCTATTTCTTCTCTTCAATTCTTTTCCTATTCTCTTTTCAAAAGCTAAGAAAACTCAAACCCTATAACTCAAAACAAATCTATAATCAAACATTTATCAAACCAGAAGTATTCAAAACAAAAACATGTAACATATCTTCAAACCTGAGATTAAATCAAAAGCAAACTCAAGAAAAATCAAAGCAGGATCATCTTTGTTTCAAAATTAATTCATCTCTACAAAAAATTCTAGTAACAAAGCATTTTTTTCAATAATTCAAGTATCTTTCCAGATCATAGCATTCAGTTTTTAGAATCAAAGAAGCATTTTCTCCAGCATTCAAGTTTTCAAAGTTTCAAAGCTATTTCAAAAGGCTCTGTTCATCTTTTTAACTGGTGAGTAAACCTTTTGTATAAAAGGAATTTAAGTAAACAAAAACCTTTTGCTTGTGAATTCTGAGATGGATGATGCTTTGCATGTATATATTCAAGTGTGAATCCTGTATGTCTGTTGTGTTTGAACTGTGCATGTCAGTTCTTCTCGGTTCCATAGTTACGAAATTTGAAAATAAATCGAAATCCAAAATCTCCGTAACTATTCACTGTTAGGACTTAGATTTCAAACAAAATCTATTTGTTTAATCGTAGGTTAAGGTTTAAAATTATATTTAAGTAAATTGAATTTGTAATTCTCTGGAAAACCAAGAAGAACAATGAAAGCTTAAGATATGCTAAAATCCAAACATCTTAACTCTTTGATTGAGGTACATAATCTGAATCATTATCTGAAATCATGATTTTTAAAAATGGAGTCACAATTTTTAAATTTGGATTGAGCAATCATTTCGGGTTTGATCAGCAAGTGGGTTTTGAGCTGTTTCTGATGGTTGGGGACTTCACTGGAGGTTGAGGGAAGTTCAGTGAGTTTGGGAAAAATGGAAGATGGGTGTATAAACCACCGTGGCAGTGGCAGTGGGTCGGAAAAGTTTAGACCCTAATTTATGTCTAGGTCAGAAATTTAATCACCTCGATGCCTCTAGTGGATCAAGTTTCACCGGTCCTTGGGAGATGATAGCGGGGTAGCTGGCGAAGGTGTGGCCAGAGGCTTAGGTGTTCCGATGGTCAGAGGCGTGTGTTCGAGGAGGTTTTTGGCGATAGGGTTTTGTTTCAGGTTGCTCAGATTAATTCGAATTCGATTTTGAGTTAGTATCGAAGTTTTGACGGTCGGGATCTGATGTAGGGATGATCGTCGACAGGCTAGAGGAGTCGTGGATGGTCGTAAACGGTTGGTTCGCCGATGCATGTGCACGACAGTTATGGTTATGTTAGTAGTTTAGGTTGTGGTGTGACTCGAAGGAAGACTCGGGTTAGTGGAGAAGGGACTCGAGTGAGGACTCGGGTTTTTCGCGAGTGCAAAATTATTTCCAGATTTAACTTAAAACTTAAACAAAATTTTGAAAAAAAGAAGTGGATTTTCCCGGGTCAAGGCTCGAGTAACCATCGGGTTGAACCCGAAGCATATTTAAAACGGTTTTTAAAAGTTTTTAAAAAGCAAGGTTTTGAATTTAAATAAATTTAGTTTAAAACTCTTATTAGTTTCTTTTACATATAATATATGTTTATTTAACAATTAATTAAGAGGTTTTGTAATTTGTTTAAGTTAAATTTTGCTAAGTTAAATTTGTAAATCATTTTAAAATCTTAAATTAGAAATGATATTTAAATGTTAATTTTAAAGTTACATGTTTTAAATATGATTTATGATAATTAACTCATTAATAAGGACAATGTTTTATCTTAAAGTTAATTAAGATTTAATGATTTGAGATTAATTGAGTTAATAAAGTAATTTAAATATAATTAATTAATTTAATAAATAAATGATTAAGGATTAATAATTTTTAATTAGGGATCATTAATTAGATAATTAAAGATTTTTAATTAATGATTAGAGATTAATTAATTAAGTAATTAATTTATAATTAAGAATTGATTAATTAATTAATTAGAGATTAATTAACTGATAATTAGGGATTTAATTTAATTTGTAATTAATAATGGTTAATTAAAGTATAATTATTTAAGGAAAGTAATTAAAGAATTGTTAATGAGTGTAATTAATTTAAGGGTCATTAACTAGTGATTTAGAGATAATAAATTTATGTAATTAAATTGATATAATTGGTTTAATTAAGTGAGGATAGTTAATTACTTGATTAATTAAGGGTTCATTAATCTTACTAATTAAAGGTAATTAATTAAAAAGTAGTTAATTAATGGAAGTAATTAAAGGGATTAATTACTCAATGTAATTAATTAAACTAATGTAACTAATATAAGTTAATTAATTAGTTTAATTAATTTAAGATAATCACTTGATGATTGATTAAGTAAGATTACTTAATATAATTAATAAAGTGTAATTACTTAGTGTAAGTAATTAATGGTTAATTACTGGATGTAATTAAACAGAATAATTACTTATTGGAAGTAATTAAGGGATAATAACTCAGTATAATTAATTAAAAGATTTATCAAAGATAATTAAATAAGGAGCAATTAATTAATGTAAGTAATTAAAGAATAGTTAATTACTGGAAGTGATCAATTAAGGTTAATTAATGAATGTGATTAATTAAAGATTACTTGTTAAGTGTAATTAATTATGAAGAGTGATTAATTAATGAAAGTAATTAAAGGATCATTAATTTAATTAATGAGAGTAAATAAAGGTTAATCATTGTAAATGGTTAAGGATAAATAATTTGTGTAACTAATTAAAGCTAATTACTTAATGTAATTAAAATATAATTAATCAAGGATGATTAATTAAGATGTATAATTAAAGGATGATTAATTAATTAGTTTGTACTTAATCAATGGTTATGTAAGCAGGATTTATATTAATAGAAGTAATTAATTTATTTTATTTTAAATTAATTAGAAATGGCGTGACTAATTAATCTTGCTTATGGATGATTGAATGTTATGAATGCCTTGTATTTTTGATATCTTTGATATGTGATATGTGTTGATTGGTGACATGAGATGCTTTGGTTGAATTGTGATAATGTGGATTATCTATTTGCGACAATGTGAATTATCTATCTGTGTGAATATAGATAATAAATTGAAGTGTTTTAACTTTAAACAACTTGACCATAAAAGACGGCGTTTTGGATTTCGGTGAGACCGGGATCAGATTTCCAGATTTGGATATCCGAAAACTACATCGATCCAAATTAAACAATAGGTCGTGAATCTCAAGTGATGATTGAGATTGAAGATTCAGAGTACAAGGGCTATTGTCGTTAACTCTGAGAGTGATTCCAAAATGAGTGAAACGAGATAGTGCCTTCAGTTTCATTCGAACCCGAAACGAACTTATATGGATTGAATGCTTTTAGAAGATCGTCATTGGAGGACGATGAGCATTCTCAACTATATATTTTGAAGAGGTAATCGTAGCCTCAAGCCTCATCAACCGGGAATGGCTAAAACAGGGGAGGTGCAGCAAGGCTAAGTGGGTAGCACCCAAGTAGGACGAGATTTCCCCTGCCTAGAGGTCCCTTTTTATTCGGCTATGTGGGCAGTTGGTTGCAAACAACTGCGGGGTTGTCTTGTTCGGGACTATCCAGTAAGGGATGGTTCCGGCCTTGTGTTGTAGGGGATTTAGGGTGGATCCTCGGTACGGTGATCTAGGCCACGTACTGTGACGGGCGGTACCTTGTATCCCTGCCATTGTATGGAATCCAATCTCCAATAAGTGTCGTACGTTTTGATTGTGCCCAACTATGTTGGAACGTAAGACGTAAGCATTCCAGCTATTTTTGTATTTTACTTGAAAACCCTAGACCCTATTATAATATCACTGGATTTCCTATCAAATGTTTTGGTTATCGTAAGGTAAAAACTTTTACGTTCTTATGTGCGGGAAGTCTTACGAGATACCTTTTGTTTTAAAAGGTTTTCAAAGTTAAGCAACTTTAAACCGTTTACTCACAGCAGACCCATGTCTGACCTGGAGCTTATTTTCTATTTTCTTATACTCTTGGGTACTCAAATTTTTACGAGCGGCCAAGGGATTCAGGTTAGCTTTGAAAAATTCTGAAGGAGATATGGAGCAGGAGGCTTCAGCGTTTATAGATATATAGTGTTTCTACTCTGTTGGTATCTCTGTGTTGTATTTTGAGATGTATGATAGACAGGTTTTATAATTGTCTAATGCATTGCAATATAAAGCTATGTAACTCTGATAGATGATGTATATTATGTAATAACTACATAACTAATATATTTTATCATTCCGCTATGAGATTCTGATATTGTTTAGTTCTTTCTTTTCTATCTTTTCTCTTTTCTATCACTTTCTTTCTTAATAATGATGCGTCTTTCTATGGAATGAACGGTGGGTCATTACACTTGAAATAGTCTGATCCGGTGTTCTAATATCTGAGTCATTTTGCTTAGGGATCCCCTTCCATAATTTTCCTTGAAAATCTTTTCAAAATGATTTAAAACCTTTAAATCAAACTAACATAAGGAAAATGTAGGATCGATTTTACCCTAGAGCGAGGTTGAACAGGGTGATACTAATAACAATAAAAATTAATATGTAAATAAATATAATAATATCAACACAGATAATAGTAGAATAATAAAAGCAAAAATAGAACAACACAGATTTACCCAGCTTCGGCAAAACCTTGCTTACGTGCTGCCCCCAAGGTTTCTAATAGAAATTAAGCAATCAAACGCTTACATACGAAAACTTACGACACCCGCTAATGACTAACTTAACTCTACGCTCAAAATCCTGCCACAACTTAACCACCGAGTTGCGAATTCTCGATCTACACCATTGTAGTTCGTAAACAGCTTAAAAACTAGAGGTTTAATACAATAGAAGTAATGTAAAAAAATAAAACAATTTAAATCGTACCAAAATAAATTAGGCCGGCCCTAACTATAACTTGAGAAAAAAAAATTTGTCTCCCCTTCGTTTTTTTTCTTTTTTATACTTCAGCCGATCTCTTGTAGTTCTCTTCCAATCTAGAATTAGGGCTTTATGATTAAATTGAATCACTGCTTACTATTAATCGATTAGGGGATAATATACTTCGATTGGCTTCGTCAGTCATTTCCTTGGTTGATTATTGCTTACGGTCGCTTCTCTGTTGAGTTCGAATACTGGTATGTGATTTTCCTATTCGATTTATAATTATGCTTGACTCGATTCTGCTTTCAAACTCTGTTTTGATTTGAGTTATTTATTTTTGATTTTCTTCGATGAAATTCTCTTGTATTTTTCTTGAACTCGAATCACATTTTACTGCCAATGATGTAAATGGGATTGTATAGGGAACGAAATCCCTAAATGGATCGTTCATATATTCATTGGTTTGAATTTTTTGAGTCAGTGTCCTCCTATTACTTCGGCACTTTGAATATTGATAATTGATTCCATTTTTTATATTGATAATTGATTCCATTTTTGCTGGCAGACGAATGTGGCTTTTGAATTTTAGATATACTCTGACTTATTCATTATGTTTTAGTTCCTATGACTTTGGCATCGTGAATGTAGATATAAACTTGGCGAATTTTGTTATGCTCGGTTCCATTCGTATGGCCATGCTGCCTTGACTTTTGGAAACAATTCTTTGACTTTGTTCGATTTATGTTCTTTCATCTTTGCTGGTAGTTTTGACTTGAGATATTGACAATCGAACTGCAACCTGCACTATTTTGTAAAACTGTAAACTTCTTCATTGATTTTTGAAACATTGTATGTATTTGTCACTGCATATAAACTTGTATTTGTCCATTATAGTCATTTTTGCTGCTTTGTATTCATGTTAGCTCATTTTGGATACACTATTGCATATGATTTGGTCATGTTGATTTGAGTCTTATTCTAGTTGCTTTGCACATGTCTACTGTTGGACTCTGAGCCTCTGAACTGATATGTGCATACATGCTTACATATATGATGTAACTGTGCTTGAACTGATTTGAACTTGTTTTTAAAGTCTGCTCTGGTTTCTGCCTTTGTTGTTTATGAGTATTGCACATCCATACTGGTTTGGTTCATCATACTCTGGTGTCTTTTTTCACTTGCATGTGTTGAGTACATTTCTGGTGCATTTTGAGTCTGGTTTTGGCTAATACTTCATTTGTACTGCCCTTTGTACATGTTGTAACTAGTTCACCACCTTGTCATGTGAGTATGTTGAACTGAGCAAGTTTGTTGCTTTCTTCTGATTGATGTGCATTGGCTTGTTGTACACGTTGATTGTTTGTATTGATTTTGGTTTTTTTAATAACATTTTGTTGCTCTATTTCACCAAGTACCCTTCGACCTTTTCCAATACGTTACATACCAAGTTGCTTGATACCATACACATTGGCTTTGAAAGCTAGATGTCAAAAGGTTTGGGTCGAAAGCTTTAATAGCGAAAATGGCTTAAACATGCTAAAAGTATGATTTTCTTGTTTATAACTTAAAAGAGGTAACTTCTCAACTAACCTTCCTTTGTTTGTCAATTTCTTATTGGTTAACAAATATTTTTCCAAAAAGTGCTGCCAATAATTTTAGAAATAAACAATGATTTTATTTTATAAAATGCCCCTTCTCCTTATTCAAGCATATAAAACATTTAAATCCCCTTAAATAATTTTATATATTCATCAAAACACTTAGAAAAAATCTGAAAATCAGAAAACCTATGTTAATATGTTTTCAAACATATAAAAATTTTGATCTCGGATAATTATTATTTTCGCCGTAAACAATTTATAACCTATAAATCATTTTCTTTACTAGAAAATCAATGTAAAATTCACATTAATTCAGAAAATTATGAAACTTGAAATCCATCTCTAAAATATTATTTTAGATCTGCAATTATATTTTTAAGGCATTTATATGTCATCTAATAGGGTTTTCATATCAAACATATATTGAAAACTAATATGAACATGTATAATTCTTCAACAAGCATGTATATATATTTAATCATCGAAAACATGGCATGAACTTGGAAAAAACATTTCGGGTCTAAACGTAAAATCGAAAAGCAAAATAAAATGGGATGTAGCAATCATTCACCTTAGCTTTGAGATTTTATGTTGATTAACTTCTTTCCTTTAAATCATAGCTTTATTTCCTTTTTGAGAATGGAAATGGTGGCCAGCCTTGATGTATTTCTGTTTGATAGAATGAAAATGAACGTGTGTTTCATTTCCTAAGGGTTTAGAGTATAAGTCTCTCTTATTTCCCATTTTACTCTTACCTATTTCCTAACACCTTAATTCATGTTATTTCATTTTGATTTTCGTTTGACTTGGCATGGCTGCATTAGTTAAATAAAATCTCGACCTATTAATCTTCACATTATTTTATTTAGTTTAACTAATTAAATATCCTAAATAATGTTATAAAAATATGGGGCGTTATTGACTCCCATCCTCAAAGAATTTCGTCCTCGAAATTACGATAAGTTTCACAATCAAGTAAAAAGGTAAAATATACCATCAAAACTAATCTGGATAGGCGTCTCCAATCATGCTCTCAGTCTCCTAAGTGCAGTCTCTATATCGTCATTCCACTAGACCTTTACTAATCTGACTTTCTCGTTCCTTAGCATCTTCTCATCTCTCTCGATTATCCAAACCGGCTTCCTAACAATAGTCAAATCCGCCTTTACTACTAAATCTTATAACACTATAGGTGCTATAGTGTCTCTGGGTCTTTAATACACTTTCTAAGATGAGAAATATGAAAAACATCATGGACTTCTGCCAAACTATTCGGTAACGTTACTCTATACACGAGTTTCCCGATCCTCTCAACAATGCGAAAAGGCTCAACAAATCTAGGTGCTAACCTTCTTGATTTTCCAAATCTAATTACACCCTTCATCGGTGAAACCTTAATAAATAAATAGTCTCCAACAGAAAATACTAGTCTTTCCTTCTTCTATCCACATAATTTTTCTGTCTAGATTGAGCTTTCTTCATCCTAACTAGGATCAACTTAATCTTCTCTGCGACTTCTTTCACCAAATCCTGACCAAGAACCAATCTATCCATGGTCTCTAACCAACATACGGGAGATTTGCACGGTCTTCCATACAAAGCTTCAAATGGTGCCATCCCAATACTAGTTTGATAACTATTGTTATACGGAAACTCAAGTAGATAAAGATGGTCTTCCCATGGTCCCTTGCAATCCAATACATAAGCACTTAACAAATACTCCAAGACTTTGTTAACTCTTTCCATTTGCCCATTAGTCTGTGGATGGTAAGAGGTACTCATGTTGAGCTTGGTTCCTAAGCTTCTTGTAGACTCTTCCAGAACTCGCTGGTCAACAAAGAATCTTTATCATTGATAATATTACTAGGAATTGCGTGGAGTCTAACCACATTCTTCATAAATAACTTTGCCAAAATAGGTGCCATCCTAGTTGACTTTACCAGAATGAAATGGGCACACTTGGTTAGCCTATCCATTATAACCCATATACTTTCATTTCCTCTATTAGATCTTGGCAACCCATCAATAAAATCCATGGAGATCGAATCCCTCTTCTACATTGGAACATTCAATGGTTGAAGCAATCCACTTGGCTTCTAGCGTTCATCCTTTGCATGCTAGAAATTCAAGCATTACTTAACACATAAACCAATGTCCCGTTTCATACCTTCCTAGAATAAACTTCTCTTCATATCTTGATACATCTCCGTTCCTCCTAGATGGATAGTGAACTTTGAACGATAGCACTCATACAAAACCTCTTTCCTCATGTCTCCTACATTCAGAACACACAATGTTCCCTTCTTTCTCAACCACCCATTCTGGTTAAGACTAAAATCCTTTAAGTTATCGCTCTTTGTTCCTTCCCTTAGTCTTCTGATCCGTTTAGCCAAAACTGGATCCTTCTTTTATTTAGAAGCTATCTTCTCGATCTTTACTGGTCGGACTTCTAAACAAGACAATACAACACTTTCTGCACTAGAACCTATCTTGGATCTATACTGCACTCTACAAGCTGATAATACCTCCAAATCATTCCACTCAACAATCATTGCAAATACTGCATTCTGATGTTTCCCGCTAAGTGCATCCACTACTTTGTTTCCTTTTCTAGGTGTGCACTCAATTCCAAAGTCATAAGCAGTAATAAACTCCAGCCATCTTTGTTGTCTCATGTTCAACTCCTTCTGAGAGAACAAATACTTCAGTGACTTATGATCCGTGTAAAGCTCAAATTGCTCTCCCAAAAGATGATGTCTGCACACCTTCAAAGCAAATATAACGGTAGCTAATTCCAAGTTATGCCTTGGACATCAGACTTCATGCAGTCTGTGCTATCTAGAAGCATAAGCAATCACTTTACCTTTTTGCATTAACACAGCTCCAAATCCAGTTCCACATACGTTAGTATAAACAACTATATCCCGATTTCCCTTCGGAACCACCAACGCTGGTGCATGGTTCAATAAGTATTTCAAGCTCTGGAATGCTTCCTCACACTTATCTGTCCATACGAACTTCACGTCCTTTCGTGTAATCTTAGTCATTGGTGCAGCTGTCCACAAAAAATCCTTTATAAACCTTTGGTAATATCCATCCAATCCAAGAGAGCTCTTTATCTCGGTCACTGTCTTGGGTCTCTTCCAATTATTCATTGCCTCAATCTTTGTTGGATCTATAAACAACCTTTTTTCTAAGACTACATGACCAAGGAACTTCACTTTCTTTTCCAAAAATGGAACTTCGATAACTTAGACTTCAATTGATGCTCCCTCAACATCTCAAGCACAACTCTAAGATGAACTTCATGCTCCTTCTCATTCTTAAAGTATATCAAAATGTCATCTATGAAGACCAACATAAATCTATCCAAGTGCTCTCGGAAAATTTGTTTCATCAAATCTACAAAGAATGCCGACGCATTAGTTAGTCCAAATGGCATAACTAACCATTTGTGTGATCCATACCTTGTCCTAAACGTCGTCAAAGGAATATTATCCTCCGCCACTCTGAGTTGAAGAAATCCCGTCACTAAATACAGCAGAGAGAATACCTTGGCTTCACTTAACTGATCGAATAAATCGTCAATTCTCGATAATGGTATCGATTCTCTATTGTCTTCTTATTCAACTAACGATAATCGATACATAGCCTCAACGATCCATCCAGCTTCTTAGAAAACACTACGGCAGCTCCCTGAGCTAAACTACTTAGTTGCATCAAACTCTTGCCTTCCAACTCCACCAACTGCATCTTCAAATCTTTCATCTCTGTAGGTGTCATTCCGCTTGGCGGCCTACTCACCGGTTCTGCTCCAGGCACTAAATCAATCCAAAACTAAATGGCTCATTTCGGTGGTAACCCAAATACCGGCTCAAACACATCAGCAAATTCTTTAACCACAAAGACTCGATGCAACTCATCATCTATCTCCACGATACCCAATAAAGCATTCACCTCACAACTAGGGTTTTCTATAGTATAAACTTTCCGATCACTAAAATCGGGTGTCTAAGTGATATCTTCCTATCATGGAAAAACATTCTAGCATCATATTTGCTTAAACAATCCATCCACGGATAATACCAAAGCCCACAAAATCAAATACATGGAAAAAGCAACCAAAAGTACGACTAAGAAAATCAAACCCTAAATGGTCACTCCTCATCCCAAGTGTCGCGTAACCTCCTATCGGATTTGCAACCATCGATGAAGTAACTAAATATGAGGGTACTAGGTTAAGCTTATCTACCAAACATCGAGAAATAAAAGAATGTAATGCACCAGTATCAAACAAAATGCTAACATACGTACCGTGAATCTATAGTGAGCCTCCCAGAACAGCCTTCCCTTTCTCTTACACAACTGGCGTTGAAGTTGTGGGCTGCAATGCATACATCTGTCCCTTTCCTTCTCTAACAGGATCTGGTCATTTGTACTTTTAATGGCCGATCTGATCACAATTAAAGCATCAGATATTCTTCTTTCCAAATGCTTCTTTCACTTTTCCTTTTCCAGTCCGACACTCATGAGCATAATGTCCCTTCTTATTACATTTATAACAGACCACCTCAGATTTTCCTTTCTTCTGTGCTCCTCCTTTCTGATCATTCTTGTTATTGAAAAACTTTATTTTCTGGCCATGGCCCACCTGGACTTTCTTCTCTTTCTTCTTCTCCAAAAAAGATAACGCCTCTTTCTGCCTTAGTGCCATTTCTACCATTACATCATAAAGATCTCTTAAGTGCAGTAGGGTAGCACTTGCCAACTCCGGCTTCAAACCTCTTATAAACTTCTAGTTCCTCTTTATCACCATATCAACCATGGCATACCCGTACCGGGCTAACTCTTCAAATCTTCTTCCATACTCCAAAATAGACATCTCTCCTTTCTAGTTCAGCGAATTCCTAATCAATACCGACTACGCCATCACTGACATAAACCTTTCTTAAAATCTTCTCTTAAACTCCGCCCAAGTCATGGTTTCCTCATCAACACCAGCTACAACAGTGTTCTACCAAATAGAGTAGCTCACTGAAGCTATCTTTAAGAAAATCTCCTTTTCTGCTCGTCATTCAATCCTAAGTCAGCAAAAATCCTCTCATGGCGCAACAGCTAGTTTTGTACCTCAATTGCATCTTCAGCTCAAATGAATGGCTAACTTCCAAGCCAAATATAGTCTCTACTCAGATTAGCATAGTGATTGACTATCAGTGCTTCCTAAACTCCTCCTCCGATAGCATTCCCTAGGACAACTCTAGCTGCAATTCTAGCTTGCATCGTGTTTACAAAAAAATGATACATGGCTCCCATATCCACTTGGGGAACCCCAGCACCAGCATTTTCAGCTTGAGCTTGACCTATACCTCTCCTCGCATTTGGTCCGACATTTCCATTAGTAGTGGTGCTCTCTCCTCCAAGATTAACTCTGCCACTTCTTCCTTTTATTTCTATATTCAAGCCTCGTGTGATATAGATGAATATCCTAAGTAATATAGGAGTCTAAAGATATAGCGTATACTTATATATAACAAATACAAGTACGTTGCTATAGAGTTATCCCATACCCCGATCTTAACTCTAATTACTAAGGATTATATTTTGAAAAACCATTTTTATTTAAAATATTTCATAAACCATGCTCTAATACCAAGCTGTAACATTCCCTATCTAGAGGCCAAAACTAAGAGGTACAGATGCTGAAGTTTTCTATAGTATTAGCTTCCGGCAACTAAATACATCTGTGTTAATGATATCTGTAATATCAGAAGCACTTGGATATGAAACAAACACAGATTTTAAAACAACATTGATTCATTAAATTTCAAAACAGATGTTCCATATTATTAATACATAAGCTCAAATACATTCCCAGGCACAGATAAAATATACTTGTTACAAAATACCCCAAGAATGGTATATGAAGATAACCCTTTGGATGATCAGAGTCATATAGTCATAATAGACTTAATACAAACACAGCAGAAATACAACAAACGTAAAATTGCAATTCCTAAATAGCTATTCATTTGCCTTTTGCATGCCTCCGGTAGCCTTATTCGTCATCCTACTGAAACTTGAAAAAGACCTTAACCCGTCAGCATACTCAAATCAATTTTAAGCACCCGTGAGTTTAAGGGAAAAAATAAACTTTGAGTCAGACATAAAGCCTGGTGTGAATAATACTATACATATCAGTTAAATATATTAAGTGAGACCACGTCGCTTAGCGGAATGGGTTTCCCCTCAGTAACATCCTTTTAAAACATATCTTTGCCAAGCCTTTTCCTAGAACCAAAACTGGTTAAATATTGTAAAGCATCATTATGTAAACATACATAAATACCAGGTAATAAATGAACTATTTGTTCGAACACATAAGTTTTGTTTGGCTAACTTTTAAATTTTGGCTGACTCGGGCCTACTAGACAACATAACCAAAATCAATCTAACACCTGTTAGATGCTCCTCTTCTGAACGATCTGTCCTTAACCGTTAAATACTTCTCTACTGGATGGTCTGTCTCTACCTTAATCATTTCCCAGGTCTTCCTGATCCTAATGGTTTTTTGGGCTCATCAATAACCTATCCGTATAAAAACATATATTCCTTTCGATGTGTTATCGTAATTTTAGTCTACCCATGACCAAGCTATATACACTAGAATTTTGGACAATAATTAGCTGGGTTCAAAAGCCAATGTGTAGGGCCTGACTCTATACCAGTCCCATTTGGTATTCTAATATTTGAGTCATTTTACTTAGCGACCCCTTCCATAATTTTCCTTGAAAATCTTTTCAAAATAATTTAAGAAATCAAACTAACACAAGGAGAATATATAATCCTTATGCGTTACTCAAAATCATATTGCCATGTTATATACACATACACACACACACACTCTTTACTCAAATATTTATTGATGAAAACGTTTAAACATTTGAAAGCACCCCCTTTTGATTCCATTGAAAGTACCCCTTCTAAATCCTTTGAAAGCATGTGATATCCCAGAATTTCAAGGAATTTAAAATGTGATAATCTCTTAATTAAATTGTTTAAAATTGATAAAATTGTTATTTTCAAATATAAATTGCCAAACAATTAATAATATGATGTTTTAAATTATGATTATAGATTGGTTTTTAAATAAGAATAATAATTTAGTTGTGTTATTGTATAAATAAATTTTAAATTGACTTATTATTTCAAATTTAATAAATGTTATTTAAATATATGTGTGTATTTAAGTTGATTTTAAATAGAATAAATTATTTATAAATAATAATGTGTTTGTTTAAATTTGATATTATATTTATTTGAATTGATTTTTAATTTGGATTTTAAATTGACTTTGAATTTGAATTTAAAAAGTAAATTTTAAAGAAATATATATATCTTAAAATAATAATATAGTATGGATTTAAATTATATGGACAAAGTTTTCATTAATAATAAGATTTTTATTTTAAATAAGATTTGTCTCATATTATTATTTTTTAAAAAGAAATTTGTTTATATAAATTTGGAAAAGTATTTATTTAATAGGAATAAATACAAAAGCCTTTTTGAATTATCATTTACAAATGAGTTTACAATATTATATATGATTTTATTTAAAAGATAATTGGTTTTTATTTTATTTTCTTTTAAAAGTTTTATTTATTTAAAATTAGAAAATATTTCTTAATTTATAAATGTATTTGTTTATTAGGAATTTAATAAGAAAAAGATTTTAAAATTCTTTTAAAGAAAAATATTAATGAAGAAAAGACAAATGTAATTAAATTAAGAAGTTAAGTAACAAGTGTTAATATATTAGGGCTTCTTTTAACAAGTGTTTGCAAATAAAAATATGAGAATGACAAATGGTGTAGTTTAGTACAAGTGTCATTTTTTTTTAAAAAAGTTCTTTTATTTTTAATAAAATCTTTCAGCCTTTGTATAAACACATTTTTACTGCTCATCATTCTTTTCCTATTCTTCAATTCAAGACTGAGAAAACTAAATCCATTCTCTAAAAACAAATCAGAAAGCAAATCGCTTCCTCTTCTATCAAAATCTATAATTTATTCCACAAAAACAAGGCAAACCTGTAAATTCATTTTCCAGAATCAAACACAAGCCTGTCAACAAACTTCAAAGCTTGTAATCTCCTCTAAACAAAAATCAAAGGCCCACAAACCTGTAATCAAAGAAGCTGAGTTCATTTCTGAAACCAGAAATGAATTTAAGCATGTAACCAATTCTTTAAAATAGAGAAATGTCATCAATCTATGACCATTTTCTAAAAGCCTGGAACCAAACAAGTTTCAAAGTCCTGGGTCATCATCATTTTGTTCCAGTTACACAATCAAGCTTCAAAACATTTATGTCTTAATGTTTAAGCAATCTATAACCAATTTTCAAAGCCTGGAATATCTTCAGATTGGCAACCTGAAGCAAGCTTTCCAGTTTATATTTCTTCTTCAAGCATCCAATTTTCCCCATTTCCAAAATTTCTAGAAAATCAAAGCCTCTACTTTTTGAAAAAAAAAAGGTGAGTAAACTTTTAATTAAAAGTTAAGTAGATAAATAAAGTTGCTTTTGAAATTCTATGGTGAAGATGCTCTGCATGCTTATGTATATATAAGTGTTGTTCCTTTATTTATGTGATTGTGTTGAGGAGTGTGCATGTCTATGTTATATTGTCCTCCCTGTTCTCGTTACAAGATTTTCAAGTTTAAACCAAATTTCATGCTGCTCTTACATTGATTTCATATAGGATTAGGTCTTCAAACATTAAATGTTTGTTTAAGTTAAAATTTAATATTAAAGATGAATTTAAGTAAAATGCTTGCAGTATTATCTGGGAATGATGAATACAGTGAGAATTCTTTTAAACATGCTAAAAGCAATCAGTATAATTCATTAAATCAAGATGATAACTTGAATCTACTGTTAAAGTTAGAAATTTTAAAATAAATATCAGAATTTTTAACATTGCCATGGATGTAAATTTTGGGATTATCTGAAAGTAGGTTTCTGAGCAAATTCTAATGGCCACAAAATTTATGGGGATCGGGATTTTGGGTAGAGGTAGAGGAAGCATCTAGTGGTACGGCAAAAATGAATGGATGGTTGTCTGATGATCGTGGCATCGGCGGCAAGATGGTTCAGGTTCTAAACCTAGTTTTGGGTCAAGCTATGAAATTGAATCACTACTTTAGTTCTAGTGATTCGAGTTGCATAAGATTCTGGAAAGTGGTAGCGCTGTGGGTCGGCAAACCATAGCCGGAATCGTGCAGTAATGGTGATCGGAAGCGAGGGTTCATAGGATTTCCTGATGATGGGTTTGGGTCTCAGTTCATTCTAGGATACTCGATTTTGAATCGAGGCATGAGATGATGCTTTGTTGATCGTAGGTGCTCGTAGGGATGTTCGGTGACTTGGCGATGGGGTCGTCGATGGTCGGAGGAAGCTCTGGCGCTAGTGCAGGTGCATGATGTTGATTTGCGTGTCTGGGAAGATGGTTAGTGGGCGACTCGAAGGAAACTCTATGCTTTTGGGTTAATGTCTCGAGTTTAAACTCGAGTAGTTTTGGTGTGGTAGCCTGTAGTTTTAATTGTTACAGGTTCTTAAAATTTAAAATCTTAACTAAACCTTTGAAACTTTAAAAAAAATATGATGTACTAGGTTTTTGTTTCAAGTATACATGGGCTAAATCCAAAGTAAAATGTTTAACCAGTTTTTAAATTTAAAATAAAGTAAGTTTTAAATTTTAAATAATTAAGCTAAATCAATTTCTTGAAATTCATTTCTTTGAAATGAATTGTTTGTATAAATAAAATTGTATGATTTGTTTTAAATGTTTTAAGTTAAATCCTTAGGTTATTTTCAAATTTAAAATTTGAAATATATAAAAGGAAATTTATAAGGAAATGTTTTATCTTTTAAAAAGAACTTAATATAAGTTTGATAAATAATGGAATAATTAAAGAGTGATTTATTAATTGAATTAGTTAATGAATAATGATTTGTAAATTAACAGTTAAAGTTTTCAAAGTAATTTATTAACTTGAAACTAAGGGTTGTTAATTAATAAGTAGAGTTGAGTAATTAATGATTACTTTATATTTTAAACTTAATTAATGATTTAATTTAGTAAAGTTAGTTGTTAAGATAAAATGTTTTCAAAGATAATTAAAGATAATGTTTTATCTTAAGGATAATTAAGATTTTAATGAGTTGTAATTAATTAAGTTAATTAAGAAATTTTAAGTTTAATTAATTGTTAAAAAGGGTTAATTAAGTAATTAATTAAGGATAATTGTTAATTTAATTAACTAATAATTATGATGGATTAATTAATGATTAGAGATTAATTAATTTGAATTAGAAATTAATTAATTAATTAAATAATTAAGGGTTAGTTAACTAGTAATTAAGAAAATACTTAATCAAGTTTTATTAAGTAATAATTAGGTTTTCTTGATTTATAATTCAGAGGTTATTAATCTATAATTCAAGTTAAGAATTAATTAACTATTATTAAAGGTTAATTAATTGTAATTAAGGATTGATTAATTGATAATTATGGATTAATTAATTTACAACATTGTTAATTAATAATAAAGTTTTATTAATCAATGATTAAGAGATAATTAATTAGTTAATTAAGGTTAATTAATTAATTATAAAAGTAATTAGGGATTGATTACTTTGTATTAAAGGATTGATTAATAATTAAGGTTTATTAATTAATAGTTGAAAGATAATTAATCTGTAATTAAGAATTAATTTGGTTAAAGAGTAATTAAGGGATGAATTACTCGGTTATGATTTATGAGGTGAATGTGATCAAGTTAAGTTAATTAATTAAAGATAGTCATATGGAAATTGATTAAGTATACTTACTTAATAAGATTTGATAAGAGTAATTACTTAAGGTAAGTAATTGATGAATAAATTACTAGAGGTAATTGAGATAAGGGAAATTACTTAATGGGAAGTAATTTAAAAGGATAATTGCTTGGTAAAGTTAAGCAACTTTAACCATTCACTCACACTAGACCCATGTCTGACTTGGAGTTTATTTCTGTTTTTCATAAACTCTTGGATACTCAAATTTTTACGAGTAGCCAAGGGATTCAGGTTAGTTTTGACGAATTCAGGTGGAGCATTGAGCATGAGTCTTCAGCGTATAGATATATAGTATTCCGCTATGTGTTCTCTGAGTCGTTTGTCTATGTTGTATATGGAGTTGTATAACTAGACAGGTGTTTATAACTGTCTAGTATGTGTTGTTTATGCTGTGTAACTCTGATGTATATGATACTATGCAATATATTATGCGATTAATATAATTTATTCGTTCCGCTATTGAGATTCTGATGTTGTTTATTTCTTTCTTCTCTATCTTTTCTCTTCTCTATCCCTTTCTTTCTTATAAATGATGCGTCTTTCTATGGGGAGAAAGGCGGGTCGTTACACTTGGTATCGGAGCATAGGTTGAGCGAATACCTAGGCTCTGGAGTGGTGTCTTTCTTGGAGAGCACACTTGTAATTTGTATATATAACTATATATATATATATATATATATATATTTCTACCTATCCGTTGGGTTACCTGTTCAGGTTTTCAAACATAAGTTATAAAGGTAGATAGGGTAGTGGTGTATAGCACGACTACCAATGGTTGGAGTTCGAATGTTTGAGGTTGGAAGTGCATTTGTCGAGATTATAGACCTAATACCGTCTCGAGTAAGCTTTGAAGCTTGGTGTAAGGATTTCAATGATCTCTGAAGGAAACCTGTTAAGGTTCGGAGTCCATCATTGAAGTGTAAGTTTGATCGTGCTCGTGTGAGCGGATTTTTGAGAATTAGGATCTGTCGGTTAGGCTGAAGGAAGTGATGGTATCTTGGAAGCTTTAGGCAGTAGTAGCTGCGTGATGAGACGCAGTGACTATGGATGTCTCCGAAGATGTTTTCTTTTGAAGCAATATAAGGAAGTGTCTCTGCTTCGGTATTGTGGCTGAGTTCAGCAGGATGTATGTGTCTGGTTGGAGGTCCGAGTTTCTCAAGGAGCTTTGGATTGAGAAATCTTTAGCATCTGTGTCAGCGGTGCAGCTCGGAAGTGTTTTATGTTCCAGCAGGAAGATCTTTTTGGCTTAGCTTTCCTAGAAGTGGAGGTCAAAAGCAGCAGAGAGGACCTGTTTCTTCGATGGATTAGTTGGTCGAGGATAAGCTGTTCTGATTTGTGAAGAGAGAACAGTATTTTTGGAATTTAGGTGGGGTTGATCGCAAAAGTGACTTGCAATAGTTTGGATGATTATCTTGGATAATCTTTTGCTTGGGTTTGAGGCATCTCTAGAGGATGTAGGAATTATGGTGTTGTTAAAGATTTTCCGGATATCTTCAAGGAAGTTAGAGATTTGTCTGCTTTGGAGATTGAGTTCTGTATCGACTTGATGTCAGGAGTGATACCGGTGATTCAGCTGGGTAGAAGGATGTCTCTTAGGTTGATTGTTTGGTGAAGCAGCTCTGTATTTCTTGGAACTTTTGTTGAACCTTATTTTTAGGATGTGTTGTTTAGTCTATGTTCGTGTTCATCAACGACATTCTCATCTGCTCCAGATCAGAGTTGTGCAGCGGAAGCAATATGGCAGCCATTCTAGAGTGAAAGCAACCGGAAGTTGGAGTGTTTTGGATTAGAGAGTTTCTACTGGAATTTTTCAGGATCCGAGGCAAGTTGGCGAGTGATCCCGTTCTGTCTTTTCCAGATAGGAGAAGTTGTTTTCTACTATTGATAGTAGAGTTTGATTTTGATTTTGGATAAATCTTGAGAGAATCTTTGTGTTGGATTGTTTTGATCCATTTTGTTTGTAGAAGCATCAAGCGAAGATTGAGCTGATCAGGAAGGATCTGTAGGCAATCCGGATCATCCGGTAAGTTTTGAGGTTAAGAAACGGAGGAATTTGGAATTCAAAGTTAGAGACTTCGTTGTTGTTGAGGTTTTCTCCTATAAAGTGAGTAATAAGATTTAATAAGATTATGAGGTTAGCTCCGAGGTATATTGGATTCTTCTGAGTTTTATAAGGATAAGTGCTTTGGTTTGAAGAGTTAATTGCCAGTTTGGATGACTGGAATTCAACGTATTTCACGTATCTCTGAGGGAGTACGTGTCTGGTCCATCACTGGTTTTGGAACCAGTAATCCTGAAGGATTTAATTGTTGATTAGTTTTGTCTACGGTCTGATACCTTGTGCAGATTATAGATCTAGCTGAGTAGGAGCTCAGTAGCTTAGTAGTATCGCTAGTTGGATTTAGTAGAGCGAGTATCCCTGTGTCTGTACCAGGGAAACTCGAGATAATTTTAGGAAGCTTATCTGGATCTGTGTCCAGATAGCTAGAGTTGTTTAATTGAATAGTTTGTTTGGATGAAATTATTTGTTTGGTTATGTATGGCTGATATGTATGTTTGAATTGGTTGAAATAAAACAAAACTTTGGATTATCTTTGTTTTGAATTTCGAGGACGAAATTCTTTTAAGGGGGGAGGAATGTGATATCCCGGAATTTCAAGGAATTTAAAATGTGATAATCTCTTAATTAAATTGTTTAAAATTGATAAAATTGTTATTTTCATATATAAATTGCCAAACAAATGTGATGTTTTAAATTATGATTATAGATTGGTTTTCAAATAAGAATAATTATGTAGTTGTGTTATTGTATAAATAAATTTTGAATTGACTTATTATTTCAAATTTAATAAATGTTATTTAAATATATATGTGTATTTAAGTTGATTTTAAATAGAATAATTATTTATAAATAATAATGTGTTTGTTTAAATTTGATATTATATTCATTTGAATTGATTTTTAATTTGGATTTTAAATTGACTTTTAATTTGAATTTAAAAATTGAATTTTAAAGGAATATATATCTTAAAATAATAATATAGTTTGGATTTGAATTATATCGATAAAGTTTTTATTTAAAAATAAGATTTTTATTTTAAATAAGATTTGCCTCATATTATTTTTTTTAAAAGAAATTTGTTTATAGAAATTTGGAAAAGTATTTATTTAATAAGAATAAATACAAAAGCCTTTTAAATTATCATTTAAAAATGAGTTTACAATATTATATACAATTTTATTTAAAAGATAATTGGTTTTTATTTTATTTTCTTTTAAAAGTTTAATTTATTTAAAATTAGAAAAGAATTTCTTAATTTATAAATGTATTTGTTTATTAGGAATTTAATAAGAAAAATCTTTTAAAATTCTTTTAAAGATAAATATTAATGAAAAAAAGACAAATGTAATTAAATTAAGAAGTTAAGTAATAAGTGTTAATATATTAGGGCTTCTTTTAACAAGTGTTGGCAAATAAAAATATGAGAATGACAAATGGTGTAGTTTAGAACAAGTGTCATTTTTTTTTTAAATTTTTTTTTTTTTTATTTTTAATAAAATCATTCAGCCTTTATATAAACACATTTTTACTTCTCTTCATTCTTTTCCTATTCTTCAATTCAAGACTGAGAAAACTAAATCCATTCTCTAAAAACAAATCAGAAAGTAAATCACTTCCTCTTCTATCAAAATCTGTAATTTATTCCTAAAAAACAAGGCAAACCTGTAAATTCATTTTCCAGAATCAAACACAAGCCTGTCAACAAACTTCAAAGCTTGTAATCTCCTCCAAAACAAAAATCAAAAGCTCACAAACCTATAATCAAAGAAGCTGAGTTCATTTCTGAAACCAGAAATGAATTTAAGCATGTAACCAATTCTTCAAAACAGAGAAATGTCATCAATCTGTGATCGTTTTCTAAAAGCCTGGAACGAAACAAGTTTTCAAAGTCCTGGGTCATCATCATTTTGTTCCAGTTACACAATCAAGCTTCAAAACATTTCTGTCTTAATGTTCAAGCAATCTATAACCAATTTTCAAAAACATCTTCAGATTGGCAACCTGAAGCAAGCTTTCCAGTTTATATTTCTTCTTCAAGCGTTCAAGTTTCCCTGTTTCCAAAATTTCCAGAAAATCAAAGCCTCTGCTTTTTGAAAAAAAAAAGGTGAGTAAACTTTTAATTAAAAGTTAAGTAGATAAATAAAGTTGCTTTTGAAATTCTATGGTGAAGATGCCTTGCATATTTATGTATATATAAGTCCATTATTGTCTTAGTCCATTATTGTCTGAAGCTCTTGGTTAGCTCATCTTAGAGGCTGGAACTAAGGACTTACCCGACCTCCCCCTAGAAGCTGCCCTACCATGGCCCTTTTGTGACACAAATAGGGGCTTGTACGGTGCTTTACCCTGTCCACCTTATGGCGTGGACAATGGCATACTCCGTCCTCCCCGCAGGAGGTACCTTACCCTGGCCATAGCGTGGCGTGGATTTGACTTGTTTGGTGCTTTTACCTAGTCATCTTATGGCATGGCTAAAGACTTACTCCATCTTCCCTCCAGGAGGTGCCCTAACATTACCAGAGGAATGGCCAAGGTCTTGTCCAGTGCTTTAACATGGCCATTTTATAGCGTGGCTAAAGGCTTACCTGCCCTTCCTTCAGGAAGTGCTCTGCCTTGGCCAACTCAACGTGGACAGGGGCTTTTCTACCATCTTAGGTAGTATCCAAATATATGGATAATTTCACTCCCAATCATGTAGATTTTCTTTTTATGAAAAGTAGATCTTTATTGACTTTATCTCAATTTTTTTTTACAAATTCATGAACACTTCCTTGTTGGAAGAAATTTATGATCATCCCCTACAGGGCTCTGTAATGATTGGTTTCATGGCCATTCATCATATGATAATAGTAATAGGATCCACCCAGATACCTTTCGTGTTTTGGCTTCTTCTTTCGTGATGGCCAATAGTTGAGCTCATCTATTGTAAGCAAGTAGACCTTCCCAATTGATGTTGTTAAGTTGAATTCCTTCGGAAGTCTAGACTTGAAACTTGATTCTTCTGGATGGCTTTTTGACCTTTTGTTTCTTAGCCTTATAGTTTCATGCTCTTCAATTGCTTTCGATTTTGCCCCCTTTTGATATCCTGAGTCGGAATTACTCTTGCTGTAGTTGGTTGCCATTTATATGCAAAGGCATTGTAATCATTCATTATCTCTTCCTCAAAGATGGTGCCTTTAGAGTAATGTTGGATGGTTCTTCTCATTTGATTGAATACATTGTCACTTCCTTTTGTTTTCCTTCCTAATGCAAAGATGGGGGTGGGGCCAACATGAAAGGGGTTTATGCTCCATTTTTCAAGATCGTATGATTTTGCTTTTTGCTTTTTTATAATTCTAAGAGCTTCTAGCCTTAATCTGTGCTCTTCATCTTGCTTGGAATCCTTGTTGACTATCGGGGAAAATCTTTTCAAGTGTGGTTCAGATGACCCTTGTTCAGATCTCTTAATTCTTTTGACCATAATATAATTAAGGTAGATGAACTTGAGATAGGGTCAAGTAGGGTTAAAGAATAGTAGTGCTGGGGGTTTAACCAAGTCTGAGGTTTGGGTCCTCCTTCTAACGCCAAAATATTAACAAGATTTCTTGTCCCAAGGTAGTGCTAAGGAATGAAGATTATTCTTTAGGCAAATAGAGTAGGAAGGAAGGAATGTGTCCTTCTTGAATTTCCTTTCGAAAAAACTTTAGTAGACAAAAGTTTTCCAAATTGACCTTTCGACTCGGTCAAAAGGGTTTGTTTCTATACTTAATGACCTATCGACCATATTAAGTCAGTATGGGTTCTCTTTCAAAACTTTTCCTTCTTGATTTAGTTAGAATATCCTGAATTAGGTTCGCCTCGGTTGGTTTTGACCTGGTCAAAGGCCTTAACTAGTTGAATGACTTAGACTTTAGGTTAAGGATCAAAAATAGGGGTTTCGACCTTATCAAAATAGTGAGCTTAACCTTCTTGGGTTTGAACTAGTAATCTCAAGCTACGGAGTTTTTGTGAAGAGTTTCGACCTTGTCGAAAGCCGGATCCTCAAGCTCCTTGTACTAATCGATGGTTTAAGTAATTGTTACTTGGTTTCGACCTTGTCAAAAGCTAAAACTAAGAGGAAGCTTACTTGAAGTATGAACTTGATGTTGTTTAAATCTTGTTAGGTTTTGACTGTGTCATCGGTGGCCTTTTGATGAAGGCGAAACCTGAAACACAAGAGTGGAACTGATAAGAACTTTGATAAAATGATGAGTAGTCTAAAATACTTGAAATTTCCCTTTCATAAGCAAAAGATGGCTTTATTTCTTTAAATCCCTAAATTAATCTTGTAATTAGGGTTACTACACTTTTAATTTAAGAAATACAAGTTTGGAATGGGAGGGATCTGATCCCCCAAAACGCGACCCTTTGGGTCTTATATATAGATGCGGGTCAGCACCTTCCGACCTTGATGCTTCTGATTTGGTCGAAAGGTGGTTGTCGAATGGCGCAAGTATGCTTCGTCTTTGTCGAAAGAAAGGGTTGCGCCTCTCTTCTTTTTATTGCCTTGTAAATGCTTCCGACTCTGTTGATAGGTATTGTTCAATGGTTTCAATGATGTTGGTTACTCTTGAGCATTTGCCTATGATCTAATGCGGAACCCTCCTGGATTACACTAGTTTCAACCAGTTCGAAAGGCTTACCATAGCTTTTGAAGGGGTTGCCTGACGTAATGCTTGCTTTCGCAAGGTTTAAACAAAGGCGAAACCATTGGTGTCAAAAGGTTTGGCACATATGAAAATAGTTGTTCTCATTGTCTTCGAAAGGTGTTGCTTTGACTCAATCAAAAGGTCATCATGCATATGAAATGACCCAGTCGAAAGGTGCCTGCGGAAGGGTGCTTTCGACTCTTTTGTCTCCTTTGAAAGGTATGAACTCACTGGATCTGTGACGCCACACCCCGAGACCTACATTAACAAAGAGTATTGCTGAGTAATACCGTCTGCTAATGTGGAGAATATGGTTGGTTAGGAGCGACCATCTATAGCCTTGTCTTAAATATCTATTGAATACGTCAATAAATGCTCTACTATTTTTCTTCTAACTCAAGTGGATCGACATATTCAATAAATAATTAATACAAAACTATAGGCGGCTAACGGATCTATCAGAAAAAAATACAATAGTTAAATGAATACACATCACAGAATAGCTACAGATACGCGCACGCACACATATACAACAATACATCTAAATACAACACAAATGATACATCAAAAGTGATATGACGACCACTTTATATACACGATTCAAATAAATATACATCTCAAGATACAACTCCAGAAGACTATAATTATAAAAGATGATAAGAAGATATCCATGCGGAAGCTTCAAGGAAAAGCTAAGTCCAAAAGTAAGTGTCTCACCTGAAACAAACTCGGTCTGACCCGAGTATAAAATACATGGGTCGGAATGGCTAATCAATTGAGAAGGACCATAATAAGAGTACGACATAACTTCACATAAGGAAAATGATGATTATTCTTCTCAAATAAGAAGAAATGATAAGTAGATCATGTCCATAACTCAAGTGAACCAAAATCACTTAAGTATATGAAACCTCAAAAGAAGTAACTCGATGATAAAACTCAATCAAGAATTATATTCACCTCATATCATCGGCAAAAAACCCAATAAAAACTATAATGGTTTCGATGAACCATATCTCCTAAAAGGAGAAAACATAAATCACAAATCTAGCCGGAATGGCTAATCACAAATATTCTTAAGATAGAGAAATCGCGAAACTCGAAATATGCCTCATCTCATTGGCATATACAAATATCAAAACGCAAAGGAGTGGCAATATGAATTTCAAAATAGAATAGTCTCCAAACCCAATTATGCCTCGTCTCATCGGCATATATATATATATATATATATATATATATATATATATATATATATATAATACTCGAAAATCAAACTCGTCAAAATGGAAAACCCCAAACTTTATCCTCAAAAACAAGAAATCATCAAATCTTATAACTCATGGAACTCAATAAGAGTTCAAGATTTCATAAAATAAATCACCATATATATATATATAACATCTCATATAGTTCTAGGCTATCGATGTAATAAAGACATCTCAAAATGGGGAAATCACAATAAAACATAAAACTCAAAAAACTCAGATTGGCCAGATCCTCGATTGCATGCCAAAGCAATGTTGCACGTGCTAAACTCTTGTCCAGTGCTATTTTTAAATTAGGTACCTAGCTCATGGACCCGAAGGTCATACTCGTTATGACCGAAGTCACATAACTCATGGTGACCGAAGTCACATACTCAGATGACCCGAAGGTCTATGGCACTGGCATACTCGTGGATATGTCATAAACTGTTGGAAAGGAACCCGAAAAGTGTTAACTTGCGTCCCATACCACACGTTTGCACTAAATGGTTTATTAACCGATAGTTAACTCCATATCATAAAAATAAAATCTCAAATCTCAGAATACTCATATATTTTGCCTAGTATCATTGGCAAGTGCAAATAAATCTCATAGTGGTTTCTCATAAACCATAATTTCCGAAAAGGGAAATCTCATCTCAAGACTCGCCTAGTCTTATCGATGAGTAACACAACATATATAAGTGGTTCTCATCGATTATTACTCCTATAATAGGAGATCTCGAACCTCTCAACTCGCTAAATATTGGTTAACTCAGATAATTCCTACAATAGGAATTGTAAATCTCAAAATACGCCATAATATGGCAAAACAACTCAGGATCGATAACCTCTAATAGCTTCGATCATATAAGTCTGTAATTAACCGAAACAGTAAATGCACGTGTCCCATACCATTTGTTTTATTAAATTGTTTTATTCTCTTCCTCATATTCTCAAATAGTGGAAAAACATGCATTATATATATAAATTAATTTACTTGAGAAAACAAGCTTTTAAAGCCATTTTCCGAAGATGATTATTGAAAATAATATTTGAAAATTCCCTTATTATAGAGAATAAATAGGTTCTATAGCTTAAAGTAATTTAAAAATATATATATAATAAATATTTCCAAAGCCAATTTAATTTAAAAATTGTTTGGAAAAGTCCGTTCCCGAAATCAATGAAAAACATAGAAAACGCTCAGAATCGATAATTTAGATTTAATTTTAACCCAATTCAAATTCAATTCAAATTTGAATTTCAAATTCATTAAATCTTGGCTAACCTATTTATAGGAATCATAGCCCTTAATCACCTTCAAAACAATCCCAAAATCAATCTACAAATGCAAAAGAATAAGTAAGAGAACAAAGCAGAAACAACACAGAACAAAGCAAGGAGTAGGAAGCAAAAATGCCTCCCAAGGTTGACATGCAGATCGACCACATGGTCAACTTTACTACCCCCTAGGCCGACCGTACGGTCAGCCTAGATGGTGGTGTGGTCGACCCCTAGGTCGACAGGCATGTCGACCTGGGCCATGCATTTTTCCTAGTCAATTATCAAGCTCCAAGTTGATTTTAAATCAGCGATTTGAGACAGCAAATGAATAAAATATGCTATGAAATTTGGCATGCATATAATAGAACTTCTAAACTATGATCCGGAGAGGATCCAGCAGCAATTCATCAAGAAATCAAGGAGTTATTCATTCATAAAGAGGCAAACAAAAGAGGATTTTTAACCAGAAACTAAAGAAACAGGACAAATTGTTACAGTAAATGATTTATCCTACTGATTTCACCAACTGAACCTTGTTTAGCTAGAAATTGTAAGTATATAACTTATTTTGCAATTCATGGAGATTAACATCAATAAATTTAGCCAAAACTGAAGCAAGATGAAGGCTTAAGGGAATAGATAGCTTCAGCTACCTGTAGAAACTTAGAAATAGGACATGCAACCAAAGAGAAGCAAATTATAGAAAACCCAAAGGAAAATTAGAAATTGATGAATTATTCTTTGATTAGGAGCAGATTACTTGAATTAAATGGCTTTATTTTGATTATTACAGCAAGAATTTGAATTAAACTAGGGGATTTTGGTTTTTGATTATGAAGAGGAGTTGTGTTTCTTCTTTTCTCTTTTACTGTAAATGTGTTATGTACGTATAGGAAGAAGAAAGCTTCTTTTCTTATTTCAGGTTTAGGCTAAGTGGGCTTTGGATCCAAAGTCATTTAATTAATTAATCTATGAGATATTAATTAGCACTAAACAAGTATAAACATTATATATTTAAAGTAAACAACACATATTCTACAAATAATTCATGTAAATTCACTTACATGTTGAATAAAATATTTTACATCATATAAAAAGATAAATTTTAGATTTAAAAGCATTTCTATTATTAAAAACTCTTAATTTACACAAATAACCAATTTTACACAGTAAATGCTTAAATCACCCTTTTTAGGTCCAATAATTTTATAAAAATTATTTTCTTGCATAGAAAAATGCGATAAATCATACTAACACTATTTTTATAATTAAAACTTATTTTTAAACTAATTCTCGCCCTTTAAATTTTAATGAACCACCTTTTAAAATCAATTACTTCTCTTAAAAATATTAAAAGAAGTAAATGGGCAATAATTAATATAATTATTGCATTTTCACTTATTTAAAATCATATTCCATTTATTATCAACCCAAACAAAATAAAATACAGTTCGAAACTTTATTTTTCTCATTTTATTTTCGAATTTTATTATTTATTCAAAATAAACAATTTAAAAACTTCTAATTTATTTTAATTCTCAATATCAAATTATAACTACTGTTATAATTTAATATTAACGGGTAATCTCCAAAACCAGAGTTGTTACAGGATCTTTGTTGTAGAGACCATCCGACACCATCGAAAGGTTTCGAAACTTTCTGACTTTGACGATAGCATCTCTTCAACTCCTTCGAAAGGTTCAATTGGAATTCTCCTCTCTTTCTTTCTTTTGTTCTCTGCTTCGAATGGCTTCGACTAAGTCAAAAGATGGATTTTTGGAGTAACATACATGTTATACGATATTAACATTCATATATAATATCCAAGTACATGTATACATTTTTGAGTTTAAATTTATTTATTTCAATATGAATTTATATGCACACCTTAACTATAAATTACTAAGGCTTGGATAAACACACAACCAAATACACAATGCTCACACGCACAAAGAATACACCTAGCAAATAGGAACACACATTTTCACTCACACTCGCAACCTCATTTTAACACAAAACACAGCACAACATATACATATAATTGCGCATACACACCCCAAGGTTTATACATACCCATGCACACACTCCAAAACCACACATACAACTATAGCCACTCGCAGAAAAACTTGCACACTTGCACACGTATAAATTGGCACCAACACATATACAAACTAGCATAATCACTCATGCATACTAGACGCATATAGGCTCAAGTTTGCATATTCATTTATAGTTTCATGCAATATGGTTTTCTACATCATATCAGCTGCCTATTTTCTTTCTTTTGAATAGTAAATGAATAAACAACTCTTTGTTTGGTTTACACAATATAGTATCCACAGCAACCACACAAATACACATACGCTTACAATAGCACACTTACACACGTAGCAATACATACAAAACAAAGTCATGCAACTTATCTAATACACACAAGACACTGCAACTCTCACCTAGTCACACATGCGCGTGCATACTACACATACACGCACACACCAAAGCACTACCTTGCACAAAAGAAAGACAACACAGTTGAAGGTCGATAAACACACCTTGCATAAACACACCTGCATCAAGCCACACACGCAAAATCATAAAGAAACAGGTCGACCGGTCACCTACACTGGTCGATCGGTGGATGACCATCCAGCAAAATCGAGCGCCTAAAATGGTGTTTCCTCCTCTGACTTTATTGTTTCACCTATAATTTGATGCACATAACGAATTCATACATACACAGCATAAAAATATAGGTATATCTTCATTAAAAGGATTAGAACAAAGGTTGCATGAGTGAAAATCACTCACCTGAACATTGTTATCTTCCTCTTTCTCTCTTGTTCAAATGCACGCACACAATACTCTCTCTCTCTCTGCAACGCAACCCAAAGCCCTCTCTACCATATTAATACAAGTATGAGAATGCACATATTCGAATGGAAATTTTTCACAGTTTATTTAGTTTGTCGTTAATTTTCAAAGTGATGAGAATTAGTTTTTGATTTCTTTTGGAGGAAGATGATTTTTAACAGAGGAAAAGTTGCGTGAGTTTATTGCTAAATAACGAAAATTCTTGAATTAGAGAATTCTGGAAATTGGACTTGGATTACCAACGCATAGAATTGTGCCTTGGAAATATAACAGAATGTATATGTATATATTTTTTTCTTTTAGTTTCAAAACCAAATTCCATTTAATTTAAACAAAATCACTTTTTTCCAATCCATATTATATTTCTATTGCATCTTTTGTAAAATTCTATTTTCCATACTTTTAACTTATTTAAATTAAATATCACATTTTCACAATTTAAATCCTTTTAATCAAATAATTTTAAACTCAATTATCAAATGAATCTCTAAATAGTAATTTAATTAATCAAATTACTATTACTAACGTTAATTAGTTATTAATTAAAAGTTGGGTTGTTACAATTGTAGAAAGCATAGCTTGATGTCTAATACCATCTCTTAATCCTTCAACCAAATAAATGATAAAATCTAGTCCAAATGACTTTTTGTCCTCATTCTTTTACTTTTCCTGAGAGATTCAACGGTTTCATCATTATTTTATTTAGTGTTCTCAAATTTATGAATAGTTTCAGCGCCTCCACCATATCATGAATAGGTATATTAACCTTCAACATTTCACTAATAGATGAATTGGATGAAATAGATGTGAATCTATTTTCATGAAACACCGCATCTCTAGATTTTATTACTGTGTTTATTTCAATCGAATTATTAAGTGCTATGACTAGAAATTTATAACCCTTGCTGTGTTGAGCGTATTTTAAGAAAATACACTCAATGGCCTTTTGTTCCAGTTTCCTAATTTTTGGTTCAGGTAATTGAACAATAGCTCTACAGCCCAAACTCGATAACAATCAAGATTTGATTTGCGTTTCTTCCAAAGTTCGTAAGGTGTAACTTTGGTCTTCTTATGATGTATTCTATTTAAATTGTAACAGGTGGCAAGTAAAGCCTCAACCCAGAAACTAGTATTGAGACCAGAATTACATAACACAACATTAACCATTTTAGTAAATGTCATATTTTTATGTTCTACTACTCCATTTTGTTGTGAAATATAAGCTAAAGATATCTCATATATAATTCCTTCAAATTCACAAAAATGCAGAAAATGATATTCACCTTCCTTATTAGATCTAACGGTCTTAATTTTAACATTACATTGATATTCTACTTCAGTCTTGTAGGTTACAAATGAATTTAACACTTCATCCTTAGTTTGCATTGGATATCATCTATAAATGTGACAAAATACTTATTTCCTCCTCTAGTAAGAGTACTATGCATATTAAAAACATCATTATGAATCAACCGTAGAAGATCGGTGGTACTAATAGATTTCAATGGAAATGATTTTCTGGTAATTTTGGTTAAAGAGCATATCCTACACTTATAATTAGATTTATTATCATATTTAGGAATCATGTTTAATGAAATCATATTATCTATAATTCTAATGTTAACATGCCCTAATCTACTATGTCATAAAGAAACCACTTTATTAACTTTTCATTTGATACACTCAATTAATCTACTATGTCAATAATCTAAGTAGACGCAACCACTTTATTAACATTTCATTTGATCATTCCATTACACATGTACCCTTTTTCAAAAAACATTCTGCCTTTGTTCTACATATTTATCTGACTCAAAGACTTGTTTGAATCTAAACTTACATAATAGACTATCAGAAACAAGGTTCTTCCTAACTTCGGTTGCATAATATACATCATTCAATGTCAAAATTTTCCTAGATGTGAACTCCAACTCTACTGTCCCTTTCCCTTAACCATTGCTTTCGCTGAGTTTCTCATATAGAGATAATTTTCAATCTCAAACGGTTCAAGTTTCTTGAATATACTTCCATCGTTGAAGATATGCTTAGTAGCACCAAAGCCGATCTAACAATAATCCTCTCTTTCAATCATGGTGATTTTAGATATTACGGCCGCAAAGTTTTCTTTTTCTGATTGAGCTTTCTTTTTAAGGAAACAACAATCCATTTTAGAATGATTAGTTTTTCCATAATTGTAACATCCATCCACTTTCTTGGGCTTCTTGTTATCAATGTTTTTCTTATTATGACATGTCCACTTTTGGTTAAAAGATTGATTAGAGGTTTTATTACCCCTTTTTTCCTCCACCTTATGGATATTAGATGGAAACACTATTGGTCTAGTGGTTTCTTTCTACCGTAGTTTCCACTTGCAAAATATTGTGCCAGATTATCCGGACTCATATCTTACTTCTTACATTTAAGGATTTTCCTTTGATCCTTCCAAGAGTGGGGAAGTTTGTCAATTATCGATGAGACTTTTATCTCCTTATCCATATTCATATTATGTTGGTTGAATTGGTTTAGGACATGCATAATATCATCGAATTACTCTATTCTGGCCTAGCATCAGTCATTTTATAATAAATAAATTTTGTAGCCTATAATTTCTTATTGCACCCTCCATTGGATACATGGCCTCCATCACATCCCAAACTTCCATGGCAATTGATTTATTACAGCACATATCAAAAAAAGTATCTGTCATTGCATTGCATATGTGCCCCTTGCATATGTAATCATCTTGCTCCTATTTTATCCTTGATCATGCTTGCAAAATAGTCTCATTTTATGTATCCTTTTGCTTTGGCATCATAGGAACATAAACCATGTTTTAGCCCGGCCAACAAAAAATGCATCTTCTTCTAGTAATGCATGAAATTAATACCATTGAAACCTTCCATTTTAGGAGCGTACTCCCTTAAACTATGTAGTGCCATAGTCGAATAAAGTCTTAAGATTGTTGGGGTGGATTTTCGAATTTCCGATGAAGTGGCACTCGGTGGTAAAATCAAATCTATAGAGATTACTCCAAGGCCCGTCGATGACACTCTCCTTAAGGTATTATTTTCCCTCACCACTCCTTTTAACAAACAAATTGGTGTTGTAGGTTAAGGCAAATTGCCTTCCAAGATACAGTAGATTCAAGAAGATTAATCTCTACAATGTATTGCGATAGCACTATTGAAATCGATCCAATCTATCTTTTAAATTAACTACAGTGACCAGAGTATTAAGTTTGTGATCTGTAGTATCATAAACCCGAAACATTATTGAATGAAATAAGAGAGGAGAGAAGAAGGATTTTTGAAATAGAAAAATGAAGTGATTTGAAACACTTTTTGGGCATTTTTATTTATAATTGCAAAGGGATGTATTTTCATATTTGAAACGTTGCATCTCCTGCTTCCTTTCGTTTAAATTCAAGCGTCCTACCATTTTCGTCTATTCAAATGTGAATTATAGGCACAAAACTGGGTCGGTCGGTCGGTCCGACGGAAGGTGGTGGTGATGCATGCATGTGTGTGGTGGTTATGCACGACCTCCCTTCTCACAAAAGAGTAAGCATTAGGTGCCCAGAGGGCTCAACCTTCTCTTGAGGAATCTATATTTAAACAAATATAGTTCCTTCTTTTCTATTATGTAGGACTATCTCAATCCCATATTCTTCCTCTTCTCTTTCTCTTCTTCTCATCAAAAACAAATTTACTCACATTATTTTTTTATAAAAATTTACATTAACATGGAATACACTTACCTTTCACCAAATTTAATAATTGTAAAGAACTACCCTTGCTCGAACACTCAATAACTGTATCCATTGCCATATACCTATGCATTGATACAATGATCCTATGTGACTACCGAATATGTTTTGCACACTCATTTTCTTTTCTTGAAATAGTTCACAAGCCGAACACATGGATTGGCATTTTGTTTGTATCTTAGTTTCATGAAATGCCCTTAAAGACTTAAGTCATAGTCTCGTAGTAGGCGGCACCACCTTCATGCATTAATATATGTAGGTTTATTGCAAGTGCCATATGACTAACACTTCAACAGTACTTCTATTATAAACCTATTAAGTACTAAGTAGTACAACCTCCACAATATCAGTATAGGTACCTAGTTTAACGACTCGGAATTTTGGATATTTGAAATTGGAATATTTAATTGATTCAATATTTAAAAGTTAAATTTTCAATTTGAATTTCAAATATAACTATTTATTTGATAATTAAATATTTGAATTTAATAACTGAAAATTAGGTAAAATATTGAATCTGAAGTGTTAAGCTCGTTAAAAATAATTTGATGGCTTATAAAATTTATATTAATCATATTGAAGATAATAAAAACTTTAAAATTGAATTTAAAGGTGGTTTGTTTAATTTTAAAAATATATCGTTTAAACTGAGATTTAAAAATAGCCTTCCAAGGCACAGTATGGAATTCGATGAAACAGGTTTCATTGGATCTGTAATAGTGTGTTATTATCGGATTTCAAATTTCAAAGTGTTTGGAGTTACCGTTTGGCCGTATGGAACATAAACGCACTGAAATTTATATCGAATAATCAATATAATTATTGGGTCTAAAAAGTTATCTTCTCCATACAAGCAAATTAGAACTCGAAACCTTTACCATTGAGTTTTGAATAGGGGTATAACAATATAAACACCAAGCAGCATGCCTCGATAGGAGGTCAAGATTTTATCTATGAATTTGAGACGATTTAAATAATAAATATATAATTGATTTGACAAAATTTACACATCAAACCATTTACACCTCTTTTCAAAAACACTATACACTAACCATTCAAACATGCAAGACAGATTATGCATGCAATCTCTTTCCTTTTTTAAAAACAACAACCGCGCAGTTTTAAAAAAATGAACGAAATCAAATCACAGAACCCCACTTCGATTTTTCCTCTCCTCCCAACCATAACGAATCGAAGAAAATAATGGCAACGGTTCTTCTTTCACGTCTTCTTTTAACTTCAGTTTCCCCAAAACCAAATCGAACGACATTCGTTCATTTTGTTTGTCGCGATCGAGTCGAACGGAGTCGACTGCCTTTCGGAGGATTCACGATCGAGTAAGGAGGTAAGCGGGGTGGAGGCGCTCGTGAAATTGGCAGTCGTGTGGTCATCATCTTCATGGCGATGGAGAGGCTCAACTGTAGGGGTTCGTGATGTTTATCGTGGCGTCGAGTTGGGCCGTATTCAGGTCGGGGGTGGAGGAAAGGGGAGGCATAGGTGAAGTTTATGATTGATGGTGGTGGTTGAGTTGTGTGGTGCGAGTTTGGATTGGGGCCGAGGTGATTGGGGAAGGTCAGGTAGTAGGATTTCAGCGTTGTGCTTCCTCGGGCTTAGGCAGTGTATTAGGGAAGGAAGAGGATGCGAAGTGGCTGTGGGACGAGCTCTTTTTTTGGTAAGAATAGTTTAATTAGAGTTTTTTAAATAAATATAATGTTACATTCAGTAATTTGCTTAAACTTAGTATGAAAATTGATAATATATATATATATATATATATAAATAAATTCGTGAGAACCATTCCTACGAGGTCCAAATGAACGGAATCAGTCGGGTGTGGATTTGGAGCTATAAAAGCTGTGCAAAGGTTTAAATTTGGAACGATTTGCCTTTTAAAGACCAAATGTAAGTTAATCTCACTCAATTATGGATTTACCGCAATTAACCTTAGTAGTTAAAATTTAATTATTTACTGTTTGCTTGAATCGATATATTTTTATCAGTTGATATTATATATATATATATATATATATATATATATATTCGAGTGATTGATATTCTCGCAAATGTGTATATATATATAGCGGATGAGACCATATGTGCTCCGCATAATAGCGGATGATCCTATACCACGATATCCCCTCGAAGTGGGATTGGTATTTTTATATTGTGCTAACATCCGTGGATGCAGGGAAACAGGTTGGAGGGATCCTACTGGATTCCTAAAAAATGGTGAAAAATTATTTCATATTCAGTGATATGATTTATTTGAATAGTCTATCATAGATTACATGGGAAATTGGATTTATTGGGTGGTATGTTATTGCTGGGTATATTTTGGTATTTTAAAATATCAAAATATGAATATGGGATTTTTAAAGGAAAATAAAAGGAATGATTCAAAGTAAAAATATTTATAGTAAATATGGATAAATTAAAAGGTAATGGAACTGGAAAAAATAGAGACTTTTGAATAAATGTGAATTAAACGGTATTTAAGAATAGATCTTAAGCAATGCTGTTTTAAGTAATAAAGGGGTGTGTTTTTAAGTTTTAGAAATAAATAGTTGGGAAGAATAAAAGGGAAATTTTGGGTAAAATATGAAATTGATATTCCAAATTTAAATAAGATTTTAAAAATCATAAAAAGGAAGTGAATCTGAAATTAGTGGGTATGAATAAATTTGGGTTAACTAAGAAATTAATTTAAAAAATGAATTTAATTTGGGAATCGATGAAGAATCGAGTAAGTGTGGTGAAACAGGGAAAAACGGGAAATGAGATTTTTGGAAATTTTAAAACGAAGTTATGATATAAAGTAAAGTAAAATTTCAGTAGATAATTTGAATTTATAAATTCACGGTGGGAATTGATAAGGAGATGGTAATTCATTTTAATATTAAATAGTAGCTTTATTTTTTTTAAATGTGAGAAAGGAAATTTACGGGGATGGAAGGTAAATCTAAATTAGAGATAAATCGAGAAGGATTTATAAATGATTAGACTGGATTTATTAAAGTGGAAAAATGTATTTTTCCGAAAAGCTATGATTATTTTAAAAAAAAGGATTTTTAAGTATTAATTATAAATTTTAAAAGTGTTTAAAAGAATGTTTTACGGAAAAATTTATCATTTAGTTGTTTTATAAAGTAAATATTAATTAAGTTAGTTATAGTAGTTAATTATTTTTAAAGGTTAAATAGTATTACGATTTTAAAAGAGAAATTATCAAATATTTATATCTTATATAATAGCTTTTATTTAAAAGGAGTTATGTCTAAAGTTTTACTTGGAGAATTATTATAGAAATTTTGTAAGTGCTGTTTTGAAAAATTTTAAATAGAGTTTTTAGGGAGTATTGGTATGCTCGCATGGCGAAATCGGAGGTAGTGAGTGCCTGTAGGTATGACTTGGATTTCTCTGGGATAGAGACGTAACCATTGAGCTGTGATCCATGGTTTGATACGATGTGGTACTTTCCATATTATTCAAAAGGGTTTTTAAATATTTTGAAAGAAAAAGATAATTTGTTAATATGCTGAATTCGATAAGACAAGTGTACATTTTGGATAAAGAGATTTAAGTTGTGTAAAATCTAAATTAAATAAGACTTGATATTTTCAGTGAAAAAGAAGTGTTTGGTTGAATTGATTGTTTTATTTAATAGTTAAATAACTGACTATCAAATCTGGACCTAAACATAACTTTGGAAATATCTAGGAGAAATATAGGATTTATATGGTACAATTACCGTTCGAGGTGCTATACTATACGTATAAACTCGTTTCGTTCTTCTAGGACGTCGATAAGGAAATCCATCCACAAACGGTTAGGGGATGATCTCCGATCTTATTTTCGTCTGTTTATTTCTATAAGAACCCGGGTTGAGTTTACCGGAAAATGGCGAACGTTGTTTCGAAGAGACCGGGATCGAATTTGTGATCCGAAAACCACTTCGATCCAACGAGTACGTTTTTGAAAGGAAGGCAAGAGCTTAGAGTCGAAGATATAACAGTAAAATGCAAGAGCTAATCGCTACTAATCCTGAGGTTGATTCCAAAATGGATGTAGTAGGAATAGTGCCTTTGGTTCCGTTCGGAGCGAGAACGGGCATGTATGGATGAATGCTATCAATACATTGTCAATAGAGGACAATGAGCATTCTAAGTGAGTATCTCTAAAAAGGTAACACTTAGCCTCGAGCCTCATCAACCGGGAATGACTTGAAATCAGGGGAGATGCAGCGAGGCTAAGTGGGTCGCATCCAAGTAGGGCAAGATTACACCTATCTAGAGTCCCTTTTCTTCGGTTGAGTGGCGATTGGCGATCCCAACCGTGGGGTAATCTTATTCGGGCTATCCAGGTTAGGGGTAGTCCGGTCTTGTGTTGCAGGGGATCGGGAGTGGTCCTCGGTACGTTGTTCTAAACGTGTACTGTGGCAGGTGGTATCCAAGTGCCTAATCATTCAGTTGGAATACATTCTCCATACGTGCCTTTACGGTTTTGATAGTAGAGCCTAGTATTGCTGGAATTTAATTAATGTAACAATTTTAGCTATTTGAATAAGTATTTGTACTTAGGCATTACATAATATCAGAGGATTTTGATATGAAATGTTTTGGTTATCGTAAGGTAAAAACCCGTCTTGTTCATTTGTGACGTGGTCTTACGAGATACCTTTGATTTTCAAAGGAGTTTGAACTTTAATAATTCAAATTGAGTGTATTTTTCTCACGTTGGTTTTCCAGACTGACTCGGGTGTTATTTTATTATAATGCTCGGGTCAGACCAAGTATTAAAAATCCATGATAGGTTGCTATGAAGCTTAAGAGGCATGTTGGATGACGAGATGTATCACACGTACTTAATGTATATTTTGTTGTGCATTATAAACCGTATAGACAACTTTTGTGATTAAGAGTTATTATAACTGTCCAATATTGTGCTATTGTTTTGTGCTATACTCTGATGGTGTAATGTACAAAAACAGTTATAATTCCTTTTGTATAAAGACCAGTTGCTATCTATTATATATTGTTCCACTACGACTGTGAGATTCTGTGTTGTTATTTCTATTTTCTTCTTCTACCTCTTTCTTCTTTCCCTAACGATCTAGCATTTATAAATTTAAGCTGGAGATAAAACGAGAAGGATTTATAAATGATTAGACTGGATTTACTGAAGTGGAAAAATGTATATTTTAAATGAAAGATTTTTAAGTATTAATTGAAAATTTTAAAAGTGTGTAAAAGAATGTTTTACGAAATTTTTTATCATTTAATTATTTTAAAATTATTAAAGTAAATATTAATTTAGTGATAGTAGTTAATTATTTTTAAAGGCTAAATTAGTATTACGATTGTAAAAGGGAAATTATTAAATATTTATATCTTATATAGTAGCTTTTATTTAAAAGAAGTTTTGTCTTAAGTTTAACCTGGAGAATTATTATAGAAATTTCGTAAGTATTATTTTGAAAATTTTCAAATAGAGCTTTCGGGGAGTTCGCATGGAAAAATCCGAGGAAGTGAGTGCCTTCAGTTAAGACTTGGATTTCTCTGCGATAGAGATGTAACCATTGAACTGTGATTCGTGGTTTGATACTGATGTGGTACTTTCCATATTATTTAAAAGGGTTTTTTAATATTTTAAAAGAAAACGATAATTTGCTAATATGCTGGATTCGATAAGATAAGTGAACATTTTGGATAAAGAGATTTAATTTATATAAACTAAATAAGACTTGATGTTTTCAATGAAAAAGAAGTATTTGGCTGAATTGATTGTTTTATTTGATGGTTAAATAACCGACTATCAAATCTGGACCTAAATATAACTTTGGAGATATCTAGGAGAAATATAGGATTTATATGGTACAATTACCGTTCGAGGTGTTATACTATACATATAAATTCGCTTTGTTCTTATAGGATGTTGATAAGGAAATCCATCCACTAACGGTTAGGGGTTGATCTCCGATCTTATTTTCGTCTGTTTATTTCCTAAAGAATCGGGGTTGAGTTTACCGAGAAATGGCAAATGTTGTTTCGAAGAGGCCGAGATCGGATTTGTGATCCAAAAACCACTTCGATCCGATGTGCACGTTTTCAAAAGGAAGACAAGATCTTGGAGTCGAAGATGGAACGGTGAAGTGCAAGGGCTAATCACTATTAATCCTGAGGGTGACTCCAAAACGGAGTATTAGGAACTGTGCCTTCGGTTCCATCGGACCGGGAACAGACTTATGTGAATGCTATCAGTACATTGTCAATGGAGGACAATGAGCATTCTAAGAGAGTATTTTAAAAAGGTAATGCTTAGCCTTGAGCCTCATCAATCGAGAATGAATAAAAATCAAGGGAGAAGCAACAAGGCTAAGTGGGTCGCACCCAAGTAGGGTAAGATTACCCCTATCTGGAGTCCTTTTTATTAAGCTGTGTGGCGGTTGCTGATCCCAGCCGCGGGGTAATCTTATTCGGACTATCCAGGTTAGGGGTAGTCCGATCTTGTGTTGCAGGGGATCGAGAGTGGTCCTCAGCTGTTCTAGACATATACTGTGGCAGGTGGTACATCAGTGCCTAGTCATTCAGTTGAAATCCATTCTCCATATGTGCCTTTACGGTTTTGATTGTAGAGCCTAGTATTGCTGTAATTTAATTAGTGTAACAATTTCAGCTATTTAAATAAGTATTTGTACTTAGACATTACTATAATATCAGAGGATTTTGATATGAAATGCTTTGGTTATCGTAAGGTAAAAACCCGTCATGCTTATTTTTGGCATGGTCTTATGAGATACCTTTGATTTTCAAAAGGGTTTAAACTTTGATAATTCAAATTGAGTGTGTTTTTCTCATGCTGGTTTTCCACACTGACTCGGATGTTCTTTTATTATAATGCTTGGGCCAGACCGAGTATTACAAATCCAAGATAGGATGCTATGGAGCTTAGGAGGCAAGCTGGATGACGAGACATATCACACGTACTTGATGTATATTCTACTGTGCATTGTAAGCTGTATAGTCAGCTTTTGTGAGGACAAATTATTATAACTGTCCAGTATTGTGCTAATGTTTTGTGCTGTACTCTGTAGATGTAACGTATAAAAACAGTTATAGTTCCTTTTATATAAAGACCAGTTGTTATCTATTATATATTGTGTCGTTGCGACTGTGAGATTTTGTGTTGTTATTTCTATTTTCTTCTTCTACCTCTTTCTTCTTTCCCAAACGATCTGACATTGCCAGCATTCGATTATTCGGCATGTAATATAGTGGACGTATTAATGTCAATTTTCGTACGTCGAAAATCCGGGCCGCTACACTTGGTATCAGAGTAGAAGGTTAAGTGAGAACCTTGGCTCTAGAGAGGATTACTCATTAGAGATAGGGTCGGTAGCACCCTAGAATGAGTTTGGGCGTATTAATAGATATGAGTGCGTATTTGTTGGTGGATATAAAATCATTTATATTGTGTTGATTGATTTGCTGAGCGGCTTATGGATTCTAGTCAATACGAGTAATTAACGTTATATATAAAATCGTTTATATAAAAGGAATAATTTTTGTAAATTATTATAATTAGATATGGTTTGTTTGGTTGATAGGAAATGATAGTATTAAACTATTATCATTGTTGTTGTGGAGATCGAATAAAAGGTTATATTAAAACCAAAAGTTAAGAAATAATTCATAGAAAGAAACGAAATTTGTAAATATGAATTTATAAATGTGATTCATAATTTAAAAAAAATTCCAAAGGAATATTTAAATATAGATATAAAAAGAGATTCCAAAGTTGGGAATTTGGGAATTTAAATTCCATTGGTATTGAAAATGTTTTTCAAAGATGAAAATTAATGGTGATATTATTTGGAAAATATTTGAGATAAAATATTTAAAACGGGTTTTAAAAAGAATAAAAGCACCAAACTCACTTCGGTTGCTGGAAATAATCTAGGTGATGACTGCAGCATCATCGGCTTTCATTTTCGAGTTTCTATGGAAGGAATTGCTACCTAAAATGTTTAAATTGGGGTTTGTTTGCAAAAATGGTTTTGGTTTTGAAATTCAAAGGGATGATTTGATATACCAAGGGATTTTGGATTTCAAAAATGATTTTTAAATATCAAGTGATTGTTTAAAACTCCGACGAGTTAATTTAAAAATGTTTATGGAATATCAATAATTTTGATGACTTACAAAATTTGAAAAAATAATTGGCATGGAAATAATTGTGATATAGAAAATATTTAATTTGGATATAAATTGGTGGATGAACAAATTAATTAAATTTGTAAGTAAATGGGATTGAAATTGAATATTGCAATGATATTTAATTTAAATGGTGTTAAATAAAGTGGGCTAAATAAAATAAAAGTTTGGAAATAAAGTTTGATTGAGATTTGAAGTAAATTAGTGAATATGACTAATTAAAGAAATTGGTTGATTAAATTTGGTTTGAGGTATGGTTGGTAAATTAAATATGTAAGATTTAGAAGATAAATTGAGTTAAAAGGAATTGAAATTAGAATTTGAATAGAAAAGGATATAAACCAAAGTGAGGAAGTGTAAATAAATATAAGAAGTTGTATAAAATATTTATAATAGACTTAAAAAATGGATGGTGAAATTCTTAGGTAAATTTGGTATTGGGAAAATATGCTGAGTTAATATTTGAATGAAGGTATAATAAAAGTTGTGTAAAAGAGATAATTGTGAATTAGTGAATGGAAATTAAAATGAGCGAGAAGTTTTTTATGGAGATAGCTAATAATAAATTTGGAAATTCATATGTAAGTTGTACATATATTATCTTATTCGCATAACGATTTGATTCAGATTGGACCATGGAATTTTGAGATAGTTATATTGATCCGAATTGGGATTTTTCACTCGATTTTCGATGGCGAACCCTGGATATGGATTTTTGATTGACCCTGAAATTTCCTATCATCATATATGGCTATGCAAGTAGAATGACGGTTTCTAATCAAGAAACCAAATGCGAGTTCACACAAGGGAGTTGTGTGAACAATACTAGTTCGAAAGTGAAATTGTATGATCGAGTGAGCGATCGGATTTGATATTGCGTATAGATGATATGTGTACATCGTACAGCATAAATATAGCAAATATTGAAGATTTTGGAAGGAAATAAATAAAAATAATTCAAAATTGAATGGTATGATTGGAAGTAAGATGCAGGTATTTAAAAGCAAAAGGAAAAATTAATGTTTTCGATTTCAGAAGATAAATTTGATTGCATGACAAAAAGGTATGTGTTTAAATTGCTGTGTGAAATTGATGGTTTTCTGATCTAGCCACTTGGCTTTTGTTTTCTTTTGAAAATTTGGTGTCGTAGAGGCATTTTGTATTTGTTTGATCTAGCCGTGCAAAGGAGACTATGACGAAATTTTTCGAAAATTTAAGGAACTAAATTTTTTTTGAAGAAAAGTTTGATAATTTAAAATTTGGATTTAAATTGTAATTTGAATGATTGAGGAAATAAAATTAGTGTAATCTAGGGACTAATTTGGAAAAGTAACAGAAGTGAAAATTGTAGTTTCAATAAAAGAAAAAATTGTTTTGAGAAGCTGTATGAAACTGTGTGGTTTTAGAAGTCAGTAACATGTTCGGACCATTCTTCTTACCTAGCAATTTCAAGGACGAAAATTCTTATAAGGGGGGAGGAATGTAACGAACCAAAATTTTGGATATTTGAAATTGGAATATTTAATTGATTCTAATATTTAAATTTTAAATTTTTAACTTGAATTTCAAATATAACTATTTATTTGATAATTAAATTTTTGAATTTAATAATTAGAAATTGGGTAAAATATTGAATCTGGAGTTTTAAGCTCGTTAAAAATAATTTGAAGGCTTATAAAATTTATATTGATAATACTGAAGAGAATGAAAGTTCTAAAATTGAATTCAAAAGTGGTTTGTTCAGTTTTAAAAATATATCGTTTAAATTGACATTTAAAAATAGCCTTCCGAGGCACAGTCTCGGAATTCGACGAAACCAGTTCCATTGGATCCATAATAGTATATTATTATCGGATTTCAAATTTCATAGTGTTTGAAGTTATCGTTTGGCGTACGGATCATAAACGCACTGAAATTTATATCGAAAATTCAATATAATTATTGCATCCGAAAAGTTATCTTCTCCATACGAGAAAATTAGGACTCGAAACCTTTTCCATTGCATTCGGAATAGGGATATAACATTATAAACACCTAGCGGCACACCTCGATTGGATGTCAAGATTTTTAGCTATGAATTTGATACGATTTTAAATTTAAATTATATATATAATTGATTTGACAAAATCTTCACATCAGACCTTTTACACCTCTTTTCAAAAACACTGTACACTAACCATTCAAACATGTAAGACAGATTATACATGCCATCTCTTTCCTTTTTGAAAACAACAGCCGTGTAGTTTTTCAAAAAATAAATGAAATCAAATCGCAGAACCCCACTTTGATTTTTCCTCTCCTCCCAACTGTAACGAATCAAAGAAAATAAAGGCGATAGCACCTTCTTTCATGTCTTCTTCTAACTTCAATTTCCCTACAACAAAATCGAATAAGATTTGTTCGTTTTGTTTGTTGCGATCGAGTCGAACGGAGTCGGCTGCCTTCTGGAGGTTTCGCGACTGAGTTGGGAGGTAAGTGAGGTGGAGGCGCTCACGAAAATGGCAGTCACGGGGTCTTCGTCATCGCGGTAATGGAGAGGCTCGGTTGTAGGGGTTCGTGATGTTTATTGTGGGATCGAGTTAGGCCGGGTTCAGGTCGTGGGTGGAGGAAAAGGGAGGCGTAGGTGAAATTTATGATCGATGGTGGTGGTTGAGATTGGATTGGGGCCGAGGTGATTAGGGAAGGTCTGGAAGTAGGATTTTGGCAGTGTGCTTCCTCGTGCCCAAGCATTTATTGGGAAAGGAAAAGGGTGTGAAGTGGCTGTGGGCTGAGCTCTTTTTTGGTAAGAATAGTTTAAAATTTAGAGTTGTTTAAATAAATATAATGTTACTTTCAGTAATTTGTTTAAACCAGATTTTGATAATATATATTAATTCGTAAGGTAATAATTCAATAGTTTGTTAGTATAAAAATTGAAGTGTAATTAGTTAGTTTGAAAATTGATTATACATACACACACATATGTATATATATATATATATATGAATTCGTGAGAATCATTCATACGAGGTCCAAATGAACGGAATCAGTCGGGTGTGGATTCGGAGCTGTGAAAGTTGTGCAAAGGGTTTAAATTTGGAACGATTTGCATTTTAAAAACCAAAGGTGAGTTAATCTCACTCAATTATGGATTTACTATAATTAACCTTAGTAGTTAAAATTTATTTATTGAATGTTTGGTTGAATTGATATATTTTTATAAGTTGATGTGATATTATATATAAGTTCACATATATATATATATATATCTGTGTGTGTGTGTGTCTATATATATATATATATATATATATATATATATATATATATATATATTTGAGTGATTGATATTCCCGCAATTTTTAAAAAGGAAATTATTAAATTTTTATATCCTATATAATAGCTTTTATTTAAAAGAAGTTTTGTCTAAAGTTTTACATGGAGAATTATTATAGAAATTTCGTAAGTATTATTTTGTAAATTTTTAGATCGAGTTTCTAGGGAGTATTGGTATACTAGCATGGCGAAATCGGAGGCAGTGACTGCCTGCAGTTAAGATTTGGATTTCTTTAAGATAGAGATGTAACCATTGAACTGTGATCCAAGGTTTGATACTGTTGTGGTACTTTCCATATTATTTAAAAGGGTTTTTAAATATTCTGAAAGAAAAAGATAACTTGTTAATATGCTAAATTCGATAAGATAAGTGTACATTTTTGATAAAGAGATTCAATTTATGTAAAATCTAAATTAAATAAGACTTGATATTTTCACTAAAAAAGAAGTGTTTGGTTGAATTGATTGTTTTATTTGATAGTTAAATAACCGACTATCAAATCTGTAACTAAATATAACTTTTGAAATATCTAGAAGAAATATGGGAATTATATGGTACAGTTACCATTCGTGGGGATATACTGTACGTATAAACTCGTTTCGTTCTTCTAGGATGTTGACAAGGAAATCCGTCCACAAATGGTTAGAGGGTGATTTCCGATCTTATTTTCGTCTGTTTATTTCCTAAATAACCAGAGTCGAGTTTACTAGGGAATGACGAACGTTGTTTCGAAGAGACTGAGATCGGATTTGTGATTCGAAAACCACTTCGATCCAACGAGTACGTTTTCGAAAGGAAAACAAGAGCTTAGAGTTGAAGATGGAGCAGTAAAGTGCAATGGCTAATCGCTACTAATCCCGAGGGTGATTCCAAAATGGATGTAGTAGGAATAGTGCCTTCGGTTCCATTCGGACCGAGAACGGACTTGTATGGATGAATGCTATCAGTACATTGTCAATGGAGGACAATGAGCATTCTAAGTGAGTATTTCTAAAAAGATAACGCTTAGCCTCGAGCCTCATCAACCGGGAATGGTTGAAAATCAAGGGAGATGTAGCAAGGCTAAGTGGGTCGCATCCAAGTAGGGTAAGATTACCCCTATCTAGAGTTCCTTTTATTCGGCTGTGTGGCGGTTACTGATCCCAGCCGAAGGGTAATCTTATTCAGACTATCCAATTTAGGGGTACTCCGACCTTGTATTTATGGGAATCGGGAGTGGTCCTCGGTACGCTGTCCTAGACGTACTGTGGTAGGTGGTACCCCAGTGCCTAGTCATTCAGTTGGGATTTATTCTCCATACATGCCTTTACAGTTTTGATTGTAGCGCCTAGTATTGCTGGAATTTAATTAATGTAACAATTTCAGCTATTTGCACAAGTATTTGTACTTAGACATTGCTATAATATCAAAGGATTTTGATATGAAATGTTTTGGTTATCGTAGGGTAAAAACCCGTCATATTTATTTGTTGTGTGATCTTACGAGATACCTTTGATTTTCAAAAGGTTTTGAATTTTAATAATTCAAATTTAGTGTGTTTTTCTCATGCTGGTTTTCCAGACTGAATCGGGTGTTATTTTATTATAATGCTCGGGTCAGACAGAGTATTACAGATCCAGGATAGGATGCTATGGAGTTTAGGATGCAAATTGGATAACGAGACGTATCGCACGTACTTGATGTATATTCCGCTGTGCATTGTAAGCTGTATAGCCAGATTTTGTGAGGACAAGTTGTTATAACTCTCTAGTATTGTGCTATTGTTTTGTGCTGTACTCTGATGATGTAACGTATAAAAACAGTTATAGTTCCTTTTATATAAAGACCAGTTATTATCTATTATATATTGTTCCGCTGCGACTGTGAGATTCTATGTTATTATTTCTATTTTCTTCTTCTGCCTCTTTCTTATTTCCCTAACGATCCGGCATTTTCGACACTCGATTGTTCGGCATGTAATACGATGGACGTATTGATGTCGATTTTCATACATCGATAATCCAGGCCGCTACACCTAGCACTGTTCTTGGAATGGATATAATATTAGTTGTTCACACTAATATTACAGTTCTTCAAATAACATTTTATAATATACTTTTGGCCATTGAACTCAAGATAATAAATTTTATCTAAAGCTGCCAACTTTCCAAAAGAACTTATCCCTCTGGTACCAGTTGCTCTCATCCTAGCCCCCTCTTTTGCTAGCTTCCTGCATGAGACGCCATAGTATTCTTTTGCCTCTCCTCGTCCACTAGATCTGACAAGTAATCTCCTTCCGGAAAGTCATCACACTCTTGATGCTCTTCTAACAGCGAGAAGCTGTTTTGACTTATCAAAAACTTTCAAAAAACCTTCCTTTTCATGTGTATTGATATTGACTATTAAGCCACTAGTAGTAAAATTAAGGTGAGATATAGTTAAGCAAATGACCGATGGGTCGAAACAAAGAGGATCAATCATTGCAAGCAGAGGTGAGTGTTTGAACAGAGAAAAGGTTGGCATTTCATTGAGCAGGATTTCCTTACCTATTTTCTTGCTCATTCCAGTATCATCTAATTTCCTTGGGAAATTAGATTTGTGGTGCTCTGATAGTTCGTCTAACTCCATCTGTTCTTATATCACAAAAAACAGGACTGAAATATATTTCCTTCAGCAGCCATATTCCCATGTCCCTATTTTTCCATAGTTCATCAAGCAAAATCCTCTTAAGTTTCATACAATTCAGTGCATAGAGAAAACCATATTCGTCCTTTGATGTTGTGGATGGTTGTGTCTTGCCTGATGCTTGATTCTAAGTAGCAGCTTGTTGCACTACTGTGATTGAATTTTTCATAACCAAAACATCGCATATGCTCGTGATAGGATATGGCAAATGATTTTCACTCCCACATCTAAAAAAATTGCTTCCTAGATCGTCATTGGATCTAAGTAGAGATGTTGGTGCCAGATCCAACTGGGCTTGTGCGAAGGGAAGAGTTGCTGATGATTTGGGACATATGAGGGTTTGTTATTGGGAACAATGGTGGTTGTGAACAGATGACGGTACAGAGTTTTATAAGAAAGGAGAAAAAACTTGCCGACCATTAGAAGCCATTATTAAAGAATGCAGGAGTAAGAGAAAACTAGTTTCGATGCATATGAATTGATATAATCATTAATTTAGATCATTAAATATAATACACACGCGCGCGCATATAGATTCAACACAATTTTTTTTATTAAATTCGAAACCCTTATTATATATATAATTAATGTTAAAACAAATGAGAACTTATTACAATTACGTAATTCAATTTAAGTACCAAGCAACTATTTTAAATAATTAAAAATAAAACTAATATTTAATAATCGAAAAATAAATTGTTAAAAATTAGCATGGTTGATAATTAAAATCTTATTGATATTATAAGTTTTAAATTTAAAGTGCAATGTTGCTAAACATAAAAGATCATTAACATAGATTAAATAGGAAACAACAAATACAAAACTATTATATGAAATCATTGTATATATTATCTACAACATGATGAGTATGATGTAAAAATTTAATAATGTCTTATACCTCGAAGATGTTGCCTTTAAACAGTGGTTGATTGATAGGATCTCTCATACTAACCTTAAATCGCTCTCCACATGCTGCAATGGCTAGCAGTACCATGATTCGTATTTGATTTGATGTATTTAGGCTCAAAATATTTTCGCTATGAAGCTGGAAGAAGAGCTTATGGCCAAGGGTGAAATGGAGCAAGAAGGATAAAAGAGTTTGGGTAGGCTTGTTTAAATAGAGAAAGGGCGGAGACAAGTTCTTGTCCATTTGCTATTTTTTATTGACCAATTCCAGATTAGATCTAGAAATAAAAATCAAAACAAACCCCTCCCCCCAGCTATCATATCGAGGCTATCATATGGGCCCTCATCGGCTAATGAGACATCAAAATAATTTAGTAAATAATGTCATTTAAACCATATTTACAAGGATATCAATATCGTACATCAATCGTGTGTGTGCACGTAACCAATCAATCACTAATGGCACCCAGAAAATTAATAACAACACCAATACATCAAATAAGTAAATAATTAACATGTAATACTAATTAATTTAATTAGGAGTTGACCATTTATTCACAAATAAAACCAAAATTGGTAACACAAAAGATCTGGACCATTGGACATTTTTGTCCTTATATGGAATGTGGAAATCAAAGGGCAATCCAATAGTGGACAATCGGTATTTGTTCTTAAGTTTCATTTATTGGCCTTAATCCATATTTGACACTAGCTCATGGTACCAACTATGTAAGAGAATTGCGACGTAGTAGACAACATAACATATATGATAATCCTATGGCAACACATAATGAACCCATCTCATATGTTTTACGTTAATTTTTTTAATATGGTGTCTATATTTATCATTTTGGCACAATCGTGGTTCTTTTATATTGATTACAAAATATTTCATTTTCAGATCCTATATCGAGAATTAGACAACCAAACTCGAACTGATTTTCACATGGGTATATTGTAAACAATCGGTAATATGTTGCTTGCTTACAGTTTTAGAAATATTTTAATACCTCTAATATTATTCCTTATAAACACATGCTTTCCCTATATTTTAACTGAAATTCAAACTATTTGATTTCTTTGTTAAAATATTTGCTCGATTCTGATGCTTGACGATCGATACTATCGAATTAGTTCTTGGATCATATACGATTCTAAAAAAAAGGTACTACTCCCACTGACTTCAAGACATATTGGTTGTTATGTGCAAATAGTCAATTCCAAATTATTATGTAGAATTTCTATTTAAATGTATATGTACTAAAAGTCAAAATCATATTGGGTGATAATTTTGTAATTAAAAACCAAATTAACTATAGCAAGTTGAATGAAGAACCTATAATACTAATTTCAACAATTGAACAACTATTTTATTGTTACTAACATGTCCTATATGTAACGACCCAGAAATTTTATTAAATTAAAATTTGAATATTTAATTAATTTTAAATGTTAATAAGTGAATTTTTAAGTCAAATAAATTTTTATTTGAATTTTTGGATTTAATTAGATAATTAAATCAATAATTTAATATGTTAAATTATGGAAATAATTGAAAATTGAGTTAAATATGATTGAAAATAATTTGTAAAATTTTATTTTATCATGTTGGAGTTAGAATGATATTTTAGAACTTTTAAAATCGAATTAAGAGTTAATTTGTGAAAATTGAATATTTTAATATTAAAATCGACTAGTAAAAATAGTCAATTTTTGAACAGTCTCAGAATTGAACGAAACCAGTTCCATTGGATCCGTAATAGTTAGTTATTACCGGATTTCAATTTTCGTGTCAATCGGAGCTATCGTTTGATCGTGGCAGCTCGAAACGCATCGAATTATTTTTAATTTAAATTTGGCGAGTCAAAATAGCCATTTTTCAAAAAGTCTCGGATTTCGACGAAACCAGTTTCATCGGATCCGTAATGTGATATTATTGTAAAGTTTCAAATTTCAAGTCAATTGGATTTACCGTTTGTCCGGTACAAATTAAAACGCCTAGAAATCGACTTAAATCGGTTTAATTCAAATTGAACGTTTTCAGCCATAACTCGCACATACTTCCGAATTAGCTTCCGAAACCTGTTCCATTGTGTCCGGAACGCGGGATAAACCCTAGGTACGCTGGTTACGGTGTCTAAATCGGAGTTCGGAATTTCCGGATGAATAGTGTCGATCGGTTCTCTATAAATACACCTCACCTCTTCATAAATTAAAAAATAAAATAAAAACCTAACTAACAAACCCTAGCCGCCACCCTAGCAAACAACGGCCAGCAATGATCTTCCTCTCCCCCTCGATTTCTTCCAATCCGTCGACAATTGGCCTTAGGTTTCAACATGAAAGATGTAGAGGGTGATGAGAGCTTCGATGTGAACGGCTGTGATGTAAAATGGAGCACCAGGGGAGGAGATGGGGGGCTGCGTTCGTCATGACCTGCGCACGACTTCCAAGGCTAGAGTGCAGGCCGAGCTTGGCATAGAGGGGGGCGAGTGAAGCTCTTGCTGCGAGCTTTCCGTTGGCATTCCCTGATCGAATTTCTATCGAGCAAGCAAGGAGAAAAATCAAAACCTAATATACGATGATGGGTTCATCTTGCTCGGCTTGGACCTGTAGATAGAACGAGAGGGAGAAGGGAGAGGGTGTGCGGTCGTGATGGAAAGATGAGGGATCCAATGGCCCATGTTAGTTGTAGGTTTAAATTATTAAAGTTAGTTGTAAATTATGTTTATAAAATACGTGCAAACTTGTAAAATTCGTAACTTTTTCATACGAGGTCGAAAAAATGCAAACTCAGTTGCGTTGGAATCGTATGGACGAGCACTACGCGATGGAGTTAGTTTGGAGTCGTTTGGAGTTAGTTAGAATTTTGGGTAAAATTAAACGCGCGTTTAATTTTATTCGAAATAAAAGCTGAAACGAAATTAAAATCAAGGTGAGAACTTCTCACTCAATCGAATAGGTTTCGATTTTATTTTAAATAGTTAGATTTAAAATATTTGAATGCATGTTTGAATGATGACTGTAAATTATTGATTGTTAAAATAGACATTATACGCCGTTAGTAAGCGGATGTTATTTAATAAAAACATATACCGCGAATATTTTATAAACAGTGAAATTGGTATTATATGTAATATCAATATATATATATTGGCATATGTATATATTGCAGTTGTTGATTTCCCGCATTTTTTGTTTAGCGGATGAGACCCTATTACGCCGTTATTAAGCGGATAATATTTAATAAGAACATGTACCGCGATAATTTCGTACTGGAGCGAAATTGGTATTGTGCTAATGTTTTTGGATGCAGGAAACAGGTTGGAGGGATCCAACTGGATTCCTCAACGGTATTTATTTTATTTCAGATATTTTGATATTTGATGGATTATCATATCGATATATGATATCGTTGTTAGTCGTGATTGACTATTTGGTGTGTAGCATCATTGGACCCAGATTTTGGGATTTTAAAATGGTTTTAAAGTGATTTTTGAAAATATACTATATTTTTGGAATTGATCCATTATAAATAAATAAACGTTATAATTTTTAAAGTTATAAAATTATGGTTTTTGTGAAATATAGTTAAAAGCTGGTTTTTGAGAAATATGAACCAATGATTTTATAAAATAGTATAAACTAGATTTTTGAGTTTATTATTTAAAAGTTTGAATATAAGATTTATAAAATTTGATTATTTTATAAATCAAGAGAACGGTGAAATTTTAAAGGAATTTAAAGACGTTTAAAAGAATAATATAAATTAATTTATATTAAGAGATTTATAAATGGATATTTATAAATTGAATTATGGACATTATAAAACGAGTTTTTATAAGTGTTTGAATGTAGTGAAAATGAATTTCCTAAATGAATGAAATTTATGAAATTATAAACTGTGAAGTTATAAATGAAATTTTATAAGCAATAGGTTTATAAAATTTATAAAGTTATCGAAAGAATGAATTTTGGATAAATAAACAATCTTATAAGTTAAGATTAATAATTTGGGAAGTTAAATGAACGATTTTGTAAAATAATCGTTTTATAAGTTTTTAACTTATAATATGAACTTTTAGTTTATAATTTAGTTATAAACTGGAATAGGTTAATAAAGGAATTTATAAAAAAGGAAGTTTTTATAAATAATTAGAAATGGAATTTATAAACGTTGTTTTATAAATTTGCAAATGATTTATTTTGACGAGAAAATTTGTTGAAACCTATAGATGGAGTTATATTCACATTTTTGAATAGTGAATAATCCTTTGAATTAAAATGAATAAAAGGATGAAATTTGTTAACGAAGTTTATTCACGTTTTTGAATAGTGAATAACACGTTAAAGAAATTGTTTTAGATTTGGTGTTTTAAACAGAATTAAAACGATCTAACGATGTTTTAAAAGATGTTGAGATTCGAAACCATAGATTTCAACATCTATTGTTGAAATAGACGTTTTCGAGGAATAAAAGGAAATGGTGGACTATAACACTATTGTTATAGTAAATGATTTCCGAATGGAAATGTTTTTGTATAGTATTGGGATTTATATATCTATTTTAATTCCGAATCCCTATACTAGTGATTTTGGGTTGTCGTAACGATGTTTTACGCAACATTCGTTTTGGCCCAAATAAATATGTTTAAGTAAATGATTTCCTTAAAGAATGAAATATATACTTAATTCGATTTAAGTATATTGAATATTTTTCAAGGTTGAAAATAAAAAGATTTGTGAATTACTTATGAATAAATAAGTATGGAAATGTTTTCCAATATGAAAAGATAAATTGAAAATGAATAATTGAAATCGGTTATTCATAGATATTTTGGGAATATAAATTCATTATGGAATTTATAAATAATAAGTGAAATTAGTTTGAAAATAAATATTGATTTATTTTTGAAGTGTTGAAATTATATATCTTGTAAAGATATTTTTGGAAAATAAATAATTTGGAAAATTATTTGGAATCTGATGATGTATGCATATCAATTGATAGTTCAATAGCCGACTATCAATATTTCCCTTTGATTGGGTATTTGATATGATTGTTTGAATTTGAATGCACACTTATTTTTGAATAAGCGCTCACTATTCGGGTTAACCGGGAAAGGACCATGGGGTCGTATAACCCATTCCGAATATGTGATACGTCGTTGTGAATTGCATTTGAAGATCGGTGTTGAAGACCGAGTATTTGTGAAAGCGATAGGATGACCTATCGATTGTCTCTGCACTGGGTAGCTCCTGGTATAGAGATCTCCTAAGTGATGGGAAATTCGATCGGGATTGTGAATACCCGTATTGCAAGGGCTTCGTAAGAAGTGCCTTCGGTTTTGTTCGAGCCCGGAACAGACTTGTATGGATTGTATGTCTGACATTACAAGTTGAGATATAAAGCCGATTTCTTTCAAATATATTTCTGTTGGTGGCGAAGAATTTATTCTTTTAGCTTAACACCCTTCTCTGAGACGTACGAGCTCAGAGGTTATGTAGTTGAATGTTATCAGCGATATATTCCCAATTTGGTAATGTGACATGCTGAGTGATGCTGAAATGATCATTGTGTTGATTATTTGTGATAGGATCGTTTATTTGATCGTCTATCCTTGTGATCATTGTGTTGATCATTTGTTGACCCAAAGCATGGCTTTTGTATAAAGTATGTTTTTGTGGACGTGAATTCGTCGAGCCTCACACACCGTGAATGGTCAAAACAGGAAAGAAGCAGCAAGGTTATGAGGGGTAGCACCCTTTAGGATGTGTCCATTTCCTTCTGGAAAAGGGTGGTATCATGGTATGGAGCCCAGATACTTACTCATGTTGAAAACACTTTATGATTGTGTGAATTGATTACGAGCGCTCGGTGAAAAGGTCCCAAAGGACCGGGGGATGGCATATTCGGTCAGTTGTTACTCAGTTAGGGGTAACCCGGCCTTGTGTTGGTAGAGATCCGGTTTGGTTCTCGGGGATGTCCATCCAGAGGCATTCTCATGTGGCAATAGGAAGTTCCTTGGCCTGATCATTTGTTGGAAATCCAATTCCCAATACGAAACTTGTACGGTATTAGTTGTAGAACCTGCTATTCACTTATGGTGGTCACCACTGTTTGGATAGTAGCTATAGTAGGCATACGATAATGGTCGTATGTTGGCTAAGATTTATATTCTACTTTCGAAATGAATTTGTTATACACTATGCACTAATAATAATATCAAATGTTATTTTAAATGCGTATCAAGCATCTTTGACTATCATAAGGAGAAATCTCCTCCGATTCTGCGTTTGCATGTGTGTGTGTGCGGGAGGCCTTATGGTAGTCTCATTTTTAAAAGCATTGCGAATTAATTTAAAAATATTCCTCTATTTTGATTTTAAAGATAAATAAACTGTTTTGAGTTCTCACACCAGTCACATGACTGACTCGGAGTTTATTGTTTTCCTTCCTAAACTCTGGGTGCCCACCAATTTCCACACGGGCAGTTAAGAGTTAGGTTTATCAGGATATTTTGGATATTCTGGAGTTGCTGGAGGCAAGCTGGATTGGCATGGCGTATTACTAGTATATAGTATTTCTTTTTCCGCTGCACTGTTTGTTGTTGTATGATGTTGTACACTCTGATGATATGACATGATGTAATGAAATGTAATGTAATAACTGATAGTTCTTTGTTTAAAGATTATTCATTTATTATTATATGTTGTTCCGCTGCGAATTGTGAGATTCTGATGTTGTTCTTTCTGTTCTTTTTGTTCCTTTCTGTCCCGTCCTATTTTCTTCTGTTGTTTTCTTTTGTCCATTCTATTTTAAAATTCTTCTATCTTCTATTTTTAAAATTCTCTGTTTTCTAAAAAAAATTTCTATCTTCCTCTCTCTCTATTTTCTGTTATCTCCTTCTTCTTCTCTCTTTTTCTTTTCTTAAATTCTTTTTAAAACCCATAACATCTCGGTTTTCGGCCTTTGATTTCTCGGCAGTCGATAAAGTGAGTATCGATGTCGGATTTTCGGAGAACGAAATTCATCCGTGACGTTACACTATAATATTCAAACTACGTTGGTCTCCTTCTCGAAGATACATTAGCGGCCGAAGGATCAAATCCTTTCAGGTATAGCTGCGAAAATCATATTTTGATAATGTACTTAGAATCCATTTTGGATTTGTGCATCATGCCTTATGGCATAGTTAATACTCTTAATGGCTTATTGACAATAGAGGAATGTCTTAGCTCGACGTGGGTATGAAATTCATAGTTTCTCTTTAATGTATGAATACTCTTGTTAGACATTCTAATGAGTCATTTCTATTTTAGTTTAGTCAATTTTATTTCATCTTATGTAATAAGTTTATCTTTGGATCGCATTCAAATCCATTTTATTACCAATAATTTCTAGAAAATCCTTCATATATAAAACTGATCAGTTTTATCTTTAATCTTACGTCATGAAATTTGTGTTTCTTGAAACAAGTATTTCTCAGTACGATGGAATAGGCATTCAAAAACATTTTATGAAGTACCTTTCACAAAACTAACTAAGTTTTGATTTTATGGAACTTATGTTCGTAATATAAATTATTCAACCAATATTGGTTGTTCCAAACTTCTTTGGGATGATCCACACTGGATCCCTCACGCGAAAATATTACATGTAACCTCTAGACTCACACAACTTGTCAACTTATTAATCTAAGGTATGTAGAAGTTTGTTATCAACACTTATATTATATGATCTCGTAAACTATGTATTAAAGGAAATTAAGTTTAACCTATGTACATACTCTTAAGTGCATGTATTTATAGAAAGAAGTTAACTCAACTTCACTCATTATCACTCGTACTTTGTCTAACACAGTCCAACTATTCCTTATTGACACATCATTATGTATCATATGGAGGAGTGACTTAGAGATTGAATCTTATTCATTTTAGATACTTCTATAACTTTTCTAATACACTTACTTATCCTATCAAATTAAATTATTTTATTTCCTTTGCATGTTATGTTTTCTGCTTCCTTTTTGCTTCAATGAACTTATCATAAATACACCACTTGTGTATCAATTATATATGTTTAATTCTATTATAACTCATTTATAAATTTAACAAAGTAAGTGGATCTGTTTTGACATCATAAACGTTTAACCGCATACATCAACATGTGTCAATCTGAAGAGTTCACCAACCCTTTTGTCGCTTCTATAAATGAGTGTTTTGCCTTTAACCATTTGAAATACAATTCACTAGTACCATATAATTCATAATCATACAATTAAAAAACCATTTCTCAAAGATATGAATTCGTCCATGATTCCAAAATAATTGTAAATGTTTCAGGTATTTCTATGTTTTCTATAGCTAATGCATCACTGATGTTATAAAACAAACACCATTATGATAATAGATTTTTTTTCATACCAAATATTCACAATATCCATAAGAAAATAAAACTGCATCTATTTTTAGTTTATACTAAAAATAATTATTATTTCATAAATAATATTTGGTATATTTACGGAAACAACTTTTTGCATCTTAATGCATCCACCGATAAGTGTTATATGGCATGCTCCCACTATTTCTACAATTACTACAAAACCATATGACATATAAAGCTCTATTCAACCACTTGTTATGGGCTTTTAATTTCGTTTATTGTAACTTATTTATAATCGAGAGTTTCAGATCGGATATCTTAAACTCGAAGAAATAACTCTCATAGAAAACAATTTATATAAAAAAAACATTTGGAACGGAAATCATATTTCTCATTCCTTATTAAGTATCTATCAGTATTTTGTACAATTTCATTTCCAATGTCTCCTCATGAAGCACAGGTGACACCATTCACTCTCTTCATCCCAACTATGCCTAAATTACTTCCACTCTCTTACATTCGCTTTTCTTTCAAATGGTTAAACTATAAAAGGAAATCCTTAATATAAGAATGCATCGAACTCTTTTCAAAAGTGCATTTAGACATCATTAACATTTAATGACATCAAATAAGTTGCACTTTACATAAACCAATCAAACTGACATTTCAGCAATCAAATTCATAGGTCTATATTGCAGCTCTCGGTTTAGTGCTATATCTACACAACAAGAATCTTACTGCAATTAATTATATTTAATACACGATCTCGCATTATAGTTTATTTATTCATTTCGATTGAACCAGTTTAACCGAGATTTCATATATTACAAAGATAACTGTTCACCATACTATTTTTGTATGTGCTTGAATATGGATCAATATCCTATTCCTTATATTTCTTTTAGAGTTCAAAACTCATAGAAAACAACATATAGTATAGGAAAAATAAATACCTAAGTGACAAAGGTATAAATCTATGTTGTAGCTGTATAGTTTGGCTTTTGCATGGGTCTTGAAGAGATAGCATGCCAAAAGATTAATCTATAAGAATTTTTATATTCCTATGTCAATCTTAATTTAGTTCATTTGTATAGCTTAACTGATAAACATTTAAACATTTGTATTAGTTGCCCAAATTTTATCGAACTGGATTGTTTTAACTTGTATAGCATATATTCTTATAATATTAGGAGGGTTATATATTATTATTTCCTTTTTCTAATAAGGCTCCCACTATATTTTTATATTCCTAAAATCTTATGAGAAACATTAAAAAAAATGATTTCTCTAGTCGGTATTACGACTCGCTTTCCTTGGAATTCTGACCTTGAATTTTCTGAACAAACCATAGGTCCACAAGCGATGGATAACTCCTTATTGGTTATATCATATACAACTCCTTACCCATGGACTTTGTTCTAATTCCAATCTTGAACTTGAGTTGTCTCAAATAATCAAAAAAGAATATTCAATCTTACCTACAATTTCACGATAGCCAAAGTATAATGCATGTACCTTGAGTTCACTTAATATAGACATGTATATATCATACCTTGTGCAACCAATATATTGATGGTACTACACATACCATCATAGCTTAAGTTTGCTCAACAATTAAAGAGTATGCAAGTAATTTATTAATATAGAAATGGTATAGGTCAACATTGTAAATTATTTTTTTAATAACAAGACTGATACTTTATTTTATGCAGAGTGCTCATTTTAGTCCTAAAGAATCAAACCCAAGATCTATAAAATACAATATAGAGACTTTACCACTTGAGCTAGTGGTCCTTGACATAATCACTTTGTAAATTAAAGATTCATAATCTTTAATAATGTATTTCTTACGAAATACCATCCTGATTCAAGTGTCGGATACATTAGAAATCGTGATGTACATATAATGTGTATTTACTTCTTAAGCCTAAGTTGGGTTTCTTATAGCTCCACTTATGATTTTACACTTATATTATATAAGTTTAATTTATATATATCCGTTTATAATTTAATTATCATATACAATATTCATATGTATATTATTGGTCAAAACTGTATTTAAATAATTCTAATTAATTAATTTAAATAAAAAATTAATTAAGATATTTTAAAAAGTGCATAAATTTATTTTACTGATCCTAAAAAACTAAGATGAATATTAACTATAATAGTTTTATATACATATATCATTATATATGTGTGTGTGTGTCTCTTCATTAACTAACATTTAATTAATTAATTTATCAAATAAATATTTTATTTAATTAAAAAAATCTAGTTAAATATTTAATAAATTCAAAATATTATTTTAGCTTACCTCAAATTGTTTTGGATAAATGTACACATATATACATACATATATATATATAATATATATGTGTGTGTATACATATATATATATTGATTTTAGTGCTATATATGCATAAATATATATCAATATATATGTTTATTTAAATTCATTAACCTTTATTTATTTGTTCCATTCATTAAGTATAAATGATTTCAAAAATATTATTTTTAAAATAATTGGAAAATAAATTTCATAACTTTTTATAAAATTTAATTTATATTTTAGACTAAACTTTTAAATTTAAAATATGTTAGTAATTTCCAAAATAAATTTTGAAAATTTGCCTAAGGCCCAACTCAATTTGTGCCTTTATAATTAAGTCAACATTTTGGGCTTGTTCCACCCAATCGGGTAAGCCCATTAGCTGAAGAGGAGAGAATGCTTAATAATTCAACTCTAAGCCTTGACATTATTGCTCTGAACACTAAGCAGGGTAGGTAAGCTTTAGTTAGTTGGTCCTAAAGTTGATAATTAGATCACATAGACCTTTGAGCTCTAATACCATTGTTTGAACTGGATTGTCTACAGCGGGTGAAATATGTGGATTTCAAAAATAATTCCCTATTTGGGTCTTAGTAGGTGTATGAAGTCTAAGAGTTGTATTAGATCAACTTCAATAAATTTAATAAAATACAGTCTATTTTAATTTTCCAATTTAATTAGCTAATGATTTAATTAAAATCAATTTGCATAATATTTATGAGTATATAGATAATGTGTATATTGATAATGTTGACGTGTATAGATGTCGTGATTTACATCTACAATGTATACATTCATTATTCATATGTGCATTAGCTGTCTCAAAGTATTATATAATATACATACATACATAAATATATATATATATATATACATATATAAATTTTTATATTCATATTATGTTTAAAAATATTTTTTAAATATAGTTGACTATGACAGTAGAATTTAAATTTAAAATTAATATCTAAAATATCTAATTTGAATTTCAAATTTATATTTGTAGAATACAAAATAAAATATCTATTGTCAAGGATGGCTACCTCAATTTGTTAGTTGTATTATGATACCTTAGACTTTGTTTTAAGAGGTCATGGGTTTTAACCCTCAAGAATAAGTGCTTTGCTTGAATATAGTGTCACTCTTATTATCAAAAATTAAATGAAATATCTACTGGTTATTAAAAATATATGCATAAACATATATATATCTATATATATAACTATTATAAAATAGTTTTGTCGCAAAAATATTATTATATAAAATATTTCAAATTATATAATAAGGTAAAATAATATTTGTTGCTATAAAATAAATAAAAAATTATAAGTATTTGACATTTAATTTTTTTACATCCATGATGAAAGATTTAAAAAAAATCTAAAAACAATCTTTATTAAATACATATTTAAATAAGTATATATGAATTAATATGAACACTAATTTAAATCATTAAATATATATATATATATATATTCGACATAATTATTTTAGTTTAATTTGAAACCTATATAATATATCTAATTAATTTTTAAGTAACCTAAAAGTTACTACTGTTGTATAAATGAATTAAATTAGCTAATAATAATTTTAAATAATCAAAATAATATTAATATTTAAAATTATAAAATTAATGATTAAATATTATCATTTGTTTGTTAATTTTAAAATATAATGTTGATTAACATAAAAAATTAGTGTTATTTAATTATAGATTAATTTGGAGACAACTAATACGCATATGATTTCATTGTATATGCTATCTACTACGTAATAGTATGATATAAAAAGTAAATAAGATTTTATACCCTAAGGATGTTTCCTTTGAATACACGTTGATTGATAAGATCTCCTAGACTCAAATTGAACTGATCTCCGAACGTTGCAATGGCGCGAAAGTACCATGATTAATACTTGATTTTATGTATTTAGGCTTAATTATTTTAACATAATTAGAGGGAAGAAGAGAGCAAGAAAGTGAGACAAAAGATGAGGGGTAGGCTTGTTTAAATGGAGAAAGGGTGGAGACAAGTTCTCCTCCTTTTACTACTTTTTTGACCAATTCCAGATTGGATTCATAAATCCAAACCAACTTCTCTTCTCTTCTCCATTATTTCGGCAATCATATAGGCCCTCACAAGCAAATGATACACCAAAACCACATAGTAAATAACGTCACTTAAATTCATATGTATGCTACTGGCTCCCAAAAAATTAATAACACCCAATACATTACATAAATAAATATTAATTCATACATATAAATTAATCTAATTAATTTTTAACAAATTATAAATTGATTATATCATATGGTATTCGGAGAATTCACTTATGTGACTCGTAGGTGAAACTTTAGTTAGCAATGAATATCGAATAATTCAAATATTAACGTTCACACGTCATCTTAGCCCGTGGCGTGACCATTTAATCGAACTTATCGCTTATACATCATTATTTATAAAACTAATTTCATAATTCAAGTGGTTCCTTTTGTAGCAATTATTTAACAAATTCTCTTCGTCAACACTAATCAAATTAGGACTTATGGAATTTGGTTCTGGTCAAAATTCCAATATCATACATATTCAACTCAATTAGTCCATAAATAATGTCCTTGGTTCAAGAATAACAATTATTGTTAACCATACTACTTTGGCTCGATATTTTGATTTTGAGTTGACTACAGTTGTTCATGTTACTAACCTCATAAAACAAGGAGATGAATTCTCTATTGAATAGTGTTTCACTTCCAATACCTCAACTCAAACCTAACTGTAGTCACCTGATGGTTTTCATGCCGTTAATTAATTATAATCAAATTAAGGTATCCACATTGAAACTAAATAGTATTTTTAAGTCAAGAGAACTATGTAACATCGTCACTCCAAGATTTTTTATTTGACCTAGTTGTTATTTATCAATCGGATACTCTCGGGTGAGTCATTGCATGGTTATCCAGTAACTATAAGTATGTAACCCCTTGGTTTCCACAACAGCCATGAGTAATGCACTGCCCAACATTTGAAAGGCGTTACATACTCCAGTCTCAATGGTGTATCAATATCCTTTCTCGAAACATCTTGACCAAGAATATTTAAAGTATTATGCTATTCTATATTGTGATAATTTTCTCATGATTACAACTCCTTGTAAGTATTATCACATAACATATAATTTGAGGGTTTTCTCTTTAATTATTAAATTAATTACTTAATTAATTTATCAAAATATAATAAGTATATAATAGAAAATAAACAACTTTATTATGAACAAAATTGATTATAAAGTTAGATATATGAAGCAAATTATATAATTACCCTAGGGTATATCCCTTACTCTTCCAATTTGCCCTTGGGAGTATAGTAAGGGACATGGTTGCTACTTCAGGCTTTGCATGGTAAGCTTTGGTCTAAGGCTTCAAAAATGCGATGATGGTTTCGGGAAGCACCAGATGGTTTATGGGAGCTTACAGCTTAAGAATTCGAGGCATGATACATTCCACTTCAGGCTAGGTTTGTTCGGACCCTAAGGTCGATGGAACTCTGGGCTTTAGCCTTGCCAATACATTTTGGCCACCTTAGCATATAGTGAATGTAATCAATGTTGATCAATCTATATATGATTGGTACCGATCACTTTTTGATGATGGGTTTTAGCACATTTTTAAGGCATATTGATGATTGATCAATTGATATTCTGGATGCATAATTCGATGTATATGGTCGAGGATGATCGATGTAGCGTTAAAGAAAGTGAAGTAACTTTCAAACGAGGAAACTCTAGATCCACTTTAGATATACGTGGAATTACGAAGATTACTTCGAGACTAATATGATGGAATTTATGGCTATCGATGGTAGTCCAAAGAAGTTTCAAACAATTATAGCTCGACGATGTGTGTCATGATGATGGTCCAAGGAGGCATGTTCAACAATGTGTGTTTGTAGGGTAGAACATACAATGTGTTCTACTGGATGTGTTCTAAGGGATTGTTTAATATGGATGTTTCAATGTTTGCTTGTAAAGAAAGGGTTAGTTAGGATCATCATTTGAGTTATGCGGCATGATTATAGATCTTATGGTGGCAGTTTCCCTGGATTTTTTTGATGTGAGTCAGGTGTTCTAGCCTTTCAAAGTGGAATGTATTATAGTGTGAGGTAGACCAAGATGTTGAGTTGTGACGACCGCCCATGACTCCCGCACCAAAACAAGAGAATAGTGCGCTGAAAGGCGTGCCAGGCAGCCATGGACGATAGTCAGGGTAAAATAAAATCGCAGAATCTCTATCGTAACTCACAGCGCATGGATAAAATACAATAGAGAAATATATAGTGAAGTCTCATAACAGAAAATCATCATATAAGCATCACAGAAGTTTTATACAATCATCTCAACAAATCCATACATCAAGACCTCACTACAAGCACTCATCAAATACAGCAGCGGATACCCAGTACATATAAGAAAATAATATGCATAGCCTCCTGCTCGTCTTCGTCATCTTCAACGTAGAAACTCCAAGCACAGCACCTGTCACCTGCTACCTAGTCTGCCCATCCCAAACATGGATGAACAGCCCAAGGTAATAAGAGGAGACATAAAACCTTGAGTCAGACAAAGTCTTAGTGAGCAGTAAATTAACTATCAAACATACCAAAAGAGCATAAGGAATAAAAGGAATAGGAACTAAACCATCCCACTCCACCTCTTCTCACAGTGATAGCCCCCAGACACACACTAAGGAGAAGCAATCATAGCATAGCAGGTAATTAAAATAAAGCAATAATCACTCGAGTCAAGGACGATGTTTTCCAAATACAAACCCCCAAGGCCTAAACCAAGATCAGATAAGCACCCAGAAAACACCGCACTTGAGACCGAATGATAGTACAACCAAACATCCATGACTCTGGCTATCACTGTATCATTGCCTTGATATCACCGTTAGTTGAATGACCACCTGTCAAGGGCTAATGGTAACCCCGGTTCTAGCCATAACTCCGCACGTCGTCGCAGCCCGTGCCTAGGAATTTTCGCAACTACCCAGAGTACTAGCACGTCGTCGCAGCCCGTGCCTGGAACGTCGTCGCAGCCCGTTCCAACGTACCCTTGCTTTGAGCATGCTAGAACCTTCAACAACGATAAGATCTCAGCCTCCTAGTCATCCTCCTCGACGACTATTTCCATACTAGCTCAAGCGCCTCTCAAGCTAACCATTATCACCAACTCGGATCGCATCACCGAGTAATCAACATAACTTTGCACGTCGTCGCAGCCCGTGCTTGGAACGTCTTCGTGACCCGTCCCATCACAACATATGTCTTGCCTCATCATATCATAGCAAAGTCCCAATTCACTCATGCTTTGCCTTCTCGCATCATGGCAAGATCCCACATCCTCGAATCCATCCATATGAGCTTCCACATCCGCTTCATATGCTACAGGCAGCTTCCACATTCAAGAGCTTTTCCACCTAGCTTTTGAATCATCTCGAACCATCTTGTTCCAAATCAACCACTAGTTAACTTGAAACAATCCAAATCATTCATCAATACAAACAATCAAGCATTCAAACAAGATTTAATAAGCAATATCAACAAAAATGGCAATATCATAAATAAATGAGCATAAGTCCAACATGCATGATTCATAGGTTTTTAGCATAGATCTATCAAATATAAAACATGGGTTTTGTCTCTAATACTTGTTAAACAAATATGCATAGGTAAACATCTTCAAAAATGATGGATCTACATGCAGACTTAAGGACAATGCGAGAAAATGCTATTTCAAACACATAAACTAGCTACCAATCCACTACACTCCTTTGGGTCCGCGTGAGAGATAACTACCACTCACCAAATCACCCAAACACCTCAAAATCACAACACTTCAGATCTGGACAGCGAAGATCACGACTTGATCCGGCGAAATCTCACTTGAAACGATGAATTCTAGCTCAAACGGATGAAGATCTTCAACTTGAACACTTGGATCTTCGATCTCGATCTTCGATCTTGGATGGATGTTAGAATTAGATTGGAAGTAGAGAAAGAAGATGAAGAAATGTTGTAGACGAGTCAACAAAATGGCAGCACTTCGTCGCATCAAAAACCGGTGCCAAAAAGTGAGCCGAACGCCTCTATTTATAGGCTGAAACCTCCATGTCTCGGCCGACCTAAGTCGCCGCCGACCCAACTCCTGAGTCGCCCCCGACTCATCCCTTGCCGACTCACGACCTAGCACCTACCGACTCAACTACACAACATATACTCCCAGATGTCGACTTACGACTCAACCAAGTGCCGACCTACTTCCTACCGACTCAACCAATGCCGACTTAAATTCTACCGACTCATCACAGCAAGAAGGTCACACGACTTATCCCTGCCGACCTAAGCCTAATCCTTATCCCTCGAGACACGACTCAAAAGCCTAAGTCCCCAACGACTTATCCACTAAGTCGGCCCACCGACCTAACGACACATGGAATAACGCCATGCCGACCCAAACCCCTACCGACTCAGGACCCCACGACCTAAGCCCTAATACTATGAGTCGGCAATTCTATGACTCGGTCACGAGTTAACTCCTATGAGTCGGCCAACCCTTAAACCACCAACCTCCTTAAGTCGGCAACGTTTTAACTCGAGAAACTCTTAAGTCGGTCGCTTCCTTATCTCGGCCAACATTCTAAACCGCAACCCCTCCTTGAGCCGGTCCCCTATGAGTCGTTAACGACTTAAGACCCTATTAACTCGAGCGCGACTCAACACTTGAGTCGGTTCCCTATAAGTCGGCCACTAACTTAGGTCGTTCCAACATTCCAACTCTTAACTCGGCAAACCCCATAAACCGTTGCTTCTATAAGTCGGTCACTCATACACAACCCATTCTATGAGTCGGTTACGACTCAAGCCTTAACCCATTACCTTGTCTCACCTCCTAAGTCGGCTACTCGACTCAAGCTATCATGCGACCTAAGCACTAAGTCGGTCACGACTCATGCCCCTATACGACTCAATTCTGAATGACTTAGGCTAGAGACAACACAACAACACTAACGACCTGTAAATTCTACGATCCATCGACACGTAAAATACGGGTCGTTACATTCTCTCCCCCTTAGGAATTTCGCCCCCGAAATTCCAAGCAAACAATCAGAAATCAAAGATATTCCGCATGCCTACCATCCAAAGCAATCAACAAACCATGCAACCAATTCTAGCCTAGCATGCAGAATTCTAAGACTCAGAACAAGCTACAAATTCATGAGATGTCACGACACTTTAGGGCCATACCTCGAAGAGTCCGGGATGAGCTGCCTTCATCCTCTCTTCCTCCTCCCATGTACAGTCGTTAACATCATCACTCCATTGTACCTTGAGCAACGTAATCGTCTTCCTCCTAAGCTGTTTCGTATCGGTTTCAACAATACGAAGCGGCTTACGAGGTCTCGAAACAACTGGATCAACCTCCAAGTCTTCACAGCTATCAGCAGAAACCACCGTAGTTGGGTCGTGCACATACTTCCGTAGATAAGATACATGAAAAACACTGTGCACACCCGCCATCTTTTCCGGTAACTCCAATCTATAAGCGAGCTTTCCAATACGCTCGATAATCGGGAATGGTCCAACAAATCTCGGAGTTAACTTTCCTTTCTTCCCGAATCTAATGACACTCTTCAGAGGAGAAATCTTCACAAAAACCATATCACCTACGTCGAATTCCAAATCCTTACGACGATTATCTGCATAACTTTTCTGACGATCCTGGGCTGCCTTCATTCTTTGCCGAATGATCTCTATACAATCTGAAGTCTGTCGAATCATCTCTGGCCCAAGTATCAGCTTTTCTCCAGTTTCCAACCAACATGTCGGAGAGTTACACGGTTTTCCATATAATGCCTCATATGGTGCCATACCAATACTCGACTGATAACTGTTATTATAAGCAAACTCCACCAAATGAAGGTGATCTTCCCATGATCCTCCGAAGTCCAAAACACATGCTCTAAGAAGATCTTCCAAAACTCGGTTGACTCTCTCAGTCTGACCATCTGTTTGAGGGTGATAAGCTGTACTCAAACACAACTCAGTTCCCAAAACTTCCTGGAAGCTCTTCCAAAATCTACTAGTGAACAATGGATCTCGATCGCTCACTATACTCTTCGGAACACCATGGAAACGAACTATCCACTTCACATATAATTCAGCCAACTTCGATGCAGTCCTAGTCGATCGAACAGGAATGAACCTTGCACTCTTGGTCAAACGATCTACTATGACCCAAATCCCTTCATTCCCTGCTCTTGTCCTAGGTAGACCATCGATAAAGTCCATCGACACTTGCTCCCACTTCCATGTAGGAACCTCTAATGGCTGAAGCAATCCACTGGGCTTCTTCTGCTCAGCTTTCACCAACTGGCAATTCATACACTTGGGAATAAAGTTTCCAACATCCTTCTTCATACCTTCCCAGTAGTAGGTTCTCTTCATATCCCGATACATCTTATTTCCACCTGGATGAATTGTCAACTTCGAGTGATGACTCTCCCTCAGAACTTCATCTCTCAATCCATCTACATCGGGAACAACTAGTCTTCCTTGCTTTCGAAGCCAACCCTCTCGATCGACCTCGAATCCCTTATCCTTCTCTGGAGTTAATCCAGATTCCAAATCTCGGATAACCTTGACAAGCTTATCGTCTCGCTTTTGACTCTCGCCGATCCTTTCCACAAGAGTAGGTCTTATCGATAAGTTTGCCAACATCTCAGGTTCCAAATCGCATCTTGGTCTGAAATCAAAACCAGCTAGATACTCGAGACTCTTCCATTCCGAAAACATGGCTCCCAATCCTGCATGTCTTCGACTTAACGCATCTGCCACTGCGTTACCTTTTCCCGGAGTATAAGCTATACCAAAATCATACGATGCTAAAAACTCTAGCCATCGTTGCTGCCGAAGATTCAAATCCTTTTGGGAGAAAAGATACTTCAAAGACTTGTGATCCGTAAACAACTCGAATCGAACTCCCAAAAGATAGTGTCTCCACATCTTCAGAGCAAACACAATCGCCGCCAACTCCAAATCATGAGTCGGGTAATTCCTTTCATGCGGCTTCAGTTGTCGACTTGCATACGCAACAACTTTATCCTTCTGCATCAGCACTGCTCCAAGTCCAGTACCGCATGCATCGGTGTAAACCACCATCTCATCATTCCCACTCGGAATAGTCAAAACAGGAGCACTGGTCAGTCGTTCTTTCAGGATTCCAAAGGCCTGCTCACACTTAGCATCCCAACTGAATACCTGATTCTTCTTCGTCAACCCTGTCAACGGTGCAGCTATCTTGGAAAAGTCTTTGATAAACCGACGATAATATCCTGCTAATCCAAGAAAACTTCTCACATCAGATGCATTCTTAGGCCTAACCCAATCCTGGATCGCTGCCACCTTAGCGGGATCAACCGCTATTCCATTTCCAGAAATAACATGACCTAAGAACCTCACTTCATTCTTCCAGAAGTGACACTTCGAAAACTTAGCCTTCAGCTGATGTTTCCGTAAGATTCCTAAAACAATCCTCAAGTGCGTCTTGTGCTCTTCTTCAGTTCTGGAATAAATCAGAATATCATCCACGAACACAAGCACGAACTTATCTAACTGATCTCTGAATACTCTATTCATAAGATCCACAAAATATGCTGGTGCGTTAGTCAATCCAAACGGCATTACCAGCCACTCATAAAATCCGGATGGTGTCCTGAAAGCAGTCTTCGGCACACTATCCCTCGCCACTCTTAACTGGTGAAATCCCGTTGCCAAATCCATCTGAGAAAACACCTTAGCCTCGTGAAGCTGATCAAACAAGTCATCTATTCTCGGCAATGGATACTTGTTCTTCTTAGTCACCTTATTCAGCTCACGATAATCAACACACAACCTCAACGATCCATCCGCTTTGGTTGCGAACACAACGGGCGCACCCCATTCGGACACACTTCTCCGAATGAATCCTTTCCGTAAAAGGTCATCAACTTGCACCTTCAGCTCTTGCTGCTCCCTCGGTGCCATCCGCCTAAGAGGCATCACAACAGGTCTGGCTCCCTCAACTAGATCGATACGAAACTCGATCTCCCTATGCGGCGGCAACCCTTTGACTTCCTCAAAGACATTCTCAAACTCATTCACAATAGGCACCAATGACAGTCCATCCCGTGGAACAACTAGCGAATACATGAAGCTCATGAAGACGCCTTCTTCATGCTTACATCGTATCACAACCTTTCGCCCTTCCACATTCCCGACTGTCACCTCAAGCCTCTCACAATCAATCCTTGCCGCATACTTCCTAAGCCAGTCCATACCCAAAATAATTCCGAACCCCGCAAAGTTCAGAACAAAGCAATCACAAACAAACGAGCAATCATGACTCGACACAACTAGACCACGACATAACATACACAAACATGACGAACCCCCTACCGGATTAGTCACAACCAATGGCCTATCAACAATATCCGGTTTCATACCTAACCGGCTTACCAAATCATCACAAACAAAAGAATGCGACGCTCCAGTATCAAACAACACTCTAACTGGAACACCACAAATAGAAAGAGTACCTTGAACCACCACACTCTTCCCCTTTTCTTCAGCAGTCGGAGCTTTTGAAGACGACGGCACAACTCCCAAAGCATAAGCTTGCACAACTTGCCTGTCCTTCCTCGGTTCTGGACAATCCTTCCTGAAATGCCCTGGCTTATCACAGTTATGGCACTTCGCCGGCGCCTTTGGATTCCTACAATCCTTGGAGAGATGGCCCTTCTTCTGGCAATTATAGCAAGTCACTTCGCCCTTTGGCTTCTTCTGGCCATCCTTACTCTTCTGCTGCTGCTGCTTCCTCTTCCTATTCCCACTCTGCTGTGGTTTAGATCCTTCCCTGGTTACAGCAACAACAGAATTTTCCTTAGGGAACAAACTCTCATGCCTAAGGGCTTTCTCCACCAGCTTCTCAAATGGATCGTCCAAGTGATCCACTAACTGCCTCCCAAGATAAGCATCCAGACCAGTCACAAACTTCTCGTTCTTCTGGTAGGGAGAATCAATATACGATCTGGCATACTTAGACAAAGCTTCGAACTCAGAAATGTACTCCAGAACAGGCCTCCCGCCTTGCTTGAGCTCTACAAACCTCTTAAACAAAACAGACCTCTAAGCAGTAGAGATGAACTTAGCTTCAAATCTAACTCGGAATTGCTCCCAAGTAATCTCTTCTTCTGGTGTATCTATAGTGATAGAATTCCACCAATCAGCAGCTCTTCCCTGAAGCTGTCTCGATGCAAGCTTCCTCTTAGTTGCATCCTCAATCCCTAGATCACCAAAAATCCTTCGGCAAGCATCCATCCATCTCTGCACTTCAATAGTAGACTCCGTCCCTAAGAAAGCTTTTCCTCCAAGAGAAGTATAATCCTTACAAAGCTTGGCAAAATCCACCGGTCTCGGAGTTTGGACTTGAACTCCAACATCAACAGTAGGCCCTGGAACGGGCATCCTCCTCATAATCGAAGTCATCATCGCTTCGAACATAGCCCCATAATCTGCAGCTCCTTCTGTAGCATGGCCTTCCCTAGCAGCTGGTCTTCCTCTACGACTCATTCTTAATATCTGTAAAAAGAATGATTAGAACACCTTAAGAAACAACTGCATAAGGAGTTCAAATCCTTCTAAGCTACTATATTATATATAGTAATCATCCATCAAAATACAATTACGTCTCTCTTACGTAATTACGTCAGCGAGCGTTGGCTGAAATCGATTAACCAAAGCTCTGATACCAAATGTGACGACCGCCCATGACTCCCGCACCAAAACAAGAGAATAGTGCGCTGAAAGGCGTGCCAGGCAGCCATGGACGATAGTCAGGGTAAAATAAAATCGCAGAATCTCTATCGTAACTCACAGCGCATGGATAAAATACAATAGAGAAATATATAGTGAAGTCTCATAACAGAAAATCATCATATAAGCATCACAGAAGTTTTATACAATCATCTCAACAAATCCATACATCAAGACCTCACTACAAGCACTCATCAAATACAGCAGCGGATACCCAGTACATATAAGAAAATAATATGCATAGCCTCCTGCTCGTCTTCGTCATCTTCAACGTAGAAACTCCAAGCACAGCACCTGTCACCTGCTACCTAGTCTGCCCATCCCAAACATGGATGAACAGCCCAAGGTAATAAGAGGAGACATAAAACCTTGAGTCAGACAAAGTCTTAGTGAGCAGTAAATTAACTATCAAACATACCAAAAGAGCATAAGGAATAAAAGGAATAGGAACTAAACCATCCCACTCCACCTCTTCTCACAGTGATAGCCCCCAGACACACACTAAGGAGAAGCAATCATAGCATAGCAGGTAATTAAAATAAAGCAATAATCACTCGAGTCAAGGACGATGTTTTCCAAATACAAACCCCCAAGGCCTAAACCAAGATCAGATAAGCACCCAGAAAACACCGCACTTGAGACCGAATGATAGTACAACCAAACATCCATGACTCTGGCTATCACTGTATCATTGCCTTGATATCACCGTTAGTTGAATGACCACCTGTCAAGGGCTAATGGTAACCCCGGTTCTAGCCATAACTCCGCACGTCGTCGCAGCCCGTGCCTAGGAATTTTCGCAACTACCCAGAGTACTAGCACGTCGTCGCAGCCCGTGCCTGGAACGTCGTCGCAGCCCGTTCCAACGTACCCTTGCTTTGAGCATGCTAGAACCTTCAACAACGATAAGATCTCAGCCTCCTAGTCATCCTCCTCGACGACTATTTCCATACTAGCTCAAGCGCCTCTCAAGCTAACCATTATCACCAACTCGGATCGCATCACCGAGTAATCAACATAACTTTGCACGTCGTCGCAGCCCGTGCTTGGAACGTCTTCGTGACCCGTCCCATCACAACATATGTCTTGCCTCATCATATCATAGCAAAGTCCCAATTCACTCATGCTTTGCCTTCTCGCATCATGGCAAGATCCCACATCCTCGAATCCATCCATATGAGCTTCCACATCCGCTTCATATGCTACAGGCAGCTTCCACATTCAAGAGCTTTTCCACCTAGCTTTTGAATCATCTCGAACCATCTTGTTCCAAATCAACCACTAGTTAACTTGAAACAATCCAAATCATTCATCAATACAAACAATCAAGCATTCAAACAAGATTTAATAAGCAATATCAACAAAAATGGCAATATCATAAATAAATGAGCATAAGTCCAACATGCATGATTCATAGGTTTTTAGCATAGATCTATCAAATATAAAACATGGGTTTTGTCTCTAATACTTGTTAAACAAATATGCATAGGTAAACATCTTCAAAAATGATGGATCTACATGCAGACTTAAGGACAATGCGAGAAAATGCTATTTCAAACACATAAACTAGCTACCAATCCACTACACTCCTTTGGGTCCGCGTGAGAGATAACTACCACTCACCAAATCACCCAAACACCTCAAAATCACAACACTTCAGATCTGGACAGCGAAGATCACGACTTGATCCGGCGAAATCTCACTTGAAACGATGAATTCTAGCTCAAACGGATGAAGATCTTCAACTTGAACACTTGGATCTTCGATCTCGATCTTCGATCTTGGATGGATGTTAGAATTAGATTGGAAGTAGAGAAAGAAGATGAAGAAATGTTGTAGACGAGTCAACAAAATGGCAGCACTTCGTCGCATCAAAAACCGGTGCCAAAAAGTGAGCCGAACGCCTCTATTTATAGGCTGAAACCTCCATGTCTCGGCCGACCTAAGTCGCCGCCGACCCAACTCCTGAGTCGCCCCCGACTCATCCCTTGCCGACTCACGACCTAGCACCTACCGACTCAACTACACAACATATACTCCCAGATGTCGACTTACGACTCAACCAAGTGCCGACCTACTTCCTACCGACTCAACCAATGCCGACTTAAATTCTACCGACTCATCACAGCAAGAAGGTCACACGACTTATCCCTGCCGACCTAAGCCTAATCCTTATCCCTCGAGACACGACTCAAAAGCCTAAGTCCCCAACGACTTATCCACTAAGTCGGCCCACCGACCTAACGACACATGGAATAACGCCATGCCGACCCAAACCCCTACCGACTCAGGACCCCACGACCTAAGCCCTAATACTATGAGTCGGCAATTCTATGACTCGGTCACGAGTTAACTCCTATGAGTCGGCCAACCCTTAAACCACCAACCTCCTTAAGTCGGCAACGTTTTAACTCGAGAAACTCTTAAGTCGGTCGCTTCCTTATCTCGGCCAACATTCTAAACCGCAACCCCTCCTTGAGCCGGTCCCCTATGAGTCGTTAACGACTTAAGACCCTATTAACTCGAGCGCGACTCAACACTTGAGTCGGTTCCCTATAAGTCGGCCACTAACTTAGGTCGTTCCAACATTCCAACTCTTAACTCGGCAAACCCCATAAACCGTTGCTTCTATAAGTCGGTCACTCATACACAACCCATTCTATGAGTCGGTTACGACTCAAGCCTTAACCCATTACCTTGTCTCACCTCCTAAGTCGGCTACTCGACTCAAGCTATCATGCGACCTAAGCACTAAGTCGGTCACGACTCATGCCCCTATACGACTCAATTCTGAATGACTTAGGCTAGAGACAACACAACAACACTAACGACCTGTAAATTCTACGATCCATCGACACGTAAAATACGGGTCGTTACATGAGTAGTCTATGGTCATACGACGTGGTCATATGAGTTATCATACATCTAACGACAAGATCAGTGATCTGAGATGACTTTGTGGTTGCTATATTTATTATGGATGTCATATGATGTAGGTACTCTCTATATTATAGATCTTGACACATCTTATTGTACCTATATTTTTAGTACACCCCACAATGATAGTATAATATATATTAATGTTTTGTGCTAACATGTTGGATGTAGGGACAAGGAAGGTATAATTATCCATCTCAATTATTCCTTTACTATGTCGACTCTTTTAGTATTTTGAGATATATATCACTCAAACCAAACTGATGTCTAACTCGAATTTTATACTTTGCCTCTTATTATCTTGCATATTCAATGGACTAGATGTGAGGTCTGAGATTAGAATATGGAGCCGCTCAGAGGATGAGCAGGAGGCTAGCGCTTAACTATACTTTTAATTTAAGATTATTATTATTCCATCGTGCAATATCGGGGGCCATTTATCAATGCTTGACTATTATTAGAGATAATATTGGAGTTTATTTTGATAATGTATAAACTATATCAATGTCGTATTACTACCATGAAACTATTACACTTATGCTCTATGTGGTTCATTTTGGTTATGCATATCTATCTCACCTATTTTATACCCATGTTAGTTACTATACTTTATCATCTAAGCTATAAGATATCCAGCTCCTTTTTTATTCAAAGCCCCGTCTATGAACATTTTCCATATAGGTTTTAGATCTTTTTCTTTCTCTGACTGCTATTTAACGAATCCATTACATTCATTGACAAAATCAGCTAGTGTTGCCCTTTAATTGATGTTCAGGACAAGAATTCGATATCACATTGGCTAAGTTCAATTACCCATTTAACCAACATTTTTGTAGCTTCTGGTTTACTAATAACTTGATTGAGTGAGAAATTGGTTAGGACTTTGGCTAGATGTTCTTGAAAATAAGCTTTTAGCTTGCGAACGGTAAGCATTAACAGTATGCCAATTTCTCTATATCTGGGTACCTAGTTTCTACATGTTTGAGTCTTTTGCTAGTACAATATATAGGAAGCTGAATTTCCTTTTCTTCTCTTATCAATGCAGAATTACCTACATGTTTGGAAACTACCAAATAGAGGTAAAGACTTTCTTCATCCGGAGGACTCAATTGATGGCTTTTCCAAATGATCTTCTAATTCTCGAAAAGCCTTTTGGCAGTCCTCACTCTATTTGAAGCTTTTCTTTATAACGACTTATAGATATATCACTTTAAATAAATGATCGTTTCGCTTTATCGATATAACAACAAATTTTGTAAATAATTATTTTTATTAATTTATATGGTCTAATAAATAAAATATGATCATTTTTATTAGTAAAGAATGATAAAAAAAATTATTTTCAAAATTTGTTTACAAAAATATTCATATTAATTTAAAATAAAAAATATGATTGAAAATCGAAATCGAAATTTGTAACAATACAATGTGTAGAAGTTGTGCAACGTTGTAGGAATATGTTACATACACATATACATGTACATTTGCATACATAAAACATGCACATAAATGTACATACATAAATATAATTAAATATAAATATAAAATATAAAATATATATGATATTTTAAGCTTTATTACTCCTTAAGCATACATAAGTCAACATATGCATACATGAGATGACGGAAGTGATGGGCACATGTGGGGAGGCCTTTGCCGTGCATAAGGGTGGAGGTGGTAATCATGAAGGTGCATGTGATGGTGATGCAAAAGGTGATGTGTGCATAGATATTTTTACTCTCTTCTTTTCCTATAAATACACTACCCTCATCTCTTCATTTTCATTCATCCTCTTCATCATATTTTCTAAGCTTTGTCTTCCACTTTAATGGCTTCCATCCTAAGAGAAATAATGTCAAATTTTATTTCAAATAATATTTTAAATTATAATATATAGTTATATATACTTAAACACCACAAAACAATCCCCAAACTCCACTTTTTCTCCTTGTTCTTCACAATCTCCACACCACTTCATCATTAGGTCGAGCACTCCTTGTTTCACCCTAGGCCATGTGCCCTCAAGCCATCTCAAGTCTGTGTTGGGGCATCTAGGAGCTAAAATACGAAGAATAATAAGCTTCGAAAACTGAGTAACGGAGCTATAATGAATTTTTAATTAATCGTTTAAAACTCAATGTGAGAACTCCTAAACCAGTATATTATATGTTGGATGATGATATAATGTTTGAAAATGAATGTTTAATATGCTTTGATCATCAGTTTGGATGTTTTCATATGAATATTGAATATATATGCAAGTCATGGAAATACATGTCGATAAGCACAAAGGAAATCACTTTCCTTTAATTAATGAAATGATGTGTCTGAAATGTTAAACCTCTTTAAAAATGGTTTAAAATGAATCTGAAATGTTTTACAAACATTAAAAAGCATTATGGTGAAGTTTGAAAAGAAATGGAAATTTTAGTTAAAAATAAGCGCGTGGCGTAATGGCAGTTCACGATTTCGCGCCATAAAAGTCAAACAAGTGTGTAAAAGTTGAAGATAGCTCAGAATTCTTCAAGATAAGAATTTTTCAAACTATTATGTACATTGTTTTCTAATGAAGACATAAACTGAGATTTGGATAAGTAGATTTTGAAATATGAGTAAAACAAGTTTTAGAAAATCGCAGTTTTGTAGTTCAGAATCCAAAACCATATTTTTTGAAAATGATGTTTTAAATTTGTTTGAATATGTGAAATAAATCTTATAAATTTTTAAAAGTGATTTGAGTAATAAAAATTAATTTTTAAATAATAAAAAGTCTTTTTGATCATATAGCTTAAAAAATCACTTTCCGCGGCACTTTTTCACAACACTTTTCTACAACTTTTGAAATTAGATTTAAACTTAACAATTCTTTTTCCATTATTCCATACATGTTTTAAAATGGTTAATAAAGTGTTTTAAAGATTATTTGAAGGATTTTTGGAATGATTAATGATTTAGAGTCGAGCAAATAACTTGATCGTCTTTTGGGTGTCAGAGAGATAGTGTCTTGGCTTGATTTTGGAAAACCAGTTTCCTGCTCTCCCTGGCTATCCAAACTAGCCCAATGAAATGGGTAGTAAATTTGGTTTACTTGGATCAGTATCTTCGTAAATGAAAAATGAAATGATTTCGAATTTATTCTTAGTAAAAAGGAGTTTAAAAGTTGTCAAGGGATTTTATAAAAGAGATTTAATATCTCCATATATACCAGAAAGAATGTTTTAGAAATGTATATCTCCAAAAGAGATTTTTATAAAAGAAATTAATAAATTAAAGAATGATTTTCTATTCACTTGACCTCTTTTATTGATGATTGGTTCGGAGAAACCGGAGTCGGATTTGGATAATCCCTATCCGAAGACCACTTCGAACCAATTTACTTATTCGAAGTGAAGATATGAAGATAATTGCGAAAGATGGAATGTAGGGCGACTTGTCACCAACCCTCAAGGGAAATTTCTCGTATCATATTCTATGGTAATAGTTCTTCATTTAACATCTTCGATGCATGGACTTCTCGCTAATAATCCTGGGGTAAATTCGCTACAGGATGTGGTAGGAGAGTGCCTTTGGTTTCGTTCAATCGTGGAACGAACTTGTATGGACCAATTTCTGACGTTGCCTTTCTAGTTATATAAGTGATCTCTATGAACGTGTTATCTACTTGGTGGCAAAGAAGGCAACTTCTCTTAGTTTAACACCCTTTTCCTAAGACGTATGAGCTCAGGAGTTATACGTTTGTAGAGATCAGTTGTGTGACCATGGAAAGGCAGTATGGCATTCAAAGAAAGATGATGTGCTATGTGAAAGGTAATTGTTACCTCAAGCCTCACACCCGGAAATGGCCGAAATAGGGTACGTGGTTCGCAACCATTAGGGTATGATCATCCCCCTTCAGATACCCGTTATGATGTTCGGGTTTGAATTATTGTGGTGTATTCTACACGTCTCGGATAGGTCGGTAACGACCGGGACGTATTTGGTACTCTCTAGGAAGAGGTAGATCGGTCTTGTGTTGGTAGAGGACCATCAGTTGGGCCTCGGTACATTCCTTTAGAGACAAACTACCGAAAGGTAGTTCCTTCACCTAGTTATTTGTATGGAAATCCATTCTTCGATGAGTGCCTGCCATTTTGTTTGTAGAGCCTAGTATGTTGGAATTTAATAATTGTAACAATTTCGGCTGAGATTGATAAGTTTACTTACAAATGTTTTCGAAGATATGTCATTAAAATAATATCAAGTATTTTTGTATAAGAATGTTTGGTTATTATAAGGTAAAAACCCTTTCTGTGTTTATGTGCGGCGTGGTCTAATGAGATACCTTATTTTTCAAACAACGTATTTTGAGTTCTCACACCAGTCCCATGACTGACCTAGAGTTTATTTTTTTCTTTAAAGTATGGGTGCCCTATTTTTCCAGGTAGCTAAGTAATCAGAATTCTGCTTGGAGTATTTTGGGAAAGAGCATGCTTGAAGAGGTTTTCGGAGCATGGAGCTGGAGCACCCGATGTGGATGTCTATCATCTATTTATTTTATTTTTCCACTATGTCTAACCGACAAGTGTGCAACAGGCAGTTATAACTGTTCCTAACTGGGTTTGTTCATACAAAAACTCCGATGTACCCTAGGGAGGGCGGTTGTATATACTATCTATCTATTTTAACGTAATGTGAGAATTTGTGTTTCTATCTTTTACTTTAATGAAAATCTGCCTCCCCGGCACTTGGATTTATGGCACACGAACACCGTGGATGTATTATTATCGATTTTCGAGAGTCGAGGAGACAGGTCTTCACATTTGGTATCAAAGATGAAGTTTAAGCGGGAACCTTGGCTTTGGTGGGGTATAACTTATTAGAGATAGGGTTAGTAATACCCTAGAATAAGTTTATTCTTTAAGAGTGCGCATTTAGAATCCTTATCTGAATAAAAGTTTTGCTATGTACACATTCCCTAAGATAATTTCGCCTTTGTACTCTAAAGTTATCTTACTAAATTCAGGTAGTAAGAAATGAGTGCTCATAGTGGACGAAGATGGAGAAATAGCAGCACTACAACAACCAACGGTCGAGCTCCAACCACCGTCGTAGAAGAAATAGCTCCCGCACAACCCCAGACTAATTTTTCCACCCCGTGTAAGAATTTTAGCAGCTTAGGTGGAAAACCATTTAAGGGTACAGAAGCTATCATTAAAGTACAAGCTTGGATTAAATCATGCGAAAGAATCCTTAAGGCATTGAACATCAGTGATGAGCAAAAGTGGTTTTTGGCCTCATGGCAACTACAGGAATGGGCTCTGGCTTGGTGGGAGTCCATTACGCTAAGTGAATCAGAGGAAATTTTCTCTTGGGAAAGGTTTAACGAGGTTTTGAAGGAGTAGTACATGCCAACGTTTGGGAAATCTCATCGTTACAGAAGCTTTATGATCTGAAGCAGGACGAAATGACTGTTGAGGAGTATGTAAATAAGTTCAACGAATTATCTTGTTTTGGGCTAGGACTATCTCTAGCTGAGTGAGAGCCAACTTCCTTTCTTTTAAGAGTAGTCTAACTGACATGCCTTTAAAGAAAAACGAGAAGTTTATTTCCAGAATGAATGAGAAGTACTAGAGCAGGATGACAGCCCATAGTAAAGGATCATCTATAGACTTGCTGGATATGGGATTCCGTTACGAAACATTAGGCAAGAAATATCCCATGATAGTTCAGACCAACAATAACAACGCTAACAATTGAAAGAAGAGAAAGTTTAATCAAAATGGGAAAAAACCGGGTCAAGGAAATCTAGAGGTGGAGCCCAAGGTAACTATTTGAAAGATACTACGTGTTATAATTGCCAACAAAAGGGCCACCTAGCGACTCATTGCAAGAACCCCAAGGTTCATAGGCCACTTTTAAACTGCTATAATTGTCATTAACCAAGGCACATGATCAAGAATTATCTGATTATGAGGATGGGAGAGCAAGCCAAAGTCTACACAATTAAATATGAGCCTTCAACCTCTCCGGATGTGAAGGGCAAGGGAGTTTTGGAAGGTAATATTTTTATCGAAGATGTTTTAGTTAGAGTATTGTTTGATACCGGAGCTTCTCATAGTTTTGTTTCTAAGAAAACCATAGAAGAATTAAAATTTGAAATTTAGATAGTGGATACCCCTATTTGTGTGACAAATCCTATAGGCGGTACTACTAACCTTTGTATGAATTGTGAAAAAGTCCAAATTTCCCACTCTTCCTATAAATTTCCTTCCGATGTATTTACCTTAAATTTTATTGAATTTGAAATTTTGCTTGGTATGGATTGTTTGACTAAGTACAAAGCTGTTCTCGATTGCGTTAGTAGGATGATAACCTTGTGGATCAATTTTGGGAAGTTCATAGAAATATCTTGTGAAGATACTTGTCCAGGGCGGGAAAGTTTCCTAGATGCATTAGACTCATCCCAGGAAGGATTAGGAACCATACATATTGTTAAAGAATTCCCAGACATCTTTAAAGAAGTATAAATTTTAACCCCGCATCGGGAAATCGAATTTCATATTGATTTGATTTCTGATGCAAGGCCAATTAAACAACGAGACCAAAGGATGGCTTCGAAGGAGTGGGAGGAGTTAAATAACCAAACTCAAGAGCTATTAAAGAAAAGTTTGATAAGGTTGAGTCGTTTAAGTTGAGGATCGCCAGTAGTTTTTGTTACCAAGTCAGATGGATCTCTAAGGTTGTGCGTAGATTACCGAGATCTGAATAAAAAAAAACTATTAAGAGCAAGTATCCTCTACCACGAATAGGTAAGTTGTTTGATCAATTAGATGGTTCTCGGGTATTCTTGAAAATGGATCTAGCTACAGGATTCCATCAACTATGAATCGTAGAAGAATGCATCCATCTAACTGCATTTAAAGGTCAAAACACTTTCTTCAAGTGGTTGGTTATGCCTTTTGGGCTAACCAATGCACCCGCTTATTTTGTAGACCTTAGGAACAGAACATTTAGAGATGTCCTCAATAAACTTATGTCAGTCTTTATCGATGATATCCTTGTCTATTCTAAGACAGAAGAAAACACAAAAGGCATCTAGAAATTGTGTTGGAGATATTGAGAAATAATGTTCTTAAAGCCAAATTCTCAAAATGCCATTTCTGGGAAAAGGAGGTAAGATTCCTTGGACATATATTGTCAAGGGACGGGATTTCAGTAGATCATGTAAAGGTTGCGGCTGTTCTAAATTGGAAGCAACTACAAACTCCTAAAAAAGTTCATAGCTTCTTTGGTTCGATAAGGTATTACAGAGATTCATTCAAGACTTCTCAAAGACTATCTACCACCTAACGAAGTTGACCATGAAAAATGCTAAATTTATCTGGACTCCTAAATGTGAAGCAGCATTCCAAGAACTCAAAAAGAGGTTAACAACCGCTCCAGTCCTTGCAATTATAAATGGAAATTGTGGGTTAACCATTTATACAAATGCTTGTGAAGAAGGAGTTAGTGCAGTTCTGATGCAAGAAGGGAAGGTGATTGCTTATGCGGGTAGAAAGTTGAAGGTTCGTGAGAAGAATTATGCAACGCATGACTTAGAATTGTTAGCCGTGGTGTTTGCATTAAAAATATAGAGGCACTGTTTGCTGGGTAAGAAGTTTACATAGTTTGTTTCAATTAAAACTTTGAATTTCCCTTAGTAAATAAAATTCCCTCTTTTAATTAGGTGAAAAGTTTAAGCTCTTTATGGATCATAAATCTTTAAAGTAACTTTTCATTTAGAAAGATTTAAACATGAGGCAGCAACGTCGGTTTGAATTTCTCGCATCTTATAAACTAGATATTTTATATACACCTGGGAAAATCATTTCCATTTAGTAGAGTTCTCTTATAACAACAGATATCAAACTAATATCGGTATGGCACCGTATGAAGCTCTACATGGTCGTCCATGCAGGTCATCGGCATATTGGATCGAAACCAAAGATTGGTTAATACTTGGTCCTGATATGATATGAGAAGCTTCAGAGAAGGTCGATATGATTAAAAAGAAGCTAAAGGAAGCCCAGAGAAGACAGAAAAGTTATGCTGACTAAAGGCGTAGAAATCTAGAATTCTCAGTCAGAGATTCAGTCTTTTTGAAAGTCTCTCTCCGATGAGAGGAGTAGCGAGGTTTTGAAGAATGGGGAAGTTAGCACCTCGATATATTGGATAAATTCCCGTTCTTGAAAGAATTAGCCCACTATCTCATCGAGTGTAATTTCCAGAAAGGTTGGCGGGAGTGCACAATGTCTTTTATGTATCTCATTTAAAGAAACATGTGCATGACCCAAGAAAAATCATACTAAGAGCTACTCAGGAAAACTTGGAGGTGGAACCAAATTTGGCGGTTATTAGATAGCCTATTCGAATCGTTCATCGTGATGAGTTACGATTAAGGAGGAAGGTAGTAAGGTTAGTCAAAGTTCAATGGAGTGGAGATGTTGAGGATTGCACTTGGAAAACAGAGGATAGGATGAAAAAGGCTTATCCTGAGTTTAGAATTGAAGAATGAACTATTAAAATCATATCGTTATAGTGTACTTACCGCCTATGGTGTAGTCACTTATCTATACTTTTGTATATATTCCATCATATCGAATATATCTCCTTTTAAGCTATTTTCTTCTTATCTTAATTTCGAAGATGAAATTCTTTTAAGGAGGGGAGTTTGTAATGACCTATAGATCACTTTAAATAAATTAGCGTTTCACTTTATCGATATAACAACAAATTTTGTAAATAATTAATTTTATTAATTTATATGGTTTAATAAATAAAATATGATCATTTTTATTAGTTAAGAATGATAAGAAAATTTATTTTCAAAATTTGTTTACAAAAATATGCATATTAATTTAAAAGTGAAAATATGATCGAAAATCGAAATCGGAATTTGTAACGATACAACATGTAGAAGTTGTGCAACATTGTAGGAATATGTTACATACACATATACATGTGCATGTGCATATATAAAACATGCACATAAACATACATATATAAATATAATTAAATATAAAAAGATAATATAATATATATATATATATATATATATATATATATATATATATAAAAGATATTTTACGCTTTCTTACTCTTTAAGCATACATAAGTCAACATATGCATATATATAAGATGATTGGAAGTGATGGGCACATAGAAAGGAGGCCTTTGCCATGCGTAAGGGGGGAGGTGGTAATCATGATGGTTCATGTGATGGTGATGCAAAGGGTGATGTGTGCATAAATATTTTTACTCTCTTCTTTTCCTATAAATACTCTGCCCTCTTCTCTTCATTTTCATTCATCTTCTTCTTCGTATTTTCTAAGATTTTTCTTCCACTTTAATAGCTTCCATCCTAAGAGAAATAATGTCAAATTTTATTTCAAAAAAGAATTTAAATTATAATATATAGTGATATATACTTAAACACCTCAAAACAATCCTGAAACTCCACTTTTTCTCCTTGTTCTTCACAATCTCCAACCCACTTCATCACTAGGCCAAGAACACATTGATCCACACTAAGCCTTGAGCCCCAAAGTCATCTCAAGTCTTGGTCGAGGCATTTAGGAGCTAAAATCCGAAGAATAGAGAGCTTCGGGAGCCGAGTAGCAGAGCAATAGCGAATTTTTAATTAATCATTTAAAACTGAAGGTGAGAACTCCTAAACCATTATATTATATTTTGGTTGATGATATGATGTTTGAAAATGGTTGTTTAATATTCTTTGATCATCAAGTTTGGATGTTTTCATATGAATATTGAATATATATGCAAGTCACGGAAATACACGTCGATAAGCATAGAGGAAATCACTTTCCTTGAATTGATGAAATGGTGTGTATGGAATGTTAAACCTCTTTAAAAATGTTTTAAAATGACTTCGAGGTGTTTTATAAAAATTGAAAAGCGTTTTGGTGAAGAATGAAAGAAATGGAAAATTTAGTTAAAAATTAGCACGTCGCGTAAAGGTAGTTCGCGATTTCGCACCATAAAAGTCAAACAAGTGTAAAATTTGGACTATAGCTTGGAATTCTTTGAGATAAGAATTTTCCAAACTATTATACCTATAGTTTTCCAACTAAGAAAAAAAATCAAGATTTCGATAAGTATTTTTTGAAGTATGAGTAAAAGAAGTTTTAAAAAAATCGCGGTTTTGAAGTTTGGAATCCAAAACTGGATTTCTTTGGATGTTTTGAATTTGTTTAAAAATATGAAATAAATCTTATAAATGTTTTAAAAGTTATTTGAGCAATAAAAATAAATTTTTAAATGATAAAAAGTCGTTTGATCAATATAGCTTAAAAAGGCATTTTCCATAGCACTTTTTCGTAGCACTTTTCTACAACTTTTGAAATATAGTTTTAAAATTTACAATTCTTTTCCAGTTATTTTATAAATATTTTTAAATGATTAATAAAGTGATTTAAAGATGATTTGAATGATTTTTAGAATGTTTAAAGAGTTAGAGTCGATCAAATAGCTTGACCACCTTATTGGTGCCAAAGAGAGTGTCTAGGCTTGAGTTTGGAAAGCCTGTTTCTTGCTCTCCCTAGCTATCCAAACTGTCCCGATAGAGGGGATAATAAATTTGGTTTACTCAGATCAATATCTTCCCAAATGAAAAATGAAATGATTTCGAATTTATTCCTGGTAAAAAGGAGTTTAAAAGTTATCAAGGGATTTTATCAGAGAGGTTTAATATCTTTGTATATATCGGAAAGAAAGTTTTGTAAATGTATATTTCCAAAAGAGATTTCAGTGAAAGAACTTAATAAATTGAAGAATGATGTCCTATTCACTTGGCCTCGTTTGTCGATGATTGTTTCAGAGGAACCAGGTCGGATTTGGATAATTCCTATTTAAAGACAACTTCGAACCAATTTTCTATTCGAGGTGAAGACATGAAGATAATTATGGAAGATGGAATGTAAGGCTACTTGTCATCGACCCTTGGGGAAAATTTCCCATATCGTACTACGTGGAAGTAGTTCTTCATTTAAGATCTTCGATGCAAGGACTTCTCGCTACTAATCCTAGGGTAAATTCTCGATATAATGTGGCAGGAGAATGCTTTCGGTTTCGTTCGGTCCCAGGTTGAACTGGTATAGACGAATGTATGACGTTGCATTTCTAGTTACATACGCGATCTCTATGAATGTATTATCTTCTTGGTGGCGGAGAATGCAACTTCTCTTAGTTTAACTCCCTTTCCTGAGACATATGAGCTCGAGAGTTATATGTTTGTAGAGATCAGTTGTGTGACCATAGAATGGCAGCGTGGCATTCAAAGAAAGATGATGTTCTATGTGAAAGGTAAACATTACCTCAAGCCTCACACCCAAAAATGGCTGAAACAGGGTAGATGCGGCAAGGCTATGTGGTTCGCAACCAGTAGGGTACGATCATCCCCTTTTAGATATATTTATACCCGCTATGACATTTGGGTTTAAATTACTATGGTGTATTCTAAGAGACATCTCGGACAGGCTATGTCATATTCGGTACTATCTAGGAAGAGGTAGTCCGATCTTATGTTGGTAGAGAACCATCAGTTGGGTCTCGGTACGTTCCTCTAGAGATGTACTGCCGGAAGGTAGTCCCTTCACCTGGTCATTTGTATGGAAATCCATTCTCCAATAAGTGCCTGGCATTCTGTTTGTAGAGCCTAGTATGTTGGAATTTAATAATAGTAACAATTTCGGCTAAGATTGATAAATTTACTTGTAAATGTTTTCAAAGATATGTCTTTAAAAATAATATCAAGTATTTTTATGTGAGAATGTTTCGGCTATCATAAGTAAAAATTTGTTCCGTGTTTATGTGCGTCGTGGTCTTATGAGATATCTTTTGTTTTCAAACAACGTATTTTGAGTTCTCATACCAGTTCCATGACTAACCCAGAGTTTATTTTGTTTCCCTTTAAACTCTGGTTGCCCTATTATTTCAGGCAGCCAAGTAGTCAGGATTCTGTTTGAAGTATTTTTGGAAAGAGCATGCTGGAAGAGGTTTTTGGAACTTGGAGCTGGAGCGCCCGATGTGGATGTCTATCTATCTAATTATTTTTATTTTTTCGTTATGTCTAAGATAGTTAATACCGACAAGTGTGGGAGCAGGCAGTTATAACAGTTCCTGGCTGGGTTAGTTCATACAAAAACTCCCATGTACCCTAGGGAGGGTGGTTGCTTGTATTATCTATCTATTTTAACGTAATGTGTGAATTTGTGTTTCTATCTTTTACTTTACTTTACCCCTAAAAATCTGCCTCCTCATCACTTGGAATTACGACACGTGAACATAGTGGATGTATTAGTGTCGATTTTTAAGAGACGAGGAGATGGGTCATCACATTCTTCTTCTTGATCACATTGAAGAAGGGAGTGCATTTGTCGATAGATTTGAAAATAAATGGATTCAATGCTGCTACTTTCCTATTCAGTCTCATTACGTCTTTGCTTGTTTTTAGTTCTACCATTCCTTTAATACTTGAATTTAGTCAGGGTATGCTTCAATCCCTCTAACATTAATGATATATCCCAAGAATTTGCCAAACCGGATTCCAAAAGAACATTTTTGTGGGTTAAGCTTCGCATGGGACCTTCTCAATACTCAACATTTATTCCAGGTCTTTTAGATGATTATTTTTCTCATGGGACTTGACCAATATGTCATCAACATATACTCTCATTTTCTGACCGATTTGTTCCTTGAACATTCTATTTACTAGTCTTTGATATGTTGCTCCTACATTCTTCAAGCAAAAGGGCATCACCTTATAACACTACATTCCCTAACCATTTGTAAATCTGTTGTTTTCCTCATCTGGTTTGAACATTGGAATTTGATTATATCTAGAGTATGTGTCTTTATAGGATAAGAGTTATTGTTCGCTTGTTGCATCGACTAGCGGATGTATCCTCGGAAGAGGGTAGCAGTCTTTTGGACATGCTTTGTACAAATCAGCGTAATCGACACACGTTCTCCACTTCTTATTGGACTTCTTGACTAGAACCGGATTAGCTAACCATTTTGGGTAGAAAACTTCTCTGATAAATCTATTCTCAAGCAACCTTTGTAGGATCGATTTCACCCTAGAGTGGGGGTGAATAGGGTGATAGTATAAATTATAAAATTAATTGCGGAAGCTTATAAAATAATTTCAACACAGATCACAGAACAATAGCGGCACAGAATAATAGCAGAATAATAAGCAGAAATAGAACGACACAGAATTTACCCAGCTTCGGCAAAACCCTGCCTACGTGCTGCCCCCAAGGTTCCTACTAGAAATTAGATAGTCAGGCGCTTACACACGTAAACTCGCGACACCCGCTATCGACTAATCCTAACTCTACGCTCAAAACCCCGCCACAACTCAGCCACTGAGTTGCGAATTCTCAAGCTACGCTACGTAGCTTGTCCCTTAGTCACGCGACTAGTAAATATGACGGTTTAAAATTTAAATGTAAATCTAAAAAGCAAACTAAAAAGGAAATACACAAAAACCCTAATTAAAAATAAAAAAACCCTTAAAATAAAGGCCGGCCCCCTTTTATATTTTAACCCGTTCCTTTTAGTTTCTTCGCTCCTTTATTTGGAGATGGCGGTCGTTCCTCTTTGAAGCTAAATTAGGGCTTCGTCCCTTCGATCCAATTTAGGGTTTTTGAAATTCGAAGCTTGCGACTGCGATTGAATTATTGATTCGGCGTTCTTTTGTCAATCGATGATTTCCTTTGTGCACTTCAACTGCTTCGAATTGATTGAATTCGAAAAGCTTCGGTATGTACTTTCTGCTCTTTTTGTTTTTCTGTTTGTATGCTTGAATTCGATACTCAAAAATTGCCGATAATGATTTCAATTTATAGGAGTCGATCTCCTTGAATAACGTTCGTCTGAATTTTTCTATACTATGCTTTCGGCTATCTGATACTGTTTTGGTGCTTGAGATTTTACCTTGACTAATTCATGTGTGCATTATTCTTGTTATTTCTTGGTTGACTTGGTTTAAAATCGACGGCTTTGAATTTATGTTTGATCATGGCTCCGTGAATTTCTCTGACCTGACACGACGCCTTGAATTTGAGACGTTTGGTTACCACTGGCTTTGACTTGGTTACACGGCTATGTCAATCGCTTTATTGCCAAGGCTCTGACTTTGAATCGTGAATTCAACTTCTTTTACCTGATGACTTCGGCCATTTTGAATTTTTTAAACTGCTCTTCTGGATATTGTTCGAACTGTACACATGCTCGATTCTATTCAAAGTGTTGTTTACCTTGCTGCATATCACTGTACATGTTGTTGCTTCTGGTTACTGAGTTGTTTCATTTGGTATGCTGTTTCGAACCATGTTCGTTGTGGCACCGTGTCACTGTGTTTGTTGAGTCACTGTACATTCAAGTCTGCATTCACCGTGTTCATTTGAGTGCCGAGTCTTTGAGCATTGTTGTGAGTAGTTTGTGGTTTTCATTTTTGCTGTTTGCATGCTTCATTGACATCTGGATATTGATCACCATTATTGCTGTGTTGATCTGAATTGCTTTGGCCCTGTTGCCTACACTCTGGTGCATTCCTGTATATGCTTTGCTTTTTACTTGGTTCATGCATTGCTGTGTTGGCTTGATGGTTTTGTAGTTGTTTGTTGTGGATATTGTGGGATGCCATCTTCATGTACTTGATTTGTGACTTCAGTGTATTTTGGAGTTGTAGCTTGCACTGTGCACTGCATTCACGCCCTTGCTGTGTTGTCATCATGTTGGTTTGGTTGTGCACTTGCTTGTGTTTCACTGAGCTTTGGCATGTGGTCTTTGCTGTGTTAAATTCATCAAGTCACTTGTTTTATTCGTCTGGTTTCCATTGGTAACATTGTCGACTTATGTGGTCTTGAGTATTGCTGGTCTTTGGCATTTGGTCAGTTGCCTTTGTGTCTTTGATATTGTGCATTTGATCTAGATGTTTATGTTGTATTTTTTTATCTTCACTTGAGCATTCTAATCTATGAAGCATTTTAGTCTGGTGCATATTTGTATACTTGTTCATCACTGTTGTAGTCTTTCCATGAGTCACTTGTGCTCGGGCTCACAGTACACTGATGCATTCTGGTTTGATTTGCTACTGTCTCGGCCTATACTGTTTACTTAAGTGTTGCTGAGTTTCATCATGGTTTGCATTTTGATGCTCTTTGAGTTACAGTGTTTCATTTTTGATTGAGGCTTGTTTTAGATGACTTGACCATTTGCACCTGTGTTGAATCCGGTTTCACAACTCGGGTTCGACCTTGTGCTAATGTCGAAACTTTATTTATATTGCACCTGAGTTGAACCCGTCTTTTTATTTTGGGTTTGACCTTGTGCTCACCTGTCCCTGTAGCATTATCAAGTGTATATCGGTGTGCACACCCTTGTGGCATGTACAGTGATACACTGTGCATGTCACATTGTTCGTGTGTGATGAATTCAAGTATAAATCATGACGAACAACCCAAATAACTGAGGCAAATAATATTTTCAAAAACCATATTTTATTTTATATTGCAAAAATATTTCTTTTTCAATTTTACTGCGTTAGTGAATATTTTTGCAGATTGCTCAGATGCTGGGTTCTAACTGGAACGAAGTTGAAGATAAAATACGAGTTGAGTGAATGAGTGATGTGTAGTGAGGTTAAATGTAAATATGACATTGTGATGTATTTGTAATCAGAATTGTATATGTATAGTGAGAGCTTGAATTTGTACTATTCAAAATTGTAATAAATATTTGTTTGAATAAAATTTCTGTTTGAATTCAAATTCTGTGTTATTTTATTTTATTCAGCAAATATTTATTTAATCTATGAAAAATAAAATAGTACATTATCAAATACATTTAAACGAATGTATATATGTTTATTATCATCAAACGAAAATCATATAAGCGCATATTCAGCAATCTCCCCCTTTTGATGATAACAAACATATATTTAAGATTTTTAATATATTAAATGTATTTGATCATTGATATTCTCTAATTTTCTCCCCCTATTTAAATGCTTCCTCTCTACACAATACTCCCCCTACATATATGCATACAAATAAAAATAAGCAAATGAGCCTAGATGCAAATAGAAAATTATTTGACCTTTGCTTGATTTTATTTGACAAAATCTTAACTTTTCTCTCCCCCTTTTGTTATCAGCAAAAGAATAATAGTGTTAGAGAAAATAGAGACAAAGTGATCAATAACAATCCAACATTAAACTCAAATTGAATATGAATATTAAACTTCAACAGAAATCAAACAAAAATCATAACTACCCTTGTTAGGCGCATATTCCACTTTTAGAAATAATTGAAATGATATTCTCATATAAAATCATACAGATGTATCTACTTGTGGTACATTTATATCAGGAATTTGAATATCTACTAATCATGCATAACCGTTAGGACTTTTAAATGAGATTAGTGGTATTCCAATTTAATTTTTTTTAAAATGAAATCAAGTATCTTCTAACCACGCATGACCGTGAGGACTTTTAAATGGGATTAGAATCAACTTGTCTATTTAATCAATTAATTTTGATATGCGTTCCATACATGCATAACCGTAAGGACTTTTAAATGAGCATGGAAGCACATAATCAAAAATCCAAGTAATTCACCCATGCATAACCGTGAGGACTTTTAAATGAGAGTGAATACTATGGATATTTATTTATTTATTTTTAAAAAAAAATGTGAAATGAAAAACAAATGTTCCCTGATTATAGTACCACATATCGACAAACTATATTGCATTCTTGAAAAAAAACAATGGTCGATAGAAATATGATAGATATAGAAATGTCATGGAATCTTTACCCAACAAAAATTTTTATAACTCTTGTTTGAATTCCTAAAGAAATTTCCCCAATATACTCTATTGGGTAATGTATGTTAAATATCAACACTTATCACCTTTTCAATCACTACTTATCTTTTTGATAATTAGTCGGGAGTCGGATTAGTCAAAATTTGTCATTTAAAATCAAATAAAAATGACTAATCTGAAAATATGGTCAAACAATTATTTTCTCAAAGGGGTTATATGAAAAAAATTCTGCTAAATGAAAAATTATTTAAAATGAACAATATGCAGATATTTTCTATGAAAAACGATGCAGTTACTAAATGTCTCAAAAATCACGTTCAACTAGTAATTTTTCTATCAACTAGATTACCAGTGTAATCTGCATCTGAGTTTCTCTTTCAATCACTAACTAAAATTGATAAACCATACCATGAAGTGTGCATAAAAAATTTCAAACTCAATTTTAGCAACAATTTAAATGACATTCTTTGAATTTGAATTGAAGCCGAGGAAATAATCATAAAACCGTGAATATAGAGTTAGCCGAATTATGACCAAATGTATCCAACAAAACACAATGTTTAATCCAAACAAATATGTATGAAGTAATTCAAAAATGGTGTTTTTGGCATCAATATAATTGACCAACTATGTCGAACAAGTCAGAATCAAAAAAATCATCTCTTTTCAACATCACAATATTTGGCTGATTTCATTCAGAATATGGTGCAGATTATCACATTTAATATACCTTCACCTGTTTTACCTTTACGATAATTTTTCATGGTTGCTCATTGTGATTCTGCACCTTTGTACTAGGCTAAGGAACTTTGCTTTGTTGCCCATTGTGTTTTTGGAACAGCCAAAAACCAGATAACACTGTTGTTGTTCCTTAGCCTGCCACCACACCTACACGGGAAAAGATTTATGTGACCTATTTGTTTTTATAGGTCCATTGTTGTTAGTGGCAGAATTTTTATAAAAATAATTTTGTGGAGACCCAAAACTATTTATAATTGTTCCCTTCGGCACCCAAATTTGTTTAACTTTAAGAGTTTTTACATTTGTGCCTTTTGAAACCCAAATAGGTATAGTTTTCACATGTTTGGGTCTATACCAACAATTATTGTGATTGTGTCCATATTTTCTACAAATTGTGCACATAGAATTAATATTGCTTTCAACAATTTTCTAACTACTATATCCAAGTCCTTGTCAAACCCTATTAACAGTTTGCTTTCCTAATAGCATATTCAATGATTTTTCACTTTTTGAAAATTTATCTAAAGTCGTTGACAATTGTTGGACTTGCATTTTGAGAGATTCATTTTCATTTAACAATTGTGTGCAATTTTTAATTGAATTCTCTCTTCTAGTATTTTCATTCTCTTTTAAAATCAGAATTTCATTTTCAAGTGATTTTATAATGATTTCTGATTTTCTAATTTCTTCTTCGAATGTTGGACACTTATCACACTTAGGGATCCTGCTTTGATAGGTTTTAACTAATTGGTCAAGTTGTTCATTTAATTCTATCAAAGAGTCTTTTTGTGATTCAAGTTTAGCGTGTTTTTTCCTAAGTCGTTCAAAACAGCCATTCACTTCATGGAAATAAATAAGTAATTCAGAGTGAGTAAGTTTTGATATCTCGCTTGGCTCGTCATCGTCGCTACCAGTTATATTTCCATGAAGGCACATATCTGCATTTTCACTCTCACTGCTAGAACTTTGATTATCTTCATCACTTGTATTCCACGTGGCTGCAAAACTTTTTCTTTTTGATTTCTTTTTAAAGTCGCGTTGACTTTGAGGACAATTGGGCTTGATGTGTCCGGGTTGGTTGCACTTGTGACAGATGATCTTCTGTTCTTCTGAGTAGTCTAGTGCTTTTGCTATTCTGCTTTTCGCTTTTTGAATTCGAGCTGAATTTCCATATTTGTAATTCCATCTTTTGAATTTCTTTATTAATAGCTCCAATTTTGCTGCTGCATCATCATCATCATCACCATCACTTTCTGTTGTTCCTTTAAGAGCTATTGATTTCTTTCGAGTGTCACTTCCTTCACGCTCTTCCTTGAATTTCATTTCCAGCTCATAAGTGGTGAGATTTCCGATGAGTTCTTCAACTTTCATTTGTTTTAAATCTTTCGATTCTTGAATGGTTGTCACCTTTGCTTCAAATTTTCGTGGTAGGACTCTGAGGATTTTTCGGACTATCTCCAACTCTGTGTATGATTTCCAAGAGCTTTTGATTTATAAACGATATTGGAAAGTCGTCCATGCATCTCTTTGACATATTCTTCCTTCGCCATCGTGAAGTTCTCGTATTCGCTGCTTAGCATGGCAAGGCGAGATTCTTTGACTTGAGATGTCCCATATTTCCTACGCAGTTAGACAATGTGAGACACGATTAAATTCAAATTGATCCAATGAACAGATAATAGAATTCATAGCTTTAGCATCAGTATTTTGTAATTTATTTTCTAGTTCTGTCCATTGTTCCTTTGGTTTATCTACTTCCTGATTATCTACAGTTATAGTCGGTGTTCTATAACCTGTCTCAACAATATTCCAAGCGTCAATGGTTTTCAGAAAGATTTCCATCCTATTTTTCCAATAAGCATATTCACCATTGAACATTGGTGGTCTAACTATGGATTGACCCTCAAGAAAAGCAGTATTAAAAGAAGCCATTTTAAAAATTCAAATTTTTAAAACAAAAATTGGTTTTTGAAAAACGAATTTTTTTTAAAAGCAGAAGTTGACTTCTATTCCTAGCTCTGATATCACTTGTAGGATCGATTTCACGCTAGAAGGGCGGTGAATAGGGTGATAGTATAAATTATAAAATTAATTGCGGAAGCTTATAAAATAATTTCAACACAGATCATAGAACAATAGCATCACAGAATAATAGCAGAATAATAAGCAGAAATAGAACGATACAGAATTTACCCAGCTTCGGCAAAACCCTGCCTACGTGCTGCCCCCAAGGTTTCTACTAGAAATTAGATAGTCAGACGCTTACACACGTAAACTTGTGACACCTGCTATCGACTAATCCTAACTCTTTGCTCAAAACCCAGCCACAACTCAGCCACTGAGTTGCGAATTCTCAAGTTACGCCACGTAGCTTGTCCCCTAGTCACACGACTAGTAAATATAACGGTTTAAAATTTAAAAGTAAATTTAAAAAGCAAATTAAAAACAAATACACAAAAACCCTAATTAAAAATAAAAAACCCTTGAAATAAAGGCCGGCCCCCTTTTATATTTTGACCCGTTCCTTTTAGTTTCTTCGTTTCTTTATTTGGAGATGGCGGCCGTTCCTCTTTGAGGCTAAATTAGGGCTTCGTCCCTTCGATCCAATTTAGGGTTTTTGAAATTCGAAGCTTGCGACTGCGATTGAATTTTTTATTCGGCGTTCTTTTGTCAATCGATGATTTCCTTTGTGCACTTCAACTGCTTCGAATTGATCTAATTCGAAAAGCTTCGGTATGTACTTTCTTCTCTTTTTGTTTTTCTGTTTGTATTCTTGAATTCGATAAATTGCCGATGATGATTTCAATTTATAGGAGTCGATCTCCTTGAATTACGTTCGTCTGAATTTTTCTATACTATGCTTTCGGCCATCTGATATTGTTTTGATGCTTGAGATTTTACCTTGACTAATTCATGTGCGAACTATTCTTGTTATTTCTCGGTTGACTTGGTTTAAAATCGACGGCTTTGAATTTATGTTTGATCATGGCTCCGTGAATTTCTCTGACTTGACTCGATGCCTTGAATTTGAGACGTTTGGTTACCACTGGCTTTGACTTGGTTACACGGCTATGTCAATCGCTTTATTGCCAAGGCTCTGACTTTGAATCGTGAATTCAACTTCTTTTACCTGATGACTTCGGCCATTTTGAATTTTTTAAACTGCTCTTCTAGATATTGTTCGAACTGTACACATGCTCGATTCTATTCAAAGTGTTGTTTACCTTGCTGCATATCATTGTACATGTTGTTGCTTCTGGTTACTGAGTTGTTTCATTTGGTATGCTGTTTCGAACCATGTTCGTTGTGGCACTGTGTCACTATGTTTGTTGAGTCACTGTACATTCAAGTCTGCATTCACTGTGTTTGTTTGAGTGCCGAGTCATTGAGCATTGTTGTGAGTAGTTTGTGGTTTTCATTTTTGCTGTTTGCATGCTTCATTGACATCTGGATATTGATCACCATTGTTGCTGTGTCGATCTGAATTGTTTTGGCCATGTTGCCTACACTCTGGTGCATTCCTGTATATGCTTTGCATTTTACTTGGTTCATGCATTGTTGTGTTGGCTTGATGGTTTTGTAGTTGTTTGTTGTGGATATTGTGGGATGCCATCTTCATGTACTTGATTTGTGACTTCAGTGTCTTTTAGAGTTGTAGCTTGCACTGTGCACTGCATTCACGTCCTTGCTGTGTTGTCATCATGTTGGTTTGGTTGTGCACTTGCTTGTGTTTCACTGAGCTTTGGCATGTGGTCTTTGCTGTGTTAAATTCATCAAGTCACTTGTTTTATTCGTCTGGTTTCCATTGGTAACATTGTCGACTTATGCGGTCTTGAGTATTGCTGGTCTTTGGCATTTGGTCAGTTGCCTTTGTGTCTTTGATATTGTGCATTTGATCTAGATGTTTATGTTGTATTTGTTATCTTCACTTGAGCATTCTGATCTATGAAGCATTTTAGTCTGGTGCATATTTGTATATTTGTTCATCATTGTTGTAGTCTTTCCATGAGTCACTTGTGCTCGGGCTCACAGTACACTGATGCATTCTGGTTTTATTTGCTACTGTCTCGGCCTATAGTGTTTACTTGAGTGTTGCTGAGTTTCAACATGGTTTGCATTTTTATGCTCTTTGAGTTACAGTGTTTCATTTCTGGTTGAGGCTTGTTTTAGATGACTTGACCATTTACACCTGTGTTGAATCCGGTTTCACAACTCGGGTTCGACCTTGTGCTGATGTCGAGACTTTATTTATATTGCACCTGAGTTGAACCCGTCTTTTTATTTTGGGTTTGACCTTGTGCTCACCTGTCCCTGTAGCATTATCAAGTGTATATCGGTGTGCCCGGCCTTGTGGCATGTACAGTGATACACTATGCATGTCACATTGTTCGTGTGTGATGAATTCAAGTATAAATCATGACGAACAACCCAAATAACTGAGGCAAATAATATTTTCAAAAACCATATTTTATTTTATATTGCAAAAATATTTCTTTTTCAATTTTACTGCGTTAGTGAATATTTTTGCAGATTGCTCAGATGCTGGATTCTAACTGGAATGAAGTTGAAGATAAAATACGAGTTGAGTGAATGAGTGATGTGTAGTGAGGTTAAATGTAAATATGACATTGTGATGTATTTGTAATCAGAATTGTATATGTATAGTGAGAGCTTGAATTTGTACTATTCAAAATTGTAATAAATATTTGTTTGAATAAAATTTCTGTTTGAATTCAAATTCTGTGTTATTTAATTTTATTCAGCAAATATTTATTTAATCTATGAAAAATAAAATAGTACATTATCAAATACATTTAAACGAATGTATATATGTTTATTATCATCAAACAAAAATCATATAAGCGCATATTCAGCAACCTTTTGACTTGTTCTCTTAAAGCATTGGAATGGACTTATAGAACTGTCTGTTCATCAATTGAGCTAGTGTGATATTTGGATCTATGTTCAAGGCATGATACATGATGGTTGGATCTATTCTGATCATATTTGAGTGAGTCCAAGAAAATACATCATTGTTAGATTGAAGGAAACATATTAAATCTCCTTGATTTTTCCATCTAATCCCTTTTTGATGTTAATTGTTTATATTATATCAACTGAATCTAAGCATATTTCTTCAAGACCTCCATTGATTCCATCATCTCCTACTTATTTTTGCAATCTAATTCAGTGTCAATTTCTTCATCTTCTATTACGTCTTCTACCAAGTTTGTTGTAACAACCCTGTATTTTGTGTTTATTTTAATTTTATATTTTATTTATTTTAACTGAAATTCATGATTTAAAAACTTTATTTTATTTATTAAAATGGATAAATTTTGTTATTCTAAATATAAATTTTGATTTTTGTGTGAATTATAATTCTAAACCTGAATAAATGGAATAATTCCAAAAAAATGTATTTTTGGTCAAATTGGTCATACTTTGACTTTAAAATTTGAAAATTAAAAATTTTAATTTTTGAAATTTTATCTTTTATTATTAAAATAGATTTAATTTCAAGAATACTACTTTTTGTTTCGTTGAAATCGGATTAATATTATGAAAGTTATGCTTTTTATAATATTGTGTGTAAATTGTTTTATTTAACAAATTTGTTTATTTTAATTTATATAAATAATATTTTTGTTTGTAAAATCATGTTTTAATTTGTGTAACATGATATGTTATGCATATATTTTATGTTTAAAACCTTGGTGTTTAATTGTTTAAAGGAGTTTGAATTTTTAAAATTTCTTGCATTAATTTGCCAAATTTTAAATAAATATAAGCAATTTCTGTAATGGTAGATTTTGGTTAAAATTTTTGACACTAATTGAAATTTTAATTTCGAAATTCTAACTTCAAATCTTTATTTAAAATATGTATATTCACAACATTTATTTCGCTGTTGTTTTACTTACTTATATTGGTTATGTACTTTTAAATTAAGTAATAAATAATGTTGTACAAAGGCAATAAATTATAAGTTTTAAATTGGTACGTTTATATCCGTTCTTGTTTTATTTATTTGGCGCTATAAATGGTACGTTATTTCCTGATATATTCTTTAGCATATTTTACTAATTAAATAAGAAACAAATAAATTTAAATACGTTACTTTTGGGCATACGTTTTAAATTATCTCTTGCCTTTAAAATACACCCCTTTGATTCCATACGTTAGCTTTGCAAATCAACAGCCGTTCAAATATGATTTCCTGCCTTACAAATCACGTGTAAAACTTTCCACTTTCATTTGCATCTCCGTATTTAATAGGAATATAATCTTTGATTTACACTAGCCGTTTCAAAATCTTTTGTATCTTTCCATTTGCTTCTGTATACTTAATAGAAATGAATGCCTAAATTTTCTCTCGCCACTTTAAACAAAATTTCTTGCCTTTCTCCCACTTAATCAACGCAAGCTTCCCTAGTAACTATTCAAAACCCACGTACACAAATGCCCACGGCATATTATTTGGGCTTCATCTCCTCTCTTACGTGTGAAGCTTCTCCTGTAGGTAAATGGCTTCACTTATTTTATTTTATTTTCTTTTTTCTTCTTCTTTTTTTTCTTTTGTTTCCATTTGTTCTGTTCCACCTTAGTGCTCGGCTACTCCACCACCTTCCACGACAGGCCTGCGCCCCTCCACCACCACCACTTTCGGCCTTGCTCCTCTCTTTTATTTAAAGGTATATATATCCATAAGTGTATATAAATCTGTTATCTGATCTTGCTTAAATAGGTTTTCTGTTTTATATCTATAAGTTTTTATATCTAAGTTATAGTATGAACGGATAGTTATATATAAGTTGATTTTTAATGTGTATGTGTGTTTTAAAAATAAAAAATAAAATAAAATAAAAGTGAAATAAAATATAGGTAGGTATAAGTTTTATATGAGCCTGCAAATCTATTAGTTACATTATTTTTATAAGTTTACTTAAGCTATAAAAATTATATTAGCAGCATATAGTTATATAGTGCATACATATATAGGCTTACAACATAATATGAAAAGGTTACAGTATATTTTGTTATGCACATAAAATCAAGTATGTAAATCATATAACCTAATATTTGTATAATAATATAAGTTAAGTGTTTAGTAAAGTTGTTAACATGGGTTCAACCTCTTGTGTATATTTTAGCTTATTTAGAAATATATTTGTTTAAAGTATCTGTTTATTTTAGGCAGCATATCTGTAAGTATTATATAAAGTATATTATGTAGATATGTTATTTTTTCAAAAACGATGATTTTAGATATATATTTAATTTAATATGTGTTTAGAATTTTGAATTTATATACAAATTATTTTAATATATAAACTATTTAAAGTATTTAACTATATGTACTATTTTTAACATCTAATCTTTTTAGGCGTTTTAAATGTAAACAATGATTTTTATTTCAACATTCGTTTTAAAATTTTAATATTGATTTCATGGGAAGATAACATATATATCGTTGCATATGGATTTGTATTTGTCTGCATATATGTGGGGTCGGTTTTCAAACTTATATTAGTGTTAGCGTTTAAGATGGATTTAAGGAAATTTTAAGGAAATGTATGAATTGTATAAACACTGTATATTGAGTTTTGTTTAAATTAAAAATTTTGGGACATGATATGGATTTGAAAATATATGTTTGAAAATATTTTAGAGACAAATAATAATATATAAAATGAAATAGTTTCGTTATATCAAAACTAATTCAATCATTCTCATCGATTTCCTATTATCAGCCTTGTCAGTCGTGCCTGTTTTCTACATCAAATCATATCCATCTAGCGTTGCTTTGGATTTAGTAGCTCATTTCTGTGTTGAATCTCTCTAGCCTCGAAAGGTGAGCAATCACTCATGATTAACGTTCTTATATTCATTAAATTTGATTTCAATTGAAACGACAATTGAAATAGGCTGTTATTAGCTATTTAAATTGTGATATATGCGATTATCTATAACTGTTCACCTGTGGGATATGACACCATATCTGTTGGAACTTCATATTTACGATATTTCGTAATTTTGACTACATCAACTATATAAGTCACTATATTATATACTAACTTGTTTTTACAGGAATCAATCAAAGATCGGATTCAAATGAGCTTCAGCTATTAGTATGTATCGAGTCTGTGTCTAGAAGTAATAATATGTTAAAATCTCTCATGTATGATATATATTGCATTATCATCTCATCTATTTGCTTCAAGAGTAAAAAACCAAATTTTATGTTACATTCAGACGTCTGAGTGCCCCATTTCAGACGTCTGAATCTGAAAGTATGAATATTGTATACTACAATATTCAGATGTCTGAAAGTTCAATTTCAAACGTCTGAATATGACTAAAAGTTGCCTATTTGCTTTCTGTTTCAAATCTCGATGCATTTCAGAAGTCTGAATTTTTAATTTCAGACGTCTGAATATTTACAATGGCTATTTTTTTGAAAAGGCATTTTCATTCATGAAAAGTTGCGACCTTTAATTCAACAGCTTTTGATGATAACTCTTCATGAACAATTACAACCATTTATTACCTATATAAACACATTAGAATCAAGTTTTAAATTCACCAATTCTATTGATTATTATTCAATTATTGAAATTCTTGATTCTAACTCATTTGTGCTAAAAATATCATTCAAATTCCAATTCTACTTTCTTAATCTTCACGCATTCATACATGTATCATAAAGGAGAAAGATTATAGGAAGTTTGTACTATCAAGAGACAAATTCGTGTTATTAAGAACACATTGTGTCAAATATACTTTTATATAAGTTGAAGTCCTCTTCGGCTGTTGAGGCAAAATCCTGTTCTACTGCTCAGGTCCCTTGTTTGGTTGTTGTAAACCTGTTCCTCCGGGTTAAGTGAGGTTTGATGTTAGTGAAATTCCAGAAGGAGTCTGGGACTGGACGTAGAACGGGAAGTTCAAACCAGTATAAAAATTCCCGGTGTGCTTGTTTGATTTTTACTTATTTACATTGCTCTAGTATTTTAGTTTATTTCCGCACTAGTATAGTATAATTCCATGTAGCACGATCCAAGGTAACTTTTATTTGGTATCAAAGCAAGATTTATTATAACCGTTACACAATTATCTGATATTTTTGCTAAGATGGAAAACAACACCAGCACTGTTAACATTGTCATTAACACTAGTTTTATTGAAGGTCAATCCACTGCACGACCTCCACTTTTTAATGGTATGAATTACAATTATGGGGCAACTCGAATGCGTATTTATATGCAAGCAAGTGGTTTTGACTCATGGAATATTACTCAAACTGAATATAACATTCCTACAACAGAATATTCTACATGGTCAAACACACAAAAACTAGATGCTACTGCTAATGCCAAAGCTATGAATATGCTATTTTGTGCTTTAGATAGAAATGAATTTAACCGTGTTAGCATGTGCACAACTGCTTATGAAATATGGAGAACACTTAAAGTTACTCACAAAGGAACTAACACGGTTAAACAAAGCAAAATATCCATGCTCAAAAGTCAATTTCAAAATTTTAGAATGAAACAGGATGAAACTATAAATGATATGTACTCTAGATTTCAAGATATATATCACTCTTTACTAGGACTTGGAGAAAAGTATTCTGATTTTGATATTGTTTCAAAAATTCTTAATTCTTTAACGGATGAATGGGAAAGAAAAGTTTTAGCTATTGAAGAAGTTAATGATCTTTCTACCATGAAACCAGAAGAGTTGATAGGAAATCTAATGTCCTATGAAGTGAATTTGCAGGCTAAAAGAGTACAAGCACAAGATAAAAAGAATATGGCATTCCATGCTGAAAAAGAAGAATCAGATTCTGATGAAGAAGACTTAGCATTCATTGCCAAAAACTTTAAAAAGTTTTTGAAGTACAGAAAAGGAAATCGAAACAACGGGAAAAGAAACTTCAACAACAATTCAAATAAGCTATCTTCATCCATACTAGAATACTTTAACTGTCACAAGAAAGGACACATGCAAAAGGATTGTCCAGAACAAAAGAAAATATATCACAATAAGAATCGAAAGGACAAGTCAAAAGGAAAAGCACTTTCAGTAATATGGGATGACTCAGATTCTTCTTCTTCAGAAAGCAGCAGTGATAGTGAGAAAGAACAGGCAAATGTTTGTTTTATGGCTTCAGGAAATGAGGTAAATGATCTTACTTTTGATGGTATGATTGAAATAAATTCAGAATTTCTTGACAATTTAAAAAGCATGAAAATAAAATATAAAGAAGTTCTATAAAATCAGAGAAAAGCAGAATTCGAGAGAGATATGCTTAACGATGAAAAGAAAATATTAGAAGAAGAACTTGAAATTTTTCAAGATAACTTCTTTAATAATAATTCTTAACTTACTTTATTGAGTCAAGAAATTGAAACTCAAAAAGAAAAGAATGGTTCTCTTGTCTCTGAAAATCATGAGCAAAAAACTAAGATCAAAATGATAGAATTAGAAAATACTTGCCTACAAACCAAGTTAGATAATATTACTAGAAATATTTCTAACTTTAATAAAGGTAGAGAAAATCTATCTAGTATTATTGAAAATTCTCAATCCACTTCCAATAAGATGGGACTAGGATATTCTAAGAAATCTCTACCTAAAAAGGAAACTAGGAAAAATAATTCTTATATTAATAGTTATCCAAAAAAGAAAAATTCTAAAACCATAAAAATATGGGTTCCTAAAGCAAACAATAGTTTGATTAGAAATAAATATATAGATATCTTTTTGGAAACTGTTCATAAAAATCAGAATTATATTTTTAAGAGGAATACTGAACCTACTTGGGTTTGGTTTCCTAAGACCTAACTCTTAGAACCCTATAAAAAGGTGGGTACCAATGTTATTTTTATTATTTGCTGGACCCACTTATAAAGAAAGGAAAATGGATACTCGACAGCGGTTGCTCAAAACATATGACTGGAGACAAAAATATGCTATCAAATATTACTTACTCAAATGGAGGCTCTGTCACCTTTGGAGACAATTCCAAAGGATATGTCATTGGAAAAGGCAACGTCAGTAATGTCGGCACACCTGATTTACCTCTTATTTCTAATTTTTTATTAGTTAAAAATTTAAAACACCATCTTTTGAGTATCAGCCAGTTATGTGACAAAGGTTTTAAAATCTCTTTTTCTAAAGATAAGTGTAGCATCCTTGATAAAAATCAAAATCTTATATTTGAAGGAAATAGAGACAGAAATATCTATGTTCTGAATATGAAAATCAATCATAATTCAGATATGTGTTTAATAGCTAATGAAAATGATCCTTGGCTATGGCACAAAAGATTCTGTCATATAAACTTCAAAACTCTAAATAAACTTTCTAAAAATGATTTAGTCAGAGGATTACCAAAAATGAACTTCAAAGTCAATCATATTTGTGATGCATGTCAATTAGGAAAATTAACTAAATCATATTTTAAATCTAAGAAAGTTATCTCTACTTTACAACCACTTGAATTACTACACATGGATCTATTTGGACCAACCCAAGTTCAATCCATAAACCATAATAGATATGTGTTTGTGATAGTAGATGATTTCTCTAAATATACTTGGACCATTTTTATGAAAAACAAAAGTGATACATTTGAGCAGTTTAAAATTTTTGTCAAATGTATTCAAAATTTAAACGGTTAAAAATAAAGAATATAAGAAGTGATCATGGAGGAGAATTTGAAAACGAAGTTTTCGATCATTTTTGTAAAAAGAAAGGAATTTTTCATAATTTTTCGTTTCCTAGAACTCCACAACAAAATGGGGTTATAGAACTTAAAAATAGAACTTTACAAGAATGCGCACGAACTTTGTTAAATGGAAGTAGTCTTCCAAAACATTTCTGGGAAGAAGCTGTTGCAACTGCTTGTTATGTTTTGAATCGTGTTTCTATTCGGCCTCTAACAAAAAATACTTCTTATGAACTTTTTACTGGAAGAAAACCAAAGATTTCTTATTTTAAAGTGTTTGGTTCAAAATGTTTTATATTAAATACAAAGGATCAGCTTGGAAAATTCAATGCGAAATCCGACGAAGGAATCTTTCTAGGATATTCAGATCGAAGAAAAGCTTATCGTGTATTTAATAAAAGATAAAATACTGTTGAAGAAACATTACATGTATCTTTCGATGAAAATATGCTACAAAAACCAAGTATACAAGATGATGATGATGATTTTCCAGATGACATTACAAATACAGCTATAAATCTTGAAAATGTTGAAAACATTGTTGACAATAATGTTGAATTAAGATCTTCACCAAAAATATTACGGGATCATCCTGTCCAAAATATTATTGGTGAAATTAATTCAAATATTCAAACTAGAAGTCATCTAAATCAAATGGGCCATGCAGCATTCCACTCTAATATCGAGCCAAAGAAGCTTCCACGGATGACTACTGGATAATTGCAATGCAAGAAGAGCTAAACCACTTTGAACGCAATGAAGTTTGGGAATTAGTTTCTAGACCAAGTGATCAAACTGTTATTGGAACGAAATGGATCTACAAAAATAAAGCAGACGAACAAGGTAACATCACTAAAAATAAAGCAAGACTTGTTGCACAAGGATACAATCAAGAAGAAGGAATTGACTACGAAGAAACATTTGCTCCAATTGCAAGACTAGAAGCAATACGAATTCTATTGGCCTATGCATGTTTTCACAATTTCAAACTTTTTTCAAATGGACGTTAAAAATGCTTTTTTGAATGGTTATATAAAAGAAAAAGTATATGTTGAACAACCTCCCTTATTTATTCACGAGAAATTTCCTAATCACGTTTATAAACTTAAGAAAGCTCTTTACGGTTTAAAACAAGCACCACGTGCTTGGTATGATCGATTAAAGACTTATCTAATTTCTTCGGGATTTCTAATTGGGAAAGTTGATCAAACACTTTTTATTAAACATTCAAAAAGGGATATTTTAATAGTTCAAATTTATGTTGATGATATCATTTTTGGTTCTACAAATGACAAACTGTGTCAGGACTTCTCTGAAATAATGACTAAAGAATTTGAAATGTCTCATATGGGAGAATTAACATATTTTCTTGGTTTACAAATAAAACAAATTCAAAATGGCATTTTTATTAATCAAGAAAAATATTGTAATAATCTAATCAAACGTTTCGGAATGGAAAACACTTCTGCAAAACCAACTCCAATGAGTACAACTACACATCTTGAAAAAGATGAAAATGGCAAAAGTGTTGACCAAAAACTATATCGAAGTATGATTGGATCATTGCTATATTTAACTGCAAGTTGTCCTGATATAATGATGAGTGTTTGTTTGTGTGCTAGATTCCAAGCTAATCCAAAAGAATCACATTTGAAAGCAGTAAAATGAATATTACGTTATCTTACAAACACAAAAGATTTCGGTTTGTTTTATCCAAAAGAGTGTCCATTCGAATTAGTCTCATATAGTGATGCTGACTTCGGTGGTTCTCGAACTGATCGAAAAAGTAAAGTGGCACGTGTCATTTCATTGGAAAATCACTTGTATCTTGGTTTAGTAAGAAACAAAACTGTGTTTCTCTCTCTACAAGTGAAGCAGAATACATTTCTGCTGCTTTAGCATGCACTCAAGTAATTTATATGCAACAAACACTTAAAGATTTCAATATTAATTTATCAAACTCAACTATATATTGTGAAAATTCAAGTACTATTAACTTATCAAAAAATCCTATCAATCATTCATGAACAAAACATATTGACATACGTCATCATTTTCTTCGTGACAATGTTGAAAAAGGAACAATAAAATTGGATTTTGTATCTTCTGAAAATTAGTTAGCTGATATTTTTACAAAACCGCTTTTAGAAAATGTTTTTATCAAACTAAGACGAGAACTAGGTATTGTCTCTCTTAAAAATATATAATTTTTATAACATATTATGATTTGTAACTTTGCTTCATAATCTCTTGCTCACAGTTATCTTTTAATTATTTCATAAACATCATCTTTAGTATATAATATGTTACAAGCTGATATTCGCTAGTTTCTAACATATTTCTTTTGATAAAGGCTCATAACTGTACTTCTAACATATTTATGCTTAATTTAAACTTTTATTTCCCACCATTTATTTTTTAAAGAATATATGATTTATTTTTTAAAGAACAGATGGACTTTATTAACTTACTTCCTTCATCCACTAATTTCTTAACATCAAATTCTATATATAAACTATGCTCCTCTTCTTATTCGTTTAAACTTTTCTCTATACTTAACAAATCATTTTTTATCTAACTCAAAGGTTTTTGCAATGGTTTTCCAAATATTTTATCTCCTTGTCTCAATGGCTCTCAACTCCAACTCCAACTCAGAAAATTCAGAAAATTCTCCTTCAAGTTATTCTATGTCTTCTATCGAGATTTTGGCAACTCCAACACCACGTGAACAAGATAAACCTCGTCCTTCACGTGAATACTCTAGTTATATGCCTGAAAAGAAGAAATCTCGCTGAATTCTTTTCTTTGGTTCTCCATCAACCAAAGAGAAAATATCCGAGATTCATCATTACCAAAGAGAACAATTGGATTTGCAACGAGAGATGTATTATGAACAGAAAATAAATGCTAAACAACTTAGCTTCATTGAAAAATTAGCATTTAAATTCTGTGGTACATCTCTGAAGAAAGATGTAGTCGAACCCTCAACATCTCATCAATTAACTTCATCTGGATGGAATCCATGGGAGCCAAGTCCAAAACATCCTCCGGTTTCTCCGAACTCTTGGGAACGTCCATCATACCTGTCTCCTTTACGACCATACAAAGAAATTACAAAGATCGAACCGGAAGAGTGCAAAACTCCAAACGATTCGGACAATTAATTTCTTATATATTGGTTGAATTAATTTTATTTTATATCTTGTAAATTTGTCAAGTAATAATATATTGTTTTAATCCTCATTCATTTTTTTTTTAAATATATATATATATATATATTGCAAATGTCTGAAATTCTAAAGTTTCAGACGTCTGAAACTATTGTTTCAGACGTCTGAATATTGTAGAAAAATATAATTTTTCTATAATTTCAGACGTCTGAAACAATATATTCAGACGTTTGAAAGTGGCCGAAAATACACTATTTTTCTTCTGTTTGAAATTTCACAATTTCAGACGTCTGAAATTTTACTTTCAGACGTTTGAATTCAACTAGTGCCTTAAAATTCAAGGGGTTTTTTAAAAAATTTCCTACCACCAACCTTCTTTATTACTTCCATCTACTTCTTCATCTCCCACAACATCCGAACCAGCACCATTCCCACCTTTCAAAACTCCATTTTTACACCTCTACTCTTCAAAAAATTTACCAAAAATCTCCAATGCCTCCAAGAACAAAGCATCCAAGAGCTTCAAGTTCTTCATCTACACCCAATATAGATCAATGGCTATGGAATGATGAAGCTAAGAAAAGATTTCCTCAGATGGATAGATCTGGTTTCTTCCCAGGAGCTTTTGTCAAGTATGATGAATTTCAACCTTATAGGATTCAACAAATTGCTAATTCATGTGGGTTAGAATCTCTATTATCCTATTCTGCGAATAATGTTAAGATAAATCATCTCTTAGTTAAATTATTCTATGCCAATATGAACTTAGATCATCATCATCCACATAATAGAGAGAATTGTATTTGGACTTGGGTATGTGGTGTAAAAATTTATCTTCCCTTAGTCCGTCTTGGAGATATTTTGCAATGTCCTTCATCCGGAAAAGATTTAGATGACATTGATGCTTCACTCTCTTTGGAACATAGAGATGAAGTTTCCCATAGATTTCTTTTCGATGATATCAATAGGTTAATCTCTGTCAACCTCAGGCCTCAATCCCGTATCCTTCATCGAGCTTTGATTCGTTCCGTCTTACCAAGAACCGGAAGTTATGAAGTTATAAACAAACGGAACTTCCAAGCTTGTATGCCATATATTCGAAACAATCTATAAATTGGGGTCAAGTTATTCTTGAGGAGTTTATGGATGTTAATCGACGCCGCCGTTATAAAACATTTTATTATGGAGCATATATTATGAAAATTCTTAGAAATTATGGGGTAACTTTTCCGGATTCGGAATTTTCACCCATAAAGGAACTAGGCTCCAAAACCCTCGGGTTGATGAACTTGCCTAAACATCCTCAAAATCTTAATTTTATCTCTTTTCATGAATGGATATCAAACTGGGATCAAAATATACCCCAACCTCATCAACAAATTGCTCCACAAGCTCCCGAGCATGATGATGATAACATAGAAGTACTATCTCTTGAGTCAACAGCCAAACAAGCATTGGTTACACTCTCTCGAAATCAGGCTAAACTCAATACAAAGATTGAGAGATTAGAAAAGCAAACAAACAAGAAGTTTAATTCTATTTGTGGCTTTCTAAATAAAATTTGGGAACGTATTGTTTGCTCTTCTTCCACTTCTACCGAGGTATTTAATCCCGCACCATTTCAATGGTCCTCAAGCTCTGATGATAACAATGATGACGACGGCAACGATGATGAAGACAATAATGAAGAAGAAAATCCTAGTTCTTCTTTTTAAAGTAATGGTGATATAAATGCTTCTTCTCAAATATCATGTGACTACCGCCCATGACTCCCGCACGAAAACAAGGGAATGGTGCGCTGAAAGGTTTGTCAAGCAGCCATGGACGATAGTGAGGATAAGACAAAGCAGAATAGTCCATCGTATTACTCACAGCGCATGGATAAAATACAATAGAAAGTATACATAGTGAAGCTCTATAGAACAGAAGTCTCATCATATAAACTCATAATAGTTTGATACAGCAATCAGCAAAGTCAATACATCAAGCCTCACTACATATCACTCAGAGAATATACAAACAGCGGAACACCCAGTACATATAGTAAGAAAATAATATGCAAAAGCCTCCAGCTCGTCTTCGTCATCAACAGCGTTGACCACTAAGAACAGCACCTGTCACCTGCTACCTAGTCTGTCCATCCCAACATGGATGAACAGCCCAAGGTAATAAGAGTTAAACATAAAACCTTGAGTCAGACAACAGTCTTAGTGAGCAGTAAATCAACTATCAAACATACCAAAAGAGCATAAAGGGTAAAAGGAATAGGAACTCAACCATCCCACTCCACCTCTTTCTACAGTGATAGCCCCCAGACACACTAAGCAGAAGTAAACATAGCAATTCAGACATTTAAAGCAAAGTAAATATCACTCAAGTCAAGGTCGGTGTTTTCCAAATGCAAACCCCCAAGGCCTAAACCAAGATCAGATAAGCACCCTGAAAACATCGCTCCTGACCCAAATGACAATACAACCAAACATCCAAACATCCATGACTCTGGCTATCACTGTTATCATTGCCTTGAATTCACCGTTAGTTGAATGACCGCCTGTCAAGGGCTAATGGTAACCTCGGTTCTAGACATAACTCCGCACGTCGTCGCAGCCCGTGCCTAGGAATTTTCGCAACTACCCAGAGTACTAGCACGTCGTCGCAGCCCGTGCTTGGAACGTCATCGTGACCCGTCCCAACGTACTCTTGCTTTGAGCATGCTAGAACCTTCAACAACGATGAAATCTCAGCCTCCTAGTCATCCTCCTCAACGACTATTCTCATACTAGCCCAAGCGCCTCTCGAGCCCACCATTATCAACCAACTCGAACCGCATCATCGAGTTATCAACATGCTTGGGATGATCCTGTCTGAATTAAATCAAGGCTATCTCACATCATGCTTTGCTTCATCGCATCATAGCAAAGTCCATCATCATCGAATCTATCCATATGAACTTTAACATCCGCTTCATATGCCACAAGCTACTTTCACCACTCAAAAGCCTCTCCACTTAGCTTTTGAATCATCTTCGACCAACTTGTCCAAATCAACTATTAGCTAATTTGCAACAATCTATCAATCAAATCAATCATTAATCCAAGCAGTCAAACATTCAAACAAGATCTAATAAGCAATTATACAAGAATGGCAATTTCGTAATTAAAATGTCCAAATCTAACAAGTATGAATTATAAGCAAATATCTCTAAAACTTGATGAATAAACTTATATAAGTTAACATGTAACAAAATGGGTATCCAAAACTTCATAGACAATGGATCTACATGCAGACTTAAGGAAAATGCAAGAAATCTCTATCTTTAACACATAAACAAGCCACCGATCCAATATACTCCTTTGGGTCCGTGTGAGAGATAACTACCACTCACCGAATCACCTAAACACCTCAAAAGATAACAACTTCAGATCTGGACAGCAAAGGATCTAGCTTGATCCGATAAGATTTCCCTTCAAACGATGAAATCTCTCTTCGATGGATGTAGACCTTCAACTTTGACTCTTGGATCTTCGATTTGATCTTCAATCTAGATGAATGGAAGCACAAGATTAAAGTGGAGAAAAGAAGTGAAGAAGTGTTGTAGTCGAGCTCTCAAAATGGCAGCACTTCGTCGCTTCAAAATCCGGATTCCAAAAATGAAGATAGGCACTCCTATTTATAGGCTGAAATCCTTAATTTGTATGCCCGCTTAAGTCGGTCACGACTCATCAAGACCCATACGACTTAAGGCTTACGACTTAAGGCTTACGACTTAAGGCTTACGACTTAAGACTTTCGACTTAAGACTTACGAACAACAATTCTACGATCCTTCGATCCGTAAAAATACGGGTCGTTACATTCTCTCCCCC